>CM028345.1:37492817-38237384 GCA_016618105.1 Dendrobium huoshanense
AAAAGCCTAGGCTGAACTAAGTGGATTCTGTCATCAACAAGTCCGCTATGCACAAAGCTCTGGACCGATGACTTTTCGCCATCGACCTAATACAAGCCTAAGGGTTTAGGTCACCGGCATCTACTCCTTCATCAAGCCCGCCAAAGCTAGAAGCATAGGGCAGAAGGAAAATAAAAATTCTGACAAGTCAGCAAAGACAAATCAGACAATCCTTCATCAAGTCCGCAGCACAAAGCACAGGACAGAAGGATCAAAATCTCAGGACTCAAGCAAAAGTTGCAGAATGAGCACCCTAGATGATATCTACAAATGTCCCTAAAGACTGGGGGCATTTTAAATATTTATTTGGATTGACATCGCGCTGCGTGCCGAGATCCCCAAATAAATATTTAAAATTTCATCAAAATACAAGCATATGATAGAAAAATCTTGAGCATATGCTATCCACTAACGTCAATCTACAAAGATAAGATATCAACCATCTATGGATACATCTAGAAGCGCATATGTTATCCATTAAATGAAAATTTTAGTGTGACATCCAAACAAGATTTTGGAGATCCACTAAAAGAAAGTTAGTTTGACATCCAAACAATTTTTGGAGATCCACTAAACGAAAATCCTTGTGTGACATCTAGAATAGATATCTAGAGATCCACAGGGTCAATCAGCATGCAACAAACGTGGCCCGCTCCAGACGCCTACCACATTTGTTGGGGGGCATTTGTTGACCTGCCGTATAAAACAAAAAAAAAATAAAATAAAATTATACCTGTCCGGCGCCGAATTCAGCACGTCGTCGCCCACGACTTCGCACGATCGGATGTCTACATCGTGTTAACTGCTCTCGCTCTCTTCTCTCTATCAAATGGGAAGTTACGGCATTTTTTTTTGTGCGGAAGCAACAACGTGAGCTCGCTGGCAGTGAAGAAAACTTTCTCCCTTGCGTGCGACTCTCTCCCTCGACTCCTCCTTGCTGTCCGACTGCTCCTTCGACGACATTCCCTACGAGTTGGAATCGGACGTTACGACACTTTGAGCGGAAGCGACAAACGGGAGCTCGCTGAGAAGATAACTTTCTACCTTTCAGACGCTTCTTCGGCTCATTCCGGCTGTTCGACAAAGCTCCTCCGACGACTTTCCCTTCCCTTTGGTTCAGAAGTTACGACAGTTTGATCGGAAGCTGCACAGAGAGCTCGCTCGCTGTGAAATTAACTTTCTCCCTTTCACGGCTTCTTCGGTTCTCCCGTGGCCGGTCGACTTCGCTGCGGCTCGGCCCCCCTCCTCCGGCGGCGTTCCTTCCCGCTGGACCGAAAGTTACGGCAGTTTGATCCAAAGCAACGACGGGAGCTCGCCGGCCGTGAAGGTAACCTTCTCCTTCTCGCGTGCTTCTCCGGCCAAAATCCCGTAAATCCACCGTCCCGAGGGATTTAAAAAAAAAAAAAAATTAAATATATATTTAATTATAATTATATTTAATTAATGTTAATTAATTATAAATATTATTTTTAATTAATTACAAATGTTATAATTAATTATATTTAATTCTAATTAAATTATTATAATTAAGTTAATTAATTATAATTAATTTTAATTAGAATTAATGTTAATTAATTATAATTTATAAGATTAATTATTATTAATTAATATCAATTAATTATAATTTATTAAAATTAATTAAAATTAATTAGTTATAATTAATCATGGATTAATTATAATTAATAATCTTAGTTAATTTTAATAAACTTTAATTAATTAGTTTAATTAATTAGAATTAATTAAAAGTAATTAATTAACAATAATTTAGTAATTAATTATAATTAATTAATATTAATTATAATTAATTCAAAAAAAAGAGAGAGAGAAGAATTCCCATCTTGCCTCGATCATCATGTACCCGATCAACGAGCCTACACTGCCAGCCTGCCGGGACTTCAAGGTATAATTTCTGACTTAAACCCCGTTCTCGACGTTTGTAGCGGACCGGAGAACCACCTATACGCGCTCTTGTAGCACGGTAGGAGGGAGCCCGGTGCGAAGCATACGGCGAGGCGGGTAAGCCCTATACACGCTCTTGTAGCGTGGTGGGGACGGCTCTCGACCTCGACCTCGACACCGACACTGCCGACGACTGCTACGTAAGGTATAATTTCTAACTCCAATCCCATTCTCGACGTTTGCAGCGGACCGGAGAACCACCTATACGCGCTCTTGTAGCACGGTAGGAGGGAGCCCGGTGCGAAGCATACGACGAGGTGGGAGAGCCCTATACACGCTCTTGTAGCGTGGTGGGGAGTCACTGCTGTTCTGGTACGTCACTGCTGTTCTGGTACGGGTACTGCTGAAGGCCCCATACACGCTCTTATAGCGTGGTGGGATGAAATTTTGTACGGCCGCGGTGTCCAAGGACACCTACCATACACGCTCTAGTAGCGTGGTGGGAAGGCCCAGCTCCCCAATTTTCCCCCAAACGGGGGATATGCCGGGGTGCTGCCGAAATTTTCACTGAAGTGCACAGAACTTGAACTAAATGAGCAGAGGACTTGTACGAAGAACAGAGGACTGGTGGACCTAAATTTGAACAAGTTCTAAATGATTTCTAAGGATCAAATTCAAATGAAATAAAATCAAGCTGAAGCCCAATTCAAATCATTTGAACAAGAAATTAAACTCAAAAGATTTCAGAGGACCCTTGACAATCAATTTGAACTCAAGCAAGAACTTGAGTTGGACTTCAAGAAGACCTGTACATTCTCGTTTGAATCGCTCTTTGTGGCTTTTCATTTACTGAGGTGTTCTTGCTGGTTGTTCTGTGGCATTGGGTTGTATCGATTGAATGTTTAAGATCGTTGAAGGTAAAGCTTGAAGCAGTTTTCACGGTCTTCTTAAAATGCAACCAATAAAGGAGGATCGGCCTCTTAATGTGATGCTAATCAAAGATAACAAGCCTATTTGCTTCATAAGATGCAACGACGATCTTCTGTTCGAAATGGGATTCAAATAAGGTTCATCAGGAGCCTGAACCATACTTCAATACAAACAAACAACGGGAGACTCGTGAAGAACAAGACCTCGATGCATGAATTCCTACAACAATCCCTACAAATGCCTGTTGATTGAGAAGGCAATATGGGAGACCAATAATGGAAGGACCCGTCCTCTATAAACAAATTCAGACATTAAACCACCTAAGATTGGTGACAGGTGGGCATAATGTAGGAAACAATGGGTCTCCTACGATCAGTTCCAGGAGCTCGTGGTGGACGCAACGAGTCCTCGTAAATGGATACAACCAGCTTGTGGATAACAACAGTGAGTACCTCGTAGGCACAACGAATCACTGTGGACACAAGTACGGATATTACCTACAACGACAGTCCCCTGCAAAGGGATTCTTGTGGATAACAACAGTGTATTGAAAGAACAACGAATCACTGTGGACACGAGTACAGATATCACCTACGACAATGGTGATCAAGATCTTCAAGTATGCCGGGTACAAAGGCAACCCGATGTACGAAAAAAGGACACCCCCTGGCAGAAGAGATGACATGTTTGAACAAATTAGAATCAAACTTCCTAGTGTTCCAAATTCTCTTCTTAGTTCTATACTCAAGAAGAAAACAGCTCTGGTACCCACAAATACCGGAAATTACAAGTCTGCCACATTGAAGATCCTAAAAAGGGAGTTCTTCCCAAATTAGCATTCTTTGACTCCAGAATCTAGAAAATCCTTCCCCGGCGAGTGAGAAAGGGGGATTCAACATCAAAATTCATCGCCACCGGATCTACAACATTCGTACAAGCAGACAGAAGGCGTCTATAATTATTTTAAAGTACCCCTACACGTGCACCTTAGTTTGTATACACATAGGTACACAAGGGGTAAATACAATCTCAACCCGCATGGGCCCTGGCGAGCGTGTTATTGGTACACACGTGACGCCTATGGATGCTACGCGGTTTGACAAGTGAATTCAAGTTCGAATCCGATCCTTCTATACGAATCAATAGAAGTCGACAAGATTCGAACTACCTAATAAAATACACTGTTGTAGCGAACGGTGTATTTGTTTAAATACATTCTTTTTAGGCCTTCAAGGCCTAAAATCAAGAAAATTCACAAACAAAGGCACAAAGCCTATGAAACCCAATCCTCTATCGACCAGTAGATAGAGTCGACAAGGTTCAATCTAGAAAAAGGAAATGACCCCAAACACCCCGATGATGGCCGTGTTGAATGCTAATTTCAACCGGAGGGGTTCACAAATACTTTCAAATGCCACCCAAATACTCCAGAAATCCAAATCAATCCCAAATTCCAAGATATTTAAATCTGAAATCAATCCATCAATCACTCAAAGCAAAATCCATCCACCCTCCGCAACAGTCTGCCGGGGTGGACAAATTCAAATAAACTCTAGCTCACAAAGAGCCAAATGCCTAGTCGAAAATATCACTAGGATCCATTCTCAAACAATCTCCTGCCAGTAAGGACGTGGTACGTGTCCTCTAACCGGCGGTCTGCCGCTAAATGGCCACCGCAGGATAAACGGTTACGACGACCCGGGGCCCTCTGAACCGCGTGGTTTCGCCGCCAAATGGCACCACGATATACCGGTTATGGCCAGAGCCAATACGCTCCTTATTGGCATCAAATCCTTGAGGTATGAATCAATAGGATATGATCGATAGGGCACAAAGCCCTCTGTTAGCTAAGGTGGATTCAAATTTGTCCCCTTAGACAAACATTCAACCCCGGTCTACAAGGTCCCCTTGGACGAAGCAACCCATGGCTGCCGATAAGGATCCTTCTGTCAGGTTGGGTCGACTACCTCCTCTGACTAAGTAGACCAGGGACCACGATGGCCCGGGACGACGGAACCATGGGATCTTGATCGGGTCTATCATCCATTCCCCCATCATTCGCTTTAAGTACGAGATGGTGAAAATTTCTATTTTAAATATAAAAAACCTTCAAATTCCCAAATATTAATCCTCCAAATTCCCAAATTCTCCAACTATTTTCAAACACAATTCTCAAATTTCCAAATCCAAATCCATTACTGCTACTATATGCCAGATACACGTATCTCTATACGTATCTGATCGATGACTAGCCTTAATCGAAAGTTCTCTCTCGTGATCGGGGGAGGTAATTAACTATAGGGGCTTGCGCCTATAGGAAACCAGAACTCAGATCATAAAGTCCTCGCAAAATGAGGGCGAAATCTCTGGGTAGTGTCTTATCTACAAACCCATCTGCCTTCCAAAATTTACCTCGGAACTTAGTTTGTTAAAACTCCCTCGCCGAATAAGAAAAGCGAGCGGAGGCCGGGGCCGAATTTTCGGAGCCCACAACAGAACTTAAATTTACTCCCACAGAACAACACTCATTAGCATATTTCAATAATAAAGCTTAGATTGCATGAACAAAAGGTGTATGGGTGTCAATAGACAAACCTGTCAACTTTCGATGAAACTTCTGCAACAAAACCAGAAGCCCCAATGAAATCAAGAAGGTAAATGTCACTGAGTTCATCCAACGGAAGGCTCTCAACCCTGAAAAATCAAGGTGGAGAAAGGATTACTCATACTTGTATTAAAGAAATGATACCAATTAAATGTTTGTCAAATATTAAGGGGCAATTTTTAAAACTAAGTATCGTCTTAATCATAATTAAACGATTAACCAACATTTTAAAAAAAATTAAAACTCGCCAAAGTCGTCCGTTAAATGGGCGACATACTGAATAGGATAAGTCGCCCGTTTAACTTACCCTATTTACTTTATCCCCTCCCGACTCATCAGTTTATGCCTTAAATTCGCGAACGAGAGCAACCGACGGGAAAGGGAGTTCGCGAACGAAGAGCAGAGCCGACGGGTAAGTTTCTTTGTAATTTCTTTTCTTTTTTTTTGTTTAAATTGCATTCCTTTAGTAGCTTTCTTCGTTAGAGTGTATTATGTTGAAAGTTTAGGTGTGATTTAGTGCTAAGACTTAAGATTTGTGTGTGAGATGTGTTTATTCATTGCGAAAGATTGAAGAAAATTTTGATTTGTGGATAATACTTTGTTGTTACTACGATTTGTTTGGGTAAATATAGAATGATATTATTTTGAGAGATATAATGTTTGGGTAGATTTGTTTGGGTAAATATATTTTTGTAATCATTAGAGTCTGAGGAAGTTTGAGGGATTAAAAGAAAATTTTTAAAAAACTTATATTTTCAAAATAATATTTTAAATATATTTTCTAAAATAAAATTATTTTTATAATACAAACAATCGTAGATGGAGTAATGTGACTGCAAAACCATATTATTTTTTTGCAATGTAAATGCTATTATATTTTGTAAAGATATGTTACAAAATTTTTGAAAATAAAATTTTGTATAAGATATCATTATTGATACGTAGTATTCCACAATGTCTGGACGGGGAGCATCATTTATCCTTATGTATGGTGGACAATTTTCTTTATATGATAAATATTCACCAACATATATTGGGCGGAGGAACCGGCCCTTGCAAATGTCTACTAAGATGAACGTAGCGCAACTGAAGATTATGATTCTGAAAGCCCTTAAATATGATACATCAAAGTACACAACAAACTTGGTTTGTCGGCTGCCCTTAAGGAATGAGTTCATATCTTCGGCTATCGAGGATGATGAGGAATGTCAAATAGTGTTATCGCATGCAATTGGGCATATACTTCTACTTTATGTAGAAGTCGAAGATTTTGTTGCACAAAATTTAGTTGTTGAGCAAATAACATCTCAAGTGCATGAGACATATAATTTTGATGGGGTGACAGAAGGCAGTTCGACCAATCCAAGTCTTGTTCTGCAATGTCCTCAGTTTCTCGTTTATGAATTTTTAATGTGTATTACATAAATTATTATTGTATGAGAAATTTCCTCTTGTTAAAAAAATATAGTTTATGTGATGGAGTGAACGTCAAAGATGTTTTTGCCGTGACATTCCAGGAACTTCCGAGGGACCATCGGTCAATATTGATGATGGTTACGAAATGATGAGTAGTGGATCGAGCGATCCAAGTCCTAATGATGATGATAACGCACAATATCGTTTAGAAGAAGTGAATGTTGATATGAATCCTGAAATTCATAGCATGGTCCAACGTTATTGTTACACGAATGTTAGCACTACAGAAGAAATAACTGTAAACAATGAGTTTGTGAAGACATATTCATCAACTAGAGAATGGGATGAAGATGTAGCAAATAATAGGGATTATTTTGGTAGCCAAGTCGAGGATGAATTTTCAATTCCAATAGACTTGATGGAGGGTGTGTGTTTTACCAAAAAAGAGGATCTTTAGTTCGTATTACAGGGTTGTTCAATAATAAATAATGTGGAGTATGTCATTGTAGCTTCGAACAGACAGAAATTTATAGTGGTTTGTGCTCATAGTGGCATGTCAGACATAACATGTATATGGCGTTTGCATGCAAGGGTGAGCAAATGTCTAGGAGGGATATTGAAAATATCTTCCATGAAGAACCAACATACTTGCACAACTCTGATTCTAGCGACTGGACATAGACAATGTAATTCTCAATTTATAAGCTACTTGCCCAGTATCAGAAGGCATATGGATCTCAAGCAGTGAGAGATTATAGGTCAAATTGAAGCAAAGTTCAACATAAAAGTTTCATATATGAAAGCTTTGGATGCCAGACAAAAAACTGTGAAAATAGCGTTTGGTAGCTGGGAGGAGTCTTAACGAACCATAAATTTGTTCATGAACACTGTTGTATTTTCAATGCCTAGCGCCGTTTATAAGATACAAACGTCTGATAATCATAAATTTGATAAATTATTTTTCTCATTTAGACCTTCAATAAATGGTTTGAGCTGCTGTCGCCCTATTCTTTGCCTTGACGGCACATTCCTACTAGGTAAATATCGAGGCACTTTACTAACCGCTGTGGAAATTGATGCTAACAATAGATTGTACCCCCTCGCCTTCGCAATTGTAGAATTAGAATGTGTTGATTCATGGGTGTGGTTTCTGAGCAAGTTGCATATACTACTTACAGTTGTTAGTACCCGACCTGATTTATGCATTATTTCCGACAGGCATGCTGGTTTGGTGCGAGGTTGTCGTGCAATTTTTTCAAATGCTCCACATCGCCACTGCCTTCGTCACCAATGTGAAAATTTTAAAAATCAGTACGTCGAATAGGTGTTGGTGACATTGAGTTTTTATGCCACAAGATGTACATGGCCGAGAACACTGATGACCCAATGGTATTTTATAGGTGCATGAAAGATATGATAAAGGTGAAGGCTGATATTCACCAATGGTTGGTGAAGCGTGATGTTATATCGTGGGCTCTAACTTCTGATGGTGAATTTCATTATGAAGTTATGATAACTAATATATCAGAGTCATTTAATGAAGTTCTTAAAAGAGCTAGGGGTTTGTCTATTCAAATGTTGGTTACAATAATATACTATAATGTTATAGCATTGCACTTGCGAAAAATAGAGATGCTAGAGGGTTTTAAAATTGATGCAACCAGACGCTTCGCACAAAAAGTACAAGCAACACTACGAATGATCGAGCAACAAGCATGTAGGTTACCACAGTCCATTCGAATCAATATGCGTGAATTTCAAGTGGTTGACATGTCATATCAGTCTTTCAAGGTTGATTTAGTAGACAATAAAAATTGTATTTGTAGTTGTGGGAAGAGTATTATATATCAAATCCCGTGCGCACAAGTAGTTAGTTGCAAATCAATGCTAAGGTAAAGTCACTACAATTATGTCTCACAATACTACAACTTAGACAATTACAAGATGACTTATGCTTGACAATTTCATAATATTTCTGATCGATCCACTTGGGCACAACATAATCCATCAAGTGGCATACACCCACTCCTACCCCCAAATTTTAGAAGATGCTCTGGGCGACCTAGTACAATTTGTTTTAAGAACACAATGGACGAGGGAAGAGGTACACATAATAGAAAATGTAGTGCATGTGGCTTAGTAGGACATAACAAATCAACTTGTCCTACTAGGTGAGCTTTAAGTTGTTTATTTTTCATATCAAGAAAGCTTTCCATACATTTTTTATGCTTATATAAATGTGCTTAATTTGTAGATCGAATTAAAATTTTGTTACAATTATATGTGATATTGTTTTGAATAAGTCATTAGTTTTTTATTTGTTGTTTAGATTATTATGTTTTGTGAATGTCATTGAAAATTGAAAATTTATATTATTTATACATGCCTAACATTTTTTTCCTACCAGGTTTTATGGCGGTCACATAAGATAGGGGACACGGGCGCCACAGGCGCCCTTCTAGTATGGAGGCATCCACACAGCCATCTATACATACCATCCAGCCTAGCATTTCTTCACATGCAGGCAACCACCAAGCAACTCATCCTGAGAAAATAAATTTATTTAAATTAGTAATTAATTTATGTTCAAATAAATTATCTCAAATCTCTTAACAATATTATTCTTTATAGGGTACTATATTGGAGGCTGCTTCACACTTATTAAAGGTGCATGAGTGGCTCATCAACTGTCCTAGGTTCATGGAGGCTTTGATTTTTGTGGGTTTGAATAATGTCAATCAGATGAGGTATAGAAGGATGGATCATCACTTACTTACAGCTCTGGTTGAGAGGTGGTCACCACAGACGAATACTTTCATCTCTCTGTTGATGAAATGAGTATTACATTGCATGATGTATTGATAATATTGGGGATATGGATTGATGGACCTTCTTTTGTTGGACACCCAGTTGTTGGTTCAAGCAGATGATGGTTGAGTTGGCCGGATTATTGTGATGATTTACTTGACCGGCATCCGGACCCTGATATTTTGTATCATGACCCCTTCAATCCGCGGATTACAGCAAAGTTCAAGATGGGCTAGGCACATGTGCAGACATGTGCTCCATTGAGATGGTTGAGGTGGACTTTTTGGAGGGACTCCTATAGTGATCTTTATGAGATGAATTTGTTGAGGCATGTGCGAGCTTATATTTTATTTCTGCTTGGATGTCACCTGCTTCCAGATACTTCAGGCTCTAAGATTCATTTACAGTACTTATCATTGATGGGGGATATAGCGATATTCAGGACATACTCACTTGGAGGTGCAGTTCTAGCTCATTTGTATAGAGAGCTATTTGAAGCAACTAGACCAAAACAAGCAAACATAGCATGGTGCATCCACTAATTGAAATGTAAATGCTCCCAAGCTCATATATGCAATAAGTGGATGCACCCTACTATGTTTGATTGTTTTGATCTAATTGCTTCAAACAGCTCCCTATATAAATGAGCTAAAGCTGCACCTCCAAGTGAGTATGTCCTGAATATCGTTATATCCTCCATCAATGGCAAGTACTGAAAATGAATCTCAAAGTTTGAAGTATCTGGGAGCAGGTGACATCCAAGTAGAAATAAAATATAAGCTCGCACATGCCTCCAAAAATCCATCTAATAAAGATCAATATAGGAGTCCCTCCAAAAAGTCCACCTCCACTATCTCAGTGAAACATATGTCTGCGCATGCGCCTGGCCTATCTTGAACTTTGCTGTAATCTGTGGATTGAAGGGGTCATGAAATAAAACATCAGAGTCCGGATGCTGGCCAAGTAAATCATCACAACAATCTGGCCAACTCAACCATTGTCTGCCTAAACCAACAACTGGGTGTCCATAAATCTGTATCCCCAATATCATCGACACATCCTGCAACGTAATACTCATTTCACGAATAGGGAGGTGAAAAGTATTCGTCTGTGGTGACCACCTCTTAACCAGAGCTGTAAGTAAGTTATGATCCATCCTCTTGTACCTCATCTGACTGACACTATCCAAACCCACAAAAACTAAAGCCTCCATGAACCTAGGACAGTTGATGGGCCACTCATGCACCATCAATAAGTGTGAAGCAGCCCCCAATATAGTATCCCGCAAAAAATAATATTGTTAAGAGATTTGAGATAATTTATTTGAACAATAAAGTAATTACTAATTTATATAAATTTACATGCTCAGGATGAGCTGCTCGGTGGCTGCCTGCAATTGAAGAAATGCTAGGCTGGATGGTATGTACAGATGGTTGTGTGGATGCCTCCACACTATAAGAAATGATAGGAAAAGAAATGTTAGGCATGTATAAATAATATAAATTTTCAATGACATTTACAAAATATAGTAATCTAAATAATAAATAAAAAGCTAATGATTTATTCAAAACAATATCACATAGAATTGTAACAAAATTTTAATTCGATCTACAAATTAAGCACATTTATATAAGCATTAAAAAATATATGGAAAGCATTCTTGATATGAAAAATTAATAACTTAAAGCTCACCTAGTAGGATAAGTTGCTTTGTTATGTCCTATTGAGCTACATGTACCACATGTATTATTATTTGTACATTTTTTCATGTCCATTGTATTACTAAAACGATTTGTTCTAGGTTGCCCACAACATCTTCTAAAATTTGGAGATAGGAGTGGGTGTATGCCACTTGCTAGATCATGCTGTGCTTAAGTGGATCGATCTGGAATATTATGAAATTGTCTAGCATAAGTCATCTTGTAATTGTCTAAGCTGTAGTATTGTGAGACGTAATTGTAGTGACATTGCCTTTAGCATTGATATGCAACTAACTATGTGTGCGCACGGGATATTATATATAATATTGTTCCCACAACTACAAATGCAATTTTTATTGTCTACTAAATCAACCCTGAAAGATCGAGATGACATGTCAACCACTTGAAATTCACGCATATTAATTCGAATAGGTTGTGGTAACCTACGTGCTTCTTGCTCGATCTTTTGTAGTGTTGTTTGTACTCTTGATGCGAAGGGCCTGGTTGCATCAATTTCAGAACTCTCTGGCATATCTATTCTTCGCAACTGCAAAGCTACAACATTATAGTATATTGTTGTAACAAACGCTTAAATGGGCAAACCCCTAGCTCTTTTAAGAACTCCATTAAATGACTCTGATGTATTAGTTGTCATAACTTCATAACGAAATCTACCATCATAAGTTAGAGCCCACGATGTAACATCACGCTCCACCAACCACTGGTGAATATCAGTCTTCACCTTTATTATATCTTTCATGTACCTATCAAATACTATTGGGTCATTAGTGTTCTCGGCCATGTACATCTTGTGACATAAAAACTCAACGCCACCGACACCCATTCGACGTAATAATTTTTTAAAATTTTCATGTAGGTGATAAAGGCAATGGCGATGTGAAACATTTGGAAAAATTTCATGACAGCCTCGCACCGAACCAGCATTCCTGTCAAAAATAATGCATAAATCAAGTCGAGTACTAACAACTGAAAGTAGTATATGCAACTGGCTCAGAAATCACACCCATGAATCAACACATTCTGATTCTACAATTGCGAAGGCGATGGGGTACAATCCATTGTTAACATCAATTCCCACAGCAGTTAGTAAAATACCTCAATATTTACCTAGCAGGATTGTGCCGTCAAGGCAAAGAATAGGGCGAGAGTAGCTCCAACCATTTATCGAAGGCCCAAACGAGAAAAATAATCTCTCAAATCTATGATTCTCAGACGTTTGTATCTTATAAATGGTTTCAGGCATTGAAAACATAACAGCAACAATGAACAAATTTATGGTTCGGTAAGACTCCTCTCAACTACCAAACACTATTTTCACAGCTTTTCGTCTGGCATCCCAAGCTTTAATATATGAAACTTTTATGTTGAACTTTGCTTCAATTTAACATATAATCTCTCGCAACTTGAGCTCCATATGTCTTCTGATACTGGGCAATATGAAGTAGCTTATAAATTAAGAATTACATTGTCTATATCCAGTCACTAGAATCGGAGTTGCGCAAGTATGTTGGTTCTTCATGGAAGATATTTTTCATATGCCTCCTAGACGTTTGCTCACCCCTGCATGCAAATGTCATATACATTGTATGTCTGACCTGTCACTCTGAGCACAAGCCACTGTAAATTTATGTTTGTTCAAAGCTACAATGACATACTCCACATTATTTATTATTGAACAACCTTGTAATGCGAACTGAATATATTTTTTCTTAGTAAAACACATACTCTCCATCAAGTCTATTGGTATTGAAAATTCACCCTCGACTTGGCTACCAAAATAATCCCTATCATTTGCTACATCCTCATCTCATTCTCGAGTTGATGAATATGTCTTCACAAACTCATGGTTTACAGTTATTCCTTCTGTAGTGCCAAAATTCATGTAACAATAATGTTGGACCATGCTATGGATTTTAAGATTTATATCGACATTCACTTCATCTAAACGATATTGTATTATCATCATCAGGACCTGGATCGCTCGATCAACTACTTATCGTTTCGTAACCATCATCAATATTGATCTATGGTCCCTCGGAAGTTTCTGAAATGTCACGGCAAAAACTTCTTTGTCGTTCACTCGATCACATAAACCATATTTTCTTAACAAGAGAAAATTTCTCAGACAATAATAATTTATGTAATACACATTAAAAATTCATAAATGAGAAACTTACTCAGGACATTGAAGCACGAGACTTGTATTGGCCGAACTGCCTTCTATCACCCCGTCAAAATTATATGTCTCATGCACTTGAGATGTTATTTGCTTAAAAACTAAATTTTGTGAAGCAATATCTTTGACCTCTACATAAAGTAGAAGTATCTACCCAATTGCATGCGATAATACTATTTGACATACCTCGTCATCCTCGATAGCTGAAGCTATGAACTCATTCCCTAAGGGCAGATGACAAACCAAGTTTGTTGTGTACTTCGACGTATCATATTTAAGAGCTTTCAAAATTATAGTCTTCAGTTGCGCTAAGTTCATCTTACCAGACACTTGCAAGGGCCGGTTCCTCCCACCAATATATGTTTGTGAATATTTATTATTTAAAGACAACTGTTCACCATACATAAGGACAAACGATGCTCCCCATCCAGACATTGTGGAATACTACGTATCGATAATGATATCCTATATAAAATTTTATTTTCAAAAACTTTGTAACATATCTTTATAAAATATAATAGCATTTACATTGCAAAAAAATAAAAAATAACATGGATTCACAGTCACATTACTGCATCTACGATCATTTGTATCATAAAAAATAATTTTCTTTTAGAAAATATATTTAAAATATTATTTTGAAAATATAATTTTTTAAAAAACTTCTTTTAATCACTCAAACTTTCTAAGACTATCATTACAAAAAAATATTTACCCAAACATTATATCTCTCAAAAAAATATCATTCTATATTTATCCAAATAAATCGTAGCAACAACAAAGTATTATCCACAAATCAAAGTTATCTTCAATTTTTCATAATGAAAAAACACATCTCACACACAAATCTTAAGTCTTAGCACTAAAACACACATAAACTTTCAACATAATACACTCTAACGAAGAAATGCTACTAAAAGAATGCAATTTAAACCAAAAAAAAAAATTTAAGGAAATTACAAAGAAGATTTTGTGAATATTTATCATCTAAATACAACTGTCCACCATACATAAGGACAAACGATGCTCCCCATCTAGACATTGTGGAATACTATGTATCGATAATGATATCCTATACAAAATTTTATTTTCAAAAACTTTGTAACATATCTTTACAAAATATAATAGCATTTACATTGCAAAAAAATAAAAAATAAAAAATAACATGGTTTTGCAGTCACATTACTGCATCTACGATCGTTTGTATTATAAAAAATAATTTTCTTTTAGAAAATATATTTAAAATATTATTTTGAAAATATAATTTTTTAAAAAATTTCTTTTAATCACTCAAACTTTCTAAGACTCTATCATTATAAAAATATATTTACCCAAACATTATATCTCTCAAAATAATATCATTTCTATATTTACCCAAACAAATCGTAGCAACAACAAAGTATTATCCACAAATCAAAGTTATCTTCAATCTTTCGTAATGAAAAAACACATCTCACACACAAATCTTAAGTATTAGCACTAAAACACACATAAACTTTCAACATAATACACTCTAACGAAGAAATGCTACTAAAGTAATGCAATTTAAACAAAAAAAAAAAATAAGAAAATTACAAAGAAGCTTACCTGTCGCATCTGCTCTTCGTTTGCGAACTCCCTTTCCCGTCGGCTGCTCTCGTTCGCAAATTTAAGGCATGAATTGGGGGGGTCGAATGGGGATAAAGTAAATAGGGTAAGTCGTCCATTTAACGGGCGACTTTGGCGAGTTTTAAATTTTTTTAAGACGTTGGTTAATCGCTTAATTATGTTTAAGACGATACCTAATTTAAAAAATTGCCCAATATTAAGTATCAATACATGTATATCTTTGTTGCATTCACAAAACAGTTAGTTTTCTGGCATTATATAAGTAGGTTTCCACATCTGGCAGGCAACATGTCACAACAAAAATAATTATTTAAAATTTCTGTTATTTAATTGTGTATTTAAGGAGTTTTACAGAGGTGCAATTTCCAAGCCATATTGCGAAGTTTCTCCTTTGAATTGGAAATAGTTCCAAAATATACACCCAAAAGTTTTGAACTAAAAAATAATTGTTAATACAAATGGTGGTCCAAGGTCCAGCATCGATCGGTTAGTGAGGGGTTTACTGGTGGTGGGAGCCTATTTAGAGCTCTCTTGAATCTCTAACTCAAGGGTCAAGGTCCCACCATCCCAAGCACCCTCCTCATGTAGAGAGTGAGAGTCTATTTATAAATTCTTGTAAGTGGCATTACACATAAATATGGAGAAATCTGGAACAAATTCGGAGAACTCTATCGGACGACCCATATTGATTCTCTTTATCATACAACTTTCATTCAACATTTAGGTGTCTTAATGATATAAGAATTAAATGATATTGGGCTCGTTATATTCACCGCATCGAGCTGCTTGATTCAACTAAAAATATGTCATATTTGGGAGTAATTATTGCGTCCGGACACCGAAAGCGTCCAGAGACCAATAACAATGCGCCACGTCACTTCGAGTTCGGTATCGAGCACTCAGTATCGCTCGGTATACGTCCGGATTTTTGGTTTTTTGTCCAGACGTAATAACTTTTCCATATTTGAAGATCATTTGACATCCAATTAATATCTTAAAGTTTCTAATTATACTTCAGGGCCTTGATTTAGGCTCATTAGCGCTTGGATTAAATCTTTTTTTTTTCATTGAGTTCGTTTCATCGAGTTTAGTTTGATTGTAAGCTTGCTTAGATCTGAATTTTGATGGCCCTAGATTTAATTTTGAAAGTTCTCAAATCAAATATGCATCAAGATTCATGCCTGAGGGCATTTTGATGGCCATATCATAACTAATTAAACTTATGGCCGAATTAACTTTTATACCAAGCAACTCCTGTTATCCGACAACACATCTCAGAAAAACAAAGCAATTGATGTCAATATTTCCTTAAATGCAATAGTAAAACTCCCTAGAAACTCTAAAAAAACCTTAACTTGCATCGGCAGATTCTGCCATAAGTGCTCAATAGCCCAAAATAAGTACCAAGTTTGAGTTTTTCAAGCAAAAGTTGAGGATAGACAAAGAAGTAACCTGATGGGATCGTAAACAGGGTTGGGAAAGAAGGCGACCGGCAAGGAAGCGGCGGAGAAGTAGAGATGAGCTGCTAAGGCCGCAAACGCTCCATCCGGACATGGATAATGATAAAGAACTGCCGCTTTCTTTAGCGAATTCATGGCGGATTAGCAACACCAACGAATAATGTCTAAAACAAGCAAGCAAAACCAACTGAGAAAATTGAATTCGTGACAACACAAAGAAGAGGCTCCGAAGAAAAATCAGAATATCTGAGACAAAACTTCACGGCGGTGAAGAAGAAATAAAAGGAGTTCACGAGCATTTTTCATATTTACAGACAATTTTCACACAATTTTCTTTATGTAATGTTTATTTTTTTTTCATAATTATAAAAATATTATATAATTTCAAATATATATATTGATGTAATTTAAATACTATTTATTATATAATCCATAGAAATTTTGACAAATTTAATGACATGTAGGTGAATAAAAAAATTTATTAAAAACCTTCAAATAATAAATTTTAATTGTAAATATTTATTCAATAGTAACTTTATTTTTTCTTCTTTTGATTTAGTTTCAAACTAATTATCAATAATTTCATATGGCTATCATTATTAGGGGCATGATAATTATATAATGATTGAATCAATTCGAAATATTATCCGTTTAAGGTTCATTTAGAATACCTTTCTTTCTACTTTATTTTTCAGATCACAATTATAGTTCTTTTTTGTGCCAGGAAAATGCTTTCTGCAACAATTTTTAAAAATTTCATTTTCTCTACAACAGCTTTACAGCTTAATTTATCTCATGTCATATCGAACTTCATAATTTTATCATTTTTTTTTAAATATTTTTCAGGATATCACTCGTCCTGAAAACACTCAACATAAACATGCTTAATTTAAAAAAATTAATTAAAACTTTATTTATTACAAAAGTTTGGCTTCTATATTTGATCCAATTTTTATTGAATTTGATTTGAAAAAAAAAAATTATATAATATAAAAAGTTTATTCTCAAACCTTCTTGTAATTATATCTACTATAACAATTTTATTCATCTAAATTTTGAATAAATATTTGTTTTTGTTTTCCTTCTTATTTAAAATCATGGCACAACAACTTTCTTTTAAAAGTTCTTCATTTCTCCGCCCATAACAATAGCAAAATAAGACGTCGTTTGGAACATCTTTTGATCATTTTTTTTTTGTTGCTTTCATTAAATTTTTATGCTAGAAAGCTGTTTTTAAAAAAAAATTAGAAAGTTGTTCAAAAAAAGAGAAATTATTCAGTGTGCAGTCCAGACGGGAAGAACCGTCTGGATTGTGAGTGTATACACTGTGTACATTACTACTTTGATACACATTGTATATAAATATGTACATAGTATATAACTTACATGTCCGAACAGTTCTTCTAGTCCGAACTCTACACATAACAATTTCCTCCCAAACAAAACCTAAATTTGATTTCCTTATTGAATTGGTTCATTGGTGGTTAGAGAAAGAACATTGCTTTCCTCTCCCACAAAGCCACCGTTCCCTAAGAGCTAAAGCTTTGAAAGCATAAATTCCATCTCCATCTCAGCATTGAATCTCATACCATTCCTCCTCTACAAAGAACAGTGATGCATACATTTATACGTTATTTACTATATATCTTTCTTTATAGTCTATACGCTTCCCCTTTGTTCATTCAAGCCATGAAATGTTATATATATTATGGAACTTCTTTGGGTTATTAAAATATAATCAATATCTTTTAATAAATTTCATTAATGTTAGATTATTACATAACATTTTAATAATTAGAATTTAAAACATAAAATAACTTATTGGCTAATTAGCCTATGATTTCGTTTGGGACGGCTTTCTTATTGCTTCTTAATGCATTTTTCTAGTAAAAAATTAAAAATTTTGTACTAAAAAGTTGTTTTAAAAAGTAGTAAGAAAGCCGTCCCAAACGAGCTTATATTGATCTCATATATATATATATATATATATATATATATATATATATATATATATATATATATATATATATATATATATATATATATATATATATATATATATATATATATATATATATATATATATATATATATATATGGGTCTACATTTTATCAGTTTGAGTAGTTTAATTTAGGGCTTGGCTGAGTCAATTGATTTCGCTTCTAAAATGCGGAAAATAGAACCGACAATAATCGTTTTCAAACCAGAATATATCAAATTGAATTTTATTTTATTTTGAATGAACCAAATATAATTAATTTAAATAAAGAACTTAATTATTTTTAACTTGAATAATATATATTAAGAAAAATAATAAATGATATTTATTAAAATTTGTAATTTGGATATATGAAATAAATAATATACATGTTCATCAACATGTCACTTGTTTATTTATATTATTTTGTTGATTTAATATTTGCATAAAATTATATTTACAATTCTATTTTTAGTTAGATTGATTTTGCAAAACCATAAAAAATTGATGCAATAATCACAAAAAAAAAAAAAAAGTTAAATTACAAGCAATAACCAAACCAATACTTTGACTATGAAACCAAATCAACAAAATAAGATTAGCTTAGTTACATTTTTAGGTTTTATCTATATAATATACAACCTATGCATACATTATATACATACATAATCAGGATAGTCTTGCTTTGAGAGATAGAGATGATAAAATCTAAAGGAGATTTAGATATGTGAATGAAGAGGCAATCAATAGAAAATCATCATGAAATCAAATACTAAGATTTTTTCTACTATTTGAAAATTTAGAAAGCCTACATTAGTACATAGATTTTGAAAGAGTTATTATGGCCTTATCTAGAATATGCTACTATATTCCATTTTCTCGTCGAAAATGAACATTAGATCATGTCCTTTCTTGTTTGAGAAATAACTAGATGATCCCATCCTTGGACTAACTAAATCAAATCACCAAGGTTGGGGGTGAGCCGGCCAGTATTAGTGGTTTGGCTACCGATGTTTAGATCAACAAATAGAATACATACATTTATAAATTTTGATTGCACATATCCAATATAATTGTACCATTTCCCATGTAATGCCCATGGTTTAATTTTGGAAAAATTATTTATTTTACTTTTTAATTAATCTACCAGAGCAACTAATCTTGTTTCAATAAGTAGAAACCATTGAAAAAAATCTCTAAATTATTTTCTTCAATATTCAAATTTATTTATTTCTCAAAATTTATATTTAATATATGGCGACCAATCAATACATCAATATATCATTATAAACTCCTAACTATAAAAGAAAACATGAGAAAGCATGATCCGTTTCACTCTAATCACGACCCCTTCTTGAAAATATATAAAAATCATTGATGGAGCTGACAACTAAGTAGATTATTAGACCTTATAATTGTAAGTAATACAAGACAATGAAAACATTATGCATATAATCATTCAATCAATATAAAAATAGACATGGCTATGAATATATAATTGTAAAAGCAAGTAACAGTCAATATGAATAGTGTCTATCATATAAATAATAAAATTAGTGTTGTTATCTTATGAACATTGATCAATAATCATAAAAAGAACCAGTAGGTTTTATCATTCTTATACCAATCATTTACAAAATAGTTTATATATTAATTTATGAAATGAATACACTTTCCGTTGTCATATGCATGTTGTGCATTATCTATACAATGAATGTATATCAAGTTCTATCGAATCAATTATTCCAGGCATTGGGGGGGGGGGGGGGGGGGGGGAGGCGCGTGCATTTTTTTGTGTGTGTAAAAATGTGTTATGTGCTCTTTCTCTACAACCACGAATCTTCTAACACACAACAAAGGTCAATGTAACATGCCAATATTAATGTTGCCAACTTCATCACTTATCGATGCCAAAAAAATTAGCGCCTTCCATTGTCAATAAAGATGAATCTCCCCATTAACACCAACATAAATGCCAATAAACTTTGTCTCGAGTACTTTGCTAATGCCAATAAGATTATCACCACTCTAATTCCAACAACACCAAGTTCCTTGCCCACAGTCAACACCAATGCCGATATTCGCCAACAACAATAAAGTCATTACTTGATATAAATACTATGATTTATGCTCATCTTTTATAATTAATATCTACATGATCATTTCAATGTCTCCTCCAATTATGATAAAGTTCATCCTTTATAACACATAATGCATAATAAAAACATTTTAATAGAGTCAAACTCTATAATTTTTCATATTTTAGAATTTCTACATACAAAAAATGTCTTGCCTCTATGAGGAGCAATTATTACGTCCGGTTACTGAATGCGTTCAGAGACCAATAACCACGCTCCACGTCACCTAAAACTTGGTATTGAGGACTCGGTATTGCTCGGTATATATTCGGATAAGTTCGGATTTCACCGAACGTAATAATTGCTCCTCTATGAGCCACCCTCGAAATAACAGCTAAAGCTAAATTTTTTTTATATATGTGAAACTAAGATATTCCAAAGAACATATAAAGCAGATAACTTTCTTGGGCCCCGCCCCAAAGTACCCCACTGGGCCCTACCAACTGGAAATCGGCCAGCCCAAACCACGAGCCCATCTACTGTGAACGTGACGACAAAAAATTATGCGGACCTGGACCCAGCTCTTTCCAGAAGTACATGGACCCACACAGAAGCTCCTTCTGACCAATGGCGTCCATCCACGTGGACCAATGGCTCATGAAGGAAAGGACAATAATCTCAGAATATTTGGATATAAAGCCAAAGCAAAAAAAAGTAGAGAGAGAGTAAAGGCTCGATTGCGAGGAAAGCAACCTTCTTGCCTTTATAAAGCTACAGAGGTTCTTAAACCGCCGCTCTCTCTCTCTCTCTCTCTCTCTCTCTCTCTCTCTCTCTCTTATGTGAGATTTGGTAATGCTCTCTCTCTCTCCTTCTGTTATTTTCTGTCTGACTAAGTTCAAATCAAGAGATAGTTTTAATGGTTTTTTTGAAGCAGAGCTTAGAGGGAGAAGAGAGGATTGATAAGAGATTTAACAGTACAAAAATGGCGCCGGTAACTCTGCCGCCTGGCTTTCGCTTTCATCCGACAGATGAAGAACTGGTAGCTTACTATCTGAAGAGGAAGATTAATGGAAGAACAATAGAGCTCGAAGTGATACCAGAGGTTGATCTTTACAAATGCGAGCCATGGGAATTACCAGGTGATAGATAATTCATGCTTGATTGAACACTACTGATTCTTTGTTTAAATTAATAACTTTAATTTTTTTTTATTATCTTGTTGTATATATATATATATATATATATATATATATATATAATATATATATATATATATATATATATATATATATATATATATATATATATATATATATATATATATCTATTTTATTATGCATAAAATATTAAAAAATGGGTGAATTATGGCAATTTTAATGAAAAACATTAAATACATTTAAGTTTAATAATGAAAATATATATTAAAATCATTAACATCTCTTGTTCAACCACTCATATTAAATAAATAAAAAACAAAACAAAATGATTAATAAATAAAAAATAAATAATGGTCAACTAAAAAAAGTTCAGCTTGAATCTTTTTTTAAGACATTTAAATCAATTAAGACAAATTCACACACTCATCATATAAATAAAACTAAAATTCAAGACCTTTTAATTGATAGTCAAAACTTCAAACCAGCAGGCCAAGATGAGCTATATAACTCGAGGCTTTATTTAAGACCATTTTTTGCTATTTTTTAAAGCAACTTTTTAGTAAAAAAAATATGAGTTCAAAAAATTTTTGTACTAAAAAATTAATTTAAAAAACAATAAAAAAATTATCACAAACGAAGCCCGAAACTCTATAGAGAAAATTAACGTGTAATGTAAACATTAATGTTCAGAATATTCAAGCCGTAGTCTTTGTATAAATTCTAATACTATCCTGCCTTTATCTGCACTTCATCCTCGCTGGGACGTCAAGCAGTGCTTTGCTTGGAAGGCAGTGCTGTGTTTCAAATTATGATATACAGAGCAGGTTTCAAGCTCTTAGCAATATTGGATTTTGCAGCTTTGCTTTGATATTTTGGCCCTATTTAAGATATCAATATATTTGTAGAACATTTAGTTCATTTTCATGAGGATAATAGTGATTTTATACCATACAAAATCAACAGCACCAAATAATTCAGACACTAAGAACATTCTGAGCTTCGTTCGAAACAGCTTTTTAATGCAATCTAAAAAAAAAAAATTAGATTATAAAATTTTTAACCAAAAAGATATTTTAGAAAACAATAATAAAACTGTCTCAACCTAAGCCTAAGTCCTAATGTTTTCAATGAATGAAGCCCTTCCATTGCTTTGAAGACATTGTCCAAATTTTATACACTAAAACCTGATACAATTTACATTAAGGTGAGCTTAAGAGTTTTAGATTTATACTAAAATTTTATTTGAGACAATTTTTTTGCTATTTCCTAATGCAATTTTTTAATACAAAAATTTCTAGTTCAAAAAATTTTTGCACTTAAAAACTATTTTAAAAAGTAAGAAAAAACCTATTCTAAATGAAGCCTAAGAATATATATATATATATATATATATATATATATATATATATATATATATATATATATATATATATATATATATATATATATATATATAATGAAAAGATATTTAAAAAAGGTTAAGCAAGAAAAATAAAAAAAATTTAAATTAAATTGTCATGAAAAACATCAAAGAAAATATTTATAGATATTTTAGGGCAAGTTAGGGCAAGGTTTTTAAGAGGGGGGGGGGGGGGGGGGTGGGTGCAAAAATAATTTTTTAGGAGGGGCAAAAAAAATTTAAATTTCTTTTTTTTTTTAGGGAGGGCAATTAAGGAACCTGTGGTTCCGCCACTGCACCTGCTGCCACTCGAAAGGACGCTTGAAGGCGTGACTAATCCTTAGCTGACCTAAAAGAGGAACCCAACCCAAAAACCTCCTGACTTGTACTTGATTGGGCCCCACTTAAGAGGCGTTGTCGCTCGAAGGGAATCGAGCACGGGTTAGGGGGCTCCCAACCGTACATCTTGATATAAATTGAGGCTGGATATCCTTAAGCAACTAACTTTTTTTTTCATTCATAAATAAAGTCAGCTGCTCTAAACTTTTGTGTCTTAGAAACAAGATAAGATTCCCAGATTTCATCCATCCTTTCTACTTTATTGACTCCCCCTGCCAAGTGTTTCACTTTCCTCCCCCCCCCCTAAACTCTTCTTTTTCATTTGTTTATTTACATACAAAATAGTTTCAGATATGAAAAGAGAAACCCAAATCAATAAACTACAGAAAAGCAAATAAGCTGTCACAATAAATTGTAAACCAAGTTATAACTTTTTAATTTCCACAAAACATCAAATAAAACATAATAATGAACTACATTTTTCCTATCTAACAAATCTGATTTGTTTTTTTATTGACATTTTATCAGAGAAATCATTTCTCCCAAGCAAAGATCTAGAGTGGTACTTCTTCAGTCCTAGAGACCGCAAGTACCCAAATGGTTCAAGAACAAATAGAGCTACTCAAGCAGGTTATTGGAAAGCAACAGGAAAAGATAGGAAGGTGAACTCACAGAAGAGAGCAGTTGGAATGAAGAAGACTCTTGTGTACTACCGCGGCAGAGCTCCTCATGGTTCTCGAACAGATTGGGTCATGCATGAATACCGCCTTGACGAAAGAGAATGTGAAATTGCAAATGGATTACAGGTACAACATCAAGCATTTATCCCACTATAAATGTCATATCTATTAAAAAAAATAAATTCATATTAATGATTGCTGAAAAGAGAAATCTCATTTGCAGATGCATTGCCTTATTCACTATTAGAATTTGGAGCTATATGATAATTTTAAGCTACAGTTTTTCCTTAATTTGTGACTAAAGTGAACTACAATTAGCCCTCTTTTAAACATTCTACCAGCATTTATTGACTGTGATTAAGAGATTTAAGTGACAAGTGTAAGTCATAGGCTTAAAAACATTTGATAGAAAGCTCATCGTGGAAAAAATGCATAATTTATTTCAATTTTAAAATAAAGGTGATTAATAATTAATAATTAATCATTACTATTTAAAAGTAGTGTTGTCCAAATTGCTACTCAAGCATCGCTTCCATCTTCATTGCTTTTATGTGGCTTATGTGTTATATTTATAGCAGTTCATTCTAATGCAACTTACAAGTTCTTTAAGAATCGATCTTAAAGTACAATAAGGTTTCGTTTCAGACGGCTTTCTTACTTACTGCTTCTAAAAGCAGTTTTATAATAAAAAAATAAATTTTCTGTACTAGAAAGCTGCTTCAATAAGCAATAAAAAAGTCGTCCCAAACGAAGCCTAAATAGATATATGTATAATTGTACTGTGTTTTAGTAGTTAATTACTAAAAAAATAATTTGCATACCCTAATATAAAGTCATGCTTTTTAATACAACAAGCAAATTCAATACTAGAACCAGTAATATTAAGTCACAAGGCACACAAAATTGAAGAAAAAGGACAAAAAAAAAAGGTTGCAATGTATGAATTGTTGAATGACCAATTGACAGTGATACAAACAGAAATCTGGCGGGGAGCATAAGTATTTTCCTTCTCTAGTAATTTGCTTAATGAAATTACAATATATAAGATATATGTGATTTTAATCTGACCTTACATGAATGCATTTCAGGATGCCTATGCCCTTTGTCGTGTATTTAAGAAGAGTGAGCCTGGTCCTAAGATCATAGAGCATTATGGAGCTCCATGTGAAGAACACAAGCAATGGATGCTGAATGACCATTCCTCAACCATGACAGATCTCTCTCCTGATGGAATAGGAGATTACCTGGAGAGCAGTAACTATCATTTCCAGCCCTCTGATTGCCCACAAACAATGATTCAATCCTCATTAGAAGCAAGCAACTCATGGATGCAATTTCTAACAGATGAGGCACTTAGCTCCACTACGGCTACATTTCAGAACACAAGTTTTTCCTATGTGCCATCGAAGGTGATTCTTTCCATTATGGTTTTTAAACACTTCATAGTATATAAGGAGAAAATTAGCATTTTCTAGGAAATTGTTCCGAGAGAAAGAGATTTAGGCTTCGTTTGAGATGTCTTTCTTATTGCTTCTTATTAAAGCTGCTTTTTAGTATAAAATTTTTTAATTTTTGTACTAAAAAGCAGCTTTAAGAAGCAGTAAAAAAGTCATCCCAAACGAAACCAAAATGTATGGCTTGCTCATAATTTTAAGGAAGAGCGCAGTATTCTAATGGAGAGAGAACAGAATTCAGAATGAAATGAAATGCGGATGGCACTAGAATTTTGAACTATAATCACGATTTATCTGAAAATTGTGGCAAAATTTTAACTTCCAGTCATACTCATCTTTAAGATTGATGACAAATATTGTAATTAGATGCTCAATTATGCTAGCCACTTAAGTAGATAATATATTGAACTAATTATTAAAATTGTCAGTAACTAAAGACAATGATGTGATACGTTCAAGAATTGCACATGAAAATCATTAAGAATCACAAAGTTTACCAATGTAAGATTAGAGTATCGTAGGTTAAGATTCAAGAAGTTTTCCATTATTGAAATGTTATGATAAGCAGTTGCAAGCTAGTTGTTTAGACACAATTAATGAAGGATCTCAAAAGTATCGCAATAAAGCAAATGCGGAAAATAATAGAATCCCACGGCTAATGTCTAGAAAGTTCACAACGAGTTACCTTGCTCACTCACACTCAAGTCGGGCTTAGCGGGAGAAGGCCTTTAGCAAACTTAACGATGTCATGAAGACGGTGGCAACACCAATGGCCTTGAGCCACGGAAAAGTTGACGGTGATGAGGATGGTGTGAATGCTTCACTGTCAATGCTCCATTCGTAGCTTGAAAATCGTCGGTCGATGATGCTCACAAGAATCGGGACGACTCGCTCCAAATATTCTTCAACTGTGGCGTCGTCTTCAAATCCTACGTCAAAGCACGAAGATCGTAGGATATTAATGCTTCCGTCGGCGTTGAATACTAATCCCCACTCAAACTCAGGGTCCTCCATACATGCTTGGCGTTGGAGAATCCCTCAAGGAGAAGAGTAGTTAATGGCGGTGAGGGAGAGTCCTTGTGTTGGAAGGAGGAGGAGGATGAGGAGAGAGGAGTCGGCGGGATTCCCAAGGGGGAGGGGGAGTTCGGCCACGGTTGGAAGAGGGGGTGGGTGTTTTGTGAGAAGGGATTTAGGTTGGGTGAATGTAGCAAGTGATTTACTAAAATCTGAAATTAATCTCAGATTTTAGTAAATTTGGAGGGAATTACTTGAAAAGAATTTCAAACTTCAAATGTAATTAAGGGGGGTTAATGAGCAATTAATGGGGCTCATCAAAGAGGGGGGGGGCCGGCGGCTCTCAGAGGGAAAGAGGAGGTTTTAAAATTCTTAAAATTGAAAGTTAATTTCAGTTTTAAGTAATTTAGGAGGGAAAGATTTTGAAATCAAATTATGATTTCAAAACGGTCAAAGCATTAAACACGCAATTAATGGGGAATTTCTCCATGGGGGCCGGCGGCATGCATAGAGGGAGAGAGGAATTCAAGGGAAAAGGCTTCCAATTTAGGATGATGACGTGGCAATAGGTTTCATAACTCCCATCTAAATCAAATTGAAATTGAATTCCATCATGAAAACTTTTCTAAATTAGCGTTCCAAATTAGGAAAGAATTTCGAAATTTCAAATTTCAAATTTCAAATTCGAGAATTTTGCAGGGAAGAGGTTGGGTGGGTGAGGGGAAGTTGCCGGCAAGGTGGCCGGCCGGGGTTGAGGTGGTGGTTGGCGATAGATTCCCAAGGGGCGGAGGCAATGGGCTTGAGGAGGGATTTCTTGTAGTGGAGGGGAAGGAGATGGAGGAAAACACGAACGAGAAGATAGAATAATTTAACCACGAGCCGCAGACTCTTCTAACGACTGGTGGGCCTTGCGAATTGCTCCCCTTGAGCTCTCTCCCTTCTCAAGCTCTCATGCAAGAAGAAGAAGTAGAAACAAAACAATTTTCATTCAAATATTCATTAGTTGCAATACAACTAGAATGACCTATCCCAACATAAAAGAAAAACACAAAGACTAAATTGCCCTCGGGGCTACAATCATGACTCAGCTTATACAAAGGGTACAATAGGAAACTCAAAGAAATAAAAGAAAAAATGCATAAATATCTAGAAATATAAACTCTGAATCGTGGCCGTCGATCTGCGCTGTCTCCGACAATACACATGCTTGAACCTCTGATCGATGTCCACATCATTCTCCCCAGGTGGGAGAAAGCTCGACCCCGTCGAATAAAAATCTCTGGAGCTCTCATACATCTCTAGGAGATCTGGATCCAAGCTCTGCATCTCCTCTCGATCTATCCACGTGTCCTCTGTCGCCGGCTTCCCTTTCCAGTGCACCAAGTACCTTTGGCGACCACCTTCCTTCGTGGAAATGATTTCATCGTCAAGTATAGCTTCGACCTTCTCCGCAATGGGTAAATGGGGCAATTTGGGGAGTGGAGGTAGGCTGGGAATCTCACTGGGTGGTTCTCACAAGGTTTATCATGAAGTGGATTATCAGGGTTAAACTCGGGTCCCTCGAAAGCTACTAAATCTTCAACATTAAACGCAGGATTCATATTAAAGCCTTCAGGAAGGTCTAACACATACGCATTACTGTTTAATTTCGAGATTATCTTAAAGGGGCCCGCACTTCTAGCATGTAACTTTTTAACAGCTCCTTGGGGGAACCGCTCCGGACGAATCCGTACCATAACAACTCCAACTTCAAATTCTTTAAATCTCTTCTTACGATCAACATCAATTTTATAATGAGTATTACTTTGTTGAATTCTTTTATTTATTTCTTTGTGCAATTCTTGAAGATGAGATGCGAATGCAGATGCAGACTCTGAAACTCTAACCTCAGGACTCATGGGAATCAAATCAATGGGCTGTCTATGTAGGTAACCCGTATACGACTTCTACTGGACTTAGACCCGTAGATCGATTTACAGAGTTGTTGTAGGTAAATTCAACTATAGGTAATTTAGAGTCCCAGTCCCGTATATTTTCTCCTACCAAGGTCCTTAAAAGGTTTCCTAAACTTATGTTCACTACTTCGATTTGACCATCCGTTTGGGGGTGAAAAGCAACGGAGAATTATAATTTGGTCCCCATCTTGTGCCATAACGTTTTCCAGAAGTAACTAGTAAATTTCACATCTCTGTCTGACACAATGGTCTTGGGTAGGCCGTGAAGTCTTATAAATTCATCAAAATACAGCTTAGCTATCCTAGAGGCATCAAAAGTTTTGGAGCATGGGAGAAAATGAGCCATCTTAGAAAATCTATCTACGACTACGCATACTGAGTCATGCTTCATAATGGTTTTGAGTAACCCTAAGACAAAGTCCATGCTAACGTCTTGCCATGGTTGGTTAGGCACGGGGAGAGGTGTGTAAAGGCCAGTGTTTTGCTTACGCTGTTTGGCCAACTGACAGGTGTGACATCGCCTTACTAATCTGCTAAAGTCCCTCTTTAGACTCGGCCAGTAAAAACGATTTTCAACCGCTGCAATGGTCTTGGCTTGTCCAAAGTGACCTGCTAAACCTCCAGGATGTAATTTCCAAACAAGAAATTCTCGAAGTGACGTATTGGGAATACAAAGTTGTTGGGACTTAAACAAGTATCCATCTTCCAACATAAAATCTCCTATAATCTGTTCATCTCCAGTGGTAAGCGCAGAATAGGTTTACTTAAAATCAGGGCAGTCTGGGTAGTCTTCCTTGAGCCGCTCAAAACCTATTACGTCAGTAGTCATCTTCCTAGTAATCATCATCCGACGGCTTAAGGCATCAGCAGCCTTATTTTCAGATCCTGTTTTATGTCTGATGGTATACGTGTACTCTTGCAGGAATTCAACCCAACGGCCGTGCCGAGCATTGAGTTTCTTTTGAGAATTAATGTACCGCAAAGCCTCATGATCCGAAAAGATAACAAATTCTTGCGGTAGAAGGTAGTGACGCCAATACCTAAGGGATTGAATGATGGCGTAAAATTCCTTGTCATAAGTGGAGTACCGTTGCCTAATGTCATTCAATTTCTCGCTAAAGTAAGCGACTGAGTGTCCCTCTTGCGATAGGACTCCACCTATACCAATTCCAGACGCATCATAAGTCACCTCAAAAACTTTAGAAAAATCAGGTAATCTCATCACAGGGGCTTCCATCATTCGCTTCTTAATCTCCTCAAAAGCCCTAGTTGCAGTTATAATCCAAAGAAACTCTCCTTTCTTAAGGCAGTCCGTTATTGGCACTACTATGGTGCTAAAATTTTGAATAAACCTTCGATAAAATGTGACCAATCCGTGAAAACTCCTAACATCTCTAATATTCTTGGGTTCTGGCCACTCATTTATAGCTCGCACCTTTTCGGGGTCAGCAGATATGCCTTGGGAAGATATGATAAATCCAATGAAGGTTACTTGATTTGTGAGGAAAGTGCACTTCTTAGGATTGGCATACATCTGCTCCCTTTTCAAAATCTCACAAACTTGTCTTAAATGATTCAAATGTTGTAACACCGAATGACTGTAGATTAAGATATCATCAAAGTATACTACAACAAACTTTCCAAGGAAAGGCCTAAGGATCTGAGTCATCACTCTCATAAAAGTACTTGGGGCGTTGCTTAATCCAAAAGGCATTACAGTCCACTCATATAACCCATCTTTGGTTTTAAATGTCGTCTTCCATTCGTCCTTGGGGAGGATTCTAATTTGCTGGTAGCCACTCTTAAGATCGATCTTTGAAAATAGCGTGGCTCCGGTCATCATGTCCAACATGTCATCTAACCGAGGGATTGGGAAATGATATTTGACAGTGATTTTGTTGATAGCACGGCTATCAACGCACATTCTCCACGTCCCATCCTTCTTAGGGGTAAGAAGGGCAGGAACCGCACACGGGCTCAGACTTTCCTTAATGAATCCCCATTGTAACAACTCATCCACTTGCTTCTTGAGCTCCTCGTGTTTAGTAGGGTTCATTTGGTAGTGGGGTAGGTTTGGCAAGGAGGCTTCCGGTACTAAATCAATAGCGTGTTGAATGTCCCTCAGAGGTGGCAGTTGGTGGGGTAGATCTTCAGGGAAGACATCCGAAAACGTTTCCAAAAGTGGTCTTACTTCCTCAGGGATAGGTTCTTCTTGATCTATACTTATTTCCCGGGCTACTAACGCGTACAGAGGGGCTCCTGACTCTAGTTCCATACCTAAGTCTTTAGCAGTTAATAAGTTCAAGCCCGTGTTGGGTTTCAGGGAGTTGGGTTTAACTTCTTCTTTGGTAGACTTAGGTTGAGTGGGTAGGAGTTTAATTTTCTTGCCCTCATGTTCAAACACACAGGTGTTTGATCGGCCATAAATATGTACATCGTTGTCGAATAACCAAGGGCGTCCAAGGATGATTTGACCCACATCCATTGTCAAAACATCGCACCAGATCTTCTCTTTGTATCCAACGAACTCAATAGGAACCAGACTCCTATCTTTCACCTCCAAGGTGGTCGAGTTGATCCAGGCAACTTTGTAAGGATTCGGGTGTGGTGTGGTCCTTAACTGAAGTTTCGAAATCATAGCAGAAGATACGGTGTTGATACAACTTCCACTGTCTATTATGACTTTGCAATTCTTGTCTCCAATCTTAGTGAAAGTGTAGAAGATCGAGGTCCTTCGCCAATCTTCGCTAGGCTTAGGTTGCGAGAAGGCACACCTAACGACTTGCAGATCTAAGTGATTCATTTTTGAAGACAGTGGATCACAGCAGTATCCTCTTCATTGAAAAACTCATCATCATCCATGTGGTGAACTAATTCAGCTTCAGGCTCATCCTCTTCTTCCGTTACTTCTTCAATTTTGTGACCTTAAACGGGCTGGAGCATTGAGAGGCAATATGTCCGTACCCATGGCACCTAAAATACTTAGTGCTAACAGTAGTTTTGGGTGTCTCCCGTTCAGGTGTTTTCCCTTTATAGTCTGATCGAAGTTGGGCTTGGCTAGGGGAAGACCGACTACCTGAGGGTCCAGTGGGTTTGTTGTAAGGTTGGCTAGAAGAAGACTTGAATGGGTTGGGTCTATAGTCTTGAGTCCTAGTGGCGTGGCTCCTAGACTCTTCCAGGTCTAGTACAAGACTACAGGCAGCTTCATACGTATTCACTCCTCTAGCAAAGAGTTCATTTCTAAGATCTTCCCTCAATCCAGATCTGAACATTGACAGGAGTTGTGTAGGAGTGGTGGTCTCTTCCCCGTTACAGTGAATCAAGAAATCATCAAAGGTTGATATGTATTCCTTAATAGTCTTACTTCCTTGAGTTAACCTATTCCAACGATCTAATAGTCTTGGGTAGTATGAGGGAGGGAAATATTTTCTTTTCAGTTCTTGCTTCATCGCTCCCCAGTCAGCTATGAGATATTCTCCTCTAGTTTCCCTCATGTGCTCTACGTTAGTCCAGTATTGGTTGGCTCTACCAGTCAACTTCATCTCAGCAAATCTCACATTTTTCTCTTCAAAAATATTATACCACTTGAAATAGCTATCCATCCCTTTGAGCCAATCAAGAAAAACTTTGGGTTCTAAAGTACCATCAAACGTAGGGGTGTCTACCTTAATACTCTTAAGGAGTTGCGTATCATTGTCCCTCCAAGGTGCGTCACGTCCTACCGGTTATTGATGGTGTCGGTGATTTGGTCGGTAGTAGTCTCTAGGAGGTCCGTACTCAGTTCGGGCATCTTCGCCATAAGGTGATTGGGGTCTAGATGGGGTATAGATTGCCGGGTGTCCTACCCTTTCGATGTTGTCTAGTCTTTCCCCCGTATGACGTTTAAGCTCTGCTACACTCGTTTGGGTGTCCCTAATTTGTTGTGACATTGAGCCCAACCGGCTCACAATCATGTCTAAGGTTGCTTGCATATGTGTGGGATCCATGGTTGGGTGCTAAGGATCACTAGGAAGGCTTCCTAAGTCAAGGGCAGCAGCTAATCCCACTGAAATGCTTGCTGAAATTGTAACTACAGCAACTGGAAAGTCCAGGGCAGCAAGCACAGAAGAGGGGGAAGTTACCTAAGTGTTTCGGCAAGGTTCCAGGGTCTAGACAGCACCTAAACAGCGACTCTAGGTCCGCTAACGGGTGAATAACAGCTGCATAAAACAGTGGACAGCAACTTAACACTACCTAGAACTCACTCTACCGGCTATACTAAGTGCAGAAAATTAGCGGGCAGCAAATGTCTCATTGGCCTAGACTATTATGGATGTCAAATTGAAGGTGGCGGCACTTAAACACATGAAGAGGCTAATGTAAGATGAAATAAATAAATTATGCAGATTTTTCTGGACAGCAGTAGAAAAACATGAAATAAAGCTATCCAGATGATGGTATGCATGCAAACTTCTACGGATAACTTAAATTGGATTCCTAGGATGCAATCTAGCAAAGGGAAAGCATGCTAGCCATGCTCTGATACCAAGTTGATGTGATACGTTCAAGAATTGCACATGAAATTCATTAAGAATCACAAAGTTTACCAATGTAAGATTAGAGTATCGTAGGTTAAGATTCAAGAAGTTTTCCGTTATCGAAATGTTATGATAAGCAGTTGCAAGCTAGTTGTTTAGACACAATTAATGAAGGATCTCAAAAGTATCGCAATAAAGCAAATGCGGAAAATAATAGAATCCCACGGCTAATGTCTAGAAAGTTCACAACGAGTTACCTTGCTCACTCACACTCAAGTCGGGCTTAGCGGGAGAAGACCTTTAGCAAACTCAACGATGCCACAAAGACGGTGGCAACACCAATGGCCTTGAGCCACGGAAAAGTTGACGGTGATGAGGATGGCGTGAATGCTTGACTATCAATGCTCCATTCGTAGCTTGAAAATCGTCGGTCGATGATGCTCACAAGAATCGGGACGACTCGCTCCAAATATTCTTCAACTGTGGCGTCGTCTTCAAATCCTACGTTAAAGCACGGAGATCGTAGGATATTAATGCTTCCGTCGGCGTTGAATACTAATCCCCACTCAAACTCCGGGTCAGCCATACATGCTTGGCGTTGGAGAATCCCTCAAGGAGAAGAGTAGTTAATGGCGGTGAGGGAGAGTCCTTGCGTTGGAAGGAGGAGGAGGAGGAGAGAGGAGCCGGCGGGATTCCCAAGGGGGAGGGAGAGTTCGGCCACGGTTGGGAGAGGGGGCGGGTGTTTTGTGAGAAGGGATTTAGGTTGGGTGAATGTAGCAAGCGATTTACTAAAATCTGAAATTAATCTCAGGTTTTAGTAAATTTGGAGGGAATTACTTGAAAAGAATTTTAAATTTCAAATGTAATTAAGGGGGGCTAATGAGCAATTAATGGGGCTCATCAAAGAGGGGGGGCCGGCGGCTCTTAGAGGGAAAGAGGAGGTTTTAAAATTCTTAAAACTGAAAGTTAATTTCAGTTTTAAATAATTTAGGAGGGAAAGATTTTGAAATCAAATTATGATTTCAAAACGGTCAAGGCATTAAACAAGCAATTAATGGGGAATTTCTCCATGGGGGTCGGCGGCATGCATAGAGGGAGAGAGGAATTCAAGGGAAAAGGCTTCCAATTTAGGATGATGACGTGGCCATAGGTTTCATAACTCCCATCTAAATCAAATTGAAATTGAATTCCATCATGAAAACGTTCCTAAATTAGCATTCCAAATTAGGAAAGAATTTCAAATTTCAAGTTTCAAATTCGAGAATTGTGCAGGGAAGAGGTTGGGTGGGTGAGGGGAAGTTGCCGGCAAGGTGGCCGGCCGGGGTTGAGGTGGTGGTTGGCGGCGGATTCCCAAGGGGCGGCGGCAATGGGGTTGAGGAGGGATTTCTTGTAGTGGAGGGGAAGGAGATGGAGGAAAACACGAACGAGAAGATAGAAGAATTTAACCACGAGCCGCAGACTCTTCCAACTACTGGTGGGCCTTGCGAATTGCTCCCCTTGAGCTCTCTCCCTTCTCAAGCTCTCATGCAAGAAGAAGTAGAAACAAAACAATTTTCATTCAAATATTCATTAGTTCCAACACAACTAGAATGACCTATATATAGGTCCCAACATAAACGAAAAACACAAAGACTAAATTGCCCTCGGGGCTACAATCATGACTCAACTCATTCTAAGGGTACAATAGGGAACTCTAAGAAATAAAAGAAAAAATGCATAAATATCTAGGAATATAAACTCTGAATCGTGACCGTCGATCTGCACTGTCTCCGGCGATACACATGCTTGAACCTTTGATCGATGTCCACATCAGACAAGGTACCCAAAATACTTTCTTGGAATTGAATTTACTCATAACGAGAACAAGATTTCTCTAACTTTTAGCAAAAAAATATAACACTGAGACCATAAACTTTTAAGGTGCCAGCAAATTCTCACCAAAATAGCTAATGAAGCCATGTTTTATGAGGATATACCATATGAGATCCATCTTAGTGGCGGATATTAATTGAAAATTGATTTATACAAGAGTTATGCGACTGAATCGCTTTATATGTTAGGGTTGTAAATCAACATATGCAAGACCCAAAACAATAGCTTGGAAATTTTTTTCTCTGCATTCTGAGTTGCATAAAAATGGCTCTTAGAAAAGGAATGATGTTTACTTAAAATGAACATTTAAATATTGAATAATTCTCTAATACCACCTATGTTGGATCTGCTAATGATAAAAAGTCAACTTCAGAGGACTATATATTTTTTTTTGGAAAGTAATTTGATCACTTGGAAGAGTAATAAATAAATTATCATAGCCAGATCTAGAGTAAAGCAGAATAAAATGTCATGGCTAAATCACATGTAAAATAATGTGGGTCAAGACACTACTACAACAACAAACCTTTATCCCACTATGGGGTCGGCTACATGAATCCTTTTTCTCCATTATGTCCTATTAAGAGTCAAATTCTCATCTAAATCTAATAAAGAAAGGTCATTTTTAATATTTTCTAACATATTTTCTAACCAAGTCTTTTTAGATCCATTTCAACAACATTATCTGAGTTAATACTCTATTAGAAGAATTTGGTTTTACAATAACTAAATCTATGATTTTGTATTGCGACAATCTTACTAATAAATACATTGTGAAGAGTCCTATGTTTCATTGAAGAAACGGATATATTAAAATTGATTGTCATTTCATATGAGATGTACTTACCAAGAAGAATTTTATTCCTTATATTTATAATTCAGAACAAGTAATGAATATCTTCAGCTAAGTTCTAAGTTCTAGACAGAAGGTGAAGTTAGCAAATATATATATGCTAAAATTTGAGGGTAATTTTAGTGGTAATGAACTCATAGAATAGCTCTTTTCACAAACTTACCAAAAGTGATCCTATTATTGGAATAGCATGCTTATTATGAAATTACTGTATTAGAATGATATATAATATGGGAAAATATGAATTTATTCTCTCTTAATTATATCTATTCTCCTTTAATTTCTTCCCAATGTATTCATCTTTTACACCTATAAATAGGCATTGAGGTTCAATGAATAAGATCATTCTTTCCTTATAACAAGAAGCAATATTTTTAACCTCATTTTTTAACATTATAATCACATTCTTTGAAGAATGGTGATTAGTTTGAAGAATGGTGATTAGTATTTATGTGACTAAAGCTTTTCATCATAATTTTCTACAGAAGTTTGGCTAAAATAACTATATAGCTTTAGCCGCATAAGTATCAATCAGAGCATCAAAAAAATGTATGAAAGATAAATTTAACATACTTTTAAAAAAAATTTACTATTAATAAATATTTATTCATGATAATTAATAAAAAATATCACTATAAATAAATTTCTAAGAGCGATAATAGCAGTACATTGACATGAACAATAGTTTAATTACAGAAGGTGACTTGCATCTTAAATAATTGTAGGTAGATGTAGCATTGGAGTGTGCAAGGCTTCAACAAAGATTCACAATGCCTTCTTTGGAAGTGGAGGACTATTCACTACTCCATATGGCTGACCCAACAATCCTGCACTCTACTAATTACTCGCAAAATACCACCCATGGAGGGGACATTTTGCATGAGTTACTTTCAGTAGCCTCAGCCTCCCAAGAGCTGATCAATAACCCTAATTTCCATGAAGACATGTGGGCCACTAGAATTACTCCTCACTTCAACGAGTCATTCTCCACCCTAATTGAATCTGGCGATGATCTAGGTTCCTCAAAGTTCATTGCTAAGTCATGTGGACTTGAAGAGCAATCAACCTTTGTTGACATTAGTGAGTTGGAAGATGAGTTTAAGGAACAGAAGAAAGAGAAGAATCTCAGGGATGTTAAAATGCTTCAAGAGAATTTGATGGAGGTATGTTTAGAAATATCAGTTTTATAAATATCAATTGCATTCTTGTTGTAATCTATTATCTGTGAATAAGATGGTTACTTTTTTTAAACAGATGAATAAAGAAGTGCAAAAGAAGGATTGCAGTTCAAATCCTCATACAGAACACATCTGTGATGCTCGAGGTAAATACAATTTGCTTTAAATGGTTCAGGTTTTGCTGGTTACTAGCATATGGTCAATGAAGTTTAAATAATAAAAAAAGGAGAAAACATAACCATTATGCAGTGCAGTTCAGTGTCTTTTTAATAGGGTGACTTTTCATAAACCATAAAATGAGAATAATATCATCAATATCTTAATTCTCTTTTAATCATCCTTCTAATTTTAAAGATCCCCTTTTTTATCATTGTTCATAATTATATTTCTTTTTAATGAAAAGAATTTTAAGTGTTGTAACTAATCAAATTCCCAAGTTCTTTAATTTCTTTAACTAAAAAGATGCTGGCCCATTTCAAATGTCATGCAATTGCATATGGGAAATTTGACTTTAAATGTACCATAATGTTCAGAATTGAAAAAATATGACATTTATTTGTTTTCTTGGAGAAATATGCTCGAAAGTTTCTTTTAGACCAAACTATGGCTACTTTTAAACAACTCGACGGGACCTTCTGATAAGTATTATGCGACCTTTCAATCATACAAACTCTGCAACCCTTCATCCCCCAAGTTCCTTTCTCTATTTTTAGCATACACGTTCGAGCTGCAGCAATTTTTCACGACAACCTACCTTCATTAATCGTTAGTGAAAGTTAGTAATGTTATTCATTTAGTTTATTTAGAAGAGAATAGAATGTAGGAGAGAAAGGGTTGCACTATAAACCCTAAACTTTGATGTTAATAGATATACTATAAAGCCAAACTGTCTTTCATATTACTAACCAGAAACATCTTGAAATAATGATCGATTATTGGAAGAACCATTTTCGACATAATAATGGATTTATATTCGTATTCAAATTACCTACTATAAATCTTAAACCATGAAGTTTCAATCATTGTTTGAGCATGATCGATCATTATTTCAAGATACTTCAAACCATGATTGATCATCTTCAAAGATGCTTGAAACCATGATCCATGATCAACAATGATCTTTGTTGACCTCTGTATCACTACCACAATCGATACGAGTGAATGGAAAGGGAAAGGATGACCGACAAACATGACGTCTCAAAGAAAAACAATGATGCACCTTAGTTATGGTCACAATCACCCAAACTTAGTCTGATTACGAAACATATAGCATTGATGCATTCAAGAAGTCCAAAATACCAAAAAAGAGCACTCGTGCACGATTCATTTGGACAAGGATGAAAGCACGACATTTGTCAGGCATGATGATGCACAAAATTGTCCAAATGACGTCCGATCATGAAACAGGCTTTTGTCGTTATGCTTGAAACATGAAAATTAACTTAAGGGGAATCTCTCGTGATTAATTCTAGTAAAGGTGGTAAAAACAACAATCTACGGATGGGCCGATGCACGATGTCGCCCAAACGGCGTCAATTCGAGAAACACACTTCGTCATCTCATCCAAAATGTTGAAATGCCCAGAAATGACTGTAATATTTGGGTCTACTTGTGAAGTTCTCTAGGTGAGAGTTTGAAAAGTGGTATTTTAATTAGAGGGGATTTTTAAAATATTCAAATTTAATTATTTGTGTTTATGTTAGCTATTAAAATGCGCACAAAATTTCATTGAAGCCCAAAGTATGCCTTATGCCCACTTGCATATATGTTGCGGATCTGGTGGCGCTAAGATGGATTACGTTTCATTCATTTTAGATAGGAGAGATACTTAGTTCATTCAACCTCCTTCAAATTCTCATTTAGCATAGTTCATAGCATATGTTTGTTCAACTGTCAATAAGAGATCATGTTATTGCTTGTAAGCGAGCTACACTGTTCGCTACAAGTCCTATATTATTACTTGTAGGCGAGTTGAAATATTCACTGCAAGCCCCATGTTCCTTGCCTATAGGCAAGTTGCTATATGCATCACAAGTAACTATTAATCTTTAGATTTTGTAAATTTTAATTTTAAGTCTTGTTCTTTATGATTTAGTATGAATTTAGATAGCCTTCCGACATCTCCATGTGTAGGAGAATTTTAAGAAGGTGCTAGGCCTACCCACCATGCTAAGAAAAGTGTTTATGATCGATGCTAAATGACACTGCAACTGATATCTTCAATTTCACCACGCTACAAAAATGTGTATAGGTCTTTGGGGTACTTATTTGTAAACTCGCGTGCTTTGTCTGATGTGCTATGAAAAGTGTGTACAAGTACTTAGGGTTGTCCTTGCCCCGCTATGAAAATTGCGTATAGAACCTACCTATTGCATCATGGGCGTTACGCCCGAGCTCCCCCCGCCATGCCACAAAAAGAAAGTACACGGGGGTTTGCTCATTGCTATGCACACATCGCAAATGGGACTTCAGAGTTTTCAGGTTTAGCGAGCATTATATCTTTGCATGTGTGGCGACGGAGATGATGTCGAGAGTGACAAGGGCGAGCACAAATTTTGACTCTTTTTTTCTCTCTTTTTTCTTGTTTTTTTCTCTTCTTTTTATAATAGAGAGATGGTTAGGGGGAGTACGCAGAGAGAGCGATGAAGGGAGCTAGCTGGTCTTGCTGTAGGAAGAGAGTGGCGAGATGGATAGGAGTTTATTTGGGTTCAGTGGGCTGTAGAAGAGTTCATGAGCTTTAGAAGTGGGCTGGGTGAGTAGATGTGAGAGTGAGAGAGAGTCTTGATGAGGTGGTTTGGGTGCAGGTTGGAGGAGAAAGGCCGGGAAGTGGAGATTGTTGTAGGAGAGGAGAACAAAGGGTTGGAATAGGAGCTCGGATGCTCTGTTAGGGAGGTAGTAGGAATGAGAGCTGCTGCTGTGAGGCTGGGAGATCTAATGAAAGGGGTTGGTGCTGATGTTGATGAGAGTTGAGTGTCTTGGAGTGGAGTTTGTAGGCAGCAGGTGTGGTCGAATTGGAGAACAAGGACGGTGCGTGAAGCTGTAGAGGAGCTGCAAGTGGTGTGGCTTTGGAAATGAGAGTGCAGGCTTTATGAGGAGGGGTGATTGGTGGCTGAGGATTTGAGGAAGAGGAGCTGCTAGGTGGTCGCAGGTATGGGAGGCAGTTGGCCGGCGAGCCTATGCAAAAACAGAGGGACAAAAGTGTAAAGGTAGTAGGTTGTTGTAAGCTCAGGTGAGGAAGATTGGGCCATTGTAGGGTGGTTAGGTTGTTCACCAACACTGGGTGGGGTCAGGTGAAGGAATTGGAAAGGTTGAGAGGTGTTGGAACTGCTGTGTTAGGAGAAGGGGAAAGGATTCGATGGAGCTTGGTAGAGAATGAGAGAGTGAAGGGGAGTTTGTGCAAGCAGGTTTGATATTGGCCGAAAGTGGTAGTATGAAACCGAGTAGGGAGAGAGTTTGATAGTTTTTTTTTTTATCTCACATGGAAAACTTGATGAGGCAGGCTCCGATTTGCAGAGCAAGGATAAGCCATGGACAGCTTAATTCAGGCAGGAGATAAGATAGAGTATGTAAATAGATTTTTTTTTTTTTTTAATTTAGACGTGTATGTATGTACATATAGATACATATATCATGTGTGTAAAAATAACAAAACAAAATCAGCCCCCTGATCAACTCATTGTTCCTCGTGCGCCTCAATTTGCATGCAATTGTTGCCTCGCTCGCCAAAAATGTTCGTATTCGACTTGCGGTAAGACTCATACAATATTGCAATCATTTTCAGTCCTTTTCAATGTTCTGAATGCGACGGCAAAGTCTATTCCATAAATGGATGTCATTCGGGCGACATCATGCATTCACGCTCGTAGATTGTTGTTTTAGACACATTTGCTTAAATTGATCACAAGAGGTCCACCTTGGATAATTTTGATGTTTCGAGCACAATGACAAATTATGTTTCGTGAACGGACATTGTTTGGGCAATTTTGTGCATTGTCATACTCGCCAAATGTCGTGCATTTGTTGATGTCTGAATGAATCATGCACGAGCGGCTCATCTTTTGTAAATTGGGCATCTTGAATGCATCAAATCGCTCTTCATACCATGCTTTGATCATATTCAAAGATGCTTCAAAGAAAGTTTAATCATTACTTCAAGATACTTCAAAGAATGTTTGATCATTATTTCAAGTTGCTTCAAACCATGAACAATCATTTTTGAACTGTGCTTCGAAACATGCTTCAATCATATTAAAAGATGCTTTAAAGAAGGTTTGTTTCTGTTTGAAGAGTCTTTAGGATTATTCGATCTATGTTTAATTGTTGTTCGATGAACTTCAAATTAACTCTAGTTACCTTATTATATATGCAAATGTTTGATCTAATCGTACCAATTAGGAGGCACTACAGTGCTCAAGTTACATGAATAGTTAGTGGTATGATGGAAAAATTGGTCAAACGACTTCAGGCTAATGAGTACTTGACAATGCCCAGTGATACCCCTTTAGGCTTTAGTCGTTTTTCATAGCTCCTAAGATGCAATTTTTTAGTGTCATAATTCATTAATTTTTAATAAGAATGGTTGATGATGTTGAGCATGAGATGTACCCAATTATGTTTAATATGGGTAGAAAGAATACAACTTTTGGAATTGTAGAGTTTGTTTTGGTCACTAGGCTAAATTTTGGGGAATTCTCATCTAATGAGGACTTACAAAAGTTGAGCAAAAGCAATAGGCTGCTCGAGAAATACTGAGATGAAGACAAACGGTTTAAGAAAATAGGCTTAGATAGATCTTACTTCGAGTGCATTGTGCCTGCTAATGTGTGGAAGCTTGCTTTGTGTTACTTCACGGATGGTGTACTCACTCAACCATGACAAACGCAGTGTTGTTTTAACAAACATGTTTCACAAGGCTAAAAATAAACAAGGATTCTTTAGATACCCATAAGGTAGGCTGGCATGGGAGAAAACATTGAGGGGACTAAAAGAGACATTGCTCATTATGAGTTCATTACCTTGAACAAGAATACCCTAGCCCAATACACTATAATTGGACATACAACACCACTACAATACTAGGTTTATGAAGCTATATTAAAGATGGGAAGAAGATGCATTGAGTTACTTGGGGCGAAAGCACCATGGATGTTGAGCTGGAAGAGTAACAAAGTACAAACTAGAAAGGATTTCTTGCATCTGATGATGAATATGGGCGTAGTGTGCATTTTTTTAGGCTTTCTTATATGTTTAACCATACTTTAAATAGCAAGTCATTGTATATATTCTTTATAAGCAATTATACATCGTACAACAGTGCCTAGAACTTCCATGAGTTCATTTGTACATACTCCTCAATATATCCCAACTTTAGTTGAAAAGAGAAAAGCAAGCCCATCTATTTTTTAGGAAAGAGCAGGGTATGCAGTGAAAAAACAACCATCTGAGAAGAAAGCAAGGTTGAAGCAGCTTTTTAACATTCTACATGAGTTAATGAGTAGGCCAGTTAAGCATAAGACTAATCAAATAGGGTCTGACAAAAAATTAGATGCTCTTAAAACCGTAGTCCATAAGCTTGTAGAGAGGGATGAGCAAAGGAGGAAGGAGGAGAGCGAGTATGAAGTGAGGGGTTGGGGTGGGGTGAAGGAAAAAAAGGTGGATATAAACAATGTAACATCATCTCTTGTCATTGGGCCTCCAAATAAGAAAGCCAAGAAGGTATTATACCTCCATATAGAGAAGCCAAGAAGGCAAAGAATATAACCCCATCTCTTGCCATACAAAGAGGGAGGTCGAGAAGGCGGGAAATATAACCCCATCTCTTACAAGCAATGATGAATCCTTTCTACAAGTGCTTCTATGGATTGCTTCAGTTGTCAAGATTATTTGATAAAGGGCAGGAACTACTTTCCTCCAAATTTTCTTGGACGTGGAGGGCCACCACAAATGAAACTCCCAACATTGTTGTAAGAAAAAGCAATTTCATAATTTAATAAAAAATAATCATAATTGAAATAGTTCCCGCATATATAGTCTAATGAGTCCTGTAAATCTTATTTGCAGTGGCGACTGGGCGGTGTATACAATAGTAACAACACATCATACATCTAATTTCAAAGAAGAATCTTCTAGAAATTACATATAATCACATATAATTCTAAAAAAAAACCGTTTCTTTGTAGATTTATATGCGACAATATTGATTCATATGTCTGATTGAAGTTCTATACATTTCTTCTGAATTTGCATATATAATATCAGGGATGATATAGTTATTCAATTGCACTATGTGAATATGATTGTTGTGCTAGATATCTTCAACTACACTCTATTGTGCAATTGATTTGTGCTACATCCGTTACAATTGTTGCATTATAGTTACCATGTTGTTGCTAAATCTGTCATAATATGTTGTATTGTATTTACTTGTTGCTGGCCTTCACATTTGAATCATCTTCAAACCTAAACCTTATGTTGTCTTGCATGTTTGAACCTTGTTATATCGATTATAATTACTTTTATTATTATAATCTATTATTTTACAAGTTCGAACATTATTTCAAACCCGTAATTCAACTATTTTATATGTTTTTCTAAAAATATCTTATTTAAACCCTTTTTTTAATCATGTTTGAATCTTTATCAAAAAATTTTCAAATAAGAATAATTAAAGTTCTAGGTACAAACAATATTCGATTATGGATCAAATTTTACATAGTATATGGTTTCAACTTTGATCAAATTTATTTGAACTTTGTTCGAACGTTATTCGAATCAACTTTTGGTTAGGGCGAACTTAAAAAATTAATATGAAATCAAAAGCATGGGTAGTTTAAACTGAACAAAACTTTCAAGTATATTTCTCCATAAAATAAAACAAACCGATTTATATAATTTCCAGCGTTATGAGATATTGGGGAATATAAAGTCAAATTTCATTTGCATAATAGGAGATTGTGTGGAGTAGTTGGATCACATTCTCTTACAGAGGGATGCATCATGGGAAAATGGAAGAAATGTATAATTGATGTAAGAGAAGCGAATGAAGCATAAAATAAAATAAATAATTCATAGGATCAAAAAATAAATTTTGGATTTTTAAAATGCTAAATCAAAAATGAAAAACGGCATTATATGAAAAGTCATTATTTAAAGACAATTATGAGTCAACAGCAATAAATTTGATCAATCCTTCATCCAATCATTAAGATTGAAAATGAAACAAAAAAAGAATCTTCATCATCAATTGAATCACCATTTGTGATACATAATTCTACTTCCTCATCAATTCAATCATCACAAACTTTTTTTCTTTTTCTTCTAAAAAAAGGCTCCGTTTTTTCTCTTTATGAATGATAAGATGATGAAATTCCTAGTTTCCCTGCACAATAATTGGTTCTTAGTTATCATTATGCCTATGTATTTACAACACAAATATCAGTTTCTTGTGTTCATGCCTTCACTCATACTCAGATTGATTGCAGCAGAAACGAATCAAGGAAATTTTACCTATGAATCAACTGAAATAGACGACAAGCCCATCTACTCACAATCTCAAGAAGATAACTTCTCCATTGGTTTCATCAACATTCAAAAACAGGATTTCAACCAAGATGAACACCACCACCTTGATAATGCTAGTTCCCCGTCCTTTGATGTTTATCATGAGATGATTCAGTTCAATCAAGGACTTCTTATGTCAAGCCAAACTGTCTCTAAAACATTCTTTCATCATGTTGCACCAGCAAACAAGATCAACATCCATCTGAATCCAATCAACTTCATGGTTGACAAATATGAATCTTCAGAAAGAGCTAGATCAAGTGTTTCTTTCTTTGAAAATTTTAAGAATTTCTTTTGTAACAAGCTGAAGAAGAGTTCTATTTTTGGTAGAGGTGGAGCAAATGGCATGCTAAGTCTTATTGAAGTTCTTTTAGCTTCCAGCTTTTATCATGGAGGGCTATTGGAGCAATCCCATTTGGCGAGGGAAGAAATGCCTTCAAGGGTTGAAGCCATACAAGCTGGGGGCATAAACCTCACGAGCTATGATAGAAGAAAAAAAGCAGAGAACATGAAAAGGATGAAATGGAATGATGGGAAGAAATTTTGGTTTCCAAAAATCAGGGGGAAAAGCATTTCAAGAATGCTTTTAAATCGGAATTTGCTGCCTTGGGTCTCTATGCTTCAGCCTTCACACCACAGCCAGTAATTTTATTTGGACATACAAATTCATCTGTTCTAACACAGAATACAAGTAGTTTCAATTTGGTTTTCATTAATTATATATATGTATCTAGAAGAAAGGTTCATTGTATTGTTGATTTTTAACATGCATCGTAATTGTAACATATCAATTTATTAGCTGCATCTCTTTTTATAACTTCTTCTTATAGCCGGATTAATCTCTAATCTCTTCAACTTCCAAGTCTCTTAATGGATATTCAATATTAGTGCAGCGAAATAAAGTGGTCAGTAGTCGCGCAATTTTTTTGTGGTCTCCTTTGCATGTTTCCTTACGTTGTTTTATGTAATTCAGTAAATCAAAGAAAGCAAAATAAAACCCCCGCAACCCTATTTCTAATTCAATGTATCCCAAGCTTACCTAAATATTAAAATCTTACACTCCTGAAAAAACATTTAAATAAAGCCAAATCACTGGAATGTTTTTTAATTATGCTGTCATAGGATTATATGGAGAAACGAAACACGCCTAGTCCTGAAAGATTTTGAATCGTTTAAATGTAGGGAGATTTACATACATACCACTCTATATTATTCTATTTATATATTTAACACCTAAAACTTCAATATTACATACATACCACCTATAATTCATTTTCATATCAAATATGAGTGGTAGAAATGAAATATATGAGTGGTAGAAAGGAAATATGAGTGGCATATTTGATATTAAAATAATATATGGTGGTATGTATATCATATTAAATTTTTGAATGTTAGATATGTAAATAGGATGGTATAAAGTGATATGTATGTAAATTTTCATTAAATTTAACATTCCTACGCACCAAGCCTACAACCATAAGGTGCATTATTGTATTGGACTGTCAATGCTTTGCTTTGAACTGCAGGTTTCACTATCGAGCAGCCTAAATAGTCTAACGGCCTGAGAATTTGATAAATGTTTGGACATCACAGCTGTTTAATATGCAGCATCCTTTGATTACAAAGACAAATAGATGAAGCGTTCCTAGATGGAAACTCATGTAGCATCAAATAGTAATGAATGAAGATTGATAATTCTTAATATCTACTCCAAATAACTAGGACAAGACTGACGAGAATAGTTATGTTGATGATTATGTACCTTTGATATTACAAAAGCGATTTGGAATGCATCTATGGATTCAGTGGCTGGTATGGTGTTTTCGAGATCATTTTCTCCTCTGCGGATCCCGGCTAAGGCCATGCTGCTTCAAAGTTTTGATGTAGCTTCTCATGAGGGAAAACTTGTTAGAACCTAAATGATAGAAGTAGTCCCAAGTGTAGATCCCGGTCTTATGTAAGTCATCAAAAAGAATTCTAGAAGACAAATAGAACTGTCTTAGTAAGAAAAAAAAAATATCAACCGTATTAGAGCAAAAGAGGAAGAGGGCTAACACTAGCTCGTACCTAATTCCATAGTTACCTATTGGTTCAGCTGACATGATCCCAACATGACGCCTACCAAAGATAACCTACAATGTCAGCCAAAAAAAAAAGTTAACTATAATATTTAATATGGGGGATCAACCATGTTTGATTGCATCTCAATTACAACACTTGACCATAACCAGAGTTAGGGGCTTGATCTGGGATTTGATTGGAAGAATTAATGAGATAGGAGAGAGGATAAGGGGGCCAGCCAAGAGAGAGGAGGGGGACGAGTTGTCCACATTCAATGAATGTGTCCAAGTGCATTGAATGTTGAGATTGGAATTAACTCCAATTGATTTTAGATTTTGAATTGATTGGGAATATTTGATGGGGAATTGAATTGGAGCTTCAAGGGGAAAGGAATTTAATGTGGGAGAGATTTGGAAGGTTTCCTAAAAAAGATTTACTAATTAGGAAAGTTTTTGAATTTCAAATATCATTTGAATTCAAATTCATAGACTTTCCAAATTAATAATAAGACATTTTAGGAAGGTGTTTATGAGGCCAATTGAATTTGAAACAAGAGTTTGGAGGGGGATTGCCGGCGACAAAGGTTTGGACTAGGTCGGCCGACGACTAAGGAGGATTAGCTTGGAGTAGTCTTGGTGGTTTGGAGGTAGGGAAGGGGTGGCTGGTTGGGCTTGGGAGTGGTGGTGGGATTCTTGGTTGGGGTGAGAGAGGGGATTGAAAAACCAGTGGTTTCAAGGGGAATTTGGTGGGGGCCGGTGGTGGTGGAAGAAGGGGAAGTGGAGTCTTGGGTTGGCGGCTAGAAGAGGGAGTTTGACCGGCGGTGGGGGAAAGGAGGGGAGGGAAAAGAGAAAGAAAGATAAGACATGAGCCCGGACGTTTCCTACGGCTGATGGGTGCTACAACACCCTCACCTAGGGACTTCAAACCATGAGCCCGAACACTTCGTCCAGCTGGTGAGTATTTTGTTGCCCTCATATATGGACTTCCACTCTCCTAAGAACTCACATAGACCTCAAGAACAAAGTGTAGAAAATTTCCTAATATTCATCCATCATCCTAATACAATAGCAAGAGCCTCTATATATAGGCTTCGAAATAAAAGAAACTCAAAAAAGACAAACACGCCTCTGGGGCTTACATAGGACTACTCCCTCGTTCACCGTCGGATGTCCGCATCACTATGTTTTGAACTGGTGGTCATTACGCCTAGAGAAAGCATCTGCTGCTTTATTTTCTAACCCGGTCTTGTACTGAATCTCGAAGTCATAACCCAACAACTTGAAAAGCCACTACTGATGCTCCTCTATCAGCATCATCTACTCTAACAGGAACTTCAAATTTCTTTGGTCGGTCCTGACTATGAAGTGTCTTCCCAATAGAAAAGGTCGCCACTTTTGTATTGCCAACACTGTTGTCATCAGCTCTCTTTTATACACTGATTTCAGCCTATCCCTAGCGATCAAAGCCTGGCTGAAATAAGCTATGGGTCTTTGACTCTGCATAAAAACTGCTCCTATCCCAAAACCTGATGCATCAGTCTCTACTACAAATGGCTGGCTAAAATCTGGTAGTGCTAACACAAGAACACTCGTCATGGCTTTCTTCAGCTGCTCAAATGCCAAGGTGGCTTCCACCCCCTATTTGAAACTATCCTTCTACAGATGCTCTATCAACGGCCATGTTATAGAACTATATCCCCTCACAAACTTCCTGTAGTATCATGTGAGTCCCAAGAACGCTCTCAACTCCTTCAGGGTTTTGGGTAAGGGCCACTCCAACATAGCCTCTATCTTGGAAAGATTTGCAGCTACTCCTTAGGGTTAGTATAGGGTTTAGGGTTTAGGGTTTAGGGTTTAGGGTTTAGGATTTAGGGTTAGGATTAGGGTTTTTTTAGGGTTTAGGGTTTAATTTAGATACCACATGTCGCAAATACTCCTCCATTTGTTGTGCAAAGGAACACTTCTTCAAATTGGCATACAGTTGATGTTCCTTCAATGTCACTAAAACTACCCTCAAGTGTTCCACATACTCTGCCTCAGACCGACTATACACTAAAATATCATCGAAGAAAAACAATATAAACTTGCGTAGGTAGGGCTGAAATACCTTGTTCATAAGTGACTGGATGGTAGTTGGGGCGTTGGTAATCCCAAAAGGCATCACTAAGAACTCATAGTGGCCTTCATGAGTCATAAAAGCAGTCTTTTGGATGTCAACGGGCAGCATTCTAATCTGATGATATCTCGATTTTAGATCAATCTTAGAGAACATCATCGCTCTATATAATTCATCCAACAACTCATCAATGACAAGTATAGGAAATTTATCCAACAATGTTTCCTTATTCAGAGCCCAGTAATCTACACAAAATCTCCAACTACCATCATTCTTCTTCACCAACAACACCATACTGGAGAAGGGACTAACATTGGGACGAATGATCTGGGAAGACAACATCTCCTTGATCAATATCTCAATTTCATCTTTCTGAACTTGTGGGAACCAATAGGGTCGAACAAGTCGAACACTAATAGGGGATACCCCTCCTTCAGGATGATGGCATGCTCATGCTCCCTTGGGGGAGGTAGACCTTGAGGTAGCTGGAATACCTCACTAAATTGTTGTATGAGTGGATGGACTATCTCTGGAACCTCCTCCTCTTTCCTCATACTTTCTCCTCCCTCGAGGCTCTGGAGCTCCACCAAGAATCTCATCCTTGCTCCCTGGATTTCCTTCACCATGGTCTTGAGAGAAACCTTAGTTTTGGACAGACTAGGATCCCCTCTGATTCTCACATTCCTTCCTCTCACCATGAATTCCATAGTCAATGCTTTCCAGTCCACCATAGTTTTCCCCAATGTTTGTAACCACTTCATGCCCAAAACTACATCTATGCTTCCTAACTCCAAGGAAAGAAAATCTTCCTTCACCTGGATCTCATGCAATGTCACCATCAACCCTAGGCAAATGCCTTTACTCTTCTCCATCTTTATTGTTCCCATCATCACTCCAAAACAACCAGTGTCAACTAGCTTTAGCCCCAATCGGTCCACCACCTGGCTGGAGATGAAGTTGTGGGTTGCCCCACTGTCCACCAGAACTATCATTGATTCTCCTCTTATATGTCCCCTCATCTTCATTGTGTAATTTGAGATAAATCTCACCATTGAGTTTAGGAAGACCTTTGCCACATCTAGGTGCAAATGCTCCTCCTCATCAACCACGTCATCCTCAAGAGTCTCCTCCTCATCATAGACTGTAAGTACCTGCAACGAACGATCCTTGCAACGGAGGCCCGACGCAAATTTCTCATCACAACGAAAACACAATCCCCAAGCCCGCTTCTCTTGAACTTCTACTTCAGTCAGCCGCTTGAAATTTCCCACTAGTTATGTTCTTAATCCCCTATCATTGGGTACTTCTCTCTAAATGGGTACAGGTTGTACCTTTGGTGCCAAAAAAGTAGTTGTCGTTTGGTATGAAGCTCCCAAATTGTTGCCTTTGCCTTTGCTGCTTCTCTCAAATGTGTTTTTGTCCTCCACCAACTGGGCTAGCTCCATAGCCTCGCTCAACCCTCGTGGCCTCAATAACCGGACAGTAACCCTGATTTCTGGTTTGAGTCCCTTCATGAAATTCCCCTCCAATACTGTCACAGAAAGCCTCTCCAATCGGCTAGAAAGATACTCAAACCCCTCCCAATAATCCATCATTGTCCCTTTCTGAACAAGAGCAAAGAACTGCTCGTAAAAGTCTCCTTCCCGGCTGGTTCGGAAACGTTCTAATAAGCTATCTATAAACTTTCTCCACGATCGAATTGGTTATCTCATGTCTCTCCACTGATACCAAGATAAGGCCTTCCCCTCCAAGCATAGAGCCGCCGCCGTGAGTCTTTCTTCTTCCGTCAGCCCATTCACTACAAAGTATCTCTCCACCCTATAGATCCACCCATAAGCATCTTCCCCTTCAAAAATGGGCATCTTCAATTTTCTCACTCTCGGATCACCTCCGCTCTAACTTCCTCTTCCACCTCCTACTCCTCCCATATAGGAATTGTTGTAATCTCTCCATTGTTCTCTCCCACCTCTCCTCCTTTCATATATATCCTCTTTCCTCAAAATCAGCCCTCCTTATTTCTTCCTCCCCATTTATACTCACGCTATATCCTTCACTATTTCCCTCCTGATTATCGATTCAAGAGGTGGCATATTTTCCCTATCGCCCAAGATTTCTACCTCTCGATCATCCCTTATTGTGTCGATATTGGGGTTTCCCCCACTTCCTTGGCCACCTGTCAGTCCCCTCGCCTCTGATGTTGTCGGTTGGGTGTAAAGCTCCAATATTTTCTTTATCATGTCCTCTAGGTTAGAAAAACATTCTTCCATGAATGAAATCCTTTCCTCAACTTCATATTTGAATTGACCAACTTCTCCTTCTAGTTTCTCTTCTAAAGCATCCACTTTCTTCGACACCATAGGTCCTGAATTTTGCTCTGATACCAATTTGATAGGACTTGATGATCAAAACAACACACAACAATATAAAAAAACAGCAACTTACTCCAAATAAATCAAGAAATAACACAAAGAGAATTGTTTTTATTAATTTCCAAGCAAAGCAAGACAAGATACAAGTTGATTCACTGTTCGAGAGGTGAATCGTCTCTCCCATAATTCCTAGCAGCTACTAGGAACCCAAAACCTCACAAAAACTGCTGCAGAAATTCAAAATATAACATAAAAATCCCAACCCACCATAATCTCCTCCCTTAAACAGCTCAAATCCCTCCTAATAAATGCCCCTTACATCTAATAAATGCCCTTACATCTTTCCCAAAGAATCCCCTCCTTTCCCAAAGAGTTTCCTCCCAAAGCCTCTTCTCCTATAAGTGATAAAAAAGGTGGTGGGCCCCACATGGGCAGCTGAACTGTTGTTGCGAGCTGTATAATAAAGATGATTGGAGGGTACTTGAATATAAGTTAATGGTTGGATGACTGACAGTTGACTGATTACTAATCATGAGATTAATAATCAAGAGTCTGGATAGGTCTTGATTGTTGCAACTCGAGCTTATGAGTTTATGTTTTTGATGATAACAAATATTATGGCTCACTTTCTGTTATCTACTTGTATTTGCAATATATGTTTGTTTGTGTGTATACTAACTTTTTTAGGATTACGATGCACCATTCAAGACTCAAGTTTTGGTAGAACATATTTTATTTGTAATATTCATTAATGTATTTTTAATTTCTTAAGTCAAGTCTTGTAAGGAAGTATGCTTGCTTGGTGACCATGCACACACACTTTTAGGGGAGTGAGATCTAGTCAAATCTAGAAGATCAAGTTTTGAACTAATCGTACTGGACGATTTTGGATCGTCCAGGACGATCCTTTATGATCTTGGAAAACTACCGCCAAAGATAATTTAGGCAATGTTTTAAGATTCAATTTTTGTTTTAATCGTCCCGGACGATCTAGATCGTCCTAGACGATCAATACAAATCATGCCTAAATTGATCATATGATTAGGGGATTAATTATGGTTAAATTTTTCAATCTGATCGTCCTAGACGATCGGTATATCGTACAGGACGATGTTTGCCGACATACTTGATTTTCCTAAATCGTCCAAGACGGAATACTATAATTTTTCTTCTAATCGTCCCGGACGATCCACAATATCGTCCTGGACGATCTGTACAAATTTGCACTGATCATATTGGACTATCCTAATATCGTCCGGGACAATCAGGTCAAAATCTGCACATCGTACTGGACGATCCTGCGATCGTCCAGGATGATTTTTTGCGCCGGAATTGAGTTTTTAGGATTTTTTAAAGCCCTCTTTTTAAGCGCATCATACGGGACGATCATGCGATCGTCCTGGACGATAATGTCGGTTTGGTGCATTTAAGAGCCTTTTGGAGCTCTTCTATTTAAGCTTTGTCAAAGACTTTGAAAGTGTCTTTGGCAGCCATTGAAGCTTTGTTTTTCTGGAGAAAACTTGATGAGAAAACTTGAAAGGGAGAGAGGAAATGATGGAGTTTGAAATAGGGAGAAGATCCTTGGAGGGGGTTTCAAGGGAGTGTGGAGGGAGGTTCACACGGTTGCTCCGGCAAACTTGCACCTTAGTACCATCGGATTCAAGGTTCATCTTGAGAGAAGTTTTGAGAAGAAGATCTTTTTAGTGTCAAAGGACCCGGCTACTCCGCCGCACCGGGGAAGGTGGAAGTGATTTTGTAAGGCTTCTCCACCTAGCTGTGGGGGCTAAAGGAGAGACACTGAGTTTAGTGCAATATTCGGAAGGGGCCTCCGAGGAGTGGACGTAGGTCAAGATTTGACCGAACCACTATAAATCTGGTGTGTTATTTCCTTTATTATTTTCGCACTTTATTTTTGTTATGATTAACTGCTTGGGTGAACTCTCTGATTGATCTTTTTATTATTGATTTAATTTGTTTTTGCTGCAAAATATAAACATATTTTTTTTTAGTTAAAGAAGATTTAAATATCAATTCAACATCCTTCTTGGTTAGCCTCGGGACTAGTTCATAAGGGCTTAACATCCCTGACGAACTTTCATTAATGACCTCATATAAAAATGAGATCACCAGCTAGCACGTGGTGCAATGACTATAGATTTTTTAGGAAGTTTGCCAAATTTAAACTACTTGAAGCTAACCCAACCAGCATAAGGTGGCCTAAAACGCTTCTCTATTTTGGAGTGGTCTTGAAGCAATCCAAAATAGGAAGATTTTTTAAAAAATCCTCCACGAAATCTTGGTTGAAAGCCTGGATGTTTATATATATATATATATATATAATGTTGTCATCCACAACACGGACAACAATATCATTGTCTAAGCTATGAACAACAATGGACTAATAAAATGAGTTGTCATCCCTAATCAATCGTGCTTGTGTAGCAGCTGACATGAATGAAAGGATCTCCCTCTCCCAAATAGGAGGGGAGGACCTTTAGTTGATTTTTTAAAAATAACAATTTAGCCAAAACGGTTCATTTTTATTAAATGTTCACCTTTAATAATTATATTTATCAGTTCTTTTGAATGTTTAAAAAATTGAAAAAATTATTATGAGATTAATATGTAGATCTTCTCTGAATATGTAGATCTTTCATAGATCATTGAAACTTAGATGTCATAAAAATTATTCTTCAGATAAGCATTAGAGATTATGCTTACCTTCTCACCACCTACCGACCTTATCTTGCTATCAACAGCAGGGCTATTTACCCTAAGAAACTCTGCTGACAAATTGAATGAACTCCCATCAGAGAATTCAACCTCGACCTGTAAGAGAATTAGATTTTAAGGTTACATGTGCAATAAAAAAATATTCCCTGAATCAATTTGATCTGTTCAGTCTGGTTCAATTAAGTATGGGCATAAGCTCTTCCTTGATTAACTCCTTCAAATATACTATAAGAGAAGCAAAACATTAATATGCATGTTATTGTGTCCTAAATCATGCGTCTACCAAGTATGTATGCTGCATTTGTCTGAGATGAATGCTTTGAAAAGCATTAGTCGTATACCTGTAGCTAAATCATGTAGTTTTCCCCACAAATTAAAATAAAAAAACACTGCAGAATTTATAAGATTACATGCATTATGTTTAGAAGCTTATGCTTTCATATCATTTGTATTACACATTTTTGTTAGAGCTGTTCGCAGGGTTGTGTGTAGCTACACAATACAAGTAAACAAAGTACATGCTGGATCTATAAGAAAATCTCAATTTAGCCATTTCATTTGAATTTCTGTTTTTTCTTACTCTGTCATAGATCCAACCTAACAACCAATGTATCATTCTGATAAAAGCGTGTATAGGAAAATAGAGTAAGTCAATCGTAAAAAGCATTGCAGATAGCCAGGAACTTTATCAAAGATAGATAACAATAATTAAGACATAAATCTTCCATAACAAATATTTCCTACATTCAAACTACCCAAGCTCCCAGTTGCTTGGTAGTTATTTAGTAGCTTCCTGAACAGAAATTAAAGAGATAAATTAGGTGCTACCATCAGAACAGTCATCAGGAGAGAATTTTCATCAAAAAATTATATTTTGTCTTAACTTGCAGCTTCTTTGGAATTGTGAACCATTGATGAATATTGCAATACATAATAAAAAATATGAATTTTCCATTTTTACAACCTATGACTCACATAGGGGTGTCAATTTTTGAGACGATCCAAAACCCGATCCGGACCCGACCTGGAAAAATCCGGGTTCGGGTTGACCAGGTTAGCAAACGTGCCGGGTTCAGGTTCAGATTTTTGACTCGTTTCAAAAATGGGTCGGGTTCGGGTTGACCCGAAAATTCGAAATCAACCCGACAATGACCCGAAAGTCGGACTTGAACTCCACTGCCGCGCACTCACGAGTCGCGACTCCGCCAGCACTCACTGACTCGTGGTCCCACAGATGACTCCGCCCGCACTCGCAGACCCACTGGCTCTGCCCGCTACCGCACGCTCGCAACTCGAACTCCGCCCACGCTCGCGATCCCACACTCGCGGACTCTGCCGCTACAGCTAGCAGGCGCGCTCAGCTCGCGCAGCTTTAGCGATTCAGCCAAATCTACTAAATCTGGGTCGGGTCCGGTCAACCCGGCAACCCGCACATGTCGGGCCTAGGTTGAAATTTCTGACCCGTTTGCAAAAACGGGTCGTGTTCGGGTTGAACTGTTTAGATCCGTGTCAACTCGGGTTTGACCCGAACCCGATTCGTCGACCCGAATTGACACCTCTAGACTCACACACTTCCTCCCTGTTATCCTCATCAAGTTGTTAGCCATTACACTTTCTCATTTGGTCCCTTCCTCCCTCTTGCACTTGTGTTTGCTTACTCTTCCTCCCTTTTTGTATTGCTAAGGCACATCAGCTCCCCAATTCACAATGCATCTCTCCACCCACCTGCTGTGTTAACAAGACACTTCAAATTCCATGATGTACTAAATATCTCATGCCCACACCCCCTAACCCCCTTCTCCCTCGCTCACACGCACTTTCTTGAATTTACAAGGCATATAGTAAAATACATCTAGCCAACCCTCTCTCTCCACCTCTCCCACACCCTGCCCCATGCAATCGTCTTCTGTGGAAAGTAGGTGATTCACATAAAGATTTGTATTTGGCTTCCATTAAAGTGTCTATTTGGTGAATTTTCAACATCCAACTCCAAACATATGTGAAACTTTCGGAAACTCTAGACATTCAATTCGATGTAGGATTGATTTAATTAGAAAGAATTATGGACCTTTGAAGAATTTAGAAAGGAGCAAGTTTAAAACATGTATTTTTAATTCCATTATGCAGGAGCAATTTCAAGTTCAAGACTCCAAGCTAATGTGGTCCTATATATTTTTAATTGGAGGTAACTATGCATTATTTTTTTATAAGGATAAAACCTATCCCATATATTTTATTTTAAATAAGGTAGGTCAAAGGCTAATTACATATTTAATTCCTTCACACCACATCCTCATCCGTGAGGTCTCAAGCCCGAAACTAATCACTTAGAAACCAAGGAATATACCATTTGAGCAAAAAACCCGTTGGTGAGGTAGTTGAGCGATATAATTCCAAAATGTTTTTGGTTAAATCTAGACCTCATAAAGTTATTTGTAGTATTAAAAAAGTGTGTTAAAAAACGAAAAGACACTAATGATTCAAGGGTATTTCATTGTTTGACATAAATAGTGAGTTTACTTACTACTTAAGTAAGCAAAACAAGGAATAAAACCTATTATCCTTAAGTTTCTATATCAGATTTCATTCATTTGTTCTAGACAATTCCTATCAGTTCCAATAGCCTTTCCTGGTTCCAAATCAGTCTTCTACAAGGTGCACTTCAAACTCAATTAGATTGATCTCATACTTACAAGGATAATGTCAACTAGCGCATCAACAAGTGTGGCCACAAGCACTTATTATATCTTGTCAAGATGCGGTAGAATGAAGCAAAATAGGCAAGATAGACACTACGAAGGACAAGAATGATGGGTGAGATCAAGTTAAGCATGGTGGGAGAACAATGAAGAACATCATAGTAAGCAATCCAATAATAAAGTTCCTTTAGTTATAAGAAGCCATTGCATGTCATCCACCAAGATAGCAAAAGTTGCGAGCCACACTAGAACGAAGTTGTTATGCTGGCAAACACATCATCCCCAAAATTGTTGCATCAATCTATGCATAGCATGGGTACCAAAGGGGGTTATAGTTTTTTGTGCTTTTCATGGGACTTTGTTGATGAGGTGAAAAATATCCATGTTGAATTAACTCTATTAACAAATAGTCATGATTAAAAGTAGATTACATAGTTGTAACTTCATAAAATATAGTGATTTTGGATATCTTTTAGGCCATATTTAGAAATGTTGTGCTATAAATAACTAGCCCCGTACTAAATAGCATTTGTGTTGGGAGTATGGATCAAAGTTGGACCAAATGCACTACATGTCAAACTCATTTTCAACCCAAAAGCTTCTTAAGTCATTATGTAAGAATCAACAATTAGTATTTGTGGACCGCTAAACCAATATATTTTTCACCTATTTGATGTTAAATTATGCTAAGCAAATTCACATATATTGGTAAATTACTTTCTCACATAAAAGCTCTCCATAGTCCATACAATCAGAACTCTAACTCTCAACTCAGAAACTTCAAGACAAATCAAGTTGAGTGTTATACATCACAAACGCCAATAAGCTCTCTCCACCTTGCCTTCTTTTGAAAGTTACTGAGAATGTTGAATTCCTCTATCACAGGGATCCAACCATGGAAATTGAGCGCATTTATCACTCAAGCCTAACCACATTTTTTCTTATTACTTGTTCGGTAGCCAAACCAACATATCTTTTATTTGTCTAATGTTGGGAACAAATCAATATGTCTCATGCCTAGACAACATATTTAGAGATGATGGATCAAAGGGAGCCGAAGTTGGGCCAATTACACCCATGTCAAATATGCTTTCAATTCAAAACTTTAAGCTTATTGATGAGGAACAATCACTTGATTTTCTAGTATGACCAACAATTTATTTAAGTATCTTATACGACTAAACCTGAAACCTCATGTGCCATAAAAACATTTAAATTTACAAAAACTATATTCAAATAAAAATTAAAATCTTCAACAAGCATTCAATTCAAACTGAGTTCAATTAACTGATTTCACAAGGAATTTATTCTCTGCTCCCATTACCATTGAAAATTAAATATGCAGACATTTGCTAAAACCTAACAACAATTCTCACTGGTTCATTGTATCATCAGTTTTCATCTAGCATCCAAGTTACTTCCGTTTTCGATTTCACCATTTCAGATAATTTGGCCTCCTGCTATCAGGCAACATCTAGTTGCAACTATGATTAGATAAAATTACACAGGTGGATTGTATCAACCATGTGGCATGGATCAGGATTAGCAAAAAAAGTAACTTTGCAGACAACCTCTAGCGAAATGTGCATACCAGTCAAAGTCAATCAAGTTAAAGCTTAGAAAAATTAGGTTTACAGAATCCACAAAAGAAGGAGAAAAAGAGAAAGAAATACGGATTTCGGGGAATATGGAGCGCGAGCTTGGTGAGTCGGGGTGGTCGACCGAACACGTGCAGTTTCCTTATCGCCGCGTAAGATGAAGAAGAAAACATGGACAAGCCAGAAACCTTAAGGAGATCGAAAGCCAGGGCGAGAGACGAGAATAAAGATGGAAAATATGATTTGTTTATTCTATCTATTTATTATTATCAATTTAAATATCTGAATAAAAATAAATTAATAAGTATTTTATATTTTAAAAATGAAGCACTCTTGAAAATAAAATTTTGAATATACACGTTGCTTAATGGAAACTAATATTTTATAGTCCTCATTATATTTGTTGCGTCCTGAAATATTCGCTGCGGTAGAGAGATATAAAATTTAATGTCATAGCTTTATACGAAGATCCAGCACACGAGCAGAAAAAAGAGAGGGTGTAGCGTTCATAAAAGACACCAAAGTTTTTACGTGGAAACCCCTAAAAAGGGAGAAAAACCACGGGGCATGGCCCAGTTTGAATGAATCCACTAATGCTTGCAATTGATTACAAATGAGGCCCTTCCTTAGGAGGAAGGCCTTGGATCGAAGTAGCAAATATACATCATATAGAGTGTATTGTATAGGAGTTGGAAGAATCAGTGTTGATATGTTTGTGTCGGCGACAAGATCATAGTCGGTGAGCGAAGTAGATAAGAAGAACCATATTCGGCAGGTGACGAGGGTCGGAAGAATCATAGTCGATGAGCGACATATGTTAGAGAGGACTGTTGTATGGCGACAAAGGTCGGAAGAACCGTAATCAACAAGCAACATAGGTCAGAAGGACCGTTGTATGACGACGGAGGTTGGGAGGATCGTAGTCGGCGGGCGACGAAGGTCTCGAGGACCGTAGTCGGAGGGCGACGAAGGTTGAGAGGACCGTAGTCGGCGGGTGACGAAGGTCGGGAGGACCGTAGTCGAAGGTCGGGAGAACCTTAGTCGGCGGGCGACGAAAGTTGGAAAGATCGTTGTATTACGATAGAGGTAAGAATAATCGTAGTCGGCAGGCAACGGGGGTCAGGATGACCGTTGTCAATTAGGAGGATTGGCGGATGTCCATCGGTAATCATAAAGAACTCTGGATGCAGTTAGGAAGAGTTCCAGTGATGATCGACGAACAAGCAGAAGTTCGACGATGGTCGGCGGACGGACAAAAATCTGGCGGCAATTGGCAAACTGGTGGATGTCTGGCGGCGGTCGACGGACTGGAAGAAGTCCGTCGGTGGTTGGGAAGAACTCTGGCGGTGGTCGGCTATAACCCCGATGGTGGTCGGCAAGAACTCCGGCGGAAGTCCAGCGGTGGTCGGCGGCAAGAGAGCTCCCAAACTCCTCCCTTCCTTTCCTTCTTCTTCTCCCCTCTCATGAGAAGATTGAGGGATATTTATAGTTTTTTGAGAGTGGCATGACTTGTAAATATATGGAGGATCAAGGCCAAAATGGGAGTGTTTGAATGGACGGCCGATATTGATCCCCTTGATCATGGACCGTTTAATGGCCATTTGAAAGCCTTGATGATATCAGAATTCAGTGATCTTGGGCTCATTGGATTCGTCTCGTTGAGCCGCTCGATTCGAGTATAGTCATGTCACGTTTGAAAACCGTTTGATAATTCAAATTATGTTCTGAACCTTCAGATTGCGCTTTGGGTCTTTGATTTGGACTCATTTGGGCTCGGATTGAGTCGAATTTAGTGTCGTTGGGCTCGTCTTTCGAGATGCTCAGTTCAACTATAAGTTTGCTGAAATTGAAGTTTGGATGGTCTCCAAATTAATTTCCAAAGTTTCCAACTTGATAATGTCTCAAGATTCGTGCCGATCAAGATAATTTTTGGTGACATATCAATATTATTTGTGCGTAATTGTGCTATCTAGTTTAATAATAGTAAATATTAAATGTTTTAGCATGATTATATCAAGTTAATTATAAAAAAAATAATAATTTTATTTATGTTGTTAATTGTCGACTAGTCTATGTTTAGCACATTATTCTCATTTTTTTTTATACTTTTTTTCTCTATTAACAATCATTGTTTTGTAGTCCTTATTATAAGAATATTTAAATTATTTATTTAATAATTCTTAATTAAAATAATATTATATTGGAATAATACTGTTTTAATAATTCAAAACTATCAATTTAATCAAAACAATTCAATATATATTAAACTTATGAATACACTAAGACAATTTATGTATGTAGGATCAACTGTTACAAGAGATCATATATCACCACAAAATTACAGTCATCATGGATGTGGTGAGGAATGCAATAATATGTTAGCTTATACTGATTGTTATCCATCATTTAATATTTAAAATTTTTATTTTCTTTTTAAATTATTAAATATTTAAAGATCTATAAGATTATGTTATAAGAAAATTTTAGTGATAAATAAATTGTATTAAAAATTTAATTCTACACATTTACGTTTATTTGTAATATTTCAATTATATTATATATATTTTTTAATTTATAACTATATTTTGACTTAATATTTTTATATTTATTATTAAATATCTAAAATTAAATTGATATTTTCTATATAACTATTTAAACTAAATTTAAATGATAACATTTTAAAAGGGTAAAATTTTAAAATAATTACCGTTAAGAATTTAATTAACTATTAAACCAATAAAAAAATAAATTTAGAATTAGGCAAAGTAGGAGATAAAAATAAAGTAAGAGAAATAAATAAAAAAAATCCAAGCAATTTTTTCATACATCTTATTTTTTATAATTTTTTCATAATATATTATTATTATTATTTTAAATTTATCTTGTTCCAAAGAAAATAATATTTTAAATAAATATTTATTTTAATTTTTCATTAAATTTACAAAGTAACTTAACTTTTATTAAATATAAATAAAAAAACTACGTTATATTTTTTCATTAAATTTAAAATTAACGTGGTTTTTAAGAATATATTTAATTTTACTAAAAATTACGTTATATTTATTAAAATTAGTTAATGTATATATATCAAAGTTATACAATTTTTTTTTATTTTAAAAAATTAAATATTTAAAATATATAAAAATATATAGATAAATAAAAATACAAGATATATAAAACAACAATAAAAGATAATTAAAGATGTTGTTAAATAACTGGCGGTTTATAATCCATAAATAATAGACTTATATAGTTATATCACAAAACTCCTAAACTATTTCAGGATTTTTTATGTAAAAAATACTATGTTATCTATGTATAAGCTAGATATCCGCACAACACTAAGACATAGGACTATAACTCTATCGTCACGTATATTCTAGCCCACAATAATAATTATTGACGGTATAATTGCTATTAAATTTGTTTAATACTTAAATAATTAATCAAATCATTAATATGAGTATTAGTTAAATAAGTTGTAATTAAAAATAAATAAATAATTAATTAGTATTTTAAAATATAATTATATAATTAATAATATAATAAATAATTTGCTAATTAACACCTAAGTAATTAATTTTATGATTAGTAATAATTAAGCTAATTTTTAATTATATTATTTATCATTATAATTTATTAAAAATAATTAAAATTAAAATTAATAAATAACTAATAATTAACACGTAAATTAACATTAAATTTAATTTTTAAAACGAACCAAACATCTTAAATGTATGATTATGTTGGCAAATAATTTCTTAAACTTTATCGTTATTTAATATAAGTCTTACCAAACAGTTTTTAAAATTTAACACTCTTAAAACTTACTAAATTTAAATTTACAATATTTACTAAATACACAAAATTAAATCCAATCCGATACCAAAAGGTCCAAAAAGCCCTTTATGTTTTTTTTTGCTTTGCTCTAAATACGGATCCTGTTTTGCATTTTTTTGCTTTGCCCTTTATGACACCTGGAACTTTCCCTCCAATACTCCTTCTAATCTTACTGCTTCTATTGCGGGTTTGAACATGAAAGAGGTGTTTGCTATACTTTGGAACGGATCCACCAACTGGAAATTTAAGGATTTCATTGAGCACTTTCATTCTCATCTTACTAAGGTGGATTGGTTTGGGTCTGTCTGGCATAAAAAGCACTCGCTTAGGTATGCCTGCTTCACCTGGATGGCATTGATTGGAAAACTTAAAACAACAGACAACTTAATTTTTAGGGAAATTCATGTTGATCCACAATGCTACCTTTGCTCCAGTTTGGCTGAGAGTCATGCTCACTTGTTTTTTGAGTGTGACTTCTCTTTTAACATTCTCAAATTCATCCTACCTGATTTTAATGTTTTTCTGCTGAGACCAAACTTAATACAGGCATTTGAATTTATTACCCAGCATGAGTTTTATTCTAGAACTGAGAAGGATTTTTGTTGCTTAACTGTGAGCTGTATTGTGTATCACATATGGCGCGAGAGAAACAGCCGTAGATTCTCAAATCTTAGAACCACTTCGGTTAAAATGATTTGCAATATCACTGCTGCCATTCGTTTAAAGATTTCAAAATGGAAAAACAAAGACAAGCTTTTGCTAAGGTTTACAGGTATTTAATCTTACTGTTTTTCCTGTTTGTTTCATGGCTTTATTGGAATTCAATCCTCGTGGACTGCCCATTTGCCCATTGCTGGTGCAACGGATGTTTTGGTGTTTTGGGAGTCTCGGTAGCTCCTACTGTTACTTTCATTTTATTTCAGACCTGAGAAGATCATTATGGGGCTTTGGCTATTGCTCTTTTACTGCCAGGTCCGGTTTGTTTTTTTGAAGAACATGGTGCTCATTTCTTGGGTTTACTGTTATGGCATTTTTGCTACCGTGGGTTACTACAGTTGGGTGCAATTTTACAATTGGACAATGATGTGAAGAACCAGTTCTTACAGCTGCCCTGGATGGCCTGTGCCATGACCCGTCCCGGATGCTCGATCTAACGAGGCGGGTACGAAAAGTCGGACGATAGTACATTTCCAAAAGTATAAAATAACTCATCATCAAAAACTTTTCTATAAACTGAAGAGCCACTAAACACAAGAATCTAATTTACCTGTTATCATTTGCACGACGTCTTCTGTAAACATGTTCTTCTCTTTCTGCCATTTCTTTTCTTAGGACTTACCTGAAACATTTAAACTCGTGATTTGAGTTTACTAAGTAAACTCAGTGGGTAATTCTCATCTTCACTTAATATACATGAAAATCACTAAGATAAAATAAAATTTAACATTTACATTAGTGTACTTTTGCTTCACTTTATGCATTTCCTTTCATGAATTTCATTTAAACATTTCTCAATCATATATATCTCATCGTATAACATTATATTCATTCATAAAATTTCTTTTAATCTATATTCCTTTTCCCTTTTGTATTCATACAGGAGCACCGTCTAAATGTACTCAAAAGTACAACCATTTTCATTTCCTTTATCCATTTCCGTTACCTTTCTCCTTTTTTACGTGCACAGGTAAGTTGCTTCCCCAGCCAGTACCATACGGGGGTGAACTCCTGTATACTTTGCATGCATAACCTTTTCCTTTACTTCATTTGATACTATGTCATTTTCCTTTAATGTTTATGTATTTGTATTCTTAGATGTATAGATATGCATTTCAATTATTTTCCATTTCCTTTGCATATATTTTCTTGCACATATATTGATAAATTTCCACATGCTTATAATATTTCATTCATTTCATTTATACAAATTCGATATTAATGCATGTATTAGAATTTACATTGTCTCATCTATAACTATCTTCAAATGAAATAGCATGTATAAAATATAATCAATTGCATGAATATACTTTGAATTTTGAAATGAAAATAACTAGTAAATTTTTCACAAGCATAATTACCCACTTTATTCCTCCCAAAACTTCGATTCTTGGAGCAACCTCAACTTCGAGTTCCTACAACTGTCACAAATGTAACTTCTATAAAAACGTGCTTTCATAATAAAATTGAAATAAACTTGTATAATACGAGAGTCACTTACAGAGAAAAGAAAAATGGGATTTTTTTCTAAAAATTCCTAAATCCTTCTCTCCCAAAATTCTTCTCTTTGCTTCAATTCTCTTCCTTTACCTTTAAGAAATATATTGTTCGCTTTAAACGAAGTAAACGAAGGAATTTATACAAAAATCCGAAAGAAATTCAACAAATCTTTTTCCTTCTTTTTCCTCGATCGTTTCCTCCCATTCGTTGCAATTTCTCCCAAAATAACACTCTGATAACGATAAGAATGAAAATGAATCACTATTTCTTATCCTTGAAGATAATCACTTGCTAAAATCGGAGAAAAGAAAAACCTACCTCGCTCTCGCGTGAAACCCGACCGTCCGCTCTTCTCTGTTCGCGCGAACTGCTTGTTCCGCGACTCTTATGTTCGCGGTATTAATAGGTTAGGCCGGCTGGTTCACTTGAACCGGCCGGATGAACCGGTTATTACAGCCTGCGTGGCAACCGGGCACGTATTTTTTCTCCTCTGCTGGAAGGCTCTGCGACGATCATCATCTTATTCTATGGCAACTGGAGCCTTTGCTTTGCCGAAGTGGGTTATATTCTGATGGTTTAATCTGATGCATTAGTTCTGGTTCTTTTATTTTACTGAGTCTTCTTATTGTAATTCCCCAACTGTTGTAGCTTTTCACGGCTTTGCCGTTAGTTCTTGCTGTTTTCTTTTTATATCTTCCTTACAGGTTTCTGATTTCTGTAATTGTAATTGAATTTTGTTTTTAATACATGGGCTATTTTGGCCCCGGGTTTACCCAAAAAAAAAAGAATTTGTCGCTCAAACTTATCCCAAAAAAAAGCGACGGTTAATGGCGGGGAATTTTTAGAGGGAGCGGTCCCCGCAACGACAACGATAGGCGTTAAGGCAGACACGGCCGCCATACGGCGTCAAGAGCCGTCTCTGACGGCACCTGTCCCAAAGGGTAACGACGCCGCCAAGCAAATTAATGAGGCGACCGTTATGAGGATATTACACAGTAACGGCAGCACGTCAGCACAGGTCACGTAACCTTGCGCCGGCTACAATGTACAGTCACCAGCTGTAATTCTAAGCTTTTTTGACCGCCAACACCATACTCTTACTTGTGGTGATATTAAGAACTGTCAAGAGGCGTTATATAATTAGGATAGACAGACGTCGGTATTTTTTAGCTGCAAAAGAGGGAGCAAATCAACGAAAGGGGGAAGGGCAAGTGGTTTCTTCGTCCAAAATTGGAATTTTTGAAACTGGTTGGAGTTATTTAGGAGAAGAAACGGAAGGAGTGTGGCAATTGACGAAGAAAAAGTGGGCGAAGTTTAGAAGAGCAAGAAAAGAGTTTTATTTGGCGTTGAAAGAGAGAGGAAGATAGAGAAAAACAAGGAAAGTTTTTCCTGGTGATATCAATCAAAACAAGGTGAGGTTTCTTCTGTTCTAATGGCCGTTTTTCTTATTGGGCTTACTTTGGTTCGAAGTTGATGACTTTTTGGTGTTTGATTGAAGTATGGGTGGAGACGATCTGTATGAGGAGCTATGGAGGGCGTGCGCAGGGCCGCTTGTGGAGATACCTCGCGTTGAGGATAGGGTTTACTATTTCCCTCAAGGTCACATGGAGCAGGTGAGCAGATATTTTATTTTTATTCAAATTATTCTGATTTATAACGAAGCTTTTAAATGGGGATATTCAGCTAGAGGCATCGACGAATCAGGAGTTGGATCATAGAATTCCTCTCTTCAGCCTTCCCTACAAGATTCTTTGTCGTGTTTTGCACATAGAGCTCAGGGTAATTTTTATTTTGGTAACTGCTAATTGCGTTTGAAAAGATGATTTCTTTATGGATTCCAAGTTGGAATGTTCTGTATAGCTCCTTTGATTTGGAATTTGTCTCTTTTCTTCTCTGCAACAGGCGGAGGTTGAAACTGATGAGGTTTACGCACAGATTACTTTACTTCCAGAGGCAGAAGTAAGCAAAGCGCCATTTTTTTTCTCTTTTCCTACAAGAATTTGAATAACTGTAATAAGGATGTTTTATCTGAATTTTGAAAGCAAACCGAACTCAAAACACCAGACCCCTGCCTCCCTGAGCCAAAGAGGCCGATGATCAACTCATTCTGCAAGATCTTGACTGCCTCCGACACGAGCACTCATGGAGGATTCTCAGTTCTCCGTCGCCATGCTAATGACTGTCTTCCTCAACTGGTTAGTTATTTTCCACATATTAAACTATTTTATGCATATTTTAGTAACCATCTTGACTGTGCTTTCTTCTGAATCAGGATATGTCTCAGTCAACACCAACCCAGGAGCTGTCTGCAAAAGATCTCCATGGTTTGGAATGGCGATTCAAGCACATTTATAGAGGTAATTAACGGCAGGGAATCAAGTTTTTATATGCTTAGGCCTTCTCCAACCGAACTCCAAACACATGAATGGCCTGGTACGGCAAAACTTCCGGTATTTGGTTGCGGGTGAACAGTGTGACTTCAATATTGTTGTTGCACTGTTCACCTGCGTTATTTTTTTGTCTCTACTGGATTTGCGGAGAAACGGGTGAAAGAGGAGAAAGACGGTTACTTCGCATAAGGGCGCAAAATGGAATTCGATTGGACATAAATCACACCATTTTTTAGTTTCACTGCATTTTGGAGTGAAAAATGAGATTTTCGGTTGGAGATGCCCTAAGAAATATTTATTTAAGGAACATGGAAGATTTTGTGCTTGTTTCTCACCATTTTCAAATCTCAGGTCAACCCCGGCGGCATCTCCTCACAACAGGATGGAGTACCTTTGTCTCCTGTAAGAGATTGGTGGCTGGTGATGCATTTGTTTTCCTAAGGTGATAATTTTATGCTTCTTCATCCATGGTTACTGCATTTGAGAAAGATTTCCTTAACTTCCTCCTTATAACTTTTGTTGGATGACCCCTGAATTTGAAAGTTTATCCTGTTTGCAGAGGAGAAAATGGAGAATTGAGGGTTGGTGTTAAGCGCCTTGCTCAACAAAAGAGCACTATTCCATCATCTGTGATATCAAGTCATAGCATGCACATTGGTGTTCTTGCTACAGCTTCTCATGCTGTGAAAACTCATACCCGTTTCACAGTCTGCTACAAGCCAAGGTTGGAATGATTTTTTTTTTTTTTTTTTTTTTTTTTTTTTTTTTTTTTTTTTTTTCATTTTTTGGTTGACTGTAACAGCTTTGAATCATCTTGGTGATTCAGGACTAGTCAATTTATCATTGGCGCAAATAAATACTTTGAATCTGTCAAAAATGAACTTTCCATTGGAATGAAATTCAAGATGAGATTCGAGGGCGATGATGTTCCTGAGAAAAGGTAAATAAATGGTTTAGGCAGCATGATTTGTGCCTGATTTTTCCACATTTTTTCTTTATGAAGATTTGAATTCAGTTTGTATCCTTATTTTCAAAATGCAGGTATACTGGAACTATAGTTAGCTTGGGAGATCCATCTTCTCAGTGGGAAGGCTCCAAGTGGAAACAATTGAAGGTTAACATATTTGGTTTTTTCCATTAGAATTTTTTTCTGATTCTCCTGCAAACTTCTCATATCTTTATTAATACAGGTTCATTGGGACGAGCAGATGAACTTTCAGCGACCTGATAGGGTTTCTCCATGGGAGATTGAGCCTTGCAGTTCTTTGACGCCCACTGTCGCAACGAACAAGAGGCCTAGGTTCTTGATGGATCAATCAGATTCTCTACCATTAGGTAGTGATTAAGGCTTCGTTTAGGACGGCTTTTTTATTGCTTCTTAAAGCTGCTTTCGAGTACAAAAATTTAAATTTTTGTATTAAAAAGCTGTTTTAAGAAGCAACAAGAAAGTTGTCCCAAACAAAGCCTAAAATTTAATTGATTACTACTATTATATGATTATTTACAAGTCGAAATCCATCTCAAGTTCTCAACTTAATTGTTATACTGAGTTGCAGAAACCTCTTCCTCTTTTCGGCACTCTGGCGCAATGCATTTGCAGAGCTATGAGAGGAATTTTCAGCATAATGGAGTTCTTAGTGGCTTCTTGAAGCAAAATTCTGCATTGATGAATTCTAAACCTTTGTCCTCGGCATCAAGTGCTTCTCTGAAAGCTGCTACTCCTAAAAGGCAATCCATCCTTGGCTCTGTGGTTGAGGATCAGAAACTAAACCATTGTAAAGCCAAGGATGAATGTAAGAAGCCTGAGATTGGTGCCCCTTACCGCCTTTTTGGGATTGATTTAAGCAAACCCTCTGGTTTTTCATCTCTTTCTGAGAAGAACCCGAGCAGTGAAACCACAGAGGAGCCATTATATCAACATTCTGAACAAAAAATTTCAACCAAATTGCATAAAACTGAACTGGTTTCTCCCAAGGAGGTTCAGAGCAAGCACAGCGGTTCGACCCGAAGCCGAATTAAGGTAAAGTCTTAATCTTTGTTGCTTTTGCCGAAAATCATTGCCAAGTATTTAACAAATCAGAATTTCTCAACTTGATCAAATTGAAGGTTCACATGCACGGCGTTGCTGTTGGTAGAGCTGTGGATCTAATGAATCTTAGAGGGTATAATGAGCTGATTTCAGAGCTAGAAAATATGTTTGAGATCAAAGGAGAGCTTTCTCCAAGGGATAAATGGGAGGTAGTGTTCACTGATGATGAGGGTGATATAATGCTAGTTGGTGACGATCCATGGCTGTAGGTTCTTGTAAAACATCTTACTTTATTTCCTTGAAACTATTTCATGGTGTCTAAGTTGAGTTTTGGGCCATTGCAGGGAATTTTGTGATATGGTGAGAAAGATGTATATCTATCCAAGCGAGGAGGTCAAGAAGTTGAAGCAATAGAAGAGTAAGATTTTGTTTGGGACAATTTTCTTATTGCATTATTTTTCAGACAACATACACAGTTTTTGTTTGGCACTGTTTCTTAACCGCTTCCAATAAATTTGTGCCACAAGCTTTCTATAGTAGCCTTCCATAGCAATTTTATGACAACTTTTATAAAAAGTTGTAGCCATCACAAACGGATTATAAACTAAATGATTGGCTGCTCGATTTAGTTTATTGGGAAACATTATTAAGTGGGCTTCCTCCTGTCGGCCACTCCGCTCCCTTGGCAGAATCGTCGTCGAGCTCAACTCAGCTCTGGCCAGCCCTATCCCAACGGGAGCTCTAAGGTTGTGAGCCACTCCCCCCTCTCTTGTTGGAGAGATTATTCTGTGCGGTGTCCGAATGCGTCTGAAGGTCAATCCGAACGCCCCACATTATCCAATGCACTATATATTTGATGACATGATACATCCGGATTGACCTCCAGACGCTTTCTCTTGTTGCTCCGGCTGCAACAATTTGTGATAAAGAAAGTTGTATAAATTTATAGCATAATTGATGTAAATTAGAAAACTGTGGGATTTTGTTTTATTGAGTTTATATAGGGATGATTTTGGAAAAAAAAAATTCCAGTGGGTGTAAAGAATAATTTTGAGAAAAAAAAAGATCCTTATGGACTTTTCTGAAATTTTTAAAATTTTCATAGCATCATGAATATGCCTTAAACAGAAAGGATGCCCGAGATCTGTAATGCTCATTCAATTAATAAAATTGTATGGTATCGGATCATTATATCTCTGAATTTTCTTAATTTCTCTATTTTAATAATGGATTGGTAGTTTGTTTGACAGTTTTTTTTCAATATGTAAATAATTTTATTAAAATAATTGTAATGATTATTAATATTTTGAAATTTTCATTAACATATATAGTAGACAATTTTTATTAATAGGATAATAACAACTGTCAGTTTATTATTATTTTTTTAAAATTAAATAATGGTATAAATATTTTCAAGAATTAATTATTCTATTTTTAGCTAAGTAATTATTAGCCATTTTTTTCACATAAAATTATTATTAGTATTTTTTTTTTTTACAAAAAAGAAATTTTATTCCAATACAAAATGAAGTACAACAACCAGCATTACAGAACAAAAGGGACGAAGGCATAAAAGTCTACTGGGCTCAGTAATTAAGAGAGGCTTTCAACTACTCTGAAGTTAAGCACGGACCATCCAGAGGAGTGTGAGAGCAGTAATCCATCAAGAAGCCAAACAAACGACAACAACAAGTATAGGTCCCAACCGAGCTAAGAAGATGCACCCACCAATGGTGTCATGAGCCACGGCTCCATAATAGCGAGCCCGAGCCACATCATTGCCCAAATAAATAAAATATAGCCACAAGACCAACAAAAAGAACCATTGCCAACAAATATAAAAAATCGCCAGCAATTGAAAATCCACCACAAGAAAATGCAACCACCAATCAAACGGGTGCTGACATTAACTAGATAGCCTTCCAACCAATGCTGCTAAGCGCCCAACAGGAAGAAAACAAAACAAGGATCAACCCAACCAAACAAAACAACCTCACCTCCAGAAAACCAACCAACCATAGAGACGAAATAATGTGAATCGAACACAACAATATCACGTAAAGATTGTTTCCTACCACGTTTACCCCTCCCACGAGAGGCAACAAAAACACTGGGATGGTCAAACCTAAAAGCATCAGCCCTAGGTACAACATCCCCAAATGAAGAGTCAGACTCCTCCAACCAATCAATTTGCTCAAAACAGCTAGTATTCAAGTTGGCCTTTAATTGGATTTTCAATTCATCATTAGATATAAGGAAAATAGGGACTGCAATAAAAGGTTCACCAATCGGTGCCATTGGAACTGGAAGGGAAGATGGACAAGAACCATCATCATCCAAATGCTCAATAGTTTCATAAGAAGGAACAACCAACTCCTTATTAGCATTATGCGAAACCTTTCCCATTGGAAGCAACACATCAAACCTAAAAGCATCACCCCAGGTACAACATCCTCAAATGAAGAGTCAGACTCCTCCAACCAATCAATTTGCTCAAAACAACCAGTATTCAAGTTGGACTTTAATTGGATTTTCAATTCATCATTAGATATAAGGAAAATAGGGACTGCAATAATAGGTTCACCAATCGGTGCCATTGGAACTGGAAGGGAAGATGGACAAGAACCATCATCATCCAAATGCTCAATAGTTTCATAAGAAGGAACAACCAACTCCTTATTAGCATTACACGAAACCTTTCCCAATGGCAGCAACACATCAAACCTAAAAGCATCAGCCCAGGTACAACATCCTCAAATGAAGAGTCAGACTCCTCCAACCAATCAATTTGCTCAAGACAGATAGTATTCAAGTTGGCCTTTAATTGGATTTTCAATTCATCATTAGATATAAGGGAAATAGGGACTTCAATAAAAGGTTCACCAATCAGTGCCATTGGAACTGGAAGGGAAGATGGATCAACTATGGGACAAGAACCATCATCATCCAAATGCTCAATAGTTTCATAAGAAAGAACAACCAACTCCTTATTAGCATTTCACAGAACCTTTCCTACTGGAAGCAATGCATCAGCTAGATGCAGCTCCACATAAGAGTCCAAATTAACATTACCTTGACTCTCAACAGGCAAAGAAGAGTCCAAATTTGTCAAACAATAATTCTCCAAATTGTTAGAAACAACATTAACCACGACATCCAAATTTTCATTATCCACTAGCTTAGCACTCCCCTCAGGTTCCATATCGAACACAATTAATGTAACATCACCATTCCCAGCAATATCCAAATTCGCATCAAGAGCATCACCAGCAACCGTCACCAAATCCTGATTCCCCTGAATAACCAGGGGATGAATTTTAGAACATTCTTTCCTAGAATGATCGAGAGCTTTACAATGCTCGCAAATAAGGTGAAAAATCATACATCAAAACTGATTGAAAATAGCCTAATTTCTTTGGACCCACCCACACCTTATCAGGATATCGTTTCATGATATCAAGCTCCACCAGGACTCTGGCAACCGACGGCCTAGACCCCATTGCTGTGGAATTATCAACACGAAGCGGATGACCAAAGATAGAACCCAGACCATGCAAGATATGATAAGAGAAAAAATGAGGCCTTAGGTTCGGGAAAGAGACCCAAACAGGGACAATATGGGATTCCTCAGAGATGTCTACATACAGGGACCACTTGGTAAGTTTCATAAAGCAATTCCTAACAAAATAGGATCCCGAGCAAACACACAATAATAGTCTAAGTCACTACTCAATTTGATCAACACATGATGAGAATCCAACAAAGTGACTGAAAATTCTCCAGACAATTTTAAATTAAAGAAAAATTGTCTAATGTTATGCAACGAAGGTCACAGATTAGGGAAATAGCCGAGTAAGAAAAATGTGAAAGGGGCCGCAAGAACCGAAGCATATTCTTCGAAAATCCTTAGAGAGGGAAAACCCTGAAAAGAAGAATGCTTAAGATCCGAAGGAACAACCCTTAAGGGCATCAATGAACGAACGAGAGTTAGATTTACTATCAAGAAAATCAGAATCATCGAGCTTAACCGCCATAAAGGAGAAGCCAAAGCTAGAAGAAAGCAAAGCGAAAAACCCACATAAAGAAAGGAGGAAAACTTTCTTGAGTGGAGCGAGCCGTCGGCGAGAAGCAGAAATGCCCCCAGCGAGGAACGCGCTAGGGAAAGAAACCCTAGCTAACGCGCAACAAGAGTCTAAATCTAAATGTAAATTTGCAATATTAGGTAATTATTAGCCATGCTATATTGACTATTATTATTATTATTTTTCTAAATTTTACAATTCTTTTTCTATTGAACAAAAAGAAAAAATAAGGTGTTTGAAAGACCGTTTTTTCAGCATATTTTGAATTTTTTTTTAAAGTTATTTTTGAAAAATAGTTTAATTTGAAATTATAGCGAAAGTAATTTTTAAAAGGGAGATTTACATGCATACCACCATATATTACTCTATTTACATATATATCTGACACAAAACTTTAATATTACATACATATCACTCATAGTTCACTTTCATATCAAATATGAATGATATAAATGAAATATATGGGTAGTAGAAATAAAATATAAGTGACATATTTGATTTTAAAATAATATAGGGTGATATGTATAAAATGTTAAATTTTAGGATGTTAGATATGTAAATATAATGATATAAAATGGGATGTATGTAAATCTCCCTTTTTAAAAACAAAAACAAAAAGAAATGCTTAAACTGCCACAAATAAAATCTTAATTTAATGCTTTCCCATTATATAGCAAACTATTATCAAATCAACCATTTATAAATTATTTTTATTCCATTCCAAAGCTGTTGTTAATTACCTTTTGTCACCAAAGACCTTCTCCTCTTCCACTCTTGTAATTTAATTAGCACCAACACATTTGCATATTCAACCCTGAGATTTTTGGTAATTAATGTAAATTACTAATAGATGACTTGCTTACCATTCTTGTTGTAAGGACTCTAATAAAAATTAATCAATTGAATAGACATGTAAATTTGTATATATAAATTTATTAATTACTTGAGACAAATGATGAGGTCGATTTGGTAATGTTTTGGTCATATTTGCAAAAGGTAAATATTTTAAAATTGTTGGGAATGAGACATATTAGACCTATATCTTAGCTGCATATGAACAAAAGCTTCAGCTTTTAGTGCATAATAAATCATGAAATTATCAAATGAGAGAGATTTTTATTTTTTCTATCCAAAGTTTTATTTCCACAACAAATTGGGTTTCCAATGATTCATAACTTTCATTATTTGATAAGTTCAAGTCGATGGAATCTAAGTTTAATTATTATAAATGTTCAGCCGGGGAGAATTTAAGTATGGAACACATATTTAGAAGAAATGTGTACACAATTCACATTGGCATGTTAGTTGAGGGCTTAGGCTTCCAACTAAGAGGTCTTGGGTTCGAGTCTTTGTGAATGCGTTGTGTGTGTGAGTTTACCTTAAATAACACACATACACACACAAAAATTGTTATATTAATTGAAATATTAAATGAGCTTCTTATCTAAAGTGCTTCAAGTCAAAGCAAGCATCTCAATGAGAGAAATCCAACGGGTCTAAGATTATTAAATTTCAAGGTCGTTAGGCCATTTAAATGTTAAAAGGTTCATCTTTTAATAAAATTAAATGCCTTTTTTATGCATGAATAATTATTATTGTGTATTAAAATATGCACAGAAGTACTACAAAAAAAACAACATCATGTCTTTATCCCACTATGTGGAGTCAGCTACATGAATCCTTTTTCTTCATTGTGTCATATTAAAAATCAAATTCTCATTTAAATCTAATAAAGAAAGGTCATTCCTATTATTTTCTAACCAAGTCTCTTTAGGTTTAACTCTACCTTTCTTAACATAAGTCAAATCTAATACCTCTACTCTCCTAACCAGGTCATCGGAAGGTCGTCTTTTTATGTGACCAAACCATCTAAAGCGAATCTCTCTAATCTTATCTTTTACTGGAGCTACTCCAACCTTTTCACGTATATGCTCATTTCGTATCATATCTCTAAGGGTAAAACCACTCATCCACCTGAGCATCCTCATCTCTGCCACACTTAACTTAGTATTATGCTTCTCTTTTAATGGCCAACATTCGGCACCATAAAGCATTGTAGGCCTCACCACCATCTTATATAATTTTTTTTTAAGTTTGAGGGGTACTTTTCTATCACACAACAAGCCTGATGCATTCTTCCACTTCAACCATCCAACTTAAATTCTACTTATAATATCCCTATCTATTTCACCACCACTCTGAACAATAGATCCAATATATCTAAAATGTGTACTCTTATTAATTACTTGATCGCCCAAAGTCACAAACCCCCTCACTAGGTCTATTACTACTAAAATTACACTCCATATGCACAGTAGTAGAGATAATTTAATATTATTATGTCATGATAACAATCTTCTGAATATCATCATCCAATTATGATGGTTCGACCACTGTTGTCTGACTATGATATTTAGGTTATTGTTGTCTAACTATGATCATTTGACCGCTATTATCTAACTATAGTTTTTTGACCGACGTCACCTAACTATATTCTCCTAACTATGGCTACTCTATTATGTCATCATATTTACTTCACTTGACTACAGTCTTCCAACCACCATTCACTCGACTATTGTCGCTTGACACAAACACCAATGGCCACCAACCTTGTTGTCTTCTATCACCAATAATATCAACTCCTAGCATCAAAACTAATATTTATGGTGTGCTTTATTTTAGGCTCCAGGGTTGTCAATAAATCACCCAACCTGCTAACTTGACCAAAAAATATGGGTTCACATTGAACCATTTAATAAACTGGTTGGGTTCAGATTGTTTTTCTAGACCCATTTATTAAACGGGTTGGATTCAGGTTGATTCATGAACCCGATTTTGATAAAAAAAAGACCCATTTAATATATTTTTCATTACTTTTTTATATGTGAGAATAATCTTTAATAATCTTATTTTTTTTATCAAATATCCAAAATTTTAAAGTTAATAAATTATAAAAAAAAAAAAAACCAAAATGGGTTAACAAGTCAAATTAAGATCATTCAGGTTGTTAACGGGCTGACATTTTTTTCTCGTTAATTAAATGACTCAGTTTTGGGTTGATTGGATACTGGTTGGGTCAATTTTGGATTGAACCCAACTCGTCAACCCGTTTTGACATCCCTATTAGGCTCTATCTTTTATTTATCATCTTTTTTTTATAATTTTTACTTAAAATATTTTAGAGAGGGGAAAAATATGAAAGATATTTCATGTAGAATGTTCACCTGAGAAGATAGGGAAAGAAATCAAGAAAATTTTCAAACTTCATTTACCTATCAAAACTCATAAAAATTTCATATGACATATTTTTATTTCGTACATTATAATATATATCTTGGGTTTTGGATTTAGGACTTTGTTCCTATGATTAATTAAATCATGGGTGATGCTTAAGAATACTCTCAATAAAATGAATTAAGTTTGTATTCCAAATCTATTCAATTAGGTCTTTTAATGAATGATATTTTTATATTAGTAGAAGAAGCCTCATACTTGAAGGCTAAACTAGGCCACATGTAGATGGTGAACCACAATGTCTCAATGGGAAACCACTTTACAACAACCCAGAATCTATGAAACGACTTCAAAATAATACGAGGAACCAATAAAAAGTAGATATAACCTAATAAAGGTCTCATGGATCCCTTATCTTGATTCCTCAAGTTTGAGATTTACTCAACTGAGAAGGTAATCGACCTAGCCTAGCTTTGAGACGCAATGCAAAACCAAGAATTGGGTCCTCCAGAGGAGTCTTATGATCGCAAACTAAGGAAAGAAAACACAAATTCCTAAATAAACATTACTAAGTGGTGGATTTTGGAAAGAGCATAAGGCTTGCTTCTTTCAAACTTTGAAAAGAGTTAAACTATGTAAACTAGTTTCATAAAGCAAAATTATCTATTAGTTGTTAATGCTTTGCTAATATGATTTAGGATTTAAACCATGCAACACCTTTGTGAATAAGTCATGATTCAATGCTAGTAATTGATTGTACATTATGAAAAGACATAGGAAGCATAAAATGCAACGTATGTATCCACGTAATCACAAGAGGATCAAATTCATTGCATATATCATTAAGTGGCCACAAGGGCCATGAAATAATAAATATATATGTAGTTTTAATGAAAATTGATTTTTAGCTAGGGTGGATTTTAGAGTTATCGTTTTAACAAGTTTTGTAGAAAATATACTTTTCCTTGTAAGTCTATCGTTTAGCGATAGATTCCAGACAATAATACATTGTAAAAAACAACAAAATCATTCAAGCACAACAAGTAACACATCATAAAAAAATAATTACGGAAGCTGCTTGCGGGTGGGTTTATAATATATCTCATGAAAAAAAAAAATGGTCGGAATCCATATAAATACAACCCGATTTATATATAAATATTTTTAGAACTAACATATATAGCACAATCTATTTGTTTTTGGTATTTGCCTCCATATGCCATAATTTTGATACTTATTTTGAGATTTGTACTCATATCTTAGTTCCATAAAGACTCTCCCTCTAAAATGTATATGATAAAAGCAAAATGCTTAAACATATAAAGTAGAGATTAATACACACATATGTATGCATCATTCATTTACATTCATCCTTTTTGTGGACATGATATAGTGAAACCCCTTAAAAATTCTAAGATGGGAGACCTCCTGAGAAGTTACACCAACAAGACAAAATCGTGAGGTTCTTTAGGCCAACGTTGAAAATATCTCAATATTTAAGAGTTTGAGCTGTTACAAATAATATTAGAGCAATACACCAGCGAGAATATGGGAACTAAGTGTCATACAAGATAAAGTGTTACGCCATGGAAGCTACCTCTTGAGCCGGCCAGTATGTGACAAAGTATTACGTGGCAGAAGTCACCACTTGAACTTGTAGGGGTCGTCTCTAGAATCTTATTTGCCTAGTAGATGATTATGGGATAAAGATAGTGACAATGATACCAAATACTTAAGTGGGGGAGATTGTGAAACTCCTTAATAAAAAGAAGCTAAACTCTTAAATATCAAGACGCCTTTTGGTGTAATTGTTAGAATTTCATTACGGAACTCTACAGTTAAGTTTGCTTGTCTCGAAAAAAATCTTAGAATGAGTGACCTCCTGGAAAGTTATACCAATAAAATAAAACTATGAGGCCCCTTAGGCCAAAGCACACAATATCTCAATAGTTAAAAAATTGGGTTGTTACAGACACCCCTCCAAAAGATAGCATATATGTTTAATTCATATCTGTATACATCGCTAAAATACAATAAAAACTTATCATAAAAAATGAAACGAGCACAATCAAGCTAAAGAATAATATCTAGACACTTAAAAAAAAAATCTAATTATACCTTATTCTAATCTAAACATGCATTTAAGATTGTGCCTGTCATAGCATTTAGTATGGCTCTTGGACATCTCTCATATGATTAGAATAAGATCAGCGAGGAGTAATCTACTTCAAAAATTTAGATAAGTTAAGGTTTGTCAACCTAAGTTGTTTAATTTTGCTAAAAATAGGAAAGTAAAATTTTAGGATTTTTTGAAAAGGAGATCATTTGATTTATAATAATAATAATAATAATAAGTTTCTTTTAACAAAGTAATAGGATAAAAAAATATTGCCTTAAATATGATGAAGCTAATTTTAATTTTAAAACAGGTTAATGTGATACCCTTTAGATTAGTTGTCTAATCATATGAGAAGTGATTATAATAGATTAATTATGATTATAAGACAATTTAGATTTCATTTGGGACGGCTTTCTTATTGCTTCTTAAAACAACTTTTTAGAAAAAAAAATTTAATTTTTGTACTAAAAGATTACTTTAAGAAGCAAGAAGAAAACTGCCCCAAATGAAGCCTTAATCATTGATAAGGATAATTAATATGTCAAAATCACATCTCAATTCTAAACCCAAAACTAGATCACTTAGCTAGTTTAAGTGTTGACTTAAGATAAACTAAAAGATAAATTATCGAGATGCTTCTTTTTCCTCGGCTAGGAATTTTCCCTAGGCCTTGCCGGGGTTCCCCCTGCCCGCTGGGGCCTCCGTGCCAGCGAACTCGGTGATTTCCAGGGAAGTGCTATCTTCTTCTCCTTGTTTTCTAATTGTTTTGGTGATTTCTCGCATTGTTTTCAGTCGTCTTCTCTGGTGTTTGCCGCAATGGCTCCGAATAGGTTGTGTGACCCTAGTTTTTTAGGGGGTTCGTCTCAGTCGCACTCATTTTTGGAGGCGTTTGCTAGTTCTTCTTTGGTTTCCTCTTTTCCGGATTTGCGGACCTCTGCTTTCCATGGTTTGCCCTCTCTTTGGATTTTCGATCAGGAAATCAACGAGTTAGCTATTGTAATATCTCGTTCCCTTACTGTTCCTCTATGATTTGGATTTTCCTCCCAGAATCGGCCAGGACGATGTTGAGATCGTCCAGGCCGATAAGTGCTTTGAAAACAGCTGATTTCTGGAGTGTTCTGGAATGATTTCTGGACAGGATCGTCCAGGACAATATTGAGATCGTCCGGGACGATCAGCACTGTTCACAATACCGTCCTGATCATCGCCCTGGGAATGGTCCAGGACGATCAGAATTTGGTCTGATCGTCCCGGGACGATCGGGCGATCGGCCAGGCCGATATGAGTATGATATAAGGAAATGAGCTCGTTTTGAGGAGAGAGAAAAGATTTTTATAAAATCAGAAATATCTGAGGAGAGAGAAAGAGAAAAGGAAAAAGAGAAAAGTTGATTTTCGGAGACCGCGGAGCGCTTTTCGTCCGACGCTGCTGTTGGGAAAAGTGAAGATCTCGTGGTAAGGACTCCGAACCCTGTTTCTGTTTTCAAAGATGTTGTGTTTTGACCGAGTTGGGATTTGTTTTGTGTTTTCGTAGTCGACTTTTCGACATGATTTTGATTTGACACAACTTCCATCGCACAACTTCTAGTATGTTATAGATATGATTATTGTACACGATTTGACTGTATTCTACGAAGATTTTACCGGTCGGAATTGATCCTACGTGATTTTAATCGAATAGAAAATAATCGGGACTTGATTTGATTTGGTTTCTATAGGATAATAGTCTTGTATTGATGTTATAGATATTCTATTGTAATTTGGTAAGATTTGGAAATTGTGTCTTTTTGCAGGATTTTTGTGTAATTTTGACCGACTACCGTTACTCTGCCCGATTTTCGTATGATTCCTGAATTGTATGAAACTGATAGATTGAATCGATATAGATATGACTATTGATATGATTGCTCTAATATTGATTATTGATTGATTATTGATACTGGAACACGTATAACCTGGTTGAACATTGGTTGGAGATGATACCTGTACAGGATGGTGGGCCGACGGGCTTTCCTTTAAATCATAGATCATGGATCATGGATATAACGATGGGAGTCATAAGGAGATTATATGCCGACGGGCGGCCGACGGGCAATAGAGTGACGACTCTTTTCATAGAACCAATGTATTGATATCTACAACAGCAATATGAATTCTACAACAGCAACATGACCATTGATTATACATTGTTCAGTATATAGTATTGAATTGCATGTTTACTGTATTGATTTACGGATTTATTGCTTTATCGATTTCTGCCCTATTGATTGATCGGATTTACTGTATCGTACGAATTTTATTGATTTCATCGATTGACTACTGAGCATTGATATGAACATTGATAGCTATAGATACTGTATTGATAGCATGGACATGGACATCGTATAGATTCATTGATATTACTGCCTATAGATCTTATAGATTCACTGTTGCTATTGTTCTACACCGTATTGACTGTTTTATAGATTCCTTGTTTTGTATCGTTTTTCTCAATTGACTTTATTGATTAGATCGTACTGATTTGACCGCATCGATTTGATTGACGGACAATGATTGATTGAATTGATTTATCGAATTGCCTGCCGCTGCATTGACTGGTTTTATTGACTATTGATTTCCGCTGCATAAACTCATTGACCATTGACTGATTCGGGTTGATAGATTGACATGCATATTGATAGCATTGCCGTGCTTTGATTTCAGTTATAGGTATTAGGTGACCTGCTGGGCTTTGTAAAGCTCATTATATGTGGTTGATATTTTCAGGTCAGGGATCGGGAGAAGGAGATAGGAGTTGATTCAGATCGACAGGTTTTAGTTCTTTTGATCGATAGATGATTCTTTTGTACTCAGGACAGGATAGATTTCTCTACTTGCATTGATAGTGTAGTTCCTGAGTATTGTACACGTTGTTTTGAGATATGAATCGACTGTTATATTGATGTTTAAATTTTTATAGGTGTTTGATAGATTGCTTACTGATGGTATTAGATAACTCTGGTAAATTGTTTGGCTATTGATCGACATTCTTTCCAAGTTAGATCTCGGGGCATTACAAGTTGGTATCAGAGCAGTATTATTGGAAGAATGGATTGTTACCAGAGTTGTAGGTTTGGATTGAGAGATTGGGTAGATTGGGTAGCTTTAAGAGCTTCATTGGCATACATCGTTGCATGTGTGTATCATTTGTTTTGAATTGTGCAGGTGAAAAGATATGGATCCTCCAGCAGAACCCAGTGTACCGAATGAACAACACAGCGCAGCTCCAGTGCCGTCAGAGAGTATGATGCAGTTAGCTACTGCGATTGCACATGTTATGGGGGATGCCCAGAGCAAGATGAGTGGGAGCAAAGAGGAAGAAGTTGATAGACACTTGCAGATGTTCCACAAGCTAAAGCCTCCATTGTTCAAAGGGGCTGTAGGACCACAGGCTGCTGAGGATTGGATCATGAGGGTGGAAAAGATTTTTGACAGCATGCAGTGTCCGGGGAATAGAAAAGTACCATTGGCAGTATTCATGTTGGAGAGTGAGGCAGAGAGATGGTGGATTGGACAGCAGAGAGAGAAATTCCAGGGGAAGACCAATGCTGAGATCACCTGGGATGAGTTCACTACAGTGTTCAGGATGTGGTTTGTACCACCGTCAGCTCAGCGACAGATGCAGGAAGCTTTCATGAGATTGGAGCAAGGCCGCAAGTCAGTGATGCAGTACGAGGCCGAGTTTACTGCACTTGCGAGGTACGCTGCTCACTTGATTCCTACTACTGAAGAAAAGTGTTATAGATTTCTGCACGGATTGAACAGAGAGCTGAGGCATCCACTAGTACCTTTTCGGATTCACGAGTTTTCTGAGCTAGTGGAGCGAGCCCGATTGATAGAGATTGATTTGGCGACACCAGTATCGAGGTATGAGGATACCAGGAGGAGGAGAGATGAGGTACGACAAGATGATTCTGGTAGAGACAGAGATAGAGAGAAGAGAAGCAGGTATGAGGGTTCGAAGGGATCTGCATCGGGATCTGCGTCACGATCAGCATCGGTAGTATCGTCTGGTGGTTCTGGCGAGTGCATTCACTGTGGTAAACGACATGCAGGTCCGTGTTACCTATTGACGGGACAGTGTTTTTACTGTGGACAGCAAGGGCACAGAGCAGCAGTTTGTCCTCAGAAAAGACAGGGCGGAAGGACTGATTCTGGTACGGGTACAGGACAACAGAGGACTATTGGCTCGAGAGCCTATAGTGAGAGATCAGCAAACAGGATGGATGATAGAGCTGTCAGGAATCAGAGGGAGACAGTTGCGCCACGACCTCCTGCACTTCCTCCAGTGGTGCCACGCATCTACAGTCTACAGAGTTTACAGCATCGTGAGGATCAGCAACGACCAGAAGGTTCTACTGGTAAGATTGATTTGACTAACCAATTGATATTGACATATGAACATTGCATATTGACATTTGATTGATTGCATTGTGTGTTTTGTATGGATTTCGACGAGTTTTGTTTTGGATTTGGATTTCGATCGGTTTGTTTTGAGCTGTTTGTTTTGCTTCGTACCTGTAGGGAAATGTCGGGACGACATTTTTCTAAGGTGGGGAGATTGTAATATCTCGTTCCCTTACTGTTCCTCTATGATTTGGATTTTCCTCCCAGAATCGGCCAGGACGATGTTGAGATCGTCCAAGCCGATCAGTGCTTTGAAAACAGCTGATTTCTGGAGTGTTCTGGAATGATTTCTGGACAGGATCGTCCAGGACGATATTGAGATCGTCCGGGACGATCGGCACTGTTCACAATACCGTCCTGATCATCGCCCTGGGAATGGTCCAGGACGATCAGAATTTGGTCTGATCGTCCCGGGACGATCGGGCGATCGGCTAGGCCGATATGAGTATGATATAAGGAAATGAGCTCGTTTTGAGGAGAGAGAAAAGATTTTTATAAAATCAGAAATATCTGAGGAGAGAGAAAGAGAAAAGGAAAAAGAGAAAAGTTGATTTTCAGAGACCGCGGAGCGCTTTTCGTCCGACGCTGCTGTTGGGAAAAGTGAAGATCTCGTGGTAAGGACTTCGAACCCTGTTTCTGTTTTCAAAGATGTTGTGTTTTGACCGAGTTGGGATTTGTTTTGTGTTTTCATAGTCGACTTTTCGACATGATTTTGATTTGACACAACTTCCACCGCACAACTTCTAGTATATTATAGATATGATTATTGTACACGATTTGACTATATTCTACGAAGATTTTACCGGTCGGAATTGATCCTACGTGATTTTAATCGAATAGAAAATAATCGGGACTTGATTTGATTTGGTTTCTATAGGATAATAGTATTGTATTGATGTTATAGATATTCTATTGTAATTTGGTAAGATTTGGAAATTGTGTCTTTTTGCAGGATTTTTGTGTAATTTTGACCGACTACCGTTACTCTGCCCGATTTTCGTATGATTCCTGAATTGTATGAAACTGATAGATTGAATCGATATAGATATGATTATTGATATGATTGCTCTAATATTGATTATTGATTGATTATTGATACTGGAACACGTATAACCTGGTTGAACATTGGTTGGAGATGATACCTGTACAGGATGGTGGGCCGACGGGCTTTCCTTTAAATCATAGATCATGGATCATGGATATAACGATGGGAGTCATAAGGAGATTATATGCCGACGGGCGGCCGACGGGCAATAGAGTGACGACTCTTTTCATAGAACCAATGTATTGATATCTACAACAGCAATATGAATTCTACAACAGCAACATGATCATTGATTATACATTGTTCAGTATATAGTATTGAATTGCATGTTTACTGTATTGATTTACGGATTTATTGCTTTATCGATTTCTGCCCTATTGATTGATCGGATTTACTGTATCGTACGAATTTTATTGATTTCATCGATTGACTACTGAGCATTGATATGAACATTGATAGCTATAGATACTGTATTGATAGCATGGACATGGACATCGTATAGATTCATTGATATTACTGCCTATAGATCTTATAGATTCACTGTTGCTATTGTTCTACACCGTATTGACTGTTTTATAGATTCCTTGTTTTGTATCGTTTTTCTCAATTGACTTTATTGATTAGATCGTACTGATTTGACCGTATCGATTTGATTGACGGACAATGATTGATTGAATTGATTTATCGAATTGCATGCCGCTGCATTGACTGGTTTTATTGACTATTGATTTCCGCTGCATAAACTCATTGACCATTGACTGATTCGGGTTGATAGATTGACATGCATATTGATAGCATTGCCGTGCTTTGATTTCAGTTATAGGTATTAGGTGACCTGCTGGGCTTTGTAAAGCTCATTATATGTGGTTGATATTTTCAGGTCAGGGATCGGGAGCAGGAGATAGGAGTTGATTCAGATCGACAGGTTTTAGTTCTTTTGATCGATAGATGATTCTTTTGTACTCAGGACAGGATAGATTTCTCTACTTGCATTGATAGTGTAGTTCCTGAGTATTGTACATGTTGTTTTGAGATATGAATCGACTGTTATATTGATGTTTAAATTTTTATAGGTGTTTGATAGATTGCTTACTGATGGTATTAGATAACTCTGGTAAATTGTTTGGCTATTGATCGACATTCTTTCCAAGTTAGATCTCGGGGCATTACAGCTATCCCTTTTCAATTTTCCTTAGTTGGATTCTTCCCTTCTTAGTGGCCTTCTCTTGATTCAATTCGCAAGTTTTCCTTTAACCTAAAGCTAAATGGTGAAGTTTCGGTCACCTTGCTTGACCCATTGCATATTATGATCAAATTAGAAAATGATCTTGACTACTATATAGTATTGTGTCATAGATCATATCTGGTTTTCAACTGTTATATGAAACTAACGAAATGGTCTCCTAGCTTGGATGTTGGTGTTGAGTCGTTTGTCATCCCAATTTGTGTATCTTTTTTGCAGTTACGTTCTCATTTTTACACCCCTCATATTCTTCATGGGTTGGGAGCTATTTTCATGAAACCTCTAAAAATAGATGCAGCTACTTCTACGGGAACCCGACCTTCCATCGCTTGTGTTTTGGTGGAGCTTGATATAACTAAATCCTACCCAAATCAGAATTGGTTAGGTTCTGAAAGTTAAGGATATGAGCAGGAGGTTGTTTTGAATGAATTCTCACCCTTTTGTGCGTCTTGTAAGCGTATTGGGCATGTGGCCAGGAAACGTTGTCCTCCTCTTTCGACTGATTTGTCTAATGCAGCTTCTAAATCGGCTTTGAATTTAATTGCCCCCTATGTTGTGCCTAGGGTGGAGACTGTCGTTGCCCCTATCGTGTTGGAGAATGTTGTGCAGGTTTCAGGTTTTGATGTTGGTAATTTAGAGGAAACTTCTCTTATCAACTATAGTCCTAATGTTGTTGTTCTGTCTCCTGTTGTTTTACCGTATGTTGCTCCACCTATTGATTACATGGAGAATCAGGTGCCTGTGTCTCCCGTCTCTTTGCATGTTAACTCGTTGGGTGATTTGATTATTATTGAAGCTGAAGTTGCTATTGTTTCTACTCCTTATGTCCTAGTTCATTCCCCTGTTGTCCTTCTTTCTATTGCTGCAACTTGTTCTGGTGGCTCACTGGTTTGTGATGTTTTTTTTGGTGGGGGTCCTCTGTTTGTGGCTCATGACAATGCAGTTTTATTATATTCTAATTGCAGTGTTAATTTTAAAGCTAGTCCTTTACATAGTGTTAGTGTGGAGTCTTCGGATGCTAAATCTATCTCTTTAGCTGATGGTGGTGATGTTAACTCAGGGGGGTTGGTGTAGACCCGCTGGTGGAAGTGTCTATTTCAGTTATTTTGAACGCTAATTTACAAGCCCATCTTGCTAGGAATAATGTTCGGTGGCAATGTGATTGGCTACACGATAGGGGAGGATACTTTTGATAGTGGTTTGGAAACTGGCTCGCTGGATACTGTTGTTAGAAATCGTAAACGGAAATTGAAGAAGAAATGATTTCTAGTGCATATTTTCGTGGTTTGTGGTTTTGGCTACTATTAGTTTTTTGTTTCCGTCGTTGTTTTGGATCTAGTCTATGAGGAAGCAGTCATTCTGCATGCACTTGTGATGGCCAGGGTTAGGCAATCGTGGTGGTCTGCTGATTGCTACTTGTATTTGGTTTCTTGACTAATTTTGGATCCTCACTGGATGACCCTCTCTGGAAACTGTGTGTCGTTCTAAGTCCGTGTTAATTCGTTTCTGATTTTGATTTTTCGTTGTTTATACCTCTCACAATGTGGCCCGATCGTGATCTTGTGGTGTATCATTCACTTTTTTAATAATATTTTCCTTTTGTTAAAAAAAAAGTGTTGACTTAAGATAATGCAATAAAACTAGATACTAATTAATATGATAGTCAAGTGATCAAGTAAGAATGCATTTACAAGTCATCTAATCAAATTAAGGTATCCAGACGCTGGGTTTAGACATCTAGATTTTGAGTTAATGGAGATGATTCAAACACTGATTGCAGAAAATATCCAAGTGGCTCAAGGAAATGTGGCTTGCTCAAAAAAAGAATTTCTTACTGGATTTGACCTGCTAAGAAAAGATAAATCCTAAGTAAACATGATATACATGAGAAAAGGTGAGATGACCAAGTGGATTTGGCCCTCCAAGACGTAGATCAGTGAATAAGTAGATTTAGCCTACTTATAACATTCATGATTAGGGGTGTCAATACGGGTCAATGGATCACGTTCAGATCTAATCCGAATTGACCAGGGTCTAAACAGGTTGGCCCTAATCCGACCCAATTTTACAAATGCGTCAGGATTTTCAACCCAGACCCAACTTGTTGGGAACAGATGAAGCAGGTGTCGACGAAGCAAGTGTAGGACACCAGGACCGTAGGTGCGGTGCGTCGGTCAGGCTGGTAGACTCGGACGGTGGATCGTATGGATGCGGCTAACCGCAAATCGAATGGATGCGGGCGAAGGTGAAGCTAGTGCGGATCGAATGCCAACAACCAGCGATCAGGCTGGAGGACGTGGGCGAAGCTAGTGTGGATCTAAGCCATGCGGTGTGCCAGGCATGTTGGCGGATGTGGAAGAGCCATAATCGAGTGCAATAGAGGATTGCTAGTTTCCAGGCTAGGGTTTCCGGGTCATTCGAGTTGATTTCGGATTTCTGGGTCAATCCGAACAAGTCCCGATTTTAGAAATGGGTCAGAATCTCAAACACAAACCCGACTCGTATGACAAATGGGTTTACTTGAACACAATTTTTCAGGTCAAGTTTCAGGCCGGGTCAAATGTTGATACCCCCACTTGCAATATCTTTTATCCAAGTGAATGTGGTTCACTTGGATAAAAGAAAATGTAGGAATAACCGTCGTCAATAGTTGATCAAATGATCCATGTGTAAAATGAAATAATCAATGTCATGAAGAGAGATACCCTAGAGTGGTCTAAGGATGCCGGGAGAGTAAACTCTACATGCCCATGACATGACTAACCTGGATGCTATGTTGACTCACTTGGATGAAAGCTATACGTTGGTGACATAAATGTACTTGGCTTTGTTATGGACCAGTGTGGATCAAGCTTATTTCCATTCTACTGAGCAAGTAGATTATTCAGGCGTCAAATGCAACGTTAAGAAATTCTCAAATAGAACTAAATCATCATTATTTCAAATATCATGAAATACAATATATAATGATACTAATTAATAATTCACATAATATCAATTATAATATGAAAATAACTTATTTAATAATACGTCGATTATTCAAATATTGTCAAATTAATAAGATTTTTTTTTTTGAAAGTGAAAAGATTATGATTTAAATTAGACATGTTTATCTAGCGTATTTGTTGGATTAATTAAGATTTTCTTAGCTATCGTGCATTGTTTGGATATTACACAACCAATATTAAATCAATATAGGATTATTTAAAATATTTAATAAAAATATCGATTTTGATAATTAGCTAATCATTTGCCTAAAAATGTAAGCGTATTTCGTACAATCAAATATAATTATTGCTTGAGGTAGCCCAGACTCAACTCATTACCTCATGAGTCGGCTCGTTTAAAAAATATTAACATAAAATATACTTAAAATATAATAGAATTCAAGATTTTAAATATTGTTGCGTGCTAGAAAATTTGAGTCAGTAGAGTTTATGTTTTACGTCTCAGCGTTGTACAAAGATTCAACATGTATAGATGAAAGTTGTAAGATCTGATAATTTTTTGTGTGGAAAACACGGAAAGGAAAAAATTCACAAGGGCCCAGTTGCAAAATTCAATAGATAGTAAGTGATATTAGAACAACCTCCTAAAACAAACAATTAAGTTCTCAACCTATCATAGTGTTACACGTGTTATCTCCTCTATGTATTACTCTATATATATGTACTAAATCTGTAACAGTAGAGGATAGAAATAACAATATAATTGTTTTCTATAAGCTCTTATCTTCTCTCTGTTTACTATTCTGTTATCTTCTTGGGTTTCTTCATGGTATCAAGAGACCATCGGTTCTGAGGTCCGCACCATGGTCAACCAATCTCCCGTTTCATCTTCGACCGGAGCTCTCGAAGGAAATGCTGCTCCGGCACCGCTCATCTCTCCCTCACTCAAGTTCGTCATCTCCAATCTCAAACTTCTCGTCCCCCATTCCCTTACTCCAGACAACTTTCCGATATGGAGCACACAGATTGCCAAGCTATTCAAGGCAAATGGATTTGCACAGTTTCTTGAATCAAAATCGGCACCAGAGAACGCTGATCCCAATCAAGATCCTAATCTATGGAATGTCACGGATCAAAATCTTGCCACAACAATGTGCTCTACCATCTCGCCGGCGGTTCTTCCGTATGTGATTCAACTAGAATCAACGCAAGAAATCTGGTCGACGCTTCACACTCGCTTCCAATCGTCTAATCGATCCAAGGTTATTCAGCTCAAGAACGAGCTACATCAAGTTTCGATGCAAAACATGTCAATGACTCAGTACCTAACTGAGATCAAGAAGATCGTTGATCAAATCTCCGCGTCCGGTTCGACTGTTGATCCAGAAGATGTGGTGATCTACATCTTGAATGGCTTACCTCCGGCATACCAATCGTTCACGACCTCCATACAAACGATGCAAACATCCTTGACTCTAGACAATCTGTACGCTCTCCTCATCAGCGAGGAAATTCATCTCAAATCCGCTGCTCTAAAATATCCCGCAATGCCAGATAATCAATCTGCGTTATATGCGTCTCGGAGCGATAAACGTGGTCAAGGACGATCCATCAATGAACAAACCACGGCACCCAAATCAAATCAGAACTCCGGCATCATATGTTAGATATGAAAGAAGAAAGGCCATATGGCCGACGCGTGCTGGCACAGGCTCAACATTAACTATGTTCCCCTTCAACAATCCTCCAAGAATAGTAATGCGCTCATTGCCAACAATGACAACCACTCCACAGTGGACTGGTACATCGACTCCGGCGCGTCATCTCAAATGACAAACACGACGGAAAATCTAGCAAACTACAATGCGTATGCAGGCCATGACACGGTAACTATAGGGGATGGTAGGTCCGTCCCAATCGCTCATACGGGGACAGGACTCCTTCTAACCCCGGCCAGTAAGCTTCTCCTGTCTCGTCTCCTGCATATTCCCTCTCTATCCTACAATCTTTTATCTATTTCTAATCTTGTCAAAGATAACCAAATTTCTATCACATTTGACGCAAATGGATTTGTTTTTAAGGATCTGAAGAACAATCAAACCATTCTCAAAGGACCATGTAGTGATGGATTATACAAGATTGCGGCTCAACACCAGCCGTCATCTACAAAGGCTTTGTCTGCAGCTAGCAGCTCCACCTTCAATTGGCATCTTCGACTTGGGCATCCCCACTCTCGGGTCTTGCAGCAAATCTCTAACAACTGTCCATCTTTACATATTTCCTCTTTTAAATCCATATGTAATTCTTGCTTAGCTTGTAAAGGTCACAAGCTTTCTTTTGATAGATCTACTAGTAGAACTAAAGCTCCGTTAGAACTAGTTTACTCTGATGTGTGGGGACCTTCCCCTATTCCCTCCCTTCAAGGCTTTCAATATTATGTCATATTCGTAGATGATTTTTCACGTTTTATTTGGCTATATCCTCTTATGTTTAAATCGGATGTAACAAATATTTTCATTCAATTTGTCACGTTCATTGAACGACAAACAGACCGCAAGCTTAAAGTCATACGTACAGACGGTGGCAGCGAATTTGTAAACCAACGGTTTCAAATGTTCACCAAGAACGCAGGTATCTGTCACCAAACTTCGTGTCCATATACCCTTGAACAGAATGGGATTGCGGAGGAGCATAAACATCGTCATATCATCAGTACAACCCGAACTCTTCTTCAAACTGTTGGATTACCCATGAAGCATTGGCTTGACACAGCCCTTATCGCAACCTATCTAATAAATCGCCTTCCATCTTTAACTACGGAGAATAGGACTCCTCTTCAACGAATGTTTAGTATAACACCTTCTTACGATCACCTTCGCACGTTTGGGTGCGAATGCTTTCCATTGTCTCCACCTGTTCAGCGTAACAAACTTACACCCACATCATCGGCATGTATTTTCTTGGGCTACTCTGACACTATGAAAGGCTACAAATGCTACAATTCGGTAACTAACAAAACCATCATTTCAAGGCATGTTAAATTTAATGAAAATATGTTTCCATTCAAGAACAGGATCAACCAAGAGCCGCTGATCACTTACAACACTCCTCATCCTCTGCTCATCCCTACATCCATACTCCAGTCTTCCACTAGCTCAACAACTGATCCAAATCCGTTGATGAGCACCTGTACATTATCCCCCATTACTACAACAACGACCATTGATCTCAACTGCGATCAAAATCCGGTGACTGCTCCTCCTCTCCAACACCCGATGACTACCAGAACGAAAACTAGTTCTCTGAAACCGGTTCAACGGCTCAATTTACTGCATCAAGAACATACCTCGCCCGATCCTACAACGTATAGCGAAGCAAGCAAAAAGTTCGAATGGCGAAGGGCTATGGCAGAAGAATTTTTTGCATTACAAAAACTGGGCACCTGGAATCTAGTACCACCACCTCTGAATGCTTCTATACTAGGCTCAAAATGGACATATAGGACCAAGTATAACTCGGATGGATCGGTTGCAAGATTCAAAGCAAGATTGGTAGCTTAGGGAAATCAACAAGAATAAGGACTTGACTATCGAGACTCATTTAGTCCGGTAGCCAAACTACCGATCATAAGAATCCTGTTTACCATCGCCCTCTTCTATAAATGGAAAATTCATCAACTAGATGTCGCAAACGCTTTCTTGCACGGTGATCTCAACGAGACGGTGTATATGAGACAGCCCAAGGGATTCGAAGACTCATCAAATCCAGATCACGTCTGTCATCTACGCAAGGCAATCTACGGGTTAAGATAGGCGCCTAGACAATGGTATACTACCTTCACCACATACCTCCTTCAAATCGGCTTTAAACAAAGCCAGGCGGAAAACTCTCTTCTGCTTATGCAACGCGATCACCTTCAAATCTATCTATTAGTCTACGTGGATGACATACTGATTACTGGAAACGACAGTCACGCAATGAAAGCTCTTATTGATCAACTGAAATCAAAATTCACAATGAAAGATCTCGGGGAGGCACATCAATTTCTCGGCATCAAAATTGAATCCAATCCAGATATGTATTTCCTATCTCAAAATATATATGCTCAATCAATCATTCAAATGGCCAAATTACAGAAATGTAATTCGGTCGCTAACCCGTCTATTTCTAAACCGCCAGCTATGGCGTCCGACGCTCAGCCCTGCTTCAATGCACCGACCTACCGGAAAGTTATAGGATCCTTACAATACTTAACACTGACTCGACCTGACATTGCATACGCTGTGAATGTTCTTTCTCAACATATGCATGATATGGTGCCAGTTCATACAACAATGCTAAAGAAACTATTGCGGTATATAAAAGGATCAATCGATTTTGGTCTTCCCATTACAAGAACAAATCTGAAGCTTCGGACGTTTTCAGATGCTAACTGGGCATCGGATCCGATAACCAGAAAGTCTACTTCCGATTTTTGCACATTCCTTGGCAACAACTTGGTCTCCTGGACAGTTAAAAAGCAATCAACTGTATCCAGATCCTCTACATAATCAGAATACAGGGCGTTGGCAGCAGTGACGGCGGACACGATATGGATCAAAAGACTTCTTGCAGACTTCCGCATTCCTCATTCACAACCGGTTGATCTATTTTGTGACAATATGTCTACCATTGCACTAGCAAACAATCCTGTATTTCATGCACGCACAAAGCACATTGAAATTGATCAACGGTTCGTTCGTGATCACATTCAAAAGAACAACATTCGTCTGCTACCCATTAGTACAGTCGATCAGTTAGCTGATATTCTCACAAAACCACTGGCTACACCTCGGTTCAAAGTTTTACGATCCAAATTGACTATTTGCAACAGATTGTCACTTTGCGGGGGAATATTAGAACACTCTCCTAAAACAAACAAACAAGTTCTCAACCTATCATAGTGTTACACGTGTTATCTCCTCTTTGTATTACTCTATATGTATGTACTAAATCTGTAACAGTAGAGGATAGAAATAACAATATAATTATTTTCTATAAGCTCTTATCTTCTCTATGTTTACTACTATGTTATCTTCTTGGGTTTCTTCAAGTGATACAAAAACTATCCTTTGTTCCCTGTTGAAGAAAAAGGTGAGTATAAAAAATTAAATATGATAGTTAATACTTAATACCCAACAACAATATCTGATTTCTCTAATAGGGATTATAGATGTCCACATATAGACTTTTATACCCAACAACAAGATTTGATTTTCCCAATAAGGATTATAAATGTTCATAGATAGACTTTTATACCCAACAGCAGAGTTAAATCTCATTAATACCATGAAGATATATAGATAAAGATTTTTTATGTTGATCCTTAGTGATAATGATGGTTATCGTCATTAATGGCTGATGGTCTGCGGTGGCCGCGACTTCTCTTTTCTTCCTCTACCCTTCATGTGAATATTGGGGGTCAATGTATATTTTTTTGGAGTGGCATGCTCAATAAATATGGAGAATATCCAGAATAATTTTGGAGTCTTTTATCGGACGGCTAATAGTGATTCATTCGATCATAAGTAATTCATCAAGCATTTAATTAAGTGTTTAAAGACGTCTTAATTCAATAATTTTAGGCTTGTTGTATCGTCTTGTTAAGACGCTCGGTTCAAATATATGCAAGCCATATTTGAATATTATATAGTTACCCAATTAATGCTTTGAAGCTTCCAAATAAGCTTCATTTCCTTGATTTAAGCCCATTTGGACTCATATTAAAATGATTTTGGTATCATTTGATTTATCTTGTTGAGATGTTCATTTAGATTATAAGTTTGCTAAATAGAGGTTTGGATGATCATGAATTTAATTCAATTAGTTTCTAATTCAGATTTGCATCAAGATTCGTGCCATATCAAGACAATTTTTCTAACATATCAAATACAAAAGTTATTAATATTGTTTAAAATTTATATATAACTTTATTAGATTAAGTGATTCTCTATTATTTTTTTATAATTTGTCATTCTTTTTATCATTTTATTAGAATAATTGCTTAAATCATAATTATTTTTTCGTTCATAATAGAAGAGCCACCTCGAACTTGCAAATAAAGCTCGTGCTCATGCTCAAACTCAATTATTTAAACAAGCTCAAGCTCAAGCCATGAGTGACTCTCGAGCTTGACTCTACTTTTTTACACCCTTAGTTGTGACACATTTCTTACTACTTGGCTTTTCATATAACAATCATAGTTTATGTTTGCATTGACCACTAGTTTCAAAAAAATTTTGTACTAAAAAGAAGATTTCTACAATAGCTTTAAAAAAAAAAAATACTTTCGTCACAACAACTTTACAACTAGCTACCTTTATAAACAGCTGCAGTCGTTCCAAACGGACCCTTATTCTATTGAATATTTAATGTTAACATATACCCATCGTGTTACGGTCGAAATAAAAAATATTAAAATTAAGGGTTTATTTGGGACAGCTTTCTTACTACTTTACACTTTAGACATCAACCACAATTTTTATTTGGTTCTTATTTTTAGTTTCTTACTAAAAATTTTTGTAATAAAAATGTATTTTTAACAACAAATTAAAAAAAAAAAACTTTCTCCACAATATTTTTAGAATCAAATTCATAAGAAGGCTGATCCATCCCAAACATGCCCTACGTTTAATATTGAGTTATATTAAGATAATTCTACTTAATCATAATCCTAATTATTTATGTGGTATAAAAAGCTACATGTTTAAATCAAACATTTAAAGACATTCAACTTGACTATAAAAAGTTTTTATCATAGTTTATATTTCATAATAAATAATTCAATATTATGCCGTATATATATCTAATAATTATGATATATTAGTCAGCATATATAATTAGAATATTAAATTTTTTATGATTATTATTTTGCTATAAATCTTATTTTAATGATTATTTATTTGTAAAACATAATTTAGTTCATATAAATTATTAAAACTAAGTCAAGCTCAGCATTTTTTTTCTTTTTGTGTTTTTCACATAAAATATATGGCGTCACTATCAAAAAATAGGCTCTATCGCATCATTTTTTTGCAGCGGTTTCAAAACCGCTGCCAAAACCTCTCATTTGCACCAGATTTTATATACAACAGCAACGGTTTAAACCGGTGCAATTTGCACCGGTTAAAACCGCCGGCAAAGCCCTCCCGTGACTTTAAGATAGCCGAATCCCTAATTTCCCTCTTCGCTCTGTGCTCGTGCGATCTGAAGCGAATCCAAGCGGCTGCGACCAATCTTCTCCTCTCACGAATCCTGGCCGGCCAGCCCTTCGACCCTCAGTGTGAGTCTCTTACCCTCCATCCTCTTCTTCTCTTTTTCTTCTCATTCTTTTTCTTCATATTATTTTCCTTGTTCTTCTCATTCTTCATTTGCATTCCTTAGGGTTTATGATAATCCCGAAAATTAGAAATATATCTTAAGGAAAATTTAAGATTCCACCATGTAGGATCATATTAAGAAGAATAGATTGCAATAGAAATAAGACCAATTTGGGAAATAATACACCAAAAACATTTATAAAGAATAAGTAGAGATCTATGTTTCATTGGATGATATATTTGTTCTAACTAACAACACTTAGGTTATTTTAAAATTTCTTCAATAAAAGGATTGATAATACATCTCTTGTTCTTAAAAGAATGATAATGGAAGCACTAGTTTAAGGTCGATGATGCTAGCCTTGATAGTTATTTTTGGCATCCATGTGTTCATGAGTGAGGTTTGCATAAGAGATTAGATTGCTTAAAGATGAGAATATTCCCATAAGAGGTATTCAAAATATTCCCATAAATGATTCCAAACAAAAGTGTTGATAGGAAAAATCCATAAAGCCAAGTTGTAATGGGTATGTATCAAGTATTTGTGAAGATAGAGATAGAGAGGAATGAAATATATTACCTTAACTATCTACTCCAAATTATTTCCTACTAATAGAGAGTAAGAGAATATACTATCAACTTATCAAAATTCTTCTCTTAAAAAGCTTTTTGAAGACTTTGGAGTGAAAATAATTCATTCTCAGTATTAGGCTTAACATATTTGTTATCTAGAGAAAGATAAATAATTAATGTAGAGAAAAGTAGAGATGTTATTATATTAAATTAGAAAATTGAAGTGGTATATATCTAAAGTTATAGAAAATCTTAAAGATTAGTAGTTTATGCTTCCTACCCAGTTAGGCTTTTGTCTTGGTAATGTTTTTACAAATATGGATGCCTTGCTAAGGCAAGCGGCAATGATAACAAAAACTTGGCCTTTTTTGAAGTTCCACTCTTTAGAATATTCTTTTTTTTAGAGAGAGCCATTACAAATAATGTCAAAATCATTGTGGGATAGATCAATTTAGTAATTGTTTGGTTGTTAATATATTAGTTTAATTATTAGTTATAGTTTTAACTTTCTTTAGTTTTTGGTAATTAGTTAACTTTTTTACTTTTGTAAAACTAAATTTATATTATATTTATTTATTATGTATTATAGCACACTATAAAAACATCAACCCCTATCGTATTGTTTCTTTGCAGCGGTTTACTAATGGGTAATTATATTTTCTTTTTAGAAATTGTTGGGGATTTATTTTCTTAGATGTGATGGATAAGAGCTGGATATCAAAGCCTAAATGGAGTAGTGACTATGTTAAAGGTGTTGAGAATTTTTTAGAGTTTGCAATTCCCTACTTAATGTTAGGCACAGTAAAAATACCCTCACCTAGTATACTTCAATGAAACATCAAATTCTTTAGTTTTACCTCAATTTCTTATTGTTTTCTGCTAACAAATGTTTCTTGCATAGTGATTTCTGCAATTTAAATGTAGCAAGCCTTATTTTCAGCACTCATTTTTTGAATTCCAACAACTAACAATCTATAACAACCTTAGTAATTATATGTACTTGCCTTAAATATTGTTGAATTCCTCTATTACAGCCACCTATAGCATCTGCCAAACAATTTCCCCTTCCAGCCTTCAGTGCCAGAAATTCTTGGGTAGGGATAAAGAAAACATCTCAAGATGGTTTAAGGCAAAGACTTCATATACTTATTATTTAACACCTCATCCTCCACTATGAATATTATATTTACATTCCTAAATCCACTAACCATTTCAGCCTTATGAAAGGAAGCCTTAGTTGCTTTCTAATGTTCTTGAATATCTAATGTTCGACATGCATGCTACGAATGTAAGTGATTTCATGAAGATATTTCTAGTTGTTATAAATTTTTTGTTTGTAAAAATCTGATTTTTTGGTAGTCCTAGCATTCACAGAGTTCTGGCAGTATGTAGAAAGGTCATTTACATGGATTGATTTCCCATCAAAATTTCCTACAAAATATGTGCAGTTTTCTGTGGCATTAAATCCTTTTATTGTTATATATATATTTTTTCATTTTGTACATTAAGTTAGCTTATGTTTTAGGTGTTTATAGCCTTAGTTGACTCCAACTATGTTGATTGCAATAGATGGCTTGGTGAATTAATAACTTGACTGGACAATTGCTATTTTTGGTATTGTGGATGATTATTCTATTTCAGCATTTCAAATGTTCATTGTAAACTGTATCCTTTGATGGAAGTAAAATTCAAGTTTTTTTTAAAAAAAATTTATGGAAATTTGTGGCGGTTTTAACCGCCATGCACAATGTTGCAGAAATGTGGCGACTAAAACCGCCACAAATCTACAAAGCATTTATTTTTAAAACATTCGTTGCGGTTATAAACGCTTCAAATCTGGAATATTGTCGTGGTTAAAACCGCTGCGATATTCTGCATTCGTCACTTCTACCCCACCGGTTCTGAAACCGCTGCTGAATATCTTTGCAGTGCATTGAAATCACGGCGGACATCCAGCTGCAAAAACAACCGCTGCAAAAAAATAGTGGCGGGTAAAACCGCCTGGAAAAGTCGAAATATGTGCTGCGAAAGCTTGTTTTTTTGGTAGTGCGTCTCTTGTAATTCTTCTTTTATTTGTATTTGTTCTCAATGTCAATATTGTTTTCATATGAAACTATCAATCATATTTTTTTGAATGGGCCTATTGTTAAAATTTGATATATTTTGACGGTGTTTTGAATATTAGAATGAGATCTAATTATAATAGTTGTTTTACCTTGCTTCTTGATTGATTCTTTAAAAACCCAAAATGTCATAATGTTTATGTCATTCTTATGATCGTTTTCTGGCTCTTATTGCAAGAAAAAAACAATTGCAAGCATCAAGACATCAATATGGATTCTAATAGGATTATCATACTCCTTAAGAATGAAATCCACCAATTTTTTCATGCAAAACTTCTTTGTCCTAAGCTTTGATTGGGTAACTCTTCTTGGTCCTTTTTAATCTTCAGTTTAATTTTAAAAATCGTGACCTCCCCAAAAATTTCTATTGGAAAAAAATATGATATGAATCAATTCAAGTTGAATATTGATGGTTCTGTTGCTAATTTTGATGTTGGTTATGGGGTTACTATTCAGGATTATCAAGGTGCTTTTCTATCTTTTTCCTCTAATATCTCTAGATGTAATGTTATTGTGGCTGAAATGACTGCACTATTTCAAGGTCTTAAATTTGTTTGGATAGCCAAATTTCTCATATATGAATAGAATCAAATTCCAAATTACCGGTGAATCTAATTTCTTATAATTCTTGTCACTATGCCTCCCTTTTTTTTCCTTATTTCATAAAATTATGACTATTCTTGAACACTTTGAGTTTAAAATTTCTCATATTCAAAGGGAAGGTACTTGTGCAGTTGATTGGCTTGCGAAAAAGGACTATTATTACAATTTTTTTTATAATATTAATGACCTTCATGAGGTGAAGGGTATGATACGTCTTGATATGTGGGTTTACCCTACATCGGAAAGGCTATTTGACTTATCTTGTATTTTTAGTACTCTTCTTCTTTATTTTATTGTCCTTTGTGGTTAGCTTTCTTTGTACGTACTTGTGCTTCCCTTAGATTCACATATTGTATATCCCCTTCCTACTTGTGGGTTGGGTTATTTTTGGGTTTTAATTAGTGCTTTTGCTTTTGATTGGGGTTATTTATCTTCATTATCTTATTCAATCTAAGTTTGGCATTTCTTATCTTATTTTGTGATAGTTTGAATTACTTTTGGTTTTTAGGGGTTGGTGAATTTTCCATTGTATGTGCGCCCTTTTAACTATTTCTAATGGTTGTTATATTCGTGGTGGTTTTGGAGGGTTCTCTTATTATGGATGAATTATTAATTTATTATGTGCAGACACCAGACAGAGAGAGTCGTCTGGTGTTCTCTCTGTCTACCGGAGTTGCGCTTTTATTGTAGACAGAGAGAAATCCGAACGGTTCTCTCTGTCCGGTGTCCGCACTGAATAATTTCTCCTCATTTTGAGGTTGCTACTATAGTTTTGGGTTGTTCTCAGGTTTGGTTGGGGTATTTTTTTCCTATTATTAGCTGTATGGGCGTCTTATATGTCGCCTCCTTCCTTTGTTCTTGAATGGAGAAATTCTCATGTGAAATGGAAAACTTTTCATCTGGCTGCCATTTTTTGTTTTTCTATTCTTATGGCCCATCTCAACATGTTTTTCATTTTCAATTGGTAGGACTTTTTGCTAAGCTTTTGTCTTGGTGTTGAATGGAGAATATCCTTTTGGAAGTTTTTGTTCTTCATGATTCATTTTTTCATTCATACTAGAACTTGTGTGTGTATTGGATTGGCATCTATGGTGATTGGGTTGATGCTGATATAACTTTCCCACTTTCAATTTTTTCCTTCAAATCTTGTTTAGTTTAGCTTTCCATTCATGTGGGGTATCCTTTCATTAATTCTTATATTCTTTTTGAGAATTTAAATTGTTCATCATTTCTATCATGATTATACTTGTAAATGTCATAGTTTAGTCATATTATTTAATAATTTAGTTATGTTGATCTTCTTTCTTACGGGCGTTAAGAAATTTTTTTTCGTAGATTTTATCTCATATTTTTTCTATCATGATTATATTTGTGAATGTCTAATAGTTTAGTTATATTTATTTTTCAAATTTAATTGTAATATCTAATAGTGATTATATTTATCTTTTAAATTTAATTGTATGATTTAATAATTTAGCTTTATTAAGAGATAGTATACAATGCATGAAATTAAAGCCAGATAAAGTATATAAAACATATCAAAATATTGTGATAATTTTTCCTCTTTAATAATGATAATAAAGAAAATAATTTGCTCCATAATTTATAATAATGAGCAGGGAAATTAGAAGGGAGAAAATCAATAAGAGAAATACAATATGCTTACAACTTCATCTTCACAAAATCAAACAAATATATTAGCAAATATAAAAATTAAATAAATTAAAAAATTAATGCTCAAAGAAAATAAAAAGAGAGAATTAAATGAGCATCCACAACATAAAAAATTGGCCAAAGTTCTTTGGATCTATAAAATTAGGCTAAATCCAAATGGCTTTATTATGTTACAAAAGAATTTTAAATTTATACAAAATTAAGAAATTGGTTTTTGTATTAGAAACTCTACAAAAATTAGAAAAATAGCTTTATTTCATGTCAAATAACATAATTAAAAATAGCATAAAATAGCAAAATAATTCATAAATCAATATATTTTTTCAAATTTAAATAAAATATTTATGTGGATTAATTACATGAGCAAAAAAAGTCTCTAGAACTTTCTATGCAGAAATAATAGAATATATATTTATGGGATCAAAACACTACATGGAGATGCATGAAGAAAAATGCATGAGCATACCATATATAAGTTAAAAAAAGTTAAAAAGTAATAGCTCACCTTCTTCCTTTGTAATGAACTGATAAGTAATGAATTATCCCTTAGGTTAAAATAAATCTCTTCAATTCTTTCTCTTCTTCAAGTTTTCATTTCTTTCTTCCATCTACAGCTCCTTCTTCGTCATATATTTTTCATTTCTTCTACAGTTTTTGAACTTCCTCAATTTCTTTCTGCCATTAGAGCTGCACTTTCCTCCTCTACATGCACTAATTGAAAACACTCACACATAATATTGTAAATGCTTATGCATAATTCTTCTAAGTAAAAGGATTTAAAACCTTAACAATCACAGTTTGAAAGGTTATCTTTCTCTTAAAAAAAAAGCCTCCTATTTCGAATATGGATTCACGCAACTAGCTATTTATAAGCAAGCAGTTAATGATGCAAGAACTCTATATATAAATCTTCCAATTTAAATATGAAGAGCTTGAAATTTTTATGAAAGAATGCAAGTTGAAAGTCAGCTTGGATAACTGATCACAGAGGTCATTATTAAGAGAAATTATTATGTGCGGTCATGATTGGATGGTCCGAAGGCCAATTAGGATGCGCCACGTCATCCGGTACACAGTGACGATTCACAGTGTATTGGTGATGTGGCGAATCCCTAATTGACCTCCGCATGTCATCCAATGACTGCACCTAATAATTTCTCCATTATTAAACGAACAACTCAGACAAAGCATGAAGTTGATGAATATATATAGACATAGTCTTCAAGTGTTTGACATGTCGGCATATAGCCATATAGGGATTTGAAGAATGTGCAAACCTGTTCAAATTTTTACCAAGTAACATTCTCAAGTTTTAAGAATCACAGCCTTTGAGATTGTTTTAGGTTTTGTTTGGAACAATTTTTTTATTGTTTTTTAAAACAATATTTTAGTACAAAAATTTTTAGAACTATAATTTTTTTACTAAAAAGTTGCTTTACAAAGCATTAAGAAAGCAGTCTCGAACGAAGTCTTAATCCTCCTACCACCATCACTTGACTATGATCCACTGATCAAAATCATCCAACTATGATCATCTGATCACCATCACTCGACTATGATCATTTGACCACCATGGCTTAACTAGCCTAACTATGACCCTTTGACCACTTTTGCTTAACTATGATCATTCGAACAAAAGTCCTTTAGTCATTGTCGCCCTATTACAATCCTCTAGCCATCATTGATTGACTATGATTCACCAGTATTGTCACTTGACTTTGGTTCTCTGATCATTATTTCCTGTACATTCTTTGTCACTCAATTATGATCATATAATCATTATTGCTCACTACATCGACCCCTGCTGACTTTGTCACCTATTGTTGCTAATAATTTCAACACATCATTACCCATAAGATTGTTGTACACTGCTAACATGAACTTTGACTTCCAACATTAGTACGAAGATTTATTATGGACTTCTTTGTCTTTATACTGCCATCCTCAAGGGAGTACAACAAAATAAATAGAAAATAATCTCAGCTTCCATGCTATAAGTCTCTTCTAATCTCATCTACAAATTTGGACTATATAGCTTAAGTATCAACACTTTTCCAAATCATAATGAAAGGAGCATTTTGTAACCGATGACAAACCATAGTGGAATCATTTCAACTCAACCAGGCCTAGTTTTTTTTTTTTTTTGGTTATTTACTTAAAAACTTTGTTGTAGCTCTTTAATTTCTCTTATATGTGTATACTTGATCTTTATATAAAGCTAAAATGTTAATATTTTTATTATTATAGGGCATTTAAAGTCAAATTTCTCATTAACTATCATATATAAGTTAAAATCTATAGGTTGAAAATGAGTTCAACAATTTATTTTTTATCATTAGGCCCCTCTTTGAATATTTTTCATTAATGATCCCTAAGAAACAGTATTAGAGGAGTTGATGGCTTCGCCTCTTGTAATTGAAAGCTTTCATTCATATGAGAGTAATAGTCAACATGAAGAGCTCTTATGTGAGATGAGATTTGATAAGATACTAATTAAAAATTATGTTGATACACAAATAGTAAATGCTTAATCCCATATGCATAATGAATTCTTTTGATTAAACACATTGAAAATGACTATTAATTGAAAAAAACCAACCCAATTTTATTCCCCTATAATTCAACATAGCCAACATAACATTTTTCACATAAAATAAGCTTCTAAATCTCAATTTTAGAAGAAAAAAAATGCTTAACAAGACAAACTAATATTTCTTAAACAATTGTTTCCTCACTATATGCCATATGCTAATAGTGCAAAATCATTCAAATTTGTCTCTATCTTGATTAGTCTCACACAAAAAAAATTTAATGCAAACTCCATAACTTCTTAAGTTGTTAGAGACATCATCAAACTAAACTCTTCTTCTTTATTATTTTTTTATTTAGAGCAGTAATGTTTGGTCTCTTAGAGACCACTGCAACATAAACAGTGTGGGAGATACAACTTTTTAAAATATAATACATACTTTTCTTTCAAACTAAGCTATATATATATATATATATATATATATATATATATATATATATATATATATATATATATATATATATATATATATATATATATATATATATATATTGCTTTTATGCATTTTATATTTGCAACTTTGCACTAAAATTTATAAGGATTTAGATTATTTTTGTGCTAAATAAACGACTGAAAAAGGTCTCTAAGTGTATGGGATGTTGACATTTCATTGAGAAAGTTGTATGTCACTATGTATTTTGTTATTTTGTGTAAAAATTATTTTAAGAATAATAAAATAATTTATATTATTCTATGGATCAAATATGCCCAAATTTTTTTCCTTAAATTTTGGCTTAACTAATAAAATGTATTATTAATTATTATGATAATACCATACTTTATTCTGAAATATTAGCATACTAGTTTTATTTAAGTAATATTATTTAGTACTATGGCATGATTTAATAATAAACTTTTGCTAATTAATAATATTAAAGTTTCAAAAAACACATCAATTCATATTAGAGATGCAACATAGAATATATATACACGCACATCAATTCATGTATTGCATGCTAGTAACACTAGAGTCTTATCATTATATGAATATCTAACGTACAGATGGATAATATAATATTTGCAATACTCATCAAATTATTAATGTGAAAAAATCTGGGAAAGAGAAAAAATTATGGTGCCTGACTTTGTTAAAATGATTTTACCCACTACAGGAAAAACGCCGAATACCGGCGTTCATGACCAGCGGTTAAAGGACCGCTGGTATTACCGGCGGTTACGCCCGCCTAACGCTGGTAATAGCGACGGTCCTGTAACCGCCGGTTAAACCGCCGGATGTCAATCTTACCGGCGGTTTACCGGGGGTTTCGTAACGTTATTTTTATGTTTGATGAACTTATTTAGAACTTCTTAATGTTTGATTGTAAACTTGTTTATTTAATTTATGGTAATGTATATAGTTGTGATGAATATAGCGGCGTGTTGCCCAAAATATCTTATTATATATTGCTATTTCTGCAGGTTTAGAATTTAGGGTGAACCTCCCTCAAATAGAGGGAATGCTGTCAATTTTTTTTTAGGTGCTACAGGTTTCTGGCGGCCAACCGGCGGTTTGGCCGCCGGAAACGACGATACCAGACGGCTAAAGATAAGCCGCCGGTAATTTCCTTACACCGCCGGTAATATACCGGCGATTACCGACGGCTACCGGCGGTTATCCGGTGAAAGCCCGGCGGTGTATACTGCCGGTAAAACCATCGACCATGACCGCCGGGTAACCGCCGGTAATACTACCGGCGGTGTACCGATGCTTGCCGGCGGTTGAGCGAACACACGACGGCCTCTTTAACCGCCGGCATGCCGTCGGTAAAGTGATCGCCGGTTAGCCGTCAGAAAAATAACCGACGGCTTAACGGCCGGAACACCGCCGGTTGCAAATCCGGTAATCACCGGCGGTATTAGCAGTCGGAAAGCCGCCACCTCATAAAACCGCCGGTAAGTGCTTCTTACGCCATTTTTACCGGCGGCTTTAAAGCCGCCGATAAGCCGCCGGTTTTACCATACTAACCGTCAGGAAAAACCGCCGGTTTTTGACGTTTTTCCTGTAGTGATCATTGAATGTTGTAAATGCAAATGATATCTTTACATGTAATTGAGAAATGTATTGATAAAATATAGTAGATATAAAAGCATGGAGGCAATGGTAGATATAAAACGGTTGATGGTGGATTCCATGGTGGGAGTTATAAAAGCATGTAGGCATTGGAGATGCCTTTAAGGTGTCTTTTGTGATATGTATCACAACCTAACCAAATAAGAACCACATAGTGGACATGTCCTATTATGTTGGTTTGTAATAGGTGAACCCCAGAATCTAAGTTTTGCAAACTATTACTAATTTTTGTCCAATTTTTAACTTAAAATCAAACAATAATCACAGAGCTACTAACAACATCCAATGCATTAAAAATAAAGTCATCTATATTTTATTTTATTTTTTATTTCAACAAAAAAAAAATTTATTCAAACAGAAACATAGTACAAATTGAAGCCCCACCCATTGTAACACGAAAGAAATAGACTCAAAACCAATAGCTATAGGCAATATAGTGAGAGTACAATAAATCAAAATCGGACTCAGGAATAAAAACCCCTTGCACCAGCCACGTGACCAGCCACGCACCATCCATAGGTGAGAGCGCCCAAACAACCAAACCACCAAGCAATCCAAGCATAAGTGAAAATCACCTTGGTTGCCAACCAGACAAGCCAGATAGGGGAAGCTGGGGGATTCCTCATCATTGTCCAACAAGTCGCCAAAAATCATCACAGAGAAGCAAGTAGAAAAGAGGCAGAACATATTTATTTTTACCTTTCTTTTTACACTTATTACCACCATTAGAACGACTAGGGACCGCTAGCATAACAGGCTCAACCTCATCACAATCATCAAAATCCTCTTCTTCCTCCTCTTCAAACAAAGAGGAGTCGCTCAAAATTAGCCAATCATTTTTTACTAAAACAGAATTTTTAACAGATTTAGCCACCTGAGACTGCAATTCACTAGTAGACATAATAGTATTCGAAACATTAACAAATGTTGCTGAACTACCCAAAGAATCGTTGGTGAAAGGGGAAACTAATTTATTTTGGACCAAAGATGAGCAGGGGAGGAAACACCTAAAGCAACCAACCCCTGGATAGCAGGCACCCCATAATTCACTTCCCTAGACAATTCAATTGGTTCAAGCACAACCTCCACATCAGAAAAATAAGCCTTTAAGTTATTGCCACAATTCTTAACTCCAACCTCCCCAAACAAAGGAGCATAATGAGAAGGGTCCAAAGGAGAAGCCAAATCCCTTAAATTCTCAAGAGGGACAGACGGGGAGGGGACCAAGTCACCACCCAAACACCCATTGGAAGAAACAGGAAACCCGAAGTGCCAATTAAGCCTTCAACTAAAACATTAACACCCTCAGCAACAGACATAGGAGCAACAATCTCACAACCATCCACACCTAACTTACCATATTCCCGACCAAAGGAGAAACCTCCAAAACAGGTCGAATAGCATGCTCAAAGGAAATAGGGGGAGAAAAAGACAAAGAAGCAGTAGAACACGCACCCTTCAGGTGACCAAGACGTTTGCAGGACACATAAAATTTAGGAAAAACTTCCATTTGCACCTGTTGGATGTACCCCGAAACCTCAGACCCAAGTCAAATTTGCGAAGGGTAGCTTTAGAATTGTCTAACTCCGCCAGAACACGCGCTAGGGAAGGTCTAGAACCAGTTGAGGTAGCATTATCAACCTTTAAAGGCTTCCCGAACATCGAACCCAAAGCATGGAGGATCCGATGAGAGAACATATGAGGTCTAAGATTTGGAAATGAGATCCAAATCAGAATGACATGGGATTCAAAACCAACATTCAGTAATAGAGACCATTTCGAAAGTTTTATGAAGCAGTTATACACTAAATATGACCGATGACAAAAAACTCTATTGTAATCTAGATCATTAGACAATTTAATTAGGATATGCATCTAATCCAGAACCGTGTCAGAAAAATTAGAATTCAACTTAAGCTAAAAGAAAAACTTGCAGATCGAGTCCAGAGACAGATGCTTAGTTGGGAAAAACCCTACTAAGGCAAATTGAAAGGGCTTGGAAAGAGCATTAATTTCCTCTTTCGAAATCCACAGTGAAGACAAACCGTAGAAAGTAGCTTGACGAAGCTCAGGAAAAGAAGTAGATGACGACGAGCCAGAAAGAGCTTCAACAAATGATCGTGATTGAAATGAGCCATCCAAAAAACCTAGATCAACCACATGTCTAGCTGCCATTCCGGCCTTAAGACGGCCGAAGGAGGACAAGATGAAGCAGCCAAACTAGAAAAACCAAAAGAAAAAATTAGAGGAGAAGGAGAGAGAGCTTCCCTATAGTCTCCAACAAAGAGCAATCCAAGATTCGGTGGTGGAGGGCCACAAAATCGCACCGGAGAAGGAGCTAGGGCAAAGCCCTAGCAAAGCGAAAGAAGAGTCGCGCTAAAAAAAATAAGATAAAAAAAATAAAAATTTAGTATCTATAAAAAAATTATATTTTCATTACTATCAAAATAAATATACAATGATTATACTACAATACATGACTACTGACATGAATACATAATAGAGAAAATTAAATAATTAGTCATGACTGTACAAAAAAAAAAAAAAAAATACATACTTAAATTAGATCCTAAAATAATTGTGAACTAACACAACTAATTAGTATGTTATATATATTTATTAATCTAAATTTTTAAATGAATTCATTATTAAGCATTTAAATGAGTGCTGAAAAAATATAATAAATAATTGTTCTAAGTAGAATAATAATTACAATTATATATCATGAATTCAAATAATAGCGCTGAAAAAATAAAACAGGCATTTCATATCAAATATAATTCAAAGAATTCTAATCCTTGTGCTTCCCAATGTCAACACCAAAATAAAATATGCATATAATACCAGAACATGCTCGTAAGCATTACAACATACTCATAGGAATAAGAACATAACTTCTTCCACCCACCCCTGAATTCCTCAAAATCACATATTTCAAGCAATTAAGCACTTAATATAATCTTCTTATGATTTTAATAAAAGATAAATGAGACATGTACACGCATGCTAGAGATCGTGTCTAATATAAAGAATTAGATATATATGATCTATTTGATTTGGGATTCCAAGTTATCTGAAGGAATAATACATATTAAGTTGGACACTACAAGAAAATATGAGATTTCTGCCATTTTTTCCTGCAAAAAAAAAAGGACAAAATTTGAACACAAAACTGGTAGAAATTTCACCAAAAAAAGCCCTTATCTCCAAATAACATCCTCCATGCACATGCGAAGCACTTCCTCTTTTCTATTTCTTTTCTTATTTATTTATTTTAGCACTTTCTCTATTCTTCATTTGTTAGAAGATCTAAAGATAAAATTCATCTCCTTCAATGTTTTCAATCAATTTAAGATTTCATTTATTAAATTTTATTTAAAATGGTTTTGAAGTTTTAGGTTCATTTACATTTTTTATTTTATTTTTAGATTTGAGTGTCTTTTTCATGTAATCTATTTCAATAAGATGTTACTAATATTTTAAGTGGTTATGTGATAACTTATTTGCATCAATTTTCTTGTACACATCTCATATGTATATATATATATGTATATATATGTATATATATATGTATATATATGTATATATATATGTATATATATGTATATATATATGTATATATATGTATATATATATGTATATATATGTATATATATATGTATATATATGTATATATATATGTATATATATGTATATATATATATATATATATATATATGTATATATATATATATATATGTATATATATATATATATATATATATATATATATATATATATATATATATATATATATATATATATATATATATATATATATATATATATATATAAAGATTTACATTTATACTATTAAAAATAATTCCAAAAGATTTTGTTAGTATAGTCAATATGTTTGTGTAATGTGTATATTCTAAGAGTGAATAACTCATGAAAGCCAAGATGAATGGATAATGGACATAATATGAGTATATAGTGCATGTATAATAATTCATGACTTTATAGTCTTCGTTTAGGATAGCTTTTTTATTGCTTTCTAAAGTAGTCTTCTAATACTTATTGCTTTCTAAAGTAGTCTTCTAATACAAAAGTTTTTTATTCAAAATTTTTTTGGTATTAGAAGGCTCCTTTAGAAAGTAGTAAGAAAGTTGTCATAAACGAAGCCATAATGTCATGAATATCTCTGTATTATAATTGATGCAACATCGCTAATTTTAATTGAACATAGAATATACACTAGTGTCATGGTTATAAAGTTTTAATATTTTTTTTTTTACATTTTCCTATATTTTTATGAAGTATTTTTTCATGTTATTTTTCAAGTGGTTATGTTATTTCTATCAAAATTTTATATTTTTGTTGATATTGTTAGCCCCATGAGCCTTAGAGTAGGCCCGCTGCATTTAGATGAATTAGGAAAATCCATTGACCAAAATTTTTATAGAAGTATGATTGGATCACTTCTATACCTTACTATCAGTTGACCTGATATTATATTTGTTGTATGTTTGTGCGCTCAATTTCAGGCCGCACCCAATTAGCGTATATTTCGTTACCTTATAAGAACTAGTAAGCTAGGTTTGTGGTATCATTAAAATCCCGTCACATGTGACTTGGTTGCTTTTTTTTATTATGACAATGCATGATGCAAACTTGATAAAAAAAGTACATCGAGAATATGTTAGTCTTTAATTAGGATATTCTCGTGTCTTGATCCTCCAGAAAGCAACACTTTGTGGTTGTATTCACTGTTGAGTTGAATACATAGTAGTTGGTAGTTGTGTAGCTCATGTCCTTTGGTTAATGCAATAATTAGAAGACTTTGTTGTTAGGTTAGAACACATTCCTGTTAAGTATGATAACACCAATGATATATGCTTAACAAAGAATACAATCCAACACCCATGAATCAAATACATTGAAGTGAGGCATCACTTCATTTGTGATCATGTTTTGAAGGGTGATATTTATATTGAATTTGTTTCTACTTGACTTTAGATTGTTGATATTTTTATAAACCTTTGCAAGAAGATTGTTTTTATACTGCACGTGAATGCTTGGATCCCTCCATTTGATTTTGATCTCATTTATTTTATGCCTTTTATTTTATTTATTTATTTATTTTGTTAGCAAAGGAGGAGAAAAATATACACTTGTTTGATTGGTTTCATATTTCGGCTTAATTTTTTATTTTGTCTCATGCATAGATTATTTTAGGGAGAGTTTTCTTTCACTTGTAGTTTGATTTTGAACTTAAATGCAAAATCATTTTCAGTATTGCTTAAAAAAAATTTGTTATATACAAGGATGAAAGAAATTTTGCACCTTCATTCTATAACCCCAACAAATAGTGGTTTGTCATAATAAAAAAAAAGGGAGATTGTTAGCCCCATGAGCCTTGGAGTAGACCCATTGGATTTTGATGATAACAAACATATTTTTGATGTATCTAATATATTCATTTTAGTGTTTCAAGTCTTCATAGGTGATTGAGCTAAATTCTAAAAGAAGCTTCTCAAGCTGGTGTAAAGATGGGGTTTTGGGTATTAATATCTATTGTTACGTCTAGGAGTATTTGCGGCGGTAGAGAAATATAAAGTTTAGCATCTTAGCGTTGGTACAAAAATCCGGCACGCAATCAGATAGGAGAGAGGGTGTGGCATTCATATGAGACACTAAGATTTTTACATGGAAAACATCTGAAAAGGGGGAAAAACCATGAGGCCTAGCCCAGTTTAAATGAATCCACTAGAATTGCAGTTGATTACAAATGAGGCCCTTCCTTGGGGGAAAGTCTTGGCTTGATGTGCATAATATGGAGTACATTACATGGTAGGAATACAAAGAATCACTATTGAAGTGTTCGTTTGATTTGAAGGAACATAGTCTGATGATGGAGGTCAGAAGAATCGTAGTTGGTGGGTGACGGAGGTTATAAAGAATGTTGTCTGGCGACGGAGGTCGGAAGGACTATAGTCGATGGGCGACGTAAGTCAAGAGCGCCGTAGTCGGCGGGTAATGGAGGTCGGAAGGACTGTAGTCGGTGGGTGACATAAGTCAAGAGGACCGTAGTCGGCGGGAGACGGAGGTCGTAAAGATCATTGTCTGGCGACGGAGGTTGGAAGGACTATAGTCGGTGGGCGACGTAAGTTCGGATGACCTTAGTAAGTGGGCGACAGAGGTCGGAAGGATTGTAGTTTATGGGAGACGTAAGTCAGGAGGACCGTAGTCAGTAGGCGGTGGAGGTCGCAAGGACTATGGTCGGTGGACGACATAAGTTAGGAGGACCGTAGTCGGCAGGCGACGGAGGTCATAAGGACCGTTGTCTAACAATGGAGGTTAGAAGGACTACATCAGATAGAAGTCCAGCAATCGATAGAAATCCAGCATTGGATAGATGTCCGACAAAAGTCCGACAACTGGCAGAAGTTTGAATTCGGCGTCAGGTAGAAATCTGGCGACAGGCAGAGGTGTTTTATCGAATAGAAGTCTGACATCGTTCGGTGGCCAGGGAGAACTTCGGCGTTTCTTGGAGATTGGGCAAAGTTTCAGCATCACTTGGAAGTCGAGCAGAATTCCGGCGTCACTTGGAAGTCTGACGGAACTCCGGCGTCACTTGGGTAGAATTTCGACGTCACTTGGGTAGAATTCTGACGTCGGGTAGAATTCCGACGTCATTTGGGCGTCGGGCAGAATTCCGGTGTCATTTGGGCGTCGGGCAGAATTCTGGTGTCACTTGGGCGTTGGGCAGAACTCTGACGTCACTTGGGCGTTAGGCAGAACTCTGGCGTCACTTGGGCGTCGGACAGAACTCTGACGGTGGTCGAGGAGGAGTTTCTTCCCTCCTATCATTCTCTTTTTCTTCTTGCTTGGGGCTCCTTTCAAGAGAAATGAGGGGTCTATTTATAAATTTTTGAAGTGGAATGGCCCGTAAAAAGATGATAGATCAGGGGTAAATTGGGAGTGGTTGGCTGGATGGCTGATATTGAATCCTTTTATCTGTATCGTTCGTCAGACATTTGAAGGTCTTAATGATGTCAGAATTCAGCGATCTTGGGCTTGTTGGATTTTTCACGTTGAGCCGCTCGATTCGATTATAAGGACATTATATTTGGAAATCGTTTGGTAACCTAAATTGTGGTTTGAACTTTTCAGCGCTTTGGGTCCTTGATTTGGACTCATTTGGGCTCAGATTGAGCTGAATTTGGTGTCTTTGGGTTTGTATTTCCGAGATGATCAGTTCAATTGTAAGTTTGCTGAAATCGGAGTTTAGATAATCCCATGTTTAATTTTTAAAGTTTTCAACTTGATTTTTGCCTCGAGATTCGTGCCTGATCAAGATAATTCGTGCCTGAAAAAACATCGAAGTTCCAGAAGTCTGAAAATATATGTTAAAATGCTTATGTAATGAAAATTTAATTATTTCTTTGATGATTTATTATGTATTTTTGTATCAATTTTCTTATATTCTATGTAGTTTAAAGTTGTGTGTATTATTTGAGTTACACAAGATGAAATCAAACAAATATCTAAATATACATATTAAAATTATTTTTATAAATATTTGAACTTTAACATACAAAACTAATAATACTTAATGAATATTAATTTAAATTAGAAGCCATAAATACATTTCCACCTAATAATAAGCATAAAAGCTTGATAAGTATCAAGTGTATGATTAGCTAGTGGAGTGGCTTTCTTAGTTCTTTCTAAATCAACTTTGCAGTATAAAAATTTATAGCTCAAAAAATCTTTGTACTAAAAATTGCTTTAGAAAACAATACTATAAAAAAATCTTCCCAAACGAATCCTTAATTAAAGCTCTATTACAAGTCAAACTCAATAAAAAAAAACTAATAAGCATGAATATATAAGATTTTAAAACTCAGATCACATTCAAATTATATAGAACTAAATAATTAATTAAATATATAAATTTAAACAAATGCTACTAAATTTGACACATTCATTTATGTTAAGTGTAGACCCATACATGTTAAGCCTTCCAATGTTGCACCCAACTATTAAGCCCAAGTTGGCTAAGTGTCGTAAGTACTCATTAATGAAATATTTGGAGTAGCTTTAGGTTTTGTTTGGTAAAATATTTATAAAAAAAATTTGAAGTATAAGTTTTAGTTAAATATTTTATTAAAATTCTTTACATCTATAATAGTATTATAAAAGCCATTTGAGTTTTACTCTCAAGCAATATCTTAGTCTTTCATATTTTTTATTCAAATAGAATCCTCTCCTTTAATTTTATTAATTTCTCATGATTAATTTATAATTTTAAAAATAATTAATACATTATTACTTTCATATGAGCAAAATTTTATTTTAAGCAAATAAATGAATAAATAATTTAAATTCTTTAATGCTTCTTAGTCTTCTTTTGATTAAATATCCATTTGTATTCCACTCTTCGTATCCCCTAAATAAATGAGGAAATCATTTAAATTCTCTAATACTTCTTAGTATTCCTTAATATTAATTAAATACCCATTTATACTCTGCTATTTGTATTCCCTACTATTCCTAAACTAAATCTCAACCGTAAAAATAAAATGACAAAATCTTGTCCATGCATTTTATCACAACAACCCTTGGGATTCCTACGTGCATCTGTCATATTCTCTCATATTGATAAAATTCGTCCACTCAAAATTATCGTAAACTCCTTCCTCTCACTTATGAGGTCCCTCATGAGAGACGAACCCAACAACTCGTTCCCGATAATTGTTCTTCGTCGGTCTTTTTGTTGCAATTATTTAGGCCTTACTCCACTGTCTCATATCTCCTCTCATAAACTCTCCACATAGTGTTATCTTTGTTGCTTCAATCATTTCCTAATGCTAGATTATTATTTAGCATAAAAGGTTAGATCCTTTCCTAATGCCAGATTATGCAACTGACATGTTTCTGCTCTTTCTCCAATTCTTTTTTATTTGTTTCTTCTGTTTTCTGATATGATTTCTATCTGAAATTGCTAACAATTGCTCCTCCTGCTCGTTCCTCTTTTCACCCTTACATAGGTTAGCAAGTAATCACGATTTCAATAAAAAAAGAATTCATTTCTCCTATTACTAATTAATTTGGAGAAAGTTTCTAACAACTCATAAAAAAAAAAAAAATTCTCTATTTTTTATCTTCACATAGTAATCAAGACTATGACTTATGGGCTAGAGATAATGCACATTTCTCCCATTGAGAAGACTGAACAAATGCTAATTTTTATTTTATTGAGATCTCCCTTTTCTCGAAAGGAAGCTAATGCTATTTTTCTAACGTCTAATAAAAATTCAGGGAGACATCACCATTAATATTTTGATGTTCATAAGGGCATAACCAACTTTGGAGATGTTCATATATGTTCTATAACTATTAGAAAAACTAAAGTATTATAATAAAATAATAGTAATAATAAAGCTCTGAATTTACACCTCGACAATATATGAGATTATTAATTTATTCTTATATATTTTTTTTATTTCCTCTTTAGTGGATGGATGTAAAAAGAAAAAAATCGTTCATGCTGGAAAGCCAATCGGCGACAACGCCAACAAAAATTTCTAACTTATCAAAATTATTAGATATCCCACATCTAAATTTGGATATTTATTTATACAATACCTAAATATTTAAATAATTTTAAAGTTATTCTTAAACCTAAGTTTTTGACATATCTCTTGATATAAAATAGATAAATGAGATAGAATTATCACTCAATCTTAAAATTATTGTTATTAATTATTTAATTATAAATATTTATTCCATTGCTCTTAATTTTATATGAATTAATAATATGGTTATAAAATAATGAATACTTTTCTCATAAGAAATAATATAAAATAAATTATTTTTTTCTTATAGGTTTTTAACTGCTTTGTAATATGAGTTACGTTTGTAAACATTCTGGATGTTTTTTATCGTCTAATTTGATGCAATTTTTAATCTATTATTATTGCAGCAAGTGAAGTAAATGCATTTTAAATTGAAGAAAATTAAGTTATATTAATTTTTTTTTGTTGGAAATATAATAAATAACTATTTTGACTTATAAATTACCTATTGAAAAATTGAGGGTGAGATAGTTAAGATTAAGATAAAAAAGTAAGCATATTATGATAATTTAATTAATTTACTTGATATATGTTATGCTCTTATAAATTTGTTATCCCCAAATTTGTGTGATAGGATTGTGAAATAAATTTATGCATCTCAAGCTTCAATTATTAATTCATATAAATAAAAAAGTTATATTTTCATAAGATTTACTTTTTATTTTTACAATTTTATTTATGTGCACTTCGTTCACGCGCACATTGTTCACGTGCAATTTTCCAAGTTTATGAAATTTCAATTGAGTCCTTGATTTCATTCGAATTTTCTTAGTACCAAACGATTTTCTATGATTTCAAAGTGATTATAAATATTTCAAATTTTCATTTTTTATGATTTTGGATTAAAATGATAAAAATTGAGCGATAATGATTGAAATAAGGAATTATTGCTAATTTTAAATAAGTGCCAATAACAATTAATTATAGTTAGTTATTTTGGGATTAATTTCCATCAAAATTAAAAATCATTATAAATTATGAAATGGCACACTTTTATTTTTAATAATTTTGGGCTTAATATGCTTGGTTTTACTTTAGGTTAGGGTTGTAAACGAACTGAGCCAGAGTCGAGCATTTGCTTGTCCATGTTTGTGTTCGGTTATTATCAGCTTATTCATGTTCGTTCAAGTTTGATTCGAGCTTTCATGCTCATATTCAAGTTTGGTTCGTTTAAGCTGATGGATGCTCATGTTTGATTTGTATTTGGTTTATGTTCGGTTCGTTTCATGTTTAGCGAGCTTTAAACAAATGAATCTTATCAAGCTATAAACGAGCTCTACTTCTAAATGCACATTAGTTTAACGAACGAGCTTTATTGAACATACCAACAAACATGCTCGCAAACATTTCTAGCGATTGTTTCAAACTATCAAACGAACATTTTATTTTCATTACTATGCTTCTTATCTAACAAGAATCAAGAATTGAGCTTCTAACAAGCTTCTCATCAAGTATGTTCATGAACTTCAGACAATATTGTTAATGAATATAATGAGCCAAACAAATAGTTATTCAAGCTTCTTTATTAAAGCATCGGGGTTTTAATACAATATTAAAGCTTTTTTTATAATTTAACTAAATGATCATAAATGAGCTTCTATCGAGCTGAGTGATAAGTAACTTGTCAAACTATAGAAAGATAATGCAAGAAATAGAAAAAAGCAAGAGTCGAGGAAGAATGAGAGAACGAAAATAAAACCTTTCATGTTACTTTCGTATAGATATCATACATATATATAGATAAGTAGGAAGGCCTTAATACATGCTAAACTCATGATAAAGTGTCACCTTAGCATTTAATTAAGATAATACAGTGTTATGTAGATTTATGTACTATTATGTCCCTGCAAACTGATGGGTCTTGAATGACCGTCAATTTGAGTATGAGTTTGGTGAAGCGAGGAGTAGATAGAGCTTTAGTAAAAATGTCTGCTATCTGGCTTATGGTACTGGTAGGCATGAGGTGGATGTTGTTCTTTTGTAGATGATACCCAATGAATTTTTGGTCTATCTCAATATGTTTTATGCGAGTGTGAAACACTGTATTATTTGCCAGTGCAATTGCTGATGTATTGTCACAAAACATATATGAGGGACTTTCTTGAGGAATCCCAAAATCTTTGAAAAGGCATCAAAGCCAAATGATGTCCGATGTCAGAGCAGCTAGGGCGTGATACTCATATTCGATTAAGGAGCGAGCGACCGTTTGTTGCTTATTGACTGTCCAAGAGATGATAGTATCTCCCAAGAAGGAACAATAGATGGATGTAGATTTGCGAGAGATAGGATCTCTGGCCCAGTCAGCATCTGAAAAGGATTTAAGAATAAGATAAGACTTTGTAAAGGGTATGCCATAATCGATCGTACCTTTGATATAGCGAAGAATGAATTTTAGCAGATAAATGTGTTGATGTAACGAATTCTGCATATGTTGAGATAATAGGTTTATACTATAAGCAATGTCCGGTCTGGTAAGTGTTAAGTATTGGAGTGACCCAGTAATACGACGGTAGAGATGCGGGTCTAAGAGATTCTGGTATGCCGAAAAGGTAGAGGGCATTTTCGTGCACGTTGGGTTTGCTAATGGGTTGCACTGATCAAGTTCCGTCTGCTGAAGAATTGAAAAAGCATACTATTTTTGAGACAAGAAGTATATATATTGATGTTTGTCGATCTTAATTCCTAGAAAGTCATGAACAATGCAGAGGTGCTTCACAGAAAAGTTGTTGGCCAGCTGCTGGATAACTGAAGATATAGTTGCTTGATTATTGTCTGTTTAAGAGTATGTCGTCCATGTAAATAAGAAGAAAAAATGTGAATGTCCTGTTGATGAAGAATGAGAAGCGACGGATCCGCAACATTGTGATGGAAACCAATGGAAACCAAGTACTCCATGAATGTGTTATACCATTGGTGCAGGGCTTGTTTTAGGCCATAGATGGCCTTGTGTAGATGACATACGTAATCCTGATGATTTGATTCTTCAGAGCCTTTGGGTTGAGCCATGAATACCATTTCAGAGAGTATGCCGTGATGAAATGTGTTTGCTACGTCGAGCTGTTGAACTTGCTAGTTGTTATAAAGGGCGATGGCAAGCATAACTCGGATTGTTGGCAATTTGGTGATGGGGCTAAAGGTCTCGGTATAGTCCAAACCAAACTCTTGATGATTCCATTGAGCCACTAAGCATGCTTTGTACTTGGCTATAGAGCCATCCGCATTATGTTTGATTATGTATGTCAATTAAAAACCTAGAATGGATGATCCGTTAGGTGGCGCAACCAAACTCCAGGTTCCTTGCTTTTGGAGTGTCAGAAATTCAGAAGCCAGTAGCTAACTCCATTTTGGATGTTTGATGGCTTAAGTGTAGTTAGGAGGAGAATTGCTGAGTTGGGATACAGATTTGGAATGAAGTAAATTTAATCGATTGACGTGTTTAAGAGAGACGGTCTTAGTCTTGGTAACCATTGGGAGACGAGGTTGGCTAAGAGCAGATGTGTTTTGAGAATAATGTGGCTACATCTCTAATGACCTAGTCGGTGTATGAGTTGGATCACGGGATAAGTGAGTAGAGGAGGTAGTTGTAGTGGATGAAGAGGGCCTGGCCTTACGTAGATTAGAAACATGAGTGAGAAGAGATGGTGGAATATCCAGATTGGTGCTTGGTGATCAGCAGAGGATGTGCCGAAGGGGAAAATGTTTTCATCAAAGGTTGTGTGTCTAGATAAGATGATTTTGTTTGTGGAGACATCCATACATTTGTAACCTTTGTAGGTATTAGAATATCCAAGAAAGACACATAATTTGGCTTTAGACTGAAGTTTATGTTGAGATTAAGATGGGTATAGAGGAAACCAAGCACATTTAAATGTGCGAAGATGTTTGTAATCAGGCATGGTTTTGTGCAACAGTTCAAAGGGAGTAAGATTGGAAGTGATGGGGGACGACATCCGGTTAATAAGATATATAGAGGTAAGGACAGCCTCCAGCCAATGCTCATAAGGAACAGATGCAGTCTTGAAAAGGGTTCTCGTGGTTTCTATGATATGTCTGTGTTTGCGTTCTGCTACTCCATTCTATTCAGGAGTATATGGACATGAAACTTGATGAAGGATGTCGTGAGTAAGAAGGAATTGAGTGAACTTGTGATTGACAAATTCTATTACACCACTCGGTTTGTAGGATTTTAATGTTGTGAGAAGTGTATTTCTCGATATGAGTTTTGAAATTGACGAAGATATCATAATTTATTACGCATCGGAAGTATCCAAGTGAAACGAGAAAAGTTGTCCACGAACAACATATAGTATCTATATCCTTGAACCAATATAACTGGAATTGAACCCCATGCATTTGAATGAATAAGCGAAAGAACATATGTTTGATGATTTACAAACTTGTCAAAGGACAATTTATATCCTTTGACTCTTTACAAGAAAAACAAGAAAATGAATCTAGTTTTATATTGCGCTGTGATTACATTTAGCTAAGGTGTAAAGGGTTCTATCATTGGGGTGGCCATGACGGTGATGCCACGGAGGATGCTGAGTGGTGGCTACCGATAGCGCAAAGTTTGAGCGAGGAGAGGAATTGACCTGAATGGGGTAGAGACCGTTGTTGCAGGGTCCTTGAAGCAACACTTAGTGGGTCTTCATGTCCTTAAACATAAAACCATAAAGATAAAATGTAATAAAAAATATCATTTTCTCTTGTTAGTTGGGAACTAGATAACAAGTTGTAATGAAGGGAGGGAGTGTGAAATATTTGCAATAGATCTAACTTACGAGAGGGAGTCGGTAACACGCCGGCACCTGAGTTTGCGATGTTCACCGACCTCCCATCACCGATAGTAATCGCATCAGAACCTTGGTAGGGAGCCAAAATGGACATGTTGTCGAGCGAGTTGGTGAGATGGGAAGTCACCCCTGAATTAAGATACCAGTTGCGATAGGAGCTGTCGGACTGGCCACAAGCGCTTTGGTGTGTGTTGGCTGTTGAGGAGGGATATAGTTAGGACTTAGGATCCAATCTATGCCAACATCTATAGGCGAGATGTCCTTTCTTGGAGCATATTTGACAGATAACTATAGAGTTAGAGGAATTTCTATTGGAGGTTTGAGAGTGACGACCACGAGACCGACGACCACGACCGCGATTTGCGAATAACGCAGTGTTGAGATCGGGAGAAGGAGAGGTGCGAACAAGATCCGAAGCAAGATTGATTTCTTCACTGAGCAATAAAGTATAGAGTTGATCAAGAGTTATAGGAGTCAGCATTGTGTGGATAGCAGTTTCAAATGATTGGTAAGATTGAGGAAGCCCGTTGAGGATGTAAAGAATTACATCCTCCATGTCAACTGCGGAACCATATGACGCTATTTGATCGACTAAGGACTTGATTTCAGAGAGGTATTGAGTAATGGATTGATTCTTGAGCTAAATGTTATGAAGAGAGTTTTTGAGTTAGATCACCTTTGATCTATTTGGGGATTGAAATATAGTTTCTAGGGTAGACCAAATTGCAGTAGTGGATTCAAGATGAACCACATAAGGAAGAATGGAAGAAGAGATTGTTGAGCATAATGCATGTTGAGTCTAGTAATTAGGTTGTTAAGCCTAAGTAAATGTCCCACGGCTACCAAGAGGGGGGTGAATTGGTAGTTTTAAAAATTTTAAACCCTCTTAAAATTAAAGTTGAACCGAAATGAAATTTTCTTTTAAAGTTTGTAGAAAAATGTTTTTCAACCACAGAGTTGTTAAAACTGAAATTTAAAATGCGGAAACGTAAAAGCAATAAAGTAAATGACACCAGATTTATAGTGGTTCGGTCTATAACCAGACCTACATCCACTCCTCAGAGGCACCCTCTGAGTATTGCACTAATACCACAAAGTGACTATCCTTTAGCACCCACAGCAAGGCGGAGAAGCCTGTACAAAACCCTCTTTTCACCACTACCCGGTGCGGTAGAGAACCGTCGTCCTTTTACACAATCCACAGTGCTGGCAGAGAACCGTCGTCCTTTCACACTCTCCTAGTGTGGGCAGAGAACCGTCGTCCTTTCACACTCTCCTAGTGTGGGCAGAGAACCCTACGGCTGTTCACACTTTCCAAGTGTAGGCAGAGAACCTCCTTCCTTTTACACTCTCCTAGTGTAGGCAGAGAACCCACTTCCTTTTACACTCTCCTAGTGTAGGCAGAGAACCCACGTCTGTTCACACTCTCCAAGTGTCGGCAGTGAACCGGACCTTCTTGAATGATCTTCTCACAAGAATCTAGAAGGAAGAAAGAAAAGAGTGAAGAAATCCAATTTCACAAGTAGAGATTCTTACCTTAGCAATCCAAGTGAAGCCTTCTTGCTCCAATGGTAGGAATCCTCCTTTGAATGCTCTCTTCCACTCTCCCCTTGGCTATTCTCTCAATAGGCACGAAGATCAAATGACAAAAAGATTGGGTGGCAGTCTAATTTGAAGTATTTATACAAAAGACATGAAAAACCGCCCAAAAACTGCAAGTTTTCAATTCTGTACGCAGTGGATCGTCCGGTACGATAGTGGATCGTCCTGGACGATTTTACTTAAACGATCTAAAACGACCTTATTTGTATATGTGTACGAAATGACTTCGTACAGCTGATCGTCATGTACGAACTATGTTCGTCCAGTACGAACGGTTATTACAAGGTCGGTTCTAGAAACTGCTGAAAACTGTCCTAAGTCGGTTTATCGTCTGGACGAAAATATGTTCTTCTGGACGAAAATTTTTCAGAGAGCCGATCGTCCTGGACGATTATTTATTTCGTCTGGACGAAAATTTTCCAGAGGACCAATCGCCGGGGACGATAATTTGGTTTCGTCTGGACGAAAATTTTCCAGAGAGCTGTTCATCCGGTACGATATTTATTTTCGTCTGGACGAAATTTTTCCAGAGGACTGGTCGCCTCGTACGATGGTAAAATTCGTCTGGACAAAATGTTTACAGAGAACCCATCGCCCGGGACGATATAAAAATTCGTCCTGGACGAATAGGACTTAGAAAAAAATTTTCAAAGCAAGTTCCTATTCGTTCCAAATGCTTTATAGGAGATAACTGACAGATCGTCCAGTACGATATATATCGTCCTGTACGATCAGTATAGAATTTCAAGATCTCCTTAGTTTGTGTGTGTGAGATTTTATTCACTCAATTACAATCACTCCCTTTCAAAATTAATTCAAAGAAAAGACAAACTTTAAATAAACAAACTTTCTCATGTTGAATTTGATTTGAAGTTTTTGTAGTCTGGAGTCTGATTTTCCTGAAATGTTAGTACACACAAGAGCAAGTGCAAATCTTCTGAAATTGTTAGGAGATAACTATTCATTTGAACAATAATGTTTGGAATCATCAAAACTACATAAGTTGCACAAATATAAATCATTCAAATAGCAACTATTCAAACAATCTCCCCCTTTTTGATGATGGCAAAACAATTATTATTAGTATGGTTTCAAGTTAAAACAAATCTCTTATCTCCTAAACTCCCCCTGAATTTATGAGTACATTAAAATAAGGAGGCATTAAAGAACAATATTTTTTTGTTTTTCAAAAATTTTAACAGAAAATACAAACCACAAAACATAAATTTTAACAGAAAACACAAACCACAAAACATAATAACATAATAATTTCTCCCCCTTTTTGACAGCAACAAAAAGTGAAGAAGAAAACGACAAGAAATGTAAATAATAATATGAAATTCATTGTTAAAATTTAATCTAAATTGTGATTTGACATAGGGTATGCAATTTTAAACTAAAGATATTAGGTCAATCATAGAAATTCATAAAATTTATGAAATGATATAACATTGTAAGTAAGATGAATTTATCAAAGACATGATTCGATTTAGACATTTTGATTATTGAAAATCATTACAAGTTAGATGTAAAAAAAATTCTATATTTCAAAGTTCAATAGAATATAAATGAACATTAGATCAACTTGAATTAAGAGATTAAACGAATTTGGAAAGAAGAGAATTACCTCATGTGGTGCTTTGCACATCTTTTCAAAGTTTTGGAGCACATTTTTGTGCATTTGTCTTTGGTTGGGCTTATTTTATGCCTCTTTTTCACTTTGTAAATTTTTGCGAATCCCTTTTGATTTTTGTACATTTGTACAATTTTCAAGAGTAATTTGACCAATTCTTTCCAAAATCTATAATCTAACATTTCAAATATTTCTAGGTGCATAAATATCATTTGAGCATAGAAATACAAAATAAGATAACATCAAAATTGCAATAACAATATTAAATTTTATGTAGTCTAAATGAATAGACATGAATTTAAAAATTCTAAATACAACAAGTTATAAACAAATTATAAATTTAGAAAATCTAGATTTTCTAATATAGATAATCTCACATTACAATCGAATTTGAGCACAATGTAGATTAAAAACAATATTAATGAAATTCATAAAGATTAGCCACATTTCAAAACAAATCTAAGACAAACAAACTTTCATTGATTAAAAAAAAATTACATAAAAACATTGAACTTAAAAAAAACATAACAACAATTACAATAACACATATAAGAAAAAAAAAAAAAACAAAACAACACAAAAAAAATACAACAGACACACATAAAAAAAAACTTCTACTGTTCTGGAGGAGGAGGAGGAGGAATGCCGCCAAAGAGATTGAAGTAGGAGGCCATTAACATTACATTGGTATTTATTTCATGAACTTCATCTCTAATATTACCAATGTCATGTTGCTGCTGCGTAAGGTGAGCATCAAATTGATCAAACCTTTGATCAATGTGAGTCTCTAGTCTATCAAATCTCTCAATCAGATTCTGGTAATCTGATTGAGAAGCAGAAGCTTGCACTCCTTCTTCTTCTTCTTCTGAAGCACTACCATGTGCTTTTTCTTTTTCTTTTTCCTCCCTGAAGAGCAGTCTGAAAGATGCATCATTGTAATAAACTGGCTCTTCATATTCCTCATCAAGATGGACTATATTGTACTTCTTCTCCAAAACATAAGTAATCAAGTGCCCTAAAGAAATGTTCTTCTTCCTCTTCTGATCAGGATGTCCTATTTCTGAAAGCCCATAGATATGATCTAGGATGAGTTGGGCTTCATCAATAGGTTGTCTTTTCATGATTAAAAAAGTTAGACAAGAGAGGAGAGGAGTTATGTTTATCCTATCACCAGCTTTAGGAATAATTGAAGATCTAAGGATATGCTGGATGATTCGGGCATCTTGGGTCATACCGGCCACTCTAGCAACATGATTGTCAATTTCATTTTCTCTAATTACCCTATTGATTTCATACCAATGGAAGATGTTTTCTGACATTAGGGTGTGGGCTCTATATCCTTCAGTTCTTAGGTTTAAAAATGCACCAAGATCGTGCTTGGTGATCTCAACTTTTTTCTTAAAAACAAAAGAACTAATGATAGAGTGGTCAGAATTGAAACTCATGTTGGCTAGGAAGTAATGGTAGGTTTGCTTATTGTAGAGGTGGACAAGAGAAAGAATGAAATGAAATTGGGTTGAGGCGAAGAGGTGTAATACCCGAAATTTCAACTCCGTTTGGATAAGAATGCGAGACGGAGTGATTTTTGCAGAAGCAAAACGAGGAAAAGATTCCTCATTTGCTTTGGAAAGGAAGTTGTCTGGGGCATTCCTGTTAGGTTTCTTCACCAAAACTTTTTGTCTTTTGCTAGAGGAGGCCATAGTTGATTTGATGTAGAAAGGGATTGAAAAAGATGTTTGAAAGTGTGATTGTCAAGTTTGAAAGCCCTCATATTTAAAGAAAAACGATACGTTCGTCCTGGACGAAAATATTCGTCCTGGACGAAAAATTATCGTTCGTCTGGACGAAGTAATTTCGTACAGACGATCCAATTCGTCCTAAATGTAATGGCTTTTCGTATTCAACACAACTTACGATGCGTCCCTTCGTACAGGCTTTTTGACTTGACCGATCGTACATACGAAAATATTTCGTACAGACGATCAAAAAGCGTTTCATTTTAATGACTCTTGAAAACCGTCCCCTACAATGAATCGACACATGTTCGTACAGACGAAAAAAAATTTCGTACAGACGAAGTTCGTATTAAAAACTGTCTTATCCACTCAACCGCTGCATTCAATCGTCCCGACGTTTGAGAAAAAGAAAAAATTTGTACTGGACGATCACAGATCGTACAGACGATCCAATAAAAACTGCTCTCAAAACGGTTTAAATTCACGCAAACTGTTTCTTAACACATCGTCCCGTACGAAAAAATTTCGTCCTGGACGATTTCCTCCAAAAACAATTTTTTAAATTTTAAATTTTTTAATTTAACAAAATCAACAAACACAATCAAAAACACAAAAAACATAAGACAAAATCATAAATGCAAAAACAATTCATTCAAAAACACACAAAATTCACAAAATCACAAAAACAAAACACAACAAGTATCAATGTTGCAAAGACATTTTGGTTAAGCATTCAAATCAATAACACCAAGCCTTGTTCTTAAAGTACTGAAGGTATCAAAGGCTAAAGGTTTTGTAAAAATGTCTGCAAGTTGATTTTCAGTTGAAACATGAATGAGTTCAATTTCTCCTTTGGATACATGATCCCTTATGAAATGATGTCTTATATCAATGTGTTTGGTTCTAGAATGTTGAATAGGATTTTTGGAAATGCAAATAGCACTAGTATTGTCACAATAAATTGGAATAGTGCCTATAGTTAATCCTAAGTCAATCAACTGTTGCTTTAACCAAAGTACTTGTGCCACACAACTTCCTAATGCAATGTATTCTGCTTCTGCAGTAGATAGTGCCACTGAATTTTGTTTTCTACTAGACCATGAAACTAATGAATTTCCAATGAATTGACATGTTCCAGAAGTGCTTTTCCTATCCACTCTACAGCCTGCAAAGTCAGAATCTGAGTAACCAATAATTTCAAATGAAGAGCTAAACTTAGGATACCAAATTCCTAAGTTTTGAGTTCCTAGTAGATATCTTAAAATCCTTTTCACTGCTGTCAAATGTGATTCTTTTGGATCTGATTGAAATCTAGCACATAAGCAAACACTAAACATAATATCTGGTCGGCTAGCAGTCAAGTAAAGTAAAGATCCAATTATCCCTCTAAATTTCTTTTGATCAACAGATTTTTCCTTAAGGTCTTTATCTAACTGAACTGAAGAACTCATTGGTGTACTAACAGGTTTAGCATTGTCCATTTCATATTTTTTGAGGATGTCCTTAATATATTTGGTTTGACTAAGAAAAGTACCTTCCTCAAGTTGCTTAATGCTAAATCCTAGAAAGTAATTTAAATCTCCCATTAGACTCATTTCAAATTCACTACTCATTGTTTTAGAAAAATCATCACAAAGATGTTTATTTGAAGATCCAAAGATGATGTCATCCACATAAATTTGAACAATAAGTATATCCTTTCCAATTTTCCTTAAAAAGAGAGTTGTATCCACACTTCTTTTTTCAAAAGATCTTTCAAGTAGGAAGGTGCTTAATCTCTCATACCAAGCCCTAGGTGCCTGTTTCAATCCATATAATGCCTTTTTTAATTTGAAAACATGATTTGGAAATTTAGAATTTTCAAAACCTGGAGGTTGTTCTACAAAAACATCTTCTTCAATTACTCCATTTAAAAAGGCACTTTTGACATCCATTTGAAACAATTTAAAACCTTTAAAGCAGACAAAGGCTAGTAAAACCCTAATTGCTTCAAGTCTAGCTACAGGAGCAAAAGTTTCCTCAAAATCAATTCCTTCAATTTGATTATACCCCTTAGCTACTAATCTAGCCTTATTTCTTATGACTACTCCTGAGTCATTCATTTTATTTTTGAACACCCACTTGGTTCCAACAACACTTTGATCTTTTGGCCTTTTAGTTAGTTCCCAAACTTTATTTCTTACAAATTGATTTAATTCTTCTTGCATGGCCAATATCCAAAATTCATCTGAAAGTGCTTGATCAATGTTAGTGGGTTCAACAGTTGAAATAAAGGCTGAATGATTGACTTCCTTGTTTAATCCATGCCTAGTTCTAACACCCTCACTTGGTTCACCTATGATTAATTCCTTTGGGTGGTTTTTAGAAAATCTCAAATCTCTAGGCAAAGGGTCTTCTCTTTCTAAATTTTCTTCCACATTTTCTTCCAAATTTAATCTATCTATCTTTTGGGAGTTTTCTTCAATTTCTTCTTCAACAACTTTTGGCTCTTCCATGTTTCCATTTTCATCAAAAACAACATGTGTGGTTTCTTCAATAACTAAAGTTCTTTTGTTGAATACTCTATAAGATTTTCCAACACTTGAATATCCAACAAAAATTCCTTCATCTGATTTTGGATCAAATTTTCCTAAGGCAGATTTTCCATTATTATGTATGAACACCTTGCAATCAAATACATGCAAATGAGACAAATTTGGTGTTCTACCTTTTAGCAACTCATAGGGTGTTTTATTCAAATTTAATCTCACATTCACCCTATTCAGAACATAGCATGCAGTGCTAACCGCCTCAGCCCAAAAATATCTAGGAAGTGAGTATTCTGCTAACATTGCTCGGGCGGCTTCTATTAATGTTCTGTTCTTTCTTTCAACTACTCCATTTTGTTGAGGAGTTCTAAGTGCAGAAAAATTGTGATCAATCCCATTTTCTTTACAGAAATCTTCAAATCTTTCATTTTCAAATTCTCCTCCATGATCACTTTGTATAGAAATTATTTCACATCCTAGTTTTCTTTGTATCCAAGTTGAAAAATTTATGAATTCCTCAAATGATTCACTCTTATGAAAAAGAAACTTAACCCAGGTGAATCTTGAAAAATCATCTACTATAACAAATCCATATACCTTTCCTCCTAGACTAACAGTGCTTACTGGTCCAAAAAGATCCATGTGTAGAATTTCTAAAGGTTTACTGGTCCTAAGATCTTTAATGGACTTAAATGAGGACCTCACTTGTTTTCCTAATTGACACGCATCACACAGATGGTCCTTAGTAAAGTCTAGTTTAGGTATTCCTCTCACCAAATTCTTTTGGGTAATTTTTCTAAGATTTTTCATACTAGAATGACAAAGTCTCCTATGCCAAAGCCACGATTCATCAGAAATAGTTTTCAAACAAAAAGCAGTAGGAGATTGAATACAATTTAAATCTAGCATGTAAACATTGTTCACCCTTTTTCCATTTAAAACAATTTTCCCATTTAGGCTAATTATGCAGCTAGTAGGTAAAAATTTTACATTATAGCCCTTATCACATAGCTGACTTATGCTAAGCAAATTATGTTTTAAGCCTTCAACTAATAAAACATTATCTATAAAAAAGTTTTTCAAATTTCCAATCATACCTGATCCAACCACTTTCTTTGTGGTATTATCTCCAAGTGTAACCTTGCCTCCACTCCTGGCTTCCAGCGTTATGAATTGAGCAGTATCTCTAGTCATGTGCTTAGAACATCCGCTGTCCAGGTACCATATACTCTCACGAGGTCTTGTGTGAGAGTATACCTGCAAAATTCTCAAATGTTAGACCTGGGAACCCAAACTAGTTTGGGTTCACCTTTATGAAATTTATAATCAGATGCATGTGTGATATGTCTAGGTTTATGCATCTTAGTTCTCCACACCAAATTAGGTTTCATCTTTAAAGTGCAGGTGTGAGATATATGTCCTAAAATCCACAATTGTTACATTTAACATTAGGAAAAATATTCCTATATTTTCTCTCATATGATTGTCTTCTAAGGGATTTCATAAATTTAGGATAATACTTAGGATTTGTAAAATCTTCATGTTTAGGGGGGTTCCTATTATCCTCGAGAGCACTTATAGTAAGTTTGTAAAATGAATTCATTTCTTCCAAGATTCGATTTATATAATTGACTCTATATGTCTTGTGCTCAGATTCATCCTTAAATTTCTCAAATTCTTTTTCAAGTTCAGCATAGGATGATTTTAAATTCTCAAAATTTTTATTCAAGTCATCATATTCATCAAGTAGTTTCATGTGGTTGCTATCAATTAAAGCATGATCTTTCCTAAGGATTTCGTGTTCCTTATTAAGCTCTTCCAATTCTAAAACTAAACTAGCATGCATCTTTTTAGTTTTCCTATATGCATCATGCATGTGTTCAGAAACTTCAAACAATTCATTATAAGTTAAATCACATACCTCTTCTTGATCTGATTGTTCAGCTTTATCTGCCATCAAGCAAAGGTTGGTGACTTCTTCTTCTTTATCAGTCTCAGATGAGTCTGAAGCTGAGTCCGCCCAAAAAGCCTTTTGAAACTTCTTCTTGCCCTTCTTTACCATTGGTTTCTCCTCTACCTTCTCCTTGCTAGGAGAGGCTTTGAGTTTTGGACAATCAGTCTTTATATGACCTGGCTTCCTGCATTCATAACAAATCACTTCATTAGAAACCTTGCCATTTCTGTTATACTTACCTCTATTCCATTGCTGGCGTCTCTTCTGCTTCCTCTTTAAAAAGCTTTTGAATTGTCTAGTCATCAGTGCTATATCATCTTCATCCTCAGGTTGTGAGTGTTCACTTTCTGACTCTTCCACATTTAGTGCAATATTCTTGTCCTTTCTTGGTTCACCTGCATCAATCTTTCTTTGACTTACTCCTTGCTCGTAAGCAATGAGTGAACCAAGAAGATTGTCAATAGAATAAATATTCAGATCTTTTGACTCTGTAATTGCAGTAATTTTAGCATCGTATGCAGTAGGTAAACAATGAAGAATCTTATTAACCATTTCAGCATTAGTTAATTCCCTACCAAGTGCATGCAAAGAGGTGACAATTTGAGTGAATCTTGTGTACATGTCAGATATAGATTCATTAGGTTTCATGCGAAATAATTCGTAGTCATGTAACAAGATATTGAGTCTTGATTGCTTAACCTCATTTGTCCCTTCATAAGTGATACAAAGTCTATCCCATATGTCTTTTCCGCTTTTACAAGTGGAAACTCGCATGTAGTCTTCAGATTTTAAAGCACAAAAGAAACTATTTAAACATTTCGCATTTAATTGTGCTAAGTCACGTTCTTCTATAGTCCAATCTGCATAGGGTGTATCTACCCTAATTTCATCAACTAATCTAGTTGGTTTTGTGTAACCTTCCTGGACTAACATCCACATGCGATAATCAAGTGACTGTAAGAAAGTAGACATGCGTGTTTTCCAAAAATCAAAAGGAATATTGTCAAACAGTGGAGGTCTAGTGATAGAGTAACCCTCAGGTGTGTTTCGGTTTCCAAATGTAGCCATCTACGTTAATCAAAAAGTAGTTCAAACTTATGATTTTGAAACAATGCTCTGATACCACTTGTTGAGTCTAGTAATTAGGTTGTTAAGCCTAAGTAAATGTCCCATGGCTACCAAGAGGGGGGTGAATTGGTAGTTTTAAAAATTTTAAACCCTCTTAAAATTAAAGTTGAACCGAAATGAAATTTTCTTTTAAAGTTTGTAGAAAAATGTTTTTCAACCACAGAGTTGTTAAAACTGAAATTTAAAATGCGGAAACGTAAAAGCAATAAAGTAAATGACACTAGATTTATAGTGGTTCGGTCTATAACCAGACCTACATCCACTCCTCAGAGGCACCCTCTGAGTATTGCACTAATACCACAAAGTGACTCTCCTTTAGCACCCACAGCAAGGCGGAGAAGCCTGTACAAAACCCTCTTTTCACCACTACCCGGTGCGGCAGAGAACCGTCGTCCTTTTACACAATCCACAGTGCTGGCAGAGAACCGTCGTCCTTTCACACTCTCCTAGTGTGGGCAGAGAACCGTCGTCCTTTCACACTCTCCTAGTATGGGCAGAGAACCCTACGGCTGTTCACACTTTCCAAGTGTAGGCAGAGAACCTCCTTCCTTTTACACTCTCCTAGTGTAGGCAGAGAACCCACTTCCTTTTACACTCTCCTAGTGTAGGCAGAGAACCCACGTCTGTTCACACTCTCCAAGTGTCGGCAGTGAACCGGACCTTCTTGAATGATCTTCTCACAAGAATCTAGAAGGAAGAAAGAAAAGAGTGAAGAAATCCAATTTCACAAGTAGAGATTCTTACCTTAGCAATCCAAGTGAAGCCTTCTTGCTCCAATGGTAGGAATCCTCCTTTGAATGCTCTCTTCCACTCTCCCCTTGGCTATTCTCTCAATAGGCACGAAGATCAAATGACAAAAAGATTGGGTGGCAGTCTAATTTGAAATATTTATACAAAAGACATGAAAAACCGCCCAAAAACTGCAAGTTTTCAATTCTGTACGCAGTGGATAGTCCGGTACGATAGTGGATCGTCCTGGACGATTTTACTTAAACGATCTGAAACGACCTTATTTGTATATGTGTACGAAATGACTTCGTACAGCTGATCGTCCTGTACGAACTATGTTCGTCCAGTACGAACGGTTATTACAAGGTCGGTTCTAGAAACTGCTGAAAACTGTCCTAAGTCGGTTTATCGTCTGGACGAAAATATGTTCGTCTGGATGAAAATTTTTCAGAGAGCCGATCGTCCTGGACGATTATTTATTTCGTCTGGACGAAAATTTTCCAGAGGACCAATCGCCGGGGACGATAATTTGGTTTCATCTGGACGAAAATTTTCCAGAGAGCTGTTCGTCCGGTACGATATTTATTTTCGTCTGGACGAAATTTTTCCAGAGGACTGGTCGCCTCGTACGATGGTAAAATTCGTCTGGACGAAATGTTTACAGAGAACCCATCGCCCGGGACGATATAAAAATTCGTCCTGGACGAATAGGACTTAGAAAAAAATTTTCAAAGCAAGTTCCTATTCGTTCCAAATGCTCTATAGGAGATAACTGACAGATCGTCCAGTACGATATATATCGTCCTGTACGATCAGTATAGAATTTCAAGATCTCCTTAGTTTGTGTGTGTGAGATTTTATTCACTCAATTACAATCACTCCCTTTCAAAATTAATTCAAAGAAAAGACAAACTTCAAATAAACAAACTTTCTCATGTTGAATTTGATTTGAAGTTTTTGTAGTCTGGAGTCTGATTTTCCTGAAATGTTAGTACACACAAGAGCAAGTGCAAATCTTCTGAAATTGTTAGGAGATAACTATTCATTTGAACAATAATGTTTGGAATCATCAAAACTACATAAGTTGCACAAATATAAATCATTCAAATAGCAACTATTCAAACAATGCATTGGAAAGATTTTGATCCATAAGAATAACTTGATTAGTCGAAAGATTAGGCGAAGAAGTGCCATCGGGTTGGGTAGTACTGGACGGGATAGAAGAAGAAATTTAAGATACTTATCAAAATGATCTGCCTTGAAGATTTTGAGAATTTGTGCTCGCCAGATCAGATAGTTGTTGGCTATGAGATGAACAGGAACTATAAACTTCAGGTTCGAGACAACGAACTTTAGAGCAGACGGGATGAACGAATCTTTCGATTTTCCCTCTTCATGGAGATCGCCTGGATGCGACGTAGCTGAAGTCAAAATTGATGCAGGATCAAGATGTCGAGCTTACTGATATCGTGTAGAAAGATAATACAAGAAACAGAAAGAAGCAGGAGTCGAGGAAGAATGAGAGAACGGAAATAAAACCTTTCATGTTACATTCGTATAGACAGCATATATATATATATATATATATATATATATATATATATATATATATATATATATATATATATATATATATATATATATATATATATATATATATATATATATATATATATATATATATATTACAAGAGTGCTTTACTAGTTAAAACATTTTGATGCACTGTGAATGTAAAACCCCTCCGAAGCTGATTTTTTTTTTACACTACGCGAAAACATCGTCGGATTTTCCGTTGGAAAATTATGCGCCAGTAAACACGGCGTAGGTAACGGCGCATTGTTGCAACGGAAAATCTACGACGGATTTTCCGGCGAAAACTATGTCGGAACGTTCCAGCGTCAGTTGCGCCGGTATCGGCGTCAGCATAAACCAACATTTCACTAATTCCATCGCACGTTACGGCGGAAAATCACCGGCGCAATTATCGGCGGATATTACGCCAGGGTATTTAAACTCAACGAAATAAAATCGACGCATGTTGCGCCGGAAATATCTCCAGCGGATAGGACGCCGGAAAATTCGCCGGCGAAAGCCCTATTTTTCGAGACCGAGCCCATCTGGCTTGTCACTTGTTTCCTTCCGTTCTCTCACCTCGCTTGTTTCGCTCGTCGCCCTCCGACGCTAGCCGTAGATCGACGTCGCCGACGATCACCGGACTTTGCCGACGGTCACCGGATTTCGCCGAGGCATCCTAGCTTTCGTGGTCGCGTTCCTTTTCGCCGACGATCGAGATCTCGACGGAAGGTATTTTTTGATTTCTTTTGACGAAATTTTTTCCTATTTCAGTTGGATTACATAAATGATTAGCTTATCTTTTTTGCTTTAGCCATGGATGTCTTTTTTGCTTTGCCATGGATGTTCTTACCATACATTTGCAAGAGGATGTACCCTATTTTATGCTTTTTGCTGATGATATTCTTCTTGCTGATAAGAGTAGAGGGGATTGTAAACTTGAACAATGGAGGTCAACATTAGAGTTTAAAGGTTTTCATTTAAGTAGATCTCCGGAAAATGTAATTTTAATTGTGATAGCTCTAGTGGGGGGATTAGGGTTTTGAGCGATCAAGTCATTAATAGAATACATGTTTTAGATATAAGTGATAGTGAAATTCAAGTTGTTTGGTTAAAGTGGAGGAATACATATAGAAAAGTTAAGTTGTATAGCATTGATATTCTACAAATATCAAACTCATTCATATATTGATTTGTCTATCACACAATAGAGACATTAATGCTAAATGTTAATTCTGACTGATTCTATAAATATCAAACTAATTAGTGCTGTTAGTCCGGATGAACTGTCTGGACAAACTGAGTAAAAATGCAGGTTCGTCTAGACGAACCTGGGTGCATTGGGACGTACCGTCGGGACGAACTGAACCCAAGAGTTTCGTCCAGGGACGAAATAAATTAGAATTAATTTTCGTCTGTACGATCCGTGTCCAGAGAAGTTCGTCCCGGGATAATCTGGGCATCGTCCTGGACGATCCTGCTTGATAAATTGAGGATTTGAGATATTTTGAAGAGAGAAAGAGAAGGAAAGAGAAAGAAGAAGCTTGGTTTCGGAGGCCGCGGAGCACTTTTCGTCCGTCGTCGCTGTTGGAAGATTTGTTTGTCTCGTAGTAAGGACTTCGAATCCTATTTCTGATTTCGAAGATTTCGAGTTTTGATAATTCTGTGCTTAGTTTTGTGTTTCCGTTACCGAATAACGCGCATAATTTTGTATTGACGAAAGTTTTACCGCACAACTTTTGATATGTTTCTGATATGATATTTTTACACGATTTGAGTATTTTTTGTAAAGTTTCTACCGGTTATTTTGAGTTATGTGCGATTTTTATCGAATAGAAAATTATCAGGATGTTAATAGTGTTGCTTTTGTACGATAAAAGTCTTATATTATTATTTTTCATGATCTGTGGTAATTTGGTAAATTTTTTAATTTGTGATTTCTATGTACATTCCGTGTACTGTCGTTATGCCGTCGATTTCTCGTACGACTTCTGATTTTCTGAATTGATGATTTGAATGATTGAATATTCATACGAATGTAAAAATATGATTAAATTATTGTTATTGTTACTGAAAGACAAGTGAAGACTGGTTGAACCGTTGGTTGGAGATTGACTTGACCTGTACAGGATGGTGAGCCGACGGGCTTTTTTTTTAAAAAGGGTTTTGTGTTATCCTCTATTGATCATTGATATAACGATTGGGAGTCATAAGGAGATTATTATGCCGACGGGCAAAGAGTGACGACTCTATTATTGAGCCAACGGATATATGGATATTTCTATAACATCACAATGGATATACAACGATATATCGACATTGAAAAACTCCTTAATAGCCAGTGATTGTACTTGTTTAGTAAGACTATTGTATTATATTGTATGTGTACAAAATTATCCTTATGATCTCATTATGGATTTACTGATTTATTGATATTGATGGATTTATTGTGGATTTATGAGTTTAATGTTACTGTATGATTTCATTGATATTCGCATCGTGTCACTGAGCATTGATAATGATACTGATATGGATATCGATATTGCATTAACTTATTGATACTATGGACATGGATAATATTAATTCATTGATACTATCGCTTCATTGATACACCATATTGAACTGCTGTATGTGATTCATTGACTGATATGGAATATGTTTTATTATATTGATTTGATTTCAACCGTTCTTGCGATGTATTGAATTGATCATTTTATATGATTTCATACCGTTTGACATTATTGACCGAAAGTGATTTCTTTATTTAATGATTAATTTTATTGCTGTGATTGATGCGATATTGATTTGACGAATTTACTAGTACGGACTTATTTACTTGCAGATTTATCGTTACTGTACGGATTTGTTGTTACTACATGATTTCACTGTTATAGCATAATCGTTCATGTCGTCCTTTGATTGTTATTGATATGAATACATACGCTGCTGCTACTGATTCACTGTACTGACATTATGCACGTGATATACTGAGCAAGTGACATGTGATTCACTGAACACGTGATATAGATTACTGGATTGCATATGATTTATCGAGCAAGTGATATTGAATAACTGATTGATCTGCAAGTGTATGTTTCGATACGATTCTGCTATATTAATTTGACTGATGTGATAGATAAGACGACTATGGGAACATTATGGGTTTTCTACTGATTACTGATGATTTTGGATTCTTTTGTTTATATATTGATATTCGTTACTGCATTGATTTCTGTTTCTCTACTGATTTCCGTATCTGCATAGATTCAATGATCAGATTTCTGTTTATGTACTGATTTCCGTATATGCATAGATTCAATGATCATGTGCAAGTGTCTGTTATTGATTGACTGATTGACATGCATATTGTTTCAGTACCGTGCTTTGATTTCAGTCATAGGCTTTGGTGACCTGCTGGGCTCTTTGAAGCTCATTATATGTGGTTAACAATTTCAGGTCATAGCAAGGGAGCAAGAAGTGATGGTTGATCAAGACTGTCGACGAATCCTTTCACTATGGATGCCTGGGGCGTCACAGTTAACCCCTCTTGATAGAAAATTTTATTCAGAACTTTTGATCAGGTTTTTTTCTAGGAAATTAAATAGTTCAACTCGCTAAAAAAGTTAGATGAATCAAAACAAGTTTATGGATTAGATTTGTGTTCGATATGAAATTGATCCGACCGAAAGTCAATCAACATGAACCCAACTTATTTAATAAATAAATTTGAAACCTCAACTCGAATACGACCCACTAGCAATCCAAATAACCCTAGCCTGGCCTGATCAATTGTTTTGGTTTAATTTTTTTTTATAAATTCTTAAATATAAAGTTTATGATATTTAATAAAAATATAAATATAATACATGCAAATAAAATAATTTAAGGAAAAAAATGTTCATGGATCAACTTGAACCCAACTCAATGATTAAAATGGTCGGAAAACCCAAATCAAGCTTAATCGGATAATTAAATGGATCAACCTAAATCTAAATTTTTTTTGGTCGGATTCAGTCCGAATTGATGGGTCGAGTCATTTATTGACACCTCTATGTATGAGATCATTTGATTTTGAAGTTTTAAAAAATAATGAATATATTTAAATTTGTCATTTAATTTGATTTGCTTAAAAATCAATGTGATTTATATTTTATGATGAGCACCTAACTCTTGGTCAAACTAATTTGTTGAATTTGAATCCAAACCCTTCCCATTATGGGGCCAAACTTAAAAACCCAGATTCACAACATTGAGCCCGATCGACCCGAAACCGGCCCGCTCAGTGCTCGTCTGCTAGCTTCTTATCCTGTCTTCAGCACTCCGTTGCTCTCCCGAAGCTATGGCTTCGATAACAGCTCCAGTTGTTTTCTCATCCGCCTCCTCGCTGTCGTCTGGATTTCGTTTTCGCCTCTTAATCTCCGGCTGCCGCATCCTCAGCCACCCTGTTCATGGCGGTGTCAGCAAGCGAGCGACGCGTTCGATGGCTATCCGCGCACAGACTCTAGATTTCTCAGGATCCTTCTTTGAAGGCGGAGACGAGGAGGGAGAGGTGTCTCGACTGGGTCCGACGGCGGCCGCCTCGATTGCGACATTGGAGGATAAGGAGGAACCGCAGTGTCCTCCGGGACTCCGGCAGTACGAGACTATGGCGGTGCTGCGGCCTGACATGACGGAAGACGAGCGGCTTGCCCTTACCCAGAGATACGAAGAGGTAAGTGATGACCGCCCATTGCCTTATTAAACTTTCGTTCTTGATGAAAATCGGGTAATTTGTCGTATTTTGTTTACTAAATATGCACGTTTATGCCAATTCCGTCTGCGTATTGTGTTTTTGACTTTTTGTAATAACGTAGTGGGAAATGTTGCAGTTAATTGATAATTGAATGCGTCGACTTGTTTGGGTTTTTTTTGTGTGTTGGATTTGGCGATTTGATGGAATTTGAATACATATTATGTGTGTTTTGGGTTTTCGAACAATTTTCTGCTAACATTGCCAAATAATTTTTTTTTTAAAGATGGAGGCCTGAACTTATAGCTTTTTTGTTTTTGATCCTTATCTTTTACACTATTGTGATGCTTATTTAGTTATAGGTTACGTAGTAGAAATGTATTGCAATTGCTTTGTCGATTTAGTAGGGTTTATTTCATTTTAAAAGAAAATGGAGCTGTAGTAACTTATTTCATTACTTAAACATTTGTTATGGGGGCATTTTATTGCTTAGAAATTAGTTGGGGTATGATATGTGAGTGTATTTTTACACCAAAAATGTGCTAAAGTTGCAATTCATTTCAAAAAATATTTCTATGTAGCCAACCCCACGTAGTAGGTTAAAGACTTATTGTTGTTCTTCTAGAGCCAAAATTGTTGGAACTTACTAGGTTAAGCTCTTCCATCTACCAAGTTACTTCTCACACTGTAATGGAAATTCAGAGTCTTGCATCTTGGCTCATTTGAGGAAGTGTTGGCTACGGCATGAAGGGTCTGCTAGGATAGTCCAATGGCAACAAAGAGAGTCCCATTGTTATGGCTGGTTGTGGGGCCTATGGAGTTTCTTTAGTTTAGTTTATCGGTTGAGTTTTGCCAAGTACAATTTTCTTAGACTTTGTTTGGGACAGCTTTTTTAGTGCTTTTTAAAATAATTCCTTAGTATAAAAATTTCTTGTATTCAAAATTTTTGTACTGGAAAACTGTTTTAGAAAGCACCAACAAAACTGTCCCAAACGAGGCCTTAGTCATATTGAGATACAATGATGATGAACAAGAATTGCTTTTAAGAAATTACTAAAATGCGAACTTTGCTTGGCTAAATATAAACGGATGCTTCTTCAAGTTAGATCTTAGAAAATTCCATGAAAAGATTAAGTACTGGCAAGCGATTACAAATGAGATTACTAGGATACTTGCAAAATAACAACAACAAATAAACGAGTAAAGCAAATGACAAGTTAACAAAATTCACAATTTAATAATTAGATCGTTCACCTTGGGATCCCTCACTCACACTCTTGAAAGTGATTGGCTTAGCGGAAGAAGGTTGCAAGCAAACTTAGGGACGCCACTAGAAGACATGCGATGCCGAGGGTGCTAGTCGTCGGGGAAGGAGTCGGAGTTGGAGGAACGGGTAGCCATCCGTTGATCTTCCACTCTCCAATAGGTCTTTGTTCGTCGATGATGTTTGATGATGTCTGCTAAGTGGGCGAGGATACGATCAACGTATTCCTTGACGGTGCTTTCGGATCCAAATCCGGGGTCAAAGAATGGTGATTGGATGACATCAATCTCCCCTTGAGAATTGAGAATAAGCCCGTGATCAACTTCCGGATCGGACATACATGCTTGCCGTGAGAAATGAGAGAGTACAAGTGGGGGAGGAGAGGGAGAGAAGGTGGCGGGTGGAGAGGGAGGCTGGCAACTTGGGTGGAGGGGAGGAGGTTGGGACGGTCTGAGGAAGAGAGGAGAAATAGCTAGGTTTGAGTTAGAAAGCATTGGGTGAATTTAATTTCAGGTTAAGTGAAATTGGAGGGAATCACTTTGCAATTAAATTCAAACTTCAAATAGGGCTTGGGCTTTGATGGGAAATTATTAGAGAGGGGATTAGGAGAGCAATTAATTGTGATTGTGAGTTGATTAGGAGGGAGAAAAGGCAAGGGAGGGGGTTGGTCACATGAAGGAGGAGCAAGGTGTCTAGGTTCGTTGTATGTGGGCCATGAGGATTAAATGTTGATTGAAATCAAATCTGAAATTTATTTCAGATTTGATTAATTGTAGGGAGGTTTCATAATTTGAAATTTATTAGGGAGGGAATTATTTGAATTCAAATAAATAAGCCTTCCTAATTGGTAGGATTATTTTAGGAAAGTGATGAATGATGGATTTGAATTTTGAAATTCAAAATTCAAGGGTTATGGGAGGAGGGATTGGCGGGTTATGCAAGGGAGAAGAGGTGGCAGAGGGTGGGGACTGGCGGCTGCTTATGGGCGGCCGGTGTTTGGCAGGGTCAAGGGGCTGACGGCGTGGGGGTTAATGGAGGTGGGGGCTCGGTTTAGGAGGAGAAGGGGATGGGGATGATGAGGCCAGTGGGTTGAGCAAGGGAAGGAGGATGGTGGGTAATGGAAGGAGGAAACAATGAACCGCGAATCTTGGAATCCACCAAGATTGATGGGCATTGCTCTCACCCACTTAGGGTTGCTCCTCTCAAAAAATCACCAAGAGATCATGCAAGAAAGTAGAAATTTCATTCACAAGCATCATTAACCATTACAAAGCTAAGAGACCTTAATATATAGGCCTCAATAAAAGAAAAGCATAAAGACACAATTGCCCTCGTGGATACAATAGCGACTCACTACCCATACGGGTAAACTAGGAAAAATAGAAAATGAAAATAAATAAAATACAAAATATATCAAAAGTAAAGACTCTGGATCGTAGCCGTCGATCTACTACACCGACGATGGTACACATGTCGAAATCTCTTACTGATGTTCTCATCACATATCCGTGGCTGAGTTGTTTAAACTAGTATGGACTAGTTCAAGCTTTTAATGACTCTAGTTAGCGCTTGGCCATGGTATTGTAGTCTTTGTGATGTTCTGGCATTTCATGCATGCATTGTACTTTGTTTATTTGGAGAATACTCCTATATTTATATGGTGGGCTTGTTTTCTCCTCAAAAGAAGTTGTAATTCACTTTATTCTGGTAATGGATGTGATGTGAAACGTAATGCATGGAAACAAGAACTGCTTGGGGATTTTAATATAAGATTGTTAAAGCCTTGCTAGTTATATAATTAATGCTTACCCGAATTAAGTTCTCGGAATTATCAAGTCGAAATTAAGTAAGGCATGTGGTTACAACTAGATTAATGGGACAATATCAAATTGACAACATGGAATTAGATAGTAATGTTATGGAGAGAAACAATAATCCACAATTAACAAATAAAACTTTTCACCTTTGGTCTCTCACTCACTCTCTTGTTGGTGGCTCTTTAATGGAGGAAGATTGAGATCAACCAAGCGATGCCACTAGGAGACCAATGGCGCACAAAGTGTAGTCCGTTGGAGTGGTAGCCGGTGGCGGGTAGTCCATGGGATGAATAGAGAGCATCCAACGTCTTATCCTTTCTTCCTTGATCATCAAAGACGAAGCTGTGGTTGATGTCGGGGTCGGCCTTCCATGGATGTGGCGAGCTCTCTTCTTGAGCCCTTGAGGGGGGGGGGGGGGGGAAGGGGGCGGTTTAGTGAGGGGAGGGGCTTGGCCGTGAGCAAGGGGAAGAGGGGAAAAATTAGAAAACTGAATTAAATTCAGCTTCCAGGGGTTTTGGAGGGAGATTAATTTGAAATTTCAAATTAATCCATTAATGACTAGAGGTGTTAATTGAGGAGATAATTATGGGCTGATTTGGTGGGGCTTTGAATTTAAATTGGGAGAGAGAAAAGCCCATTAAGGGGCCGGCCACATGTAGAGGAGAGAGGAGGCTTGAGAATTTAAATGAGTGGGGACCACAAGGAGTTAATTAAGCATAATAAAATCTGACATTTAATTTCAGAATTAATTATATCATAAGTAACTCCCAAATTCAAATGAAAATAAGAGGGAATTTGAATTTGAATTTCAAACATGTGTAACTCCTCTTAATTAATTATCATAAGTAACTCCAAAATTCAAATGAAAGTAAAAGGGAATTTGAATTTGAATTTCAAATATGTGTAACTCCTCTTAATTAATTTTCAAATTAATATGGCTTAATTAGGAAAGTCATTAAGAGAGGGGAATTCAAAATTCAAAGGGGGGAGCTAGAGGGGGCCGGCAGCAAGGGGGTCCAAAGGGTGGCCGGCGGGCTGCTGGCTGGCTGTTGGCCGGCGGGTGGGGGTTTGTAGGCCGGCGGCCTGGGCGGCTCAAGGGGAGGCGGCGGCAAGGGGTGAGGGGAAGGGAGGAGGGGAATTTCAAGGGATTTGATTTGCTAAAATCCACTCACTTCAATTTTCTTTAATCTGGATCTCCACGAAAATAACTTGGCGAAAATTTAGAACTCTCGAAGACAAAATAGTTTGGCGAAAAATCTAGAACTCACAAAGAGATCTAGCTTCTCCTACAAACTCACTAAGAGATCGAGGAGGGGAACTCACAAAGAGATCATAAGTGGAAAATTTTCATTCATCAAAAACTAACTATTACATAAGAAAAGGACCATATATAGGTCTCCAAATGACAAAGAAAATAAAAGACTAAAATGCCCCTTGGGCTACAATAGCGACCAAATACCCATAAGGGCAAAAGCGGAAAAAACTGAAAATAACATAAACTACTACATGAAATGACTCAAAATAAAACTCATGATCGTAGCCGTCGATCTCCGGCGTCTCCTGATGGTACACGTGTCAAAAAATGCTGACGATGTCCTCATTAGGATGAGTTGTTTAATGTGGCCAGGGAAGTTGAACAAATTGGCTATTTCATAGGAGTCTTACCACTTAATCTGTTTTGATGATGAAAGGCACGCTTAGAAGAATGAAAATTCTAAATCAAATATTAGCATTTTTGGTTGGATCAAAATATCTTGCATCATGATGTAGAAAACAATGAGATATTGCAATGATTTAAAGAAACATAGAACCTCAAGTATTAGCATTTTTTGTTGTATTTTTAATAATTGTTCTTATTTTCTCCAAAATAGCAGTCTTTCATTTTTTTCTTTTGGCTGAGAGTTTCTTATATGTTATTTGGCAACCATAGATCTATCAGGGTGGTGTTAAAGGCTTGAAAGTTGGGAGACAATCTTTCATAAGAAATAAATTTATAGATAGGATGTTGAGTATGAGATCTCTAACATTTTCTAACAACAATAGGTTGATCTAAATCAAGGATTAATAGAATCTCAGTAAGAGTGTCATTTAGGCAAGTTTCAAGAGTCTCTGGAGTTATTTAATATTTTTTATTTTGCTTGAGAGGTGATAAATAAACTATATTATTTTGAGTTTTGAATTTTCTTGAATGGACAATCACATCCTGGCTTTGATCTTTCTTGTGCAGTTCTCGAAATTGTAGAGTTGTGTTGAAGGTTGAGATGATTTAATGTTGGACTTTGGTTGAAAATTGTGTTTGAATGGTGGTTGTTTGAGATTGCTTGACATTCCCATTTTCCTAAAGATAATATTTACATGCAATATAATTCTCCTCTGAAATTGAAGGTTTAGGATAGTAGGGTTGATTCTCAAAGAATGTCACATCTATGGATTTGTGGAACTTTATTTTTATTGACATGGAGTTTTTGTAACCTGTTTTATACTTTTATGTGAATAATACCTAAGGATTATGCATTTTAGAGATTTTGGATCAAGCTTGCTTCAATGTTGTTGATGTATCAGAATAAATGCAATACATCAGAAAACTTTGATGGGATAGATGAAGATGATTCATGCGTTTGGAAATGAGGGGGTGTTTGACATGACATGCTAAAACTCAAGACTAGATGGGCAATTTTTTGATGAGATATGCTGGAGTAAGAATGACTTCACCACAAAAAAGCTTTTGAACGTCAAAAGTCAATATGATGGATCTAGAGATCTAGAGACTTTCAATAGATGTTAATTTTTTTCCTTTTAACAATCCTATTTTGTTCGGGGTATCAATACACGAACTTTGATGCAATCTCTCTTAACTTGAAAGATATGATTCAAGAAATAAGTGGTAAAAGATTCTCTCCCATCTTCTTTTTTCAAGACCATAGTTTGAAATTGTGCAATAAGAGGCGCGACTGAGCACAATTTGACGAAAAACACCTCCATGCACATGCCTCTAGCTTCTCATACGAGGCGTACAACTCAGTTTACATTTTTTTTAATCTAGACCTAAAGCGTTATGACGCTAGAGTTTTGAAAGAGCCACAAGCTTCTTCTGTTAGACCCTTCCTTCTATATGACGATGTTTGCTTTACGTGAGGCGGAGTTTTGAAAAAACAATAAGCTTTTTCTCCTCCTTCGACTATATTCATTGTTTCTTCCTTGCTGTTTGACGACGCCTCCTTTTCGTGAGGTAGACTTTTGAAAGAGTTGCCAACTTCTTCTCCTCTAATTCTTTTTCATCGTTGTTGCTCGACGAAGCCTGCAAGGTGGAGTTTTGAAAGAGCCGCAAGTTTCTTTGGCTACTTCAATTCTTCTTCATCGCTTTTTTATTATTGTTCGACAACGCTTGCTTCACGTGAGGTAGAAATTCCGGTATTGAAGTATCGAGGTAGAAATTCTAGTATTTGTGAGAAATTAATGCATTTGTTAACATAATATGCGGTTATGTAGGAATTTTTACATCATGTATGTTGCATTAATCATCTATGTAATATGCTCACAAAACCTACTCCACCATTCTATCCATCCTAGCCACCTTGCTTTGATCCTTTAAGAATAATCAGCCACCTAAAGCTAAAAGCTCAAAATGCTTACAAAATTAGCACAAACATGAAACAATAAAGCTAATTGTTTCTTTTAACTGAGAGGACATTTAACCATTAATAGAAGCTAGAGCTATATAATCGTTTCAAATATTTCATCATACGACTCATGCATGTATAAATAATTAATTAGCATTTAACAATATTGTAACTGGAGGTAAATAGCTAAAAAGAGACATTTTAGATCACTTTAATTGAAGTTCTACTCCAAAATTTTCCAAATCTTTTTATATTTAAAATACTAATTATTTCAATCAAAATATGAGAAGTGTATAAAATTTCAATATAATCAGCATAAACAACATTTTCCTTCTTATTCACTAAAATAATGCTCTCCCTAGCCTCATTGAAATCAGGGTGCCAATTATAACTAGCACGGGCAAGTTAGCATGAGCAAAATCTAATTTATTTTTCAACTATCAAATTTAAATTATGTATTTAATATATTTGTTCTCAACTTGTTATTGTAGGTTCTCGACAATTTTGTTGAGGATGGTCAGAAGTAAGGAGAAACCACATTGGGTCATAGGAAGGACCCAACGTGGAAACATAGCAGCCAAGTTGATGTGGGAGGTAGTGACAAGTCATACGTGTATTTGAAATGTAATTATTGTCAGAAGGTGGTGAAAGGTGGTGTCACTAGGATAAATGAACATTTGTTTGGATCGCACAAGAAAATTGCACCTTATATTAAAGTATCTAATATTGTTAGAGAGGAGATCAAAACATACATGAATAAGACATTAATGTCAAAGCACCAGGAAAAAAAGCAATTTGATGACAAAGCTGATGTTGGTTCGTACTATGGGAGCGAGTGTAATGGTAGGGATTCATCCTCTTTATTACAACAAATATCTTTTAGAGGTGCAACGGGTCCCATGGATCAATACATATCAAACACTATAGAAGATAGATATGAAGAGAGGCCTTCTGCATCACAAAAATTGACCCGAGATAATGCTAGGAAGGCATAAATTCGAGTATGCATGGATATAGGCAGATTTTTTTATGAGAATACTATCCCGTTTAACATTGCAACATCACATTCTTACTACAACATAATCCGTTCAGTTGGACCTTATGGGAGAGGGTTGAAACATCCATCCAGGTATGATTTGAGGGTTTGAAGGAGGAGTTGACGAGCACTTAGAGAGGCATTGAGGATTTTTTTTCCAAAAGAAAAAATCATTAGATAAAAAGATCATTACACCACAAGGCCAAAAGATGGCCACAAAAAGAAAGATTATAATAAGAGAATTACAATACATGACAGAGCCCAACAACCTGAACGAAATGAAGAAAAATACAACACCATAATCAATTGGACTCAGACCGACACCTAGCTGGCAAGCTTGGGCCATCCAAGGAGGAAACGATGATAACATCCGAAAATCCAAATGCAACATGCCCTCAAAAATCAGAACCCACCAAAACAGATAGAGAAATAAACACCTAGGTTGTCAACCAAGCTATGACCATCCGAGGTGCGAGCAGGAAACTGATAGGAAACAACCACTATAAATCCAGAAAATTGCTGGATTTAAAAAAACAACAACAACTATAGTGCATGTTTTGCAAAAATTGTAGGAAAATATGAGAAAACCACTTGATATTCACTGGTGGAAGAAGGAAAATTCAAGATACAAATGATCCTCTATTCGAGAGGAGGATCTATCTCTCCCAAATCTCTAGACGCCGCTAGAGCCCAAAAGAAATCCTAAATATAAGAGATCTCAAATTTCAGCCAAATTCAAGATGTCCTAACCCTAGGAAAATAAACTATTTAATGCATATAAATCAAAAGGAAATCCCTAAACAATCCCTACATTCAAATTTCCCTCCCAAAACCCTAAAAAATCCTTCCTAAAATGTTTAGTTGGCTCTTGCTGTCCGAACAACTACCGAAGAGGCGGAAATCTTCCGATCTTTTCAGTAATCTTTTTGTACTGTTGGTTATACTCCAACCCTTTCCACTCTACTTCTTGAAAGATATCAAGTTGCTAAATTTTGGTTAGAATTTTGAAATATTCGGATACAGAATGTTCACCTTGTCTTAAAATTTTGGAGTTTTGTATTGATCTCAAAGATTTATAATGTATTATCTTTGTTGAAGTATGTTTCCTGCACTCCATCCCAATCTCTTTAGGGTCTTATAATACTTGAAAATTTCTTTGGTCACTAGTCATGAAATTGATTAACCATGACCTTTCTATGTTGTTATTCCCCAAGTTTTAGATTCTGAATATAAAATCATCTTCATGTGGAGGAATTATTGCACTAGACTTAGTAAGCTAATCTTTCTTTTATTTTTCATTTATAAACATCATAATGGAGTGAGACCCATAGAAGTAGTATTGTTAATTGAACTTATATCATGTGATCTAAAGGATGTAGTCTTCTGACCCATTGAAGTTTTTGATGATGTTTGCTCTAGAATTGAACATGATCTCTGAGATCAAACTGTTCCTTCCGCTGAACCTTTCTAGATCTCAATGGTAGTAAAGATAGAGTAGGCCGGCATAGAGAAGGTTTGACATAGATCCTTAACGTAGATTCGATTAAAGGCGGAGACGAGGCGACCACTGAGGAAGAATGAAGGCACGGGCATGAAGCCAAAGCGCGATAGTACGGTACATGGAGTTTCACATGCGGAACTTGACATTGTTACACAAGAAAGATGACACAATCGAGCAGGTGAAGAGGGCTTGGTGTTGATAAGACTTGACATGAAGGACCAAGAATGTTTTTGGACAAAGGGGGCTTAATGAGGAGAAGAAGGTTTGACGCAGTCCAACCCTTGATTATTATCAGCGAAGAGAATTTTGAGGCATTGTGTGAAGGAGAAGAGGGCTCCCAACATCCGATGTCGAAGGCAGTTTGAGAGTCAGATGAACAACGAAGATAAATCCTTCTAGTTAAAGAGCAAAGATGGGCAATATCAAGTTTGGCTTAAGATTGTAGTATAAGTTTTGCCATTTTCTTTGCCACTAGCATGATTCCACATTAGAAAGCTACGAAAAAATTATCATGGAAATGTCTTCATTCAATAATCTTGTTTTCTAGTCTAGCTTGATCTCAATAGGAATTTCACTCATTTTACTTGCTGATGCATTCACGCAGTAGTCATTCATAAAAAACATATTTTTGCTTATCTACAACACAAAGAAATGCCCATCATTAAAATCTAAAGTATATAACTAAAATTGCTCCTTTTCTTTATTTATGGAACACCAAAATCAATTAAGCTACATATATATTCTTAGGGCATCTCCAACCGAAAAACTCATTTTTCACTCCAAAATGCAACAAAACTTCAAAATGCAGTAATTCATCTCCAATCGAACGGCATTTTCTCTCTTCTTTCACGCGCTTCCTTCGAAGGTAACCGTTTTCTCCTCTTTCCCGCGCTTTTCTCCATTTTCCCGCACTTCTTCGGCAAATCTCATAGCCCAATTTTTTTGGCGTAGGTTGTGTCGCATTGTTCCCATGCCAAACTTTGGCGTGAGATTTGGAATTCGAATGGACCGAATGGCTAACAGTATATGGTGGTTTGCAGTTTGGTTGAAGATGATCTTAGTTTTCATCTGTCATACAATCTGTACAATTTTCATGTGCTTATCATCTTGGTCTCCTTTCCTTCTGATCTTGACAAGATTGTTTAGGCGCTAAAGTTGTAGGAAATCAACTCCAAAGTGGATTTCAACTGCATTTCAGACACTGTAACTTCCAGGCAAACTGAATCAAACATGTATATATCAATCTCACCTGTATTTTGATATTTTGTTTTTCAGCTTCTCATCACTGGTGGTGGAATGTATGTGGAGGTGTTCAACCGAGGAGTAATCCCACTCGCCTACAGCATAAAGAAGAGAAACAAAGCAGGTGAGAGCAATACATACTTGGATGGTATCTACCTTCTCTTCACCTATTTTACCAAACCCGAATCAATTGTAGCACTTGAAAACCGACTAAACAAAGACGATGATGTTATCCGTTCTTCCTCCTTCAAGATTAGGAAGAGGAAATATTAGCAGCCCACTTAAAATGGCAAAGCTTATTTGAATGTATTTGAGGTAGATTATGTTGTATGTTGCAGAACTATTTGAATACATTTGATTGTTTTTCTCATTATGCATCAGCAGCAAAGTACATATTGATTTCTCTTTTCGCCACACAAACTTTGTAGTTGAAAGTCGTATATTCCTCAATATTCGATTCACCACCTCTGTTTGACCATCAGATTGTGGGTGGCGTGCATAACTCATTCGGAGTTTAGTGTTTAAACGCTTCCAAATTTTATATCAGAAATGACGAATAAACTTGACATCCTGATCTGATGCGAGACTTTAGAGGATTGTCATGCAATTGAACAATTTCGTTAAAGAAAAAAATGAAATTTAATATTAATATTTAATTAATTTATTAAATGAGTTATATTATGTATAACATAATTTGATTTATAATTTATTTTAAAAGTAATTCAATATAAAATTTTCATACAAATCACCAATCTCAAAAGCAAATTGAATATTTTCAAGTTCATCTTACCACAATTTTTATATTAGAAGTGGTTTGGCAATAGAATTTGAGAAAGATTTATGCTAAATCCTGCCAAACGGAATTTGAGCTCCCCATAAATCTCACGGCGGAATAAATCCTATATTTCCCTCTTTTGTGATATATACCGGATTTATTAAATATTATAGTTCGGCAGATTTATGGGAATTGGTTAAAGAATCGCGCGAAAGGGAGAAAATGATTACCTTTGCAACGAGCGAGCTCACTTCGATCCAACAGAAGAACGGAGATCAGTCGTGACTTCCGATTCGACAAAAAATAACATTGTCAAAGAAGATGAATAAGTTTTTTAGTGGCTCGTTCAAAACTCTTACCTCTCACGCAAAGCGCATGTGAAGTAGAACTATTGGAGAAGGGAAAATAGGCCTACGACTAATGAGAAAGAAAGTCATAGTAATTAATTAATTTAGTTCAACTAATTTAATTAAAATTAATAAAAATATATAATTAATAATAATTAGTAATTAAAAATTAATATAATTAACTTATTTAGTATAATTTGAATTAGAAATTATTGATTATATAATTAATAATTAAATAATTAATAAGTAGTAAAATAATTAAGTGATAAATAAGATAATTAATTAAAACTTATTTATAATACTTAATTAACTAATTAAATTTTTAGTAGAAGTCTTATTTAAATAATTAATTATTTCAAAGAATGATTAACTAATTAATTAGATTTCAAATAATTATTAAATTAACACTTAAATAAGTAATTTGATAATTAATATTATAAATGTAATTAATTTATTAGTTCAATTATCTGATAATTAAGTTAACATGTAATTATATCATTTATTATTATAACTTATCCACAGTAATTAAAATTAAAATTACTAAATAACTTGTACTTAGCACCTAAATTAAATTCAAAATATAATAAATTTAATTTTTAAATGAATTAACCGCCTTAAAAAATTTTGGATTACATTATCAAACAGATTAACAGGATTTAATAAGACTAAGGCAAATTCATACACACAACGCATACACATAGACTTAGAACCTTAAATCTCTTAGTTGGAAGCCTAAGCACTCGAGCTAAAGGAGAGTTGTGTTATATATTAAATATTTATATTAGATTTCGTGCCCTATAAATTCCCTTTCTTTTCCCTTGCCCTTGGCGCTGCAGTTTCCCTGCTCTCTAGCTCTAGCAGGATCGAAGGCCACCAGTCTTGGTGAGAAAAACGCTACGCCGTCGTTCTCCTTCACGATCGTTCCTGCGCCGCAGAGAACTATGAGGGCGATTTCAGTGAATGGCCGGAGCTTTTTCCGGTTTTACTGCTCAGATCATGCTCCTTCCTTGCGATTTCGCTCATTCAGCAGTGGTATGCTTCTGTATCTTCCTCTTCGCCGGTCATACACTTAATTGGAAGTATTCATTGTTCATTCTCTTTATAGCATCTAATATCCATGGCTGTTGTTTTCATCAATCCCTGTGGATCATTTTCACTGTGTTGTAATAATTTGGTGAAACTGCTTACAAATTGCTGAAAAAAGACGCTACTTGGCTTTCTATTGTATATATTTCATATGCTTAGTCAGGTATAAAGGTTTTTGAGTGATGAATGCGATTTCTGTTGGATCCTAAATTATCAACCTTGTTAACAAGAATGTACAGGTTCCAATGAGAAGAGAGATAGAGTTTCGAGAGAAAAGTTTTAGGATTTCAATAGATTGCTTAAAAAGTGCAAATTAATGTGATCGATTGAATGTGCCAAGATTATCCCCTGACCTCTTATAGATAAGTTTAGTTCGAGGTTCAACGCGATTGGAAAGGCTTCATTTGGGCAAATGCAAGTAAAATTACATAGCAAGATTTTATGATATTTTCTGTAAATATGAACGAGTCTAGTTAACTTGTGGTTTTCTAATTACATAGCTAACTCTGGATGAGCTATAATTGCTGTCTAAGGAGGTAACTTTTTTGGCAGTTTCTGGAGAATTTCATATCAGTTTGGCAAGAGTTGCTTTGGCATCTTAGTAGGATGATTTTATATTGAATGTACAAGTGAGTTCAGGTGTAGTTTTTGGTATTGTAGAAAACTTTATAGATGAATTCCGTGCCCCTTAGAGCTGAGTAGGCCGAATTTAAATGCCAAGTACTATTTAGCTGGTTTAAGGGTCCCATTATGAGGTAGTCTTAGAAAATTTAGACTTAGGAAATGTCCCATTATGAGGCAAGTTGATGAATTTTTATATAGGTCACTTGGTTTAGTTGGTGGCTTGTTGAACTCGGTTGAGATGAGGTTGTGAACCCGACTCAAATAAATTTGGTGTAGATTAGTTCCCCAAGTTTCAATCAATGCCTCTTAGAGCTGAGTATGCGAAATTTAAATGCCAAGTATTATTCAGCTGAGTTCAAAGGTCCCATTATGAGGAAACTTAATGAATTTCTTATATAGGTCACTTAGGATTTAGGGTATGATAATAAAACCTTTAACCTAATTTGGCCTGAGTGAATCTACTTTTGCTAGGGGCTTCTTTGGTTGGAGTGATTTGGAATTCATGGTAGTTTTTAATACAATGTAAAGCAAATGTGTGTTTTAGAAATGCTTAAATTGTTTAGTTGGATACAAATTAATGAAATTATTATTTTTGTTTGTTATATTGCATTTTAAATACATGCATTTTAGAAATACGACAAGCGGCTGTGGTAGCATGCACCTGTTAGCATCGAGTGGCAATCACCATTGTGGAGGATGACGTGGTGTATTAAAAATTTACTTGAATTGGGCGACTTTGGAATACGCAAAAAATAAATTAAATGATGAATTTCAAATACCTAAAAAAAATACTTTTTATTTATTTTTCATTCAACTAAACACCTAAATTTTCAAATTCTCTACATGCCTTTTACTCTACACTCAAAATACTTTGAACTAAACAACCTCTGAATTTTTAAGTACTTCCTTCGATTTGACTAATAGCTATAATATTGACTTTTCAAGCCTACAAGAATCCCTTAATTTTTTTTAGGGGTTTGTTTATTATCTTTGAGAAAATTAACAAGTACACCAATCAGGAGATCTTTGCGATGTTGCTAGAGAGATTTAAGGAATGGGAAAAATGAAAAGCTATAGATGAATGTTCTTCTTCGTTAGTTTTGAAGAAGATTGAGGAAAATGTTGAAGAAGCCAATAATGATAAGAAAGATAACTCCAACTTTGGAGATTACAATTAATGATCCTCTTGCTAAAGCTCTCTTAAAGAGAAAGATTAGCTATGGCTCTTCTCAACCCAGATCATCTGGGTTGGAGCTAACAAATACAGTCTTCAACAATTGTATTAATTTAGTCTTGTGTAGGGTCCTTGTCCAAGAGCATTTTTTGGCCTTTTTAATTCGTCTGAAGGGGATGAATATACCAAAGTCGCTACTGGTCTAAGAGATAAAGATGTTGTGGAGGATCCTCCTACTAAGAGTAAAGATATGGAAGAGAGAAAAAAGGTGGCCATGATGAATTGAATAATGAGGCCTAAGTTCAAGATAAGGTTGGGGTATCTGTTGTTGTGCTACAAGTTCAAAGTCGCTCGCATCAGTTCCAACATGTAGGCTTGATTGTTTGCTCAAGGATTTTTTATTCTTTGAAGGCTATGGTTCTTACTCTTCAAGCTAGTTTACACTTGTAAATGAAAAGTTTGTCGAGATATTTGTTGAACTAAATTTTTTAGAGAAGTTGAGAAGGTATGCTTGGGCGACTTGGTAAAATATGGTCTTTTGTCTAGTTACCTTAATTCTCCTTCGGCAAACTCCTTAGGGATATTTGCTAAGAAGTAGGGGACTTGAAGAGTGAGATGGTTTTGCATAGGAAGTTTGCTACACTCATCTCCACGAATGAGTAAGTTTGATGAGATTGTTATTGATCTTACGATTCAAGTTTCTTAGGGGAACTTTATCATTTTTCAATGATGTATTCAAGGCATGCCAACTTTTATAAGTCGTCCTCCTACAAACTAGTCACCATTTAGATTTTTCCTTGCAAAAATGGGAGATTTTTTTAAGAAATATGTATTTTCAATATTTTTTTTATTTTATTTCCTCTTGGGTAAGTTATTTTTCACCCTAACACAACTAAGTATGAGAAAGGAGAGGAACCAATTCACTAGAATGATGATTCTAATGAAAACTAAATGATGAGAGTGAGGTAGATCTTTGAGTTTATAAATTATAATATTAAGACTTAAACTGTGTTTTTATATTGACCCGGGAGAGACTTATTATTATAATATTTCTTTGATGTTAGTATGTTAGTATTTATAATTTTTTTTATTCATTTAATTATTCAATTGTATGTGAAATGAGTATATACGTGAAAATGTTAGAGTAACTCTAATAGCATATAAGATTAGAGAGAGTCATCTTAAATGAGTTGATCACATAAAACGTTGGCCTTTTGATGACCCGGTTACGAGAGTTGATGTATTAGATTTGTCCTATGGTAAAAAAGGTAGAGGTAGACCTAAAAGACTTGGTTAAAAAGTATTAGAAATGATTTTTTTTTAATTAAATTTAAATGAGAAGTTGACTCTTAACAGGACACAATGGAGAAAAAATGATACATGTAACCAACCCATGTAGTGGGATAAAGGATTGGTGTTGTTGTTTTTGCTATATTTTATTCTTTAATTATGAGGCTTACACCTTAAAATGCCTTGAGGACGCCTCTCTCATGAACAAAAAATCCTCAATACTCAACTGTGCAATTTCAAATCTTGGTATGAATTATGATTAATGATTTTATCTTTGACGAGTTGCTTATAGTTCATGAGCATCTTAATTTATCATTTTAAATCTTTTGCAATTGATTACCAAATCTCATAAAATTGATTTGCTAAATCCCGCATAATCATTATACTATGCACAATTGATTGTTGTAGTTTGATTTGGTGTTTTTGGATGCAACTTATTAACAATTCAACTTTCGTGGTTTCTCTCGAAAAAACAACATTCATGTTTTCATTCGATCTTTGTGTTCAAAAACTTTGTTAAGTGAAATTGTATATTTGGATATTTTCTTTCTTGGTACCAAGGTAGAATATGAAGCCGTAGAGTCAAGTGTTTGAGATTAGAGGCAACTTTATGATGCAATTTGTTGAAGTTGGTGAATTCACCAACTCGTTAAAGGGGGATGAGCTGTGTTCAAATACCTGTTCCATCTCAGCCTGTGACTTCCATTATTCCCAAAAGTGGCCAAAATCTTGGGTTTCTATTGCTTAGTTCTAACACATACGTTGTCAAATTCATTTGTAAGCATGATTTCTTTCATTATTGTTCGACAAGAATAAAGTGCAAGATGAAGCTTAGATTTTTTTAAATGTATGTCTACAATAAAATCTTTCAAAGAAGACATTATTCTCTTTTCTTTGAAGGACATGATTGGTTTGGAGAACAAAGTGAAAGATTGGAAAAATAAATATTTCTTTGTAAAGTCGGTGGCTGATTAGAACTAAGCTTGGTATTATTCCCAGAAGCAAGTTATCATAGCCAAACTTATCTGACGAGGATGGACCTCTCATTATGAACATCAGAGAAAGACTGTCTTGATTGTGTTTTAACTTTAGATAAGTTTGTTTGGATAGCTTTTCTTCCGGGCCAATCTTCTTAGAGTAAGCTGTCGAGTTTGTTTTGACTTTTGTTTTAAATGAAAGTTTTCTCATTTGAATATTTTTTATTATTTAAACTCAAGTCCTACGCTTATTCTTGTATCAAAAGCAAAAGTAGTTTTTGGTTCCTCTATCACAAAAGGGAACCTGCCACATTACAAAGTCTTAAAAAGATAAACACAGAGTAATGTTTTTGACGAACATCAACAGAATTCAATACACATGTAGCAGAAATGGCAGACTGGAGCTTAATGCTTCTCTAAACTAGCATGCCAGTCCAAAGGAAAGACCATTCATCTCCTTGGTTAACCATTATCTTTCTCATCCAGGGAGCTACTGTCACTTTGGTTAATGACATTGTGATCTAACAATGAGCCTGGCTCCTTATGAACTGGAAGAAAAATTGACTATGCATTCCATTATGCTTAAGAAATGATGGATACAAGAGGATTATTGCAGTGGAGTCGACTATCTGAAGTTTGATTTCTTTTTGAAATTCTGTGGAAACCTTGTTTTCGACCAACAAAAAATTGTGTCACCTATTGAATAACCCAAGGATGTTACTTTAATTTGTTTTGATTTGTTATATTATCTTATAGAAAGGTGATAACTATTTTATAGAACAGGGATCACATAGTTTTTTTAGCTTGAAATCATACTGAACTTTGCTTTTATTCATTAGATTTTATTTTTCTCAATCATTGTGATGGGAGTTGCAGAGAAATAAAGGCAATAATGATGTGAAACAACATGAATTGCACGTTAGATATTAATGGAAGTGTAAACGTTGCAAGGCTAACGATAAAATCTAGCTTACTCAAGTTGGATTCAAGAAAAATTCGTGATTGATTAAATTAAGGTGTTGATTACACTTGAGAATTACAAGAGTCTTGCAAAAGATAACCAAAAGAAAAAGTAATGAGAATAGCTATTACGAAATCCACACGTTTAAAATTTAGACCATTCACCTAGAAGTCCGGCAATCTCTCTTTGAAGTGGAGCTAGCGGAAGAGAATAGTGAGCAAACTTAGCGATACCACCAAGATACATGTGACGCCGAGAGGACTTGTCGCCGGGGAGGAAGTAGGAGTTGGAGAAGCGGGCGAACGACCTTGGATGATTCACTAGTAAACTGAGAATTGTTCGTCAACGGCGTCTACAAGAGTAGGAAGGATCCGATTTAAGTAATCCTCCACGTTGCCGTCGAATCCAAATCCCACGTCGAAGAACGGCGATCGAAGGATATGAACGTGGCCGTATTCGTCGATCTCAATTCCGTGATCAACAACGGGATCCACCATACATTCTTGTCGGGCGGGAAGATGCACAAAAGAATTGGGAAAATTTCTTTCAGGTTCTTTATTCAAAACCTGAGAGGAATGGCTTAGGAGCAAGGGAAAATTGGAAGGATTCTTCACGCCTTGTGGAGACGTGAGAGCAAGGGTTGGAATTCTTTGATGGCAATCTTAGAAAACAGCAGACTCCATGTGGGAGGAGTTTGGGAAGGGTTTAGAATAGAAAACCAATGTAACGGTGTTAAAAAAAAATTCAGCCAACAGGGGAATACGGGACAGAATTTGGCTTTCACAATTAAAGGCTGAATTTTGGTAAGAATTAAGAGGTGATTGCATAAGTAGGAAATTTCAAAATTAATAAAACAGTTACAGGAATTTAATATGGGAGGGAATTAAATGGAGGTGGAGCTCACGGGATATTCAACAAACCTGAGAATTGATTCTCAGGTTTACGCTACAGAGAGATTTCCTAAAATGCTTTGTCTGCTAGGCGTTGGCAAACTCACGTTAAATGAGAGAAAATATAACAGATCCAATTTCTTAATAGCAGAGGATGTAAAATAGGAAAGCAATTAAACCCTTAGCCTGGGATTTCAAATTTTGAAAACAAGTGGGCGGGTGGCTGAAGTGGAGCGGCTGTGGGAGCGGGAGGGAGGGACGGCCGGCTGCTGGGTTGTAGGGAAGGCCGCCGGTGGCTGGGCCGGCCAAGGGAGGCCGGCGGTGGAGCTTGGGTGGTGGTGGGGAAGTGAGAAAAGGAGGTTTCGGCTAGATGGGGGAAGAAAGGTTTGGAGAGAAAAGAAATAAAGAAAATTCAAATGAATATCCTTGATCACCACTCTACCGATAGAACTCACAAAGGGATCTCCGGCGATTTCCTCTTCAAGAACTCACAAAGAGATCTTTAGAGGCTTCATGAACTCACAAAGAGAATCATAAGAGGCAAATTTTCATTCATCAAAACTAAGCTATTACATAAGAAAATGGCCATATAAATAGGCCTCAAAATGACAAGAAAGCAAAAGACTAAAATGCCCCTCGGGCTACAATAACGACCAAATACCCATAAGGGCAAAAACAGAAATACATAAAAATCAAATAAACTACTACATAAAATGATGAAAATAAAGATCATGATCGTGGCCGTCGATCTCCGGCATCTCCTGATGGTACATGTGTCGCAATCTCTGACGATGTCCTCATCAAATAAAGTCTTTAGTAATATTATTTTTCTTTTCAATCAACTTGTCATGTGCGCACTCTTAGGACCATAAATAACAAAAGCAAGCAGTTTGTTTTAGGAGGCATGGTCACTCATTGTATTAACTATTAAGTCCACTAGCTGCTAGAATGTTAATCAATGGCAAAATTGGGAACTTTTGCCTAATTCTTCTAATGCATTTAACATAGTGAATTAGGTCGCCATTTTGATTGAAACAACTGAACTTAGGATGCTTTCCTTGCAAGATATCGGACAATGGTAGAAGTTAATGATGAAATCCTTGTACGAGGAATCAAATGCTATTTCACTCATTTTTGAAAGAAAGAAGCATTTCTATTTTGTTCCATGGTCTTGTTTGATTTCATTTGTATTGGCTATATCATCAAAAGACAATTTTGATGCCATCTATGAATTATCAATAAGATGGCAAATTTTGGCATTGATCCATTTTGTTCACTATTTTGATGGATGGAATCAAACAAACAGGAATCAGAACTGGTTGTTTCCTTCACTTTATTTGTAGTTTTTAAGTTTTAACTTACCATTGTTTTATTTCATGCATACTTTTAATATATTTGAAATTTTAATGTTTCGCTTTTGTGTTCTTTCTTACAGAAGTTGGTGGTAGAAATAGTAACAGTAATAGCCCTTTTGAGAGTGGAGATGATTTTGAGCGCCGTTTATTTGGTGACGTTGGCAACAGTGCAGATACTGGTTCTTTTTTTCGGAAGCTAGACAAAGTTGAGCAGGCTCATGGGAGATCCTTCAATAGCTTGGGAGACAATGATGGTCGTAATTCACGATTTATGGATGGTCAAGGTGAAGGTTTTGATACACTCTCAGATGGTATGGATTCAAAATTGAAGAAAGCAGCTAATACTTTTGCTTTTACTGATGAGATTAAGGATGATGATTATAAGTTTAGACCGGATGTGGCATTTAGGCCTGGAACAACCTACACTCTTAGGGTATGAGGAATTTTATTATTAGTAAACATGAATAATTTATTTTTTGTTCTTCTAATTTCATAGATTGCTGTTTACACGCTCTCTTTAGTCTCTTTTAAATAGTTTTCTATTATGTTTGGTGGCTGCTAGGTGTGAAATAACTTTTTTTAATGTAATGTCTAATCATGGTCATCATTACCTCATAACTATTTGGTCTTACTTTATGAATCCTCATTTTTTGGTTGTTCCTATGGAGTATTGCATGAAATGTTAAGCATTTTCTTTACAAATTATTCAAACAACTTCTATCCATGCTACTTCAGTTCTACATTTTTCTTTCCTAATTACTTGGCACTAATTATTTTATTCTAACCATCCCTCTAATATAATCATTTCTAATTTATTCTTCATAATTTTGCCACAATCAATTTAGCTTTCAATGATTTTTTTTACCACCCTGCACTCAAGATCCATACAATACAATTGGTTTAATTGTAGTTTAATAAAATTTACCTTGTTTATAATATTGATGGCGCTTAGTTTGTAATTTTCGGAATCCAGGAAAAACAGCCCAAAAATGGTGGAAAAATGCGAAATTTCTTGGATGAAAACACTCACAAACACTTCAATAACTTGAATATCAAAAGACTTACAAGTTTCCACGGATACAATGCTCCCAATTCGAGAAGGAAAGCTTTCTCCCAAGCCCTAGAGAAAAAGAAAACTAAAACAGCCACAAAACAAGATCCCCTCACCAAGCCACCCTAACTCACTTTTAACTCCCCCATAAACCTCTCAAAATCCCCTAATCACCCCTAGGGCAAACACCCCATCCTTCCTCTTCAATTTGGTGGGCCCCTTGGGCCCACCCGTTGGCTCTCTCCCCTTCGGCTTGTCCGCCCAGGCAGGCGGGTTCTCCGCCTGCAGTAAGTGAGAACCGGCCCTTTTTGGGCCGGTGTTGCTATGGACCGGACCGGTCCATCATCACTTCCCGCTCAAAGATTAACCTTGTCCTCAAGGTTGAAAGCAGGAAACTGAGCTTGAATGATCTCATAGGTCTCCCAAGTTGCGTCATGTGTAGGTAGGTCTTTCCACTCAATCAAAACTTCCTTCCCTCCTTCCTCAGTGTGTCTAACCCCTTTCAATGCAGAAGGCTCTAATAGACTTGTACCATCTTCAGACAATGTTGGCGGCAAAGTATCGACTGGTACAGAATCTCCCTTGAACTTCTTCAACTGTGACACATGAAAGACTGGATGAATCGTAGTAGTGGGTGGTAACTTCAGGCGATATGCTACATTCCCAATCTTCTGCTCTACCTCATAGGGGCCATAATACCTCGGGGCCAACTTAACACTTAGCCTCCTTGCTAAAGTATTCTGCCTGTAAGGCCTCAACTTCAAGTAAACAAATTCCCCAATCTCAAATTGAACGTCCTTCCTATGATGATCTGCTGCCTGCTTCATGATGTTCTGGGCTCGTAACAGGTGGTTCTTCAGCTCCCCCAAGATCTCATCCCTTTCAGACAATTGTTGCTCCACTAAGGACACTGATGTAGAATGAGGCTTGTACTGTATCAGGGTTGGAGGATCCCTCCCATAAAGCACCTTAAATGGTGTGACCTGCGCCGCCTTGTGAAATGAAGTGTTATACCAATATTCAGCCCAAGGTAGCCACCTTACCCAATGCTTGGGCTTCTCCCCTGCAAAACATCTAAGGTAAGTCTCGACACTTCTATTGACTACCTCAGATTGCCCATCTGTTTGTGGGTGGTAGGCTGAACTGCGCTTCAAATGTGTCCCTTGTAGCTTGAACATCTCCTTCCAAAAGTGGCTCAGGAACACTTTATCTCTGTCGGAGACTATCGACTCGGGAAAGCCATGAAGCCTCACAATCTCACGGATGAAAACTGCTGCAACGGTAGTGGCATTAAAAGGATGTCTCAACGGTATGAAATGAGCATACTTACTAAGCCGGTCAACTACAACTAGAATGACAGTGTAGCCTTCCGACTTGGGTAAGCCTTCGATGAAATCCATGGTCACCTCTGACCAAACCTGATCAGGTAACTCAAGTGGCTGCAACAGTCCTCCAGGGGCACATGCTTGATACTTGTTCCTCTGACAAGTATCACACTGGGCCACCATTTCCTCCACATCTTTCCTCATCCCCTTCCAGTATATCTCTCTAGCCAACCTCTGATAAGTCTTCTGCCCTCCTGAATGTCCTCCAATAGCACTGGCATGAAACTCCTGAAGTATTAGTGGAATCTGGGAAGAGGTCCTAGGTAAAACTAACCTTCCTCTGTGTAGCAAAAGCTGATCCTCCACTGTATATCCTGACGGTATTTCTTTCCCCTTCCTTATGGCCTCTCTTAAGCTCCCCAATTCTTCGCTAGTCATATTTTCTGTCCTCAAATTCCCCCAATCCACTAACTGAGGCACAGATGTAGCAATAAGTTGTGAGCACTCCACCTTCCTGGATAAGGCATCAGCAGCTTTATTTTCCAACCCTGGCTTGTACTGAATCTCGAAATCATAGCCCAATAATTTGGAGAGCCATCTCTGGTGTTCTTCTGTCACCATGCGTTGCTCCAACAAATTTTTTAGACTCCTTTGGTCAGTCCTCACAAGAAATCTTCTACCCAACAAGTACGGTCTCCACTTCTGAATGGCCTTAACAATGGCCATCAGTTCTCTCTCATATACAGATTTGAGCTTTGCCCTCCCTGATAATACCTGACTGTAGAAAGCTATGGGTCGCCCTTGTTGCATGAGAACCGCTCCCAACCCCAAACCAGATGCATCAGTTTCCACCACCAGCTGCTGCTTGAAATCCGGTAATGCTAACACCGGGGCACTAACCATAGCTCTTTTCAAAGCCTCCATAGCGCTATCTGCCTCCGGTCCCCAATTGAAGCTGTCTTTCTTCAACTGCTCAGTGAGTGGAGCTGCAATAGATCCATACCCTTTGATGAATTTCCGGTAGTATCCCGTGAGTCCTAAGAAGCCCCGGAGAGCCCGAAGGTTCTTAGGAGTTGGCCAGCTCGTCATGGCCTCCACCTTGGAAGGGTCAGCTGCTACTCCTTCTGCTGAGATAATGTGCCCCAAATATTCCACACTTCCTTGAGCAAAAGAACACTTTTTCTGATTGACATACAACTGATTATGTTGTAAAGTGCTCAAAACCTTTCTCAAGTGCTCCAAGTGTTCCTGTAGGGACCTGCTATAGATCAGAATATCATCAAAAAACACTAGGACAAACCTCCTCAGCATGGGTTGAAACACTTGGTTCATCAGAGCCTGAAATGTAGAAGGAGCGTTGGTGAGTCCAAAAGGCATCACCAAGAACTCATAGTGTCCCTCGTGAGTCCTGAAAGCAGTCTTGGGAATGTCCTCCCTCTTCATCCGGATCTGGTGATACCCTGACTTCAAATCAAGCTTGGAGAACATTGTAGCACCCCCCAACTCATCAAGAAGCTCATCAATAACGGGGATTGGAAATTTGTCTAGAACAGTCTCCTTATTGAGAGCCCGATAATCAACACAAAATCGCCAGCTACCGTCCTTCTTCTTCACCAATAGTACTGGGCTCGAAAAAGGGCTCACGCTAGGTTGGATGACCCCCGCCTCCATCATCTCCTTAACTAGCTTCTCAATCTCCTCCTTCTGAGCATGAGGATAACGATATGGCCGCACACTAACAGGATCTGTTCCACCTTTCAGTACAATGGCGTGCTCCTTGCTTCTCTGTGGTGGTAGCCCTGCTGGCATCTAAAAAACTGGGGTGAAATGCTCCAACAACTCCACCACCTCCTCTGGGATATTACTCTGCTCAACTGGCTCACCACCCTCCAATCGCCATAACTCTACCAGAAATCCTTCCTCCTTACTCCTAAGGGACTTGAGAATAGTCTTCAAAGCCACCTTAGATCGACATAATTTGGGGTCCCCATGCAAAGTAACTCGATGCTCCCCTTCACCATACTCCAACATCAAGGTCTTCCAGTTGACCTTCATCTCCCCCAAAGTTTGCAACCACTGAATACCCAAAATAACATCCGTATTACCCAGCTCGAGCACCAAAAAATCCTGGGTGATATCTTCCCCCTGTATGGAGAGAGTAACCCCGCTGCATCTTCCCGCACACTGCTCCCTCTGACCGATCCCCAAGGAGACTCCCACTCCTCTCCCTTGGATCATGGGAATGCCCAACTCTTCCACTAATCTGCAAGCTATAAAGTTGTGGGTGGCCCCACTGTCTATCAGCACTGTGACTGTAAAGCTCCCGATCCTCCCTTCCATCTTCATGGTGGAATGTGCTGTCAACCCTGCCACTGAATTGAGGGAAACCTCAATCATGTCAAGATGTAGATGATCTACACCTTCTTCTTCACCTCCTAACTCTTCCTCAACTTCCTCCCCTTCGGGGTCTTCTACCAATAGGACTTGGAGTAATTTGTCTTTGCACCTATGCCCTGGCCCAAACTTCTCATCACACCTGTAACATAGCCCCTTGGCTCTTTTATCCTTCAGCTCTGCCTCAGTGAGCCGCCTGAACTCCCCCTTGGCCGGTGCACTCCGATCCCTCTCCTTCTGTCCTTCTCCTCCTGCCCCCAAGTAAGCACCCTTGGCTCCTCCCGTAGGATTTGCCACCTTCTGTCCCCCTCCAAAGAAAGTAGGCCTGCGGTATTGATCAGAAGACAATCTATCCTCTATCAGCTCAGCCATCTCCAAAGTCTCCCTCAGACTCCTTGGCTTGGCCGCTCTAACTGCTGATCGAATGTGGGGCTTCAAACCCTTCATGAAGTTACCCTCAAGCACCTCATCCGTCATCCCACGAAGTCTACTGGACAGCAACTCGAACCTGTCCCTATAAGCAGATACTGTACCCGTCTGAGTCAGTGCGAAGAACTGCTCATGATGAGTTCCCTCCTTTGGTGGTCTGAAGCGGTCTAGGCACATCTCCCTAAACTCTGCCCAACATCTGAATCTTTGCCTTTCTTCCGTCCACTGATACCAAGCAAGGGCTCTTGCCTCCAAACATAAAGGTACCGCCAAGAGTTTCTCCTCATCTGTCATCCCCATCGCTGTGAAGTATCTTTCTGCCTTGAAAATCCACCCATAAGCATCCTCTCCTTCAAAGATTGGAAGCTTCAACTTCCTCATTCCCCATTCTCCTCTCCCGTTTACCCTGCCGTTGCCCATACCTCCTTGCCCATATCTCCCCTCTGGTTGCCTCTCCCATGGCCGTGGGTCCACCCCACGACTCTCCCTTCTTTCCCAAGCTTGAGGTGCCACCGGATCCCCCCTTGCATAACCAGCCGACCCCCAATGAGGCTCCCTAGGGTCGGCCTCCCCTCTACCTCGATACGAACCTCCTCCCCACTGATTGTAAGGCATGCTTCCTCCCTCCCTTCCTTCGAAAATTTGATCTGGATGATTCTGAGTATAGCTTGCTCTAGCGTCTCCCATAAATCCGGCGGTGGAGTAGTCCTCCCCTCCACGGTTTGGGCCAAACCTGCCCCCCCTTGGGCCGGCGGACTAAGCATCCCCTCCATGGTCGACAATGTCAATGGCCTCCTTCCCTTTTGCATTAGGTCCCTCACGAACCCTACTACCTCCTTCACCATCAACCGGCGGCGCAATAGGGTTAGGGTTAGGGTTAGGGTTAACCGAACCCCCCATGTTGTGTTGGCCCGCCACCATTTGTTTGATCATCTCTTGTAACCCTAACATTTGAGTCTTCAACTCCTCTACTCCATTAAGCTTTTCATCAACGGATGCAAATTTCTCCTTAAGGGCGGTGAACTCCACTTCCCACTCTCCAACTTTCTCTTCAATAGATTCAATCCTTCGTGTACCCATCCCTTCCTTGCGGATCTAGCGCTCTGATACCACTTTGATGGCGCTTAGTTTGTAATTTTCGGAATCCAGGAAAAACAGCCCAAAAATGGTGGAAAAATGCGAAATTTCTTGGATGAAAACACTCACAAACACTTCAATAACTTGAATATCAAAAGACTTACAAGTTTCCACGGATACAATGCTCCCAATTCGAGAAGGAAAGCTTTCTCCCAAGCCCTAGAGAAAAAGAAAACTAAAACAGCCACAAAACAAGATCCCCTCACCAAGCCACCCTAACTCACTTTTAACTCCCCCATAAACCTCTCAAAATCCCCTAATCACCCCTAGGGCAAACACCCCATCCTTCCTCTTCAATTTGGTGGGCCCCTTGGGCCCACCCGTTGGCTCTCTCCCCTTTGGCTTGTCCGCCCAGGCAGGCGGGTTCTCCGCCTGCAGTAAGTGAGAACCGGCCCTTTTTGGGCCGGTGTTGCTATGGACCGGACCGGTCCATCAAATATCTTGCGGCACTACTCTTTTTAACGGTTTAGTCTTAACTCTATAAGCTATATTCTCATTTATATCCCATTATTCTATATATTAGATCCAATCACTAGTCGCTTAAATGTTGTTCACTCTTTTGACAAGCTGTTTTCTGTAGTGCTAAGCCAAAATCTGTTTTACTAACCTGATAATTTGTATAAACTTTGGCCATATTAAGCAGTGTTGGTAAAATAATAACAAGAATAATAACACCAATGAATTAATCATTAGCGTAGAATAACTTTTTAAGAAATCTTTAAAGGGAGAAAGAGAATTTACCATTTCTCAAAATTTTGTAAATGACAACTTTTCTTTCTTAAAGTGAACATATGTAATCAATAAAAAGAAAAAGAGAAGGAGAAGTTTTTTTTCCCTTTTTAGATAAATTTTTTGATAAATTTTCAACAAATTTCTTAAAATAAGTTGCTTTCAATCAAAATTTGTTAATTATAAGTTTTATATCATCACCTGACATGACCCCACGAACACACGTCTCACTATCTCCACTCATTTTGTTCCCTCATAACTTTTCATAACTCTCTGATGGCCCAGCCTCTTGATTCCTCTAAGGGGCGAACTCCAGCTTTAGCCCTACTACGCACGCAAACCTGATTCTCACGCGACCCATCCTTCGCGATCTGTCCTCACGCACGAGCAACCCAGATGCCCAGCAATTTGCCCTCCAGCCCTTTTGAGGCCTAACTTGCACAATGCACAAGACCAAACCCATGACTTCAGCCCTCTCACGCCCACAACCATACCGACCTGCACCGCACATCGACCATCCTTTACCCAGGCCTCACGCATGCAACCCTATCTCTCCCTCTCATTCTCTCTGTATCGCACACAGAAGCCCACACCAAGCCACTCCGTCTGGCCGCTTGTGTCGTTACCCTTGCCTAACTAAACTCTCCACCTGTTGCTAGTCTAGCCACCACCGATTCGCTTGATTCAAGTGTCGACGCCCCCATTCGCCTCAGTCTCTCTCCCTCTAAAATTTAGGGAGAGAATACCTCTCCAGTATTTATATTCTATTTGATATTTGCAAACTCATCGTCGTCATCGTCACTCTCCGTACATGAAGGTATATCTTTTCTCTTTCTCATTTCAAATCACAAGTACGGAAGGCCCCGTGTCCATTTTATCTTTGATTCGGCCAGGTGAAGAACATGAAGACCCTATGTCCTTTGTATCTTTAATCCGGCCAAGAAGAATGAACTATACTAAGACCCCACATCTATCACATCTTTGTTCCTCTTAGGAAGAATATAAGGCAAATGACTACCCAACTCCCCAACAAGGGAAGAAACGTGGGAGGCTATCAAATTTTTAATTGGCAAATAACCATCATAATAAAATTAAAACATATGTTTGAAAAAAAGGTTTCATATTTAAACTTATATATATATATATATATATATATATATATATATATATATATATATATATATATATATATATATATATATATATATATATAGCAATAATGATACCATATATTTAAAATTAGTAATTTGCCTATCACATATATTTGGATTCATTAGGACAACCTAATTGTAAGGGTGTAATAAACTACATGAAATTTTAGTTCGATGATCAAACTTGTTATTATCGTATTTATAATAATAGCTTATACCCATTACAAGTTTATAATTTATAATAGTATTACCCATATGTTAATCAAATAACGTAAGTTATGCAAATGACACATGGCTCATTATTATGTAGTTAGGTTTAATAATTTCAAACATTGTTTTAGTCAAAATAGTCAAATTAATAGAGTGTATGTATATACTTTGCAGATTATTTCTTTGGCATTATCTAATCAAGATTCATTTGGTTAAGACCATAAAGTGTAATGAGATTCAAAAATTGAATTAAAATTTTATGTCTCTATCAGTTTAAAATAACTTAAGATATGAGACGTCAAATTACTTCATTAGAAAATTCATATATGACATAACAAATGTCATGAGACAAAAATCTTAAGCATCATAATTTAACTTCAAATATTTTGTAGAAATAAAAGAGAGAGAGAGAGAGAGAGAGAAAGAAATCGTCATAATCGTATTCTTCTAAATAAAGATGATGAAATGACAAGGATAAGAAAAACGTGCTAATGTACTGAATTGCCAAATATAAGTGTCTTTGGACTTATTACAATAGTTCAATTATCCAAAATATAACAATGCTAACTAAAATATTAACTCCCGACTGATTTTGACTCTAGCGCCACCAACAAAAAAAAAAAAAAAAGTCAAATATTGCATAATATGCTGCTAGAAAATTGTCATTTAATGCTAAAACTAAAGAAAAATATGAAGTCACTAATGACATAAATATATCAGAAGCCATACAAAATTATTTACCAAGCATCTATTTAATGGATCATGTTGAATATAAACAATGTTGACTTGTTTAAATAGAGTTAAAAGTCAGGGGTATAGGTCCAATTATGTTATATTCTGGTTGACTCAAGTGGTCCTAATTAGAAACTAGTGTAAAAAAAGGTAGGGATATGAACTCCAACTTAATTAAAAATGGGCATTCCAATGGATATATAAGACCCATATTTCCCTAAAAAAAAGGCCCATATTTCCCCAATTTATCAAATTGGCATAGAAAAGCTATTAAGCTTATCAAATGATAATCTGATGTGAAACAAAAAGGAATTGCAGGAATTTAATAAAATTGGTTAAGCTTTGTCAATTTTAAAATTAATGTTTCACAAGATTAAATTCTAGGAATTTTTAGTTGTTGTTTTGCTTTGGCATGCGGTTACAAAATAGATTAGAAGGACAACTAAAATAACATCAAATTATAGTAAAGCTAGATGCGCAAATAACAAAAATCTACCGGTTAACAATAAGAGCAATCACCTTGAGTTTCCCTCACTCACACTCTTGAGGGCTTTAGCGGTAGAATAATTTGCGCAACAGTAATGATGCTACCAAAATAGATGAGGCACTTACAGTTTTAGTCAAGGAAGAGTTAGCCAGGAAATAGGAGGTTGGTGGATGATGGAGGATTTACCACTGGATGGGACGTCAATGTTCGTTGAGAGCGGTAGTCAATGAGAAGAAGATCCAGTTGACATAATTTTCGGCGGATTGGTCAATCTCCCAATTGATGTCGAAGAAGGGGAATGAAGAACATCTACTAGTTGATGCAGGACTAAATGCGAGATAGGAAATTTGCACGAAAATATTTAAAGAACAACTTTGGATTTCTCGTTATTAACCACTAAAACCACGAAATAAAACTATTAAGCGGTCACGTCCGTTTAGGCTAAGCTACGCAAGAGACTAAGTAAAGTCAAAACATTTAAGAAATTTAAAGCAATGCGTACGAGGTAGCTTTCAACATAACCTTGATCTAACAAGAGGTCTAAAAGCAAAGAAGTAACAATCCTACGTTACTAATGGATGGTGACAGTGAAACAAAATCTCTTGCTTGAACAATCTCTCTACGAAGTAGTAGAATATGAAAGTACACGAATCAATGAAGAATATCACCTTTGCGGAGAATCATCTTGATACACCTCTCGGATGGTAGCAAAAAGAAAGAATTTTCTCTTATAAGTGGAGAGAGGTTAAGTCCCAAGTCTTCTTCCAAAATCCTGAAAAGAATTCAGATTTTGGAACCAAAATCTAAGACCAAAATCTGAGAAGACTTTCAGATTTCTATGCTTAGGAGTAAAGGAAATTGGAAGGAGAACTCTAGCACCTGTTCAAGCATGGTATGAACGTGAGTGAGAGAGGGGTTTGGAGAGAGAGAGGGAGAGGGGGCGGGTAGGTTGGCGGGAGTGAGGGGCTGAGGTGGAGTTTAATTCCTAATTTCCTTAATTGGTTTAGGAATTAATTTAGGAATTAAAGTTTTAGGGGAATTCGGCCAAGAGTAATGACAAGGATTTGAAATTATTTCCCAAAGCAAAAGTGGAGGATTAGAAAATAATTTTATCTAAAGCCAAAAAGGATGGGGGTGAGGTCGGCGGCATCTATAGGGGAGATATGGGTCTAGTACAATCAATTGGGTTACTTAATTTGGGATTTGGGATTTAGGAAAGAAGTATTTAAATCCAATTTGAATTTGAAATTCAAATAGAATTCTTTTAAAACTTTCCAAAAATAGAATGACAAATTAGGAAAGATTTCAAATTAGTTGGATTTGATTTTTGAAAATCTGTCCAAAATTAAATCACCCAAATTAGGCAAGGATTTTAATGGGAAAGGGGAAGTTGGGGGGGGGGGGGGGGGGGCGTCTATGGGGGGTTAGGGCCGGCAGTATGGGAAGACCGGGTGTGGGCTTGGGCCGTGAGGTTGAGGGAGGAGAAGGGGTCGGGTGAGGTGACCGGCAGCTTGTGATGGAGGAGGTGGTGGGAGTTCGATTGGGAGGAGACGATGGCTTGGAGATGGAGAAGGGTTTGGGTGTAAAGAGGTCCAGTGGTGGTGGTGGAAGGAGGAAAAACAAAGATAAAGAAAGACAACGAACCCGGCCGTCTCCAAGGTTGGTGGGTGATATGATCTTCCTCTTCTAGGGATTTCTCCAAAGTTCTCTCCAAGAACTCTCAACACACAAGGACAAGAAATTTCTCATAATAATCATTCATCCCCTCAAAATAACAAGATGAAGGCTATAAATAGCCTCATACAATGATTTAAAGCAAAAGGACTCAAATACCCTCAATGGGCTACAAGACTCAATCCCTCATGCAAGGGTAAAAATGAAAAATGCTGACATAAAAAAATTACATCAATAAGTAGACAATAATAAAATCAAAAGTACATCGGATAAATTGTGGCCGTTGATTTACGGCCACGTCGACGGTAGACTTTCCAACTGATGTCCCCATCACTAGTCCTTCATTATCGTAGACGAATTCATGATCTTGCTTGAGATCGGCCATTCATGGGTAAGGAGGCCGGGGAAAGTCGTGTGTCCTTTCTCTTAGATGATGATTCAAGTAAGGGAGAAAAGTAAGGGAGGAGGGTGAGACCACCCGGTTGGTCGGCCAAGGCTAGGAGAGGGTGCCACTTTTAATCTTTTGATGGTTATGCAGACGCTCCCCCCAACCCCAAAATCCAAAATCATTTTATTTTGATGACACCTTATCAAACACTAGTTTCTCAAACTTGAAGTTTTGGAAATCCATGAGAATTCTAGTAAGTTCATAAACTTTATTCACCTTCACATGTTCAAAATCTATTTTTTATGCTAAATTAGCCTACAAAGATTTTTATTGTGATAAGTCAGATTATATTGATGATGAAGATTGAAGACAAATCATCAAGCCTCTTGCTTAGCCCGACCCTAAGGTTGTGCCTAAGATTACTCCTAAACCTAAATTTGAGAAGACGCCTGGGTCTATCAACAAACTAAGATTGAGATATCTTCTATTACTATAATTATTAGGATAACATGTTGATCCATAAATTATAGTATGCTTGCAAGATTCAAGTTACAATTGAAGGCAACACATAGAGCAAATTACGGACAAACTTGTTAATTGAAATTGGAAATAAGAGAAGGATTTCATTAAATCTATATGCAGATACACAAATAATGGATTAATTAAACTGAAAAAAAAATAGAAATCTAAAATATAAATATAATTACTTACACGAATAAGAAGCAATATACAGATTCATAAATAACGAATTAATGATAGTGGTTAACATCTAATTTAGTTGATTAAGAATATTAAAATTATTATTAATGCCTTGATATTAAACTTTTTTTATATCAAATTTATACTGTAATATTCTCAAAAAAATATTAATATTAATAAATAAGATTTTAAAAGTATGTATTTTAAGTAATTAATATAATTAAGAAATAATAGATAAACACATGTTAATAAAATAATTTTTTGATTGATAAATTAATCCTAAAGTGTTATTGATATTAAATTAAAAAATTTATATTATTAAAGTAATTATATTTAATCAAATATTAATTAAATAATATACAACCTATCATTGAGCTTAATATCAAACTTCTAACAAGGTACTTATTGATCAGCAAACAATCTAGTTCATGAACGTAAATAAATGAGTTAAGATTGTGTTTATGCTTGATTCATTTAGCTTTTGACTTCGATAGTGTTCAAATTTGTTTGATTGCTAACTTATGTGAATTTGAATTAGTATTAATTGAGCTGAGTTCAAGTTATTCTTCGAGTGAATCACTTCTCTTATAGCCGTACCTTGATCATTTTCTTTTTTTCTAAGTCCCTCAATTTTTCAAACTAAAGTAAAATTTCCTCTTCAGTTAACAACACTTGCCTAGTCCCATAAAGCTCCGTGTTACTTTAACCATTTGTTTCAATTCAGAGTTGTGTGTATATGATAGTATGCATTTACCACATATAAGCAAGAATGTAATAGGGTTCTTATTTAACTGCTGCTTATCCTCCAATATTTGAAAATTCTACTTCATTGACGGCACTTCATAATTTTCATTATTACTTCTGCTTTGTCATTCTTGATTCTTCCCTTCAGTTGGCGATTCTTATCATAATTCTTAGGTTCATCTTCACTTTTTGTAGCACTCATCAATTGATCTTTTTTGTTAGAAGTTTCATTTAGTGTTGAATTGTTGATGATTGCACACAATCTTTAATTGGCTGGCGCTGGCTGTAGGATCTTGATCTTACAAAACCTGGAATACCGAGAAGTTTTAAAAGAACAGAATTTGAAACCACCACCAAAGAAGTTCTGAAGAAGGCTGATTTCAGGGTAAGTTATAATTTTAATGCCTGTCTTGTGGCTTCATCGCTTGATACATTTTTAAGCATTTACATGATCTTCATCACCTATTTTTTTTCTTTTTGTACTCCTATCTGATTAAAATCCAGTTCGCATGAAATCTATTTGTGGATAAAAAGCACAATTTCTTTTGGAGTAATTTGTAAAAATTATTTGTGTTGTCATCTATTTTGATTTAATTATGCTGTAGATCTTTATTGCTTTTACCATTTATTGGGTTAGCATGGAGTTGAGTTCAAGCTAGTAGAATTAGTCCTTAAGATAAATGAGCTTGCCACTAAAGCTTCGTTTGGGATGGCTTTCTTATTGCTTCTTAAAGCAGTTTTCTAGTAAAAAATTAAATTTTTTGTGCTAGAAAGCTACTTTAAGAAGCATTTAGAAAGCTGTCCCTAACGAAGCCTAAATAAAAATGCATTCTGACTAGAATTGGCTCGACTTTGAAAGTATTGATCCTTGATAAACTCAAATTCATTTTGAGTTGACCTGAACTAATCATATTCCTATGTGAGTGAGATTATAATTTAATCACTAAGTTTGCTTTTGAACTACAAATATGCATATAAATATGTTGAATCAGCTTGAATCACATTTTGCAAAATCATATTCACTCAGAAATCAACTAAACAAAAAATTAAGGTTGAGATATTGGCATATAACTCAACTTGGAGTTCATGGATTCAAATCAAAACTATAGCAAATTTTGAGCAAATTTTGAATTTCAAGCAAAATTATCAACCTTATTCATGTAATCAAGTTCATGTGTTCCGTGATAGTTCTACAGGCATACATTCGGTGCTTCATGTTTCATTCTCATACTACAGCACAGTATCAAAGTTTCAGAAAAATCTCAAAATTTTCAAATGCTGTCTACTTCATGATTCTCTGCTAACAATGAATACTTCTGCTATCAGAATGTGAGATTTCTTTCCAAATTTCTAACCGAAGCTGGAATTATCATCAAAAGAAGTCAGGTACGTAAATACTAATTAGGCCTTTTGCAGTACTTTTCTGTTACTACTTATGTTATATTCCCTTGCTATTCTCTCTGCAGACCAAGATTAGTGCTAAAGCTCAGAGGAAAGTTGCAAGGGAGATCAAGACTGCGCGTGCCTTGGGGCTTATGCCTTTTACCACAATGGGCACAAAACCTTTCATCTTCGGGAAAACTATGGAAGATAAGGAGGAGGAATTTGAATACGACACATACAATGGTGCTACTTCCCCGGACTTGGATGATGCTGGAAGTTGATGTCACAGTATTATCACTTCGAACATTTTCTCAAGGTGCATGGTTCTTCCTAGTCTGCTTTTAAACTTTGTTGGAGATGATTTTTCTGCTATTTTTGGTGGTAGAAAAGCAAGCCTGCTTTTGGACTAATTATTCTGTGTGAATGCGGAATGTCGTCCGGAGAGTAATTAGAATGGGCCACGTCACCCTTGTGCTTGGTACCGCGGCGGACGGATTTCTGCGTGCGGTCTCCGCACAGAATAATTTCTCCTGCTTTTGTGGTGGCTTGTACTTTTTTGTTTTTCACTTTTAAAATTAAATTTTTGGGGGTCCATTTGAGACAACTTTTTCATTATTTTGCTTTGCCGACTAATATCAGTATATCACAGTTTTATTTGACTATTGCTTTTTTTTTTTAATGATAAATTGTTTCTTACAATCGAATTTACTACTATGTAAATTTTAGAGAATTTTGTGATAATATTCTATAATTTACTAGTGTTATTATTTATTTATAATATTCATAATAATAATAAAAAATACTTTTCCTAATAACAGTTTAAGGTTTTATTTGGGACAGCTTTCTTACTGCTTTTTAGAGTAGCTTTCGAGTACAAAAATTTTACTCGAAAGCTGCTTTAAGAAGTAGAAAGAAAATTCAGTAAGAAAAAAGTCCCAAACGAAGCCTAAATGGACCTTTTAACCATAGTTTTTATTATGCAACTTTTCAGAGATAAATTTTAAAAAAACTGTTAAAAAAAAAATCTTTCAAATAGAAAACCCTTTCTATAAAAAAAAAGGTTAAAAAATGTTCCAATTTTTCCAAACAAATCCTAATTGCTGGAGGATTTTTAAGAAAGCGCCTACTACTTTGTTTTATCAACTTCTCGTGCACTCCCATTTCTTGCTTGCTGTTTATACTTTAGCTCCAGATTTTTTTTTGAAGGACAATTTGGCAGCCTCTTATTGTATTAGTTCAAAACCTTTTTAGTAGGTAGTAGCTCTGGTATCAAGTATTTCTTCTTGTTTGGGCGTCATGATATGGAATTTTCTCATTTGGAAGTCATTCTTAGATTTCGTGTGGGACTGCCTCTTAAAAGAGTTTTTCAGTACAAAAATTTTATTTTTAGCACTAGGAAGTTGCTTTAAATAGCAATAAGAAAGCCGTCCCAAACGAAGCCTTAATTTGAATATTTATTTGTAATTGTCAATGTTGGCTTTCGGTTTATTTGCTTTGTAAGTTTAGTTTTGATTTCAGAAGTATGGTGTTGCATGATTTGCAGCTGCTAAAGGTTTCGTCTGGGATAGTTTTTGGCAATTGTTTTTTCAGTTCTTTCAAAAAAAATGTATACTAAAAAGACGTTTTAGTAAATTGTTTTAGAAAATAATAAAAAAAACTGTTCCAGAAAAACAAAAATATTTGAAAATGTATATATGTTCTTTCAATCATTCATACTAGGTTTGATTTATTATTAAATTGCTGTATTTATTCTATTTCATCTGAGTAATTTTAGCTCTTCTTTTTTTTTGTTTCACTTTTTCATAAATTAAACATAAATTCAGACACAAGTCATATATATAAGCTTCAAATTTTAGATCTCTTAATTGATTGTCTAAGCTTCTAACTAACAGATCAAGATGTATTGCATGCTCTAAATATTTGAAAACATGAGAATGAAATATATATATATATATATATATATATATATATATATATATATATATATATATATATATATAGTTTGTTATTTTTAGAGAGATTGGATAGCGGTTTTAGGCAATCTACTCTATATTTAAATTTACTTGGAAATTTATCTATTTTTATTAATCAGAATAAAATTAATATATAAATTTGGTTTTGATTTTTTTTTCATAAACTTTTAAGTAAATTAAACTATTTTAAATTACATGTCATTGACAATGTGACACTCATGAAGTGGGATGGAAATTTATGTTAAGTTGTAAGGTCAGAACATTTATTGAGACCTCTGCTAAAACCTTCATAGATTGAGGCCTCCATGAGAGCTTGCTATATGTCAAGTGGAGCTCCATAACTATAATATTTACTTGCAAGAAAAAAAAATATTTAAAATTGTTTAATTATGTAAGTTAAATTTTGGATAATGATTAAATCTCAATTATCCATTGTAAAAAAATGGTTCCTAAATAATTCCCTAGTTATGTTAAACATTAAAATAGATAAAGAAAATTAAATTATTTAGGTTTCCTTTGGAACTATTTTGTTGTTATTTTTTAAATCAGTTTTTTAGTAGAAAAATTAAAAATTTGTAGGATTTACATATATATCATTTTATTTTATGCTATTTATATATCTAATATTCAAAACTTTAATGTTATATTCTTATCACTCAAATCTTGAGGGATTGTTTGGTAGCAGGATTTAGGCCGGATTTGAGCGAAATCTAGCCAAACAATCAAAAATGCAAAACATAACTCACGACAAATGAAAGCCGACGTAGATGAAAAATTCAGCCTTTTTGTGTTAAATCCTAGATTTCTGAAATCCTATTTTTTTCCTGATTTATTAAATTCATTAACTCGAGAGGAAAAATCTGTTGGTTAAATATGCTCTATAACCAATCACATGGAACTTTTATTTGGTCCGGTCATAGGACGTAGCTCTACGTTCGGCCGCCAGTAGAATCGCACCACGCGTTCTCACTATTTACCGTGCGCCCTGACCTGACCCGGAACGGACCTAGGATGGCTCGGTATTTTTCAATTTTGCTAGGTACTGGTCGGTATTACTCGGTATTGATCGATTTTGCTTGGCAATAATCAATACCGAGCAAATACCGAGCAATACTGAGCAAATACCGAGTAATATCGAGTTGTACCGAGTTTTTTCTAGAAAAACTCGGTACAACTCGGTATTACTCGGTATTGGTCTTCACAGAGCGGTGTTTCTCGTTATTGCCATGCAATACCTAGTAATACTGAGCAAATACCGAGTAATACCTCGCAATACGCGAACAAAGCATTCCCGGGTTCCGATTCGGGTCAAGTCGTCGGGCCGCACGGTAGAGAGTAAGAGCACGTGGCGACATGTTATTCTCGGCCGAACGTAGCTCTACTTCTGGTCAGAGGATGTAATAATTGTTCCAATCACATGGGGTTGAATAGGATTTATCATGAATGTTATCAAATAGCTTTCAGGATTTAGACCCCTAAAAAATTTCCGAAATTCATATTTAGCGGATTTACGAAATTCTACTTAGATTAAATCGTGAGTGCTACCAAACAGCACCTAAAAGTATCAAGATAAACGTATAACAAAGCTGAAAATATTATTTTCTTATCAGCTCATTAATAGATAAATTAAGAAGGATATTACAATTAATATTGAGATATAATTTATGGTTAATGATTTTGATGCAATGATTTCACATTGTAAGTTATTCTTATTTAAAAAAAAAAAAAATATTAAATAAATTTTTATCTAATTATATTAATTTAGAAAATTGAACTCTTAATTTCTATTGATTTTGATAGGTTTTTTATTCCATCATCCCTCTTCAGCGAACTCTACTTGCAGCCAAACAGTCCGTAATCCCCACGCAATCATCAGTCAACACGCTAATAAGAATCCGATCCCCTTCTTCAAATCTGCAAACCCTAAATTCCCTGTTGCCGCCCAGTGTTTACTGCTTTCCTCCTTTGTACGCCATGCCGAAGAACAAAGGAAAAGGAGGCAAGAATCGCAAGAGGGGAAAGAACGAGGCCGACGACGAGAAACGCGAGCTTGTCTTCAAGGAGGACGGTCAGGAGTACGCCCAGGTTCTTCGCATGCTCGGCAACGGGAGGTGCGAGGCCATGTGCATCGACGGCACCAAGCGGCTGTGCCATATCCGGGGAAAGATGCACAAGAAAGTCTGGATCGCTGCCGGAGACATCGTTCTCGTCGGCCTGCGTGACTACCAGGACGACAAGGCCGACGTCATTCTTAAATACATGCCTGATGAGGCCCGTCTCCTGAAGGCCTACGGTGAGCTCCCTGAGAGCACTCGCCTCAACGAGGGTATCGCAGGCGGCCTCGATGAGGAGGACGAGGGCGCTGGGGACGACTACATCGAGTTTGAAGACGAGGACATTGATAAGATCTAGATGTGCTCTGCTCGCAATTTGAGAAATTTTCTCGTATCTTTTTATTTATTTAATAATCGCCTGTGGTTTCTCTTTGACCGTAATTAAAGTCTATATGATTTTCTTTTCTCTGGTAAGGGATGCATGAGGCCTTCTGATAATCAGGATTCTGAAATTTGGCGTGTTGATCAGGTTTTCGAAGCTGGGTACAGAATACAGATGCCATACTTATGCTATATGTTTTGCTGATGCTGTTTTTGTTTAGCTTAATTGATCTTATGGACATTGTACTTTGGGTTATATAATGTTCTGTTATGCCGAACTGGCAACTGTTTGATTGGCCTTTTTTGGTCCAATATGTTCATGCGTTGACGAGGATCTCTCTGTTAATTCGTTAGGCCGATATGAATGCGGGTCTGTTTTTCCATTTCTTCGTTTGATTGTTCTATAATGTATGAATGCTTATGGTTGCAAGGTAAGAAAAATTTGTGCTTTGTTTTTGGAACTTACGAAATCTCTCGAGTAAATTTTTACTGAGATTGAAGTTTGTGTCACGAAAACTATTTTGAAGTCAGTATGATATCGTTTTGTATTTGTTTAGTGTTTATATGTTTATATGTCTCTTTTTGTTCCCCCTTTTAGAATGTTCTCTTCTTGGGTGTGTTACAGAGTCATTTTATTTGTTATTTTGGGTGAACTTCTTATTCTCAAATTAGGTTAGACCTAATTGAATTCATACAGAGTAGATAAAACTGAAAGAAGATCAACACATAAGATGCACAAAAAATTATAATGAATTCCTCATAATTAAACCTCCAAAATTTAGGCTTCACAACATAAATCTAGTGCAACATGAAACTTTCCTCTGATGGCCGAGGCATATATTACTTTTCTCACATGTTCTTTGTTCTCCGTGCAACATTTTTACAACTTTATTTTAGCTGTTTATTTTATTTTTTTTTAATTTTTGTGGATGAACTTGTTCTACATGAGCTTCTATATGATATGACTAACATATATACTTTTATAACATGTTCTTTGTTTTCCTTGCAGCATGGTATCTTCTTTATCTTAACATCAATTTTTAACTGTTCCTCCCCCTCGAAGTGGAGAATTTGCTGTTGTTTTTTCCCCAATCTTTGACTTGTTTGCTGAAATGTGTGTCTGGTGTGTTTGTCTTTAGTTTAGGGTTTTGGGATAAGTGGATATTCACATAATTAGTTAATTTAGGGTTCATTTGAGACATCTTTCTCATTGCTTCTTAAAGCAGCTTTCTAGTAAAAAAATTCAAAATGTTATACTAAAAAAGATGATTTAAGAAGCAGTAAGAACGCCATCCCAAATGATGCCTTTATATCATAATCATTCCAACTTTGCTAGTTTACCTTCGGCTTCATTGGGACGGCTTTCTTACTGCTTCTTAAAGCAGCTTTCTAGTATTGAAAGTTTAATTTTTGAACTAAAAAATCGTTTTAAACAGCAGTAAGAAAATCGTCCCTAACGAAGCTGAAATCTTGAAGACTGTAAAGTTCGTTCTAACTATTTTTTATCAGAATATCCTGATAATAATTTTTACATTTTTCTTTTGTCCCAAACATGTCATGCCCATGCCGACGGAGAGTTTAGCGTCCACAGAGGGCATCTGAGAGGTGAATCAGATTATATAACTGTGCACACTTGGATGACAGGTGAAATATGCTAACTAGCTGAACATATTTCAGTAGAAAGAAATCCTGCATCTATCTACTGCTTTCCTCTTCTAGCTTGCTATGCTAAATATGTTCTAAGCTTTTAGTTGTAACAGTCGGGAATGATTCTTTGATTGTCGCATTTGCATTCATAACTTGCACACCAACAGTTCGATTTTTAAAGGAGATTAACGGTCCTTTCAGGCAAATTTATTACTCTTAAATATTTCGACCGTTATATTTTTTATAATCAGATCTCATGCTACACACATATATATATATATATATTATTGAAATTGTTTTTCTTATATTTATTCTTTTTGTATTGTGATTGGCCTAAAATTTATTGTGATGATAGGCTGTTAAGGGAATAATTTTAATTTCTATAACTAAGAGTTAGTCTCTTAGGATATAATCAATTATAAGAGATTATGGGCCTCCAAATAAAATAATACATATTTAAATCATTTATATTATACTTCTGTGTTGTTGGTTGGGAGCTTAGGTTACCAATTAAGAGGTTTTGGATTCTAGTCTTATGTATGTGATACGTCTGTTTTAATTGGCTTAAATGTTAAAAAAAAAAAACATTTATATTGGATATGAAAATATCTCCATAATTTAGATTGAATTTTAAAAATCATAAGAATTTTTTGAGTTTGTGCTAGAATTTAATTATATTTTTTGAGATAAATATTATTTATGTTGCACTCAATTTTACAACATGGATAAATATTTTATGTTATAAAATTTCTATCTATGTTTTTATGATGTGGGGAAGGCGACACATCATTGATTTGCTTGAAAATTGAGCCTTTTGGTCCGTTACAAGAACATGTAGAAGAAAAATTATTACGTGCGGAGTTCGGGTGTAATTTTATGTCTGGAGTGTGAGTGTACATAGCGTGTTCGAACGTAACTTTACATCTGAACTTCGCACGTAATAATTTTCGCTACAAAAGAGTTGATGTTAGAAGATGTTAAAAGAATAAGAGTTGGAAATTCCATGCGTGTATTACTCTATGATGAGGATGATAGAAAAGTCATAGCAATCTTCTATAGAAAAAACTCAAGGTTTGAACTGGTTTGGTCAAAAGGCCTTTCACGATGGAGTTATTGAGAAATATTCACCATACAAGAATAGCATAATACGATATAATAACAAAGCTAAGGAGTTGCATAACAATTGTTTAGAGAGAAGATAACTAAGAAAGAGCGTTTATAATAAGGAGATAGAGAAGTAAATGAGAAGATCTTATATCAGATATGACAGAAGAATCCTATATATTAGAAGAGTACCTAGAAGAGTACCTATTGTTAGCATAAATTTTAGGCTTAGTTTGAAGCAGCTTTTTTACTGTTTCTTAAAGCAACTTTTTAGTATAAAAATTAAAATTTTTATACTAAAGAACTACTTTAAGAAGTAATAAGAAAGTCATTTCAAATAAAATCTTGGTGTTCATATTAGTGATCCTCTGAGCACAAGCCTAATCATTAAGACTATTTGAACAAAATGATGCTAGAAATGCTCTAAATATCAACATTTCACATTAAAATTGAATGAGAATTGATAAAAATGCTGAAGGATCATTGGAGTTTCTATCATATGTAATAAATATGGCAAAATAATTATTCTTAGGCTTCGTTTGGAACGGCATTTTTTTTGCTTCTTAAAGCAATTTTTTAGTAAAATTTTTATACTACAAACTGATTTAAGAAGCATAAAGAAAGCCATCCCAAACGAAGAGGTTAAAATCCTACAAGAACTGATAATAAATTCTTTGAACTTGGCTATTAAATCAATTAATATCATTGAAATCAACACTTGAAATATACTTAAGAAGAAATTGTGATGTTTAGTGGAATATTAAGATAAATTAATAATTGTGGAGAGAAACTAAGCACATTTAAGAGAATCCTTCCAAAAAGGATTCCCAAAGGGCATGCTCACGATATGAACCCCTAAGAGCTCTACTCATTAGACCTAGATGATTATATATTTAATGCAAAAGTTCATGTGGGTAACAACGATTGCTTTTTTTAAGTTTTGAAGGTTTTTTTTTTTTTTTTTTTTTTTTTTTATGGTTACTTTAACATATAGTTAGATATGTCCATAATGTTTTGTAGTGTGTAAGACCATAAATAAACTCATGGAAGATTATACCTACGGTCACGACCTATCTTAACATAACCCATATATCTAATTGGTCATATCAAATGAAGCGCGGGTCCCATAATCTTTATATGAAAAGAGTTTTTTTTTTAATCTTTTAATTCACAACAGAGCCACTAAAATCTTAATATACATAATTTTAATAGCATCCATAATATATATACTTCACTGATCCATTCATATCAAAAAGATTTGTATAATAATCATGATTGTTTATCATTTCCAATAAAATACATTAAATTCATGATTAAAAAAGAATACATCCCTCTTAAAAAGAAAATACCTATAAATGGCAACCCTTTAGATCAAATTTGTAGTTGTCTTACCTTTTCCTGAAACATGTAAACATACAGAGTGATCAGATAGCTCAATTAGGTTACACATAACCTATAATTGTATTCAATGTAAGAAAAATAAAACGATATGCAAGTTATCATCAATTGGCTCATAAAAACTGATCAAATGTTGAATCAATATTTTTTTTACTATGCTTACTCTTATACATGTATCACACACAATGCAGTTATGATCAAATCATCAAGTGGGAATCATGCTTCACGCCTCAAAATCTCTGGTGAAAGAATTTATTTTCTCTTTTTATTTTCAATCGTTATTATCTTGTCAATTCATTAATCAACCATTGAAACTATATCAATATCAAAATCCAGAACTAATTAATTTCATTATAGAAAACCAATAAACAACAAAAAATATAATTCACATTTCTATAGTTCATAATTACATCATAACGGTAGAGTCCAAAATAATATATACAATAACCACTATAGCTACAAAAATAAATACATAAACTAAAGAACTAAAATAAAATCTACACAAGTATCACTCCATGCACACATAATCTCAAGCTGCAGACTTTCTTACCTAAAATCATTTAAAACACGTAATGATCGAACGGCTCAACAAGTAACTAAAATCTTACAATTGAAATCAATACAAGAAAAGAAAAATAATATCCTGTAAATCATATAAATAAAACTATACATCAATATATATATTAGGTATATGTACTAATTGTTTAGTTTATAACACATCACATCGTAGCCCACAATATTAAAAAATAATTATCCATATTAGTAATAGTAATCAATATCATTATGAATAGTAACAATATCAATAATAAACATCATCAGTATAGTGTAGGCTATAGTATCAATATTACTAATAAATAATCATTCAGTAATCTGTATTATATAGTCAATGATCAATATTCTATCAGATATTTATATGAGGGCATCTTGCTTATGCACTTATGACTCTCAGTCAATCTCTAGCTCCTTATGTGTCATGCCCCAAGATCAAACTTGGAAAGAATGTCAATCAATTACTCAAACAATTTACCAGAGCTATCTAAAACCTTCATTTAAACAATCTATCAAACATCTATAAAATTTAAAACATCCATATACAAGTCGATTCATATCTCAAAAGGTCATGTACAATACTCAGGAACTATATTACAATCACAAGTAAAGAAATCTATCATGTCCTGAGTACAAAAGAATCATCAATCGACCAAAAGAACAAAAACCTGTAGATCTGGATCAATTCCTATCTCCTGCTCCCAAGCCCTGACCTGAAAATATCAACCATATATAATGAGCTTTACAAAGCCCAGCAGGTCACCTAATACCTATAACTGAAATCAAAGCACGGCGATGCTATCAATATGCATGTCAGTCAATCTAATCCATATCAGTCAATGGTCAATGAGTCAATGCAATCTGGAAATCAATAGTCAATAAAATCAATCAATGCAGCGGCAGGCAAATCAATAAATCAACTCAATCAATCAATAATCGTCAATCAAATCGATGCTGTCAAATCAATACGATCTATTCAATAAATCAAATCAAATCTAATCTATACTATCAAGTCGATAAAATCAATCGGAAAAGCAATACGATAAATCTCAATCTATTCTAACAGTGAATCCATGCAGCAGTCAATACGGTGCAGAAACAGTAGTAACAGCGAATCTATAAAATCTATAGGCAGCAATATCAATGAATCTATAGGCAGTAGTCAATAAATCTATACAATGTCCATATCCATGTTATCAATGCAATATCTATATCCATCCATGTCCATATCAATGCTCGGAATCAATCGATGAAATTAATGAAATCGTACGATACAGTAAATCCGATCAATTCAACAAAATAGAAATCGATAAATCAATAAATCTGTATATCAATACAGTAACATGCATTTCAATACTATAATACTGAACAAGTACAATCAACTGGCTATGTTGCTGTTGTAGAATCCATATTGCTGTTGTAGATATCCATATACATTGGTTCTATCAATAAGAGTCATCACTCTTTTCGCCCGTCGGCATATCAATAAACTCCTTATGACTCCCATCAATATATCAATAATCAATGTTTAAAGAAAAGCCCGTCAGCCCACCATCCTGTACAGGTCAATATCAATCTCCAACCAATGTTCAACCAGGTTCCACTTGTATTTCAGTATCAATAGGCAATTCAATAATCAATCCAAGAATCAATCAATAATCAATTCAATAATCCGTATTAAAGCAATCTAGAACAATCATATCAATAGTCATGCACATATCAATTCAATCTATCAATTTCAGACAAAACAGAAATCGTACGAAAATCGGACAGAGTAACGGCAGTCTATCCAATTTACACAAAAATCCTGCAAAAAGCACAAATTCCAAATTCATCCAAATTACAATAGAATATCCACGACATCAATACAAGACTATTATTCTATAGAATTCAAATCAAATCAAGTCCTGATATTTTTCTATTCAATAAAAATCGCGTAGAATCAATTCCGACCGGTAAAATCTTCGTAGAAAATACTCAAATCGTGTACAATAGTCATATCTATAACATATCAAAAGTTGTGCGGTGAAAGTTGTGTCAAATCAAAATCATGTCCAAAATTCGACTACGAAAACACAAAATAGTGCACAACTCGGTCAAAACTCAATATCTCTTAAAACAGAAATAGGGTTCGGAGTCCTTACCACGAGATCTTCTCTTTTCCCAACAGCGACGTCGGACAAAAAGCGCTCCGCGGCCTCCAAAATCCAGCTTCCCTCTTTTCTCTTTATCTTTCTCTCTCCTCAAATCAGATATTTTCGTTTTAAATGATTTTCTCTCTCCTCAAAACGACTAATTTCAGCTTTAAAGAACTCAGATCGGCCCGGCCGATCGCCATATCGTCCCGGGACGATCAGACCAATTTTGATCGTCCTGGACCGTTCACAGGGCTATGATCAGGACGATATTTTGAACAGTACTGATCGGCCTGGACGATCTCAATATCGTCCCGGACGATCCTGTCCAGAAATCGCTCCAGAAAGCACTCCAGAAATCAGCTGTTTTCAATGCACTGATCGGCCTGGACGATCTCAACATCGTCCTGGCCGATTCTGGGAGGAAAATCCAATTCAGAGAGGAACAGTAAGGGAACGAGATCTTACATTATGTCTCTCAATCATTGCTTTGAAATTGTTACGCTGTAATCGTTATATCATTGTATTGTTATAGGATTATCATTTTATATATCTGATATCAATCAGTACCTCCTTTTCTATCAGATCAATATTAATATTGATACAACATCCTTTTTTCTCACTAAAAAAGTATTATATTCCAGTACCTATCAATCATACAATTCACTACATCTTATCAATCATAATACATCATTTTCACTTCAATTTAAGTACACATTTTAACACATGTTTCATGAAGAAATTCCTATACACAAATTTAATCGGTGAAAATACAAAAAAATTACATCAAATCATTCATATTGATCAAATTTATGATATTTTAAAAGTTGCATGGTACGTAAAAGCTTACGAAATCAGGAGATAAAGTAGTTTTTGGCAGATTTAAAAGAGATAAATATGTAGAAATCAAAATCACTAAAAATAGAAGTAAGAGGATAGTTACTTACAATGGTCAAAACACTTTCTATAAAAGAAACGACGAACGAAAATCACCTGAAGACCCTTTTGTCTCTTCTTCCCCCCCCCCCCCCCCCCCCCCCTTCCTTCATTTTTCATGGCCAAGCCATGCAAGTGAAGGAATGAGGGAGAGGTGGCAGAGGATTTAAAGAAAAAATATTTTTGGTGGCTTAGCATTGTAGCGCTCAATCAACATTGTGGCACCGCATATAGAAATCAAATTTATTATATAATAGAGACACCAGTGTTGTGGCAGCAGTTTCTAGGACCACAATACTCTCAACCCCAATGCCAAAGCACTCTAGTTCAATCAACAATTAAAAAAAAAATCATATTTTTCATTTAAAATACTTTTCATATTTTTGGGTTATTACATCACATGTTCATATGTCTTATATTCCATATCATATTATTATATATGGTAGTATGTCATCACCTGTATCATATGTGTAATTGTGTATCATTATATATGCTAGCATATCATCATGCGTAATGTGTGTATCATCATGTATGTTAATATATCATCATTTGTATCATATGTATGTCATAATGTATGCTAGTATATCATCCTATATATTATATGTATATTAACACCATATGCTATAAATGAGGTGTTCTAGAGTATCATCATGCTCATATACATCAATATTGTGCATATATCATATCAAAAGCATCATCATGTTCATGTATATTTGTAATATGTATCAGTTCATATTTGGAATTATTACCATGCATATAAAAATGTTTGTGATCATGTATGTCAGCTCTATATATATTGTATCATATTATGATTATTAATATGTGTATATGTATTATCATTATGTGAGGTTATCATGTATAACAATATTATACATCATAATGTACAAGGAGTATCATCATGTATGCTAGTACTAGGTATCATATGAAATTATTATGTACATACCAATAATATGCAAAATATATCTACTACAATGATCATGTATCATTATAGAGTATATTTCTATACAACATTATGCCATATTATATTATATCATATTGTGTAAAATATCATATATAAACATCATAACATCATATGCATATGTATCATAAGTAAGACAAGATTTTTGACTAATCATATCACGTGTAGTCATTCATATACAATATCACATACCGCATGATATTAATTATCTCTCATCATGGTATCAATCAAAATCATTTATAATTTCATCACTCCAATCATAATTATATCATAATCATATTATATTCCTTTATATCTCATCATATCACATATTTGATTCATTGAAAAGAAAGCATGTCGGCCCACCCTCCTACATAGAGTATCATTATGTGTCTCTGCCAACCTGAATTAGTTAGTAGCAAGTCTTAGTTGTATATACATGTTTCATGACAGATATATATAAATATCATATTTTTTGTGCATAAGAAATATCATGTAAATCATAATAATTGTATTCATAAGATAATTCAATATGTTCATTTCCACATATATCCATTTAATAAGTATATCATACAGATATGCATGCTTTAGTTAATAAGTTAAGCTAACTATGCATGTCATGTCAATTTACTACATGCCATGCTAAATGATCATTATCAGATATGCATATCAATCATTTTACCAAAACATAATGCAATGATCATTCATAAAATTCATGTTTTATTTATCATACTTTTCTTAGGGAATATGAATCAATTACTAAAATATTTGATAAAATCTCAATATAATCATGTCAAAATATTCAGAATGAGTAGCTCTATAACATACTAAAAGTTGCAAAATAAAATTTTTGCAAAAAGTCAAGATATTATATATTTTATAACTTATTATCAATTTTCACCCCAAAAATCATTTAGAATTCAAAATCATCAAAAATAGATGTAGGGTAATAGTAACCTACATGGAGATGAACAACTTTCCTAATTGGCTCGACAGATAAAATTGGTTTTACGACCCTGTGCTTCTCTTTATATCTCCTTCTCTCCTCCCTTTACCCCTTTCTTCTCCTCTCCCGACCAACTGAAATAAAGTATGATTGATTTGGGTAAGAGGTTTAGATATTTATAGAAAATTATTGAAATTGGTCTAGTGTTGTAGCACTCCCTAAGGGAGGTTTCTAGAACTTAAAAAAAAATAGAGATCTCAGCACCACAACATCGCAATCCCCCAAGCACTTCTAGATTTTTGTTTCACAAATAAAGAGTTTAGCACAACAACCTTCCATTATAGCATCGTGGAGCTCTCAAGTACCTAAAACTTCTAATATAGAGGGCATCACTATAGTGCTGCATGTATAGTGCCACGATGCCCCCCTAAGGGCAATTCTAAACTTAACAGTTTTCATTCTAATTTTCAATTTACAAATTCATTTTTAATTCAAATTAACATAATCATTGTATTTAACATTTTCTATAACATTAATAATGCCAAATATAGTCCTAAATCTTAACACATTCTATTTAAATCGTTAGGGGCCCTAATTACTAGAATAAGTGGCTATTACACCAATAGCGTATATAATTATGTTTGGAACATCATAAAGTATGTTGGAATATAGTAGGGCCAAGAGTTTATGTACATGAACTACAATTAATGTAATGTGTAGGTCACAAATGAAAATTATGTAACATGATCATGAATTTCACGCCATCATACTTTAGATTTTTACATAAGGTAAACTACTACATTTTATAGAGCACAAGCCCAAATGAATGTTAAATACCTAGCAGAAACACGATTCAATCACATGAAATTGTGTAGAAATGCTAAAATCTTAGAATTTATGCAATAAAATTTGTTAACATATTGTCACATCCACATCTTAATGATATATATATATATATATATATATATATATATATATATATATATATATATATATATATATATATGCGCACAACATGAATAAATACATGAGAGTTGAAATTACTAAATTTTTAGATTGGATAATGGTAGTCTACCTAATATACGATAACTTTCACAACTAATATGATTTCTTAATAAGACTCTAAAAAAATAGTTTAAATTACACATTTAAAACTAACACTTTATTCAATAGAAGGCATAAAAAAATATTCATGAAATAATATACAAAATAAAAATACATTGGGGAAAACTAATTATAAAATGGATACTATATGACTCCCAAAACATTAAGTAGTATGGGCATATGTGATGTGATACCCAAATATCAACTTTAGGAAGAATTGCTTATTTTAGTCTCTTAATTAACCAATTAGAGCTTCTATGAATTCATCAATAAAAATCAAACCAGCAAAAATAACTAAAAATTATACACATCAAAATATAAAATTTTATTATCCCTCATTTTAACTTCTTTAGCTCTTAATTGCAAAAGAATAAAATTAGATAAAATAAAAAACTAAATAAAATATGAATTATTGATCTGTTCCTACTTCACTAGATCATGACCCCTTCCTTAAAATATATAAAATCACAGAGTGAGCTAACAGCTCGGTAGGTTACCAAAATATATAACTAAAATCAGCGTAAGACAATATGTATAATATGCAACTATGCATATGATGTAAATATATATAATAATTAATAAAATACTAACAAGTAATATGATCAATAAACATCAATGTAAATGTATATTTTAAGAGCAATGATCAGTAAGTTCGATTATATACCCAATAATTACAAAATAGTTTATATAACATCATATTACATTAGCATACCTATCATTATCATATATATGTAGTATATTATTTATGTTATGCATGTATATCATGTAAATCATATAAAAATGTGAAATATGCAAAATTTTTTTGGCGACTGTCTGGTGGAATAAGGCTGCCAAAATAACTAAAAAAATAGACCGCCCAGCTACCCGCTAGGCTTTCCCGACTACCCGCCATCGAAAGCTTGCCCCAGCTGCCCACGTGCGCTGCCCAGCTCCCTCAGCCAGTTTGCCCGACCGCGCAACCCCAGCTAGATCACGCCTGGCAGCCCGTCTGCGTGTAGAATCGAATATAGGACCTCTTTTGTTCGGTTTCACGGTGTCAACCACTCTACTGTGATGTAAAATGTGTTAAGTTATGAACTATTATATATATATATATATATAAGTTAATTTCTAGAAAAAAAAATTTAATAAAAATTAAAATAATAAATAATTAAAATAAGTTAATAATATTAATATTAAATTTGTTAATTAAAAAAAGTTAAAATTATTAATAAACAAGTTAAGGTTATTAATAAAAATATTAATATTAAAATTATTAATAGAATAATAATTTAAAGTTATTAATAGAATAATAAGTTAAAGTTATTAGTAAATAATTAAACTAATTTTTACTTTAACAGCTAAATTTTAATTATTTAAAGTTATTAAATTAATAATTTATTAAAACAGGCTATAAAAATTTTAATTAATGAAATTATGAATATATAATCTTTTTTAGAAATTATTAAAATCTGTTGGAAACAAATCAACCATAAATCCTTTAGAAAATCGGTCAGAAATATTGCATCTTTATCTATTGGAAAGCCACATAAAAATCAGCCACAAAATAGTCCACCGAAAATTTCGTCGGTAATAGATGATTTTCTTTGTAGTGACACTACTCAGGATCTATACAATAATATCACAACTATTTTATCCTAAGTATAAAAAAAAATTAAAAAGAAATATAACTTGAAGAATCTTGACTAGCCTCACACTCCAGCATCTCTACCCTGACCTAAAATCATTTAATCACATATAATGAGCTTAAAAAATCTATCAGGTCACCTAAACCTATAACTGAATTCAGAGCAAGACAAATGAGCAATATGCATATCAACAGTTAAATCATCGCATTTACTTTCATATGATCATTGAATCAATGCAGAAAAAGTAAAATTCATATATATGCAATAGCAGTAGAATATATAAACAGTAAAATATTACTATATGAAAGTCAGTAAAGTAGTAAACTAGTACGAGTGTCAAATTTATAAATCAATTGTCCTATCCGTAATACCAATCAGTAAATAAATAAGATTAAACATCAAATCAAAACATCATCAAAGACTGTTGAAATTAAATAAATGCAGTAAAATCATATAAGAGTATGCCTATACTATTCATATATTATATATCACGTGCTCATTATATCATATGCTTAATATCAGTATAGTGAAACAGTAGTATTAAATAATATCAGTATCTAAATCAATAACAATTTAATTACAAGAGCAATAGAATATTGCAATAATAGTAAATTCGTGAAGTAACAATAAATTTGTACATTAATAAAAAAAATGTCTCAAGAATATATATTTCATTAGTCAAACTAAACAAGTAAGAAGTCTTGACTATCATAGTACTTTTCAATATTATATCAGTATTAGTAAACCGTTGGCTCAGTAAATAAAGTTGTTACTCTTTGCCTGTCAGTACAGTAATCATCTCCTTATAACTTCCAATCAATATCACATGATATCAATAGAGGATAACACCAAACCATAGTATTTAAAGGAAAACACGTCGGCCCACCATCATATACAGGTTAATCAGTCTCCAACCAACTTGTCAACTAGTATTTACTTATCTTTTATACACACATTATTATCACAGTACTATAATAGTAATCTCAATCACATATCTACATTTATTTTCAATGCATTGCAATAAATAAAGTATAATTGAGCTTAATTCAAAAAATACTAAAATGTCATAACGGTTGAAAACAAAAATCATATTGAGCAAAAAATTAAATTTTCATAATTTAACAAAATTATAAATATTGCATGAAATAACATTATGACGCCTTAGTTGAACTAAGTCTTTATTTTTAGACATCAAAATAAAATTTTAAGTAGACAAAAATTATTATATTTTCAATATTTCCATTGAAAAATCTCAAATAAATACTCAAAACATTCATAATCTCAATCTTTATAACATGCAAAAAGATATGCAGTGAAAGTTTTACTAATACAAAATTATTCACGTTTTTCGATAACAAAAATATAAATTTGATCAGAAAAATATAAAAAATATAAAATGTTTAAAATCAGAAATATGGTGAAGATTCCTTATATATAGTGAGATGAGTAAATCCAAGGATTTAAAAACCGGACCGGACCGGCCGGTTCAACCAAGAACCGGTCAGGCTACCGGTCCGGGTCTAGCATTGGAGTCGGTCTGCATTCAAACCGGCCAAAAACCGGTTCAAATACCGGTTGAACCGCCGAACCGCTGGACCGTAACCGTTTGGAGGAACCGACCGGTTCAAATCTCGCGATTTTGGGCCGTTGATCGCACATCTAGTGGCTGAAATTTACTATTTGAAATATTAATAGATGAGGCGGAGGCGTAATTTTACGCGACTTTCTTTCTCCCTGCGATCGCAAACCCTACCGAGAGACCGAGAGGCGCCTGGCGAACGAACGCGTGAGAGCCTCGGCGAAGAACGACTGGGGGAGACGAACGACGGGGATAGACGGACGAACGACGCCTTCTTTCCTGCTATCTCTGTCCATTTTGTTGCCCAGGTATCTTTGTATCGGTTTCTCCCTATTTCGATTTTGTTTTCTACTCTTCTTTGAACAACTCATGCATTTGATTTTATACAACCAGAGGTTTGAATGTATATTTTATATTTCTAATATGCAGATGAAGAAGTCCTAGATGATGTTGGAAATGACAATGAAATAATTGGCAATGAGGATATTGATGCATTTGGAGGGGAATATTTTGATGAACAGGGATTTAGAGATATAACTTTTGATGCTTCAAATCTAGGAGACGATTTTTAGATTTATTTGCATATTTTATTTGAAGTTTGTTTTGATATGAAATTATCAACAATTATGAACAATTAATTTGCCTATTTATGTTTGTTTTCTATTGGAGATTTAGCTATGCATTTGTTTATGTTTATATATTTTTTAATGATATTATTATTTATTACGTCATCCGGTTCGACCCCGGTTCAACCGGTCGAACCGGTTGAACCGTGAACCTCTCCTTCGACCGGTTCGTTGTCCGGTCCGGTTTTCAAAACCTTGAGTAAATCTTTCAACTTGCTCTAATACCGAAAATCACTATGACGAAGATGATTTGCGATTTGGAGTTATATTGACTCTAAAAAAATTATTTACCTTGATCAAAATATCCCTATCTAAGTTCTTGTCACATATAAACAAGAAAATAACTATATAAATATGTCTAAAACAAGGCTTCTAAGTGATGTGAGACTAAATAACTTAGTTGAATGAAATTTTTATATTCATAACAAGTATAATACATATTTTTAATAATGTAAATAATATATTTTTTATTATTAATCATAATTTATTATTTATCTATTTAAATTTTTATTTTTTTTAATTTTATACTATTAAAAATTAATTTTATCTATTTATTAATTATAAATAATTTATAGTTTTGAGTTTATAATATGAATTTGCTATATAATTTATAATTATAAATTTTATCTAAATATATAATATACAATAAAAATAATTTATATTAAATATTTAAATTTATTTATAAACTACATTTATTTTTATATCATAAATTTATATTGTCATATAATAATTATATATAGGGCAATTTTTTAAACTAAGTACCGTTTAAAATTTAATTAAGCGATTAACCAACGAAAAAAAAAAATTTTAAACTCGCCAAAGTCGCCCGTTGAACGGGCGACTTACTTATTTAGGATAAGTCGCCCATTTAACGGGCGACTTACCTCTTTTATTACTCAACTGACCGTTATTTACTTCAGACCGTTATTTATTGAAGTAACGGGATTATGTAAGTGTGGTAAGTCGCCCGTTCAACGGGCGACTTACTTACAAATAATGTAAGTTTGGTAAGTCGCCCGTTGAACGGGCGACTTACTCTTGTTAATAAAAAAAAAAATTGCAACTAAATAGGATTATGATCAATTACTATATATTCTGTTTTATATAAATTTAAAAAGAAAGCTTAAAAATTTGCCTATTATATAAATTTGCCTATTATTTTTTTTTTTAAAGAAAGCTTAAAAATTAGTTTGTTTGGAAGAATTTGTAGAAAGAACTTGTTTGAGTTAATGAGTATTATATCAATTTAAATTTAATCAAATTAATATTAATGATTAATACATTTAATTACTTAAAGAATATAATCAGATTAATAATTTGATTGTTAATTTTTAAATAAATTTAATCCGATTAATAAATTCAATAATATAATAAAATTGATTGTTAATTTTAAATTTAAAAGAAAGTTATAATTGTAGGAAAATTTTTTTATATGTAATTAAATAAATGTTTTTTTGAATTATTAAATATTTAAATGAATTATTAAAGTTTTAATAGAAATGTTCTAAGTAGACATTGGATTTTTCTGTTTTAAAAAAATAATAGATGCACATGCTGCTTGAATTACTTAATGAGAACATTGGATTCCTCTATTAGGAGATGTCATTGAAAGCATTGGATTCTTATGTCATCTAGCTGTACATGATTGAACAAATCATATAGCTGGCTATATCTAGTCCTAACAGATAGACTATAAAGTTAAAAGGTCCAATAATATGTTAATGTATATTTTGGCTGCCTGATCCAACAACTGGGTGTCCAACGAAAGAAGGTCCATCAATCTGTATCCCCAATATCATAGAAACATCCTGCAACGTAATACTCATTTCACCAACTGGCAGGTGAAATGTATTCGTCTATGGCGACCACCTCTCAACCAGAGCTGTAAGCAAGTGATGATCCATCCTCATATACCTCATCTGACTGACACTGTCCAAACCCATAAAAACTAAAGCCTCCATGAACCTAGGGCAATTAATGGGCCACTCATGGACCATCAGTAAGTGTGAAGCAGCCTCCAATATAGTGCCCTGTAAATAATAAAATTGTTGCCATATTTGAGATTATTTATTTGAACAATGAAGCAATAACTAATGTATATAAATTTACCTGCTCAGGATGGGCTGCTCGGTGGCTGCCTGCAAGTGAAGAAATGCTAGGTTGAATGGTATGTACAGATGGCTGTGTGGAAGCCTCCACACTAGAAGGGCGCCTGCGGCGCCCGCGGCCCCTATCTTGTGAGGCTGCCATGAAACCTAGTAGGAAAAGGAAATGTTAGGAAAGCATAAATAATATAAAATTTTAATGACATTAGCAAAACATAGCATTTTTAATATGAAAAATAAACAACTTATGCAAATAATTCTTGATATAAAAAACTAATTAATTTTGGTTCTACAGATAATGAAAAAAAATCTATGAATAATGAAAAGCATTCTTGATATGAAAAATTTGAAACTTAAAACTAACCTAGTAGGACAAGTTGCTTTGTTATGTCCTACTATGCCACATGCACCACATTTTCTATTGCTTTGACCAATTCTCTCATCCATTGTGTTTCTAAAACGGTTTGTTCTTGGTCTCCCAGAACGTCTTCTAAAATTTGGTGGTAGGAGTGGATGTATGCCACTTGATGGATCATGTTGTGCCCAAGTAGATCGATCTGGAATATTATGAAATGGATCAGCATAAGTCATCTTGTAATTGTCCAAGCTGTAGTATTGTGAGACATAATTGTAGTGACTTTGTCGTAACACTGATATGCAGCTAACTACGTGTGGGCACGGGATATGATATATAATAGTCTTCCCACAAGTACAAATGCAATTTTTATTGTCAACTAAATCAACCCTGAAAGACCGAGATGACATGTCAACCACTTGAAACTCACGCATATTTATTCGAATGGGTTGTGGTAACCTACGTGCTTCTTGCTCGATCTTTCGCAGTGTTGCTTGTACTCTTGGTGCAAATAAGCTGGTTGCATCAAATTCGGAACCCTCTAGCATCTCATTTCTTCTCAAGTGTAAAGACACAACATTATAATAAATTGCTGTAATCAACGCTTGAATAGGCAAACCCCTGGCTCTTTTAAGAACTCCATTAAATGACTCTGATGCATTTGTTGTCATAACTCCATAACGAAATCCACCATCATAGGTCAGAGCCCATGATGTGACATCACGCTCTACCAACCACTGGTGAATATCAGCCTTCACATTTATCATATCTTTCATGCACCTATCAAATATCATTGGGTCGTCAGTGTTCCCGGCCATGTACATCTTCTGGCATAGAAACTCAACGTCACCAACACCCATTCGACGTACTGCTTTTTTAAAATTTTCCCGTAGGTGACGAAGACAGTGACGATGTGCAGCATGTGGAAAAATTTCACGACAACCTCGCACCAAACCAGCGTGCCTATCAGAAATAATACATAAATCAGGTCGGGTGCTAACAATTGGAAGTAGTATATGCAACTGGCTCAAAAACCACACCCATGAATCAACACATTCTGATTCTACAATTGCAAAGGCGAGGGGGTACAATCCATTGTTAGCATCAATTCCCACAGCGGTTAGTAAAGTGCCTCGATATTTGCCTAACATGAATGTGCCGTCAAGGCAAAGTACAGGGCGACAGTAGCTCCAACCTTTTATCGAAGGCCCAAAGGAGAAAAATAATCTCTCAAATCTGTGATTCTCAGACGTTTGTATCTTATAAACGGTTTCGGGCATTGAAAACACAACAGCGTCCATGAACAAATTTATGGTTCGGTACGACTCCTCCCAGCTACCAAAAACTATTTTCACAGCTTTTCTTCTAGCATCCCAAGCTTTCATATATGAAACTTTTATGTTGAACTTTGCTTCAATTTGACCGATAATCTCTCGCAGCTTGAGATCCATATGCCTTCTGATACTGGGCAATATGAAGTAGCTTATAAATTGTGAATTACATTGTCTATGTCCAGTCGTTAGAATCGGGGTTGCGCAAGTATGTTGGTTCTTCATGGAAGATATTTTCCATATGCCCCCCAGACGTTTGCTCACCCCCGCATGCAATCGCCATAAACATGGTCTGTCTGACCTGCCACTCTGAGCACAAACCACTGTAAATTTCTGTCTATTTGAAGCTACAATGACATACTCCACATTATTTATTATTGACCAACCCTGTAATGCAAACTGAAGATCCTCTTTCTTGGTAAAACACATACCCTCCATCAGTTCAATTGGAATTGAAAATTCTTCCTCGACTTGGCTACCAACATAAGCTCTATCATTTGCTACGTCCTCATCCCATTCTCGAGTTGATGAATATGCCTTCACAAAATCATTATTTACAGTTATTCCTTCTGTAGTGCCAACATTCGTGAAACAATAACGTTGGACCATGCTATGAATTTTAGGATTCATATCAACATTAACTTCATCTAAATGATATTGTGAGTCATTTTCATAATCATCAGGATCTGGATCACTTGATCCACTACTCATTGTTTCATAACCATCATCAACATTAACAGATGGTCTCTCAGAAGATTCTGGAATGTCATGGCAAAAACTTCTATGCCGGTCACTTCATCACGTACAAAAAATATTTTGAACAATTAAAACTTTCTCAGCCGATAAATTTTAATTTAAAATGCATTAAAATAAACATATATGAAAACTTACTTAACATTTTGCGGCATGAAACTTGGATTGGTCGGACTGTATTCAGTCACCCCGTCGAAAGTGTATGTCTCGTGCATGTGAGCTGTTAGTTGCTCAACAACTATATTTTCTGTAGTAATTTCTTTGACCTCTACATAAAGTAGAAGTATTTGCCCAACTGCATGTGATAACACCATCTGACACACCTCATCATCATCCACAACCGAAGCTATGAACTCATTCCCCAAGGGTAAACGACAAACTAAGTTTACTGAGTACTTCGACGTATCATATTTTAGGGATTTCAGAACTCTAATCTTCAGTCGCTCTAAGTTCATATTTGCAGATAATTGCAAAGGCCGATAACTACCCCCAACATATGTTGGTGAATATTTATCATCTAAAGACAAGTGCCCACCATACATAAGAATAAAGGATGCTCCTCGTCCAGACATTGTTGCACTACTAAGTATAGTTTATGATTACCTACAATTACCCATACACAATCTTACTATACTTCAACAAATAAATTCACACATAGGAATTTAACTAAATATATTTAAATAGATATTTTTTTATTCACATTTAACTTTCTATTTTAATAGGGAAAACCTTATATCAAAATCTAACCCTAAAACGAACATATGACTTTCGTAGTCATATTTGTCAAAAAAATTCGTGCTGTCTAAGAAACGAAAGGAATTTAACAAAAAATATCCTTATATTAATTTTAAGATTTCTTTAATACAAATTTTATTCAATTATATGTCAGAAAATGGTGATACAAAATTTTCTATTTTTTCTTCTGTAAATAAAATTTTATAAAAATATTCAACTTATGCATCCTCTAAAATTTAAAAGTTCAGAACTACAGACTATTTATATAATTAATTGAAATAATTATCTGTAAATAACTTAATGAATCAAATGGAATAGAAATTGAGCTCAAATCTGTTAAATGGAACAAAACTATACAATTAATTATAATTAAAGCTTAATTAACATTATTAGATGTCAAATGTGGAAAATACGTCTTCATTTTTTTTAAATACGTCTTCATTAAATTGCTAATTTATTATGTGAATCAACTATTAGTTGCAATCTGTTTATTAATTTGCACTTAGATTTAAGCTTAATTTGGGAAGACCTTAATGTTTCTTAAATAATTTTTAGTATATAACTTTTGTACTAAAAATCTTGTTTAAGAATCAATAAGAAAATCATTCAAAAAGAAGCCTTAGTTTGCTCTTTCTTGTGTATTATTTTATTTTTTCCCAAAAAATTATCATTTAATATATGCTCAACATATTATATATCTCAAAAAAATGTAAATCCACATTTGGCCAAAATAATCCTAGCAAAAATTAACTTCTTTCCACAAATCAAAAAATTTCTCAAGCTTATCCTAAATAAAATACCACTTTGCACACACAAAACCTAAATCTAAGCACTAAAGGAATCCTAAACTTCTAAAATAAGTCATTCAAATGCAAAAAAATCACTAAAGGAAAGAAATTTAACACAAAAAATGACAAAAAAAACTCCTAAAACATCCTTACCTCGCGGATTTGCCCGGATTCGCCGAGAGTCGCCGAGAGTCGCCGAGAAAGCAGAAACGAGCTTTTTAAGGTAAGAAAAGGAGACTACGCGGGTGATATAAGTGAAGGGTAAGTCGCCCGTTAAAATATAAGTCGCCCGTTCAACGGGCAACTTTGGCGAGTTTAAAATTTTTTTTTCCGTTGGTTAATCTCTTAATTATAATTAATATGATGCTTAGTTTAAAAAATTACCCTTATATATCATTGTTATATCATTTAATTTTTATTTAAATAATTTTAATATTTATTAAATCATCCGATTTAATGAAGCTCTTTTTTTTTGTTTATCTAATTTTCATAAACTTAATAAATAATTAACTCCTAAAAAAGTCATATCTTAATAAAAATAATTAATAATGAATTTTTTGATATATAATTATGTATTTCTCCTTGTAAAGGGCAATATTTGTTCCCGTATAAAGTCAAATTTCCCATAGCAGAAGCATCTTTACTTGACTGTTGAGCACTTACTCATGGCGGAGAAAGGTGGAAAGGGGTATTCTCAACCCAAAGGAAAGACGCTCAAGAAATCAGTGGCGACGAAGCCAGGTAAAGAACAATCTGTTCGTCTTTGATACCCACTGCTTTCCCCTGATTTCCAGTGAGAAATTTCACAATGTGGTGGGATAAGCAGATTCTCGGCTTTTGCTTTAGCGGTGGCCTGAAGGGTTATTTTTAAGCCGATCATTAGGGTTTTGGGTTTAAGACTTTGGATGAGCAGGGAAATTTTCTTGTAACTGTGACCTTAATGAGTTCTCGCCCGTCGCATTTGGTTTGAAGTACTTAACTGGAGCCTTTATATTTTCTTTCTTTAACATCCTTGTCATGCAAATTCGTGATCTCGGAGGTCTGCTGCTAAGTTTGAAGAATATACTTGCTAGTTAGGGATGCAGCGGCAGATGTTTATCATTTCTTTGGCCATACTGGGATTTAATTTCGACTGTTTATTTTAAAAAATAATTGCCAGTTGTTTTTCGTAGTTGATTATTTCCATAATAATCATGTATGCTATAGCTTCCCAACTGCTTTTGCTTTTAACTCTGGCGGTATTGAGGTATATTTTTAGGAAAAGGGGGCTACTTCATACTTGCATGCAACTACGCAACAGAAGATTTGGTAAATCCCGCTCAAGTAACTCTTGTAAAAATGGATTTTGTAAATCCTGAGGTTTTCAAATCCTATATGTCAATATATTTAAATTGAGTTAAATTTTGAAAACCCTTTGGTCTTCTTCTTCTTATTATTATTTTATTGGCTTAGGGCATTAGGTAGGATTCAGTACTAGGACCTTGACAATAATTTCCAAAGTTCTTTACTAGTTGAACTACCTGGCACTCACCCTTTGGCCTTGAAGTCAGAGGATTGACGCATTTGAGGGATTTGAATTGAATTAGTTCTTTACGGTGATTAATTAAGTGGCCTAGTTAATTATATAAAATACTTGGATTCATGTTGGATTATTTAGTTTTTAAATGAGGCAATTAAGACTTCACTATTAGTTAATTATGCTAATTATTGATTTTATTTATCCTAAGACCCTTGAATTTGTCTAATCAATATAAACTCATGATAATCATCAAAATCAATTTGGATTCATGTCGGGTTGGTTTACTATGGAAACTATACATTTATTGAGAGGTTTGATGGAGAAGTATAGAGAGAATAAGCAGGATATACATATGATATTTATTGATTTAGAGAAAAAATATGATAAAGTTCCAAGAGAAGGGCTATGGAGAGCTCTAGAAAAGAAAGGGGTTAATAATGCTTATATCCTTATATTCAAGTCATTAAGGATATGTATGCTTGGGCTATTACTTGTGTCTAGATACAAGGTGGTTTAACCTAGTATTTTCCTATTTCAGTTGGATTACATCAAGGATCAGCCTTAAGCCCATATCATTTTGCTTTAGCCATGGATGTTCTCACGAGACATTTGCAAGAGGTTGTACCCTGGTGTATGCTTTTTGCTGCTGATATTCTTCTTGTTGATAAGACTAGAGAGGGAGTTGAAGGTAAACTTGAATTATGGAGGTCAACCTTAGAGTCTAAAGGCTTTCGTTTGAGTAGATCTAAAACTGAATATATGGAATGTAATTTTAGTAATAATAGTTATAGTGGGGAGATTGTGACTTTGAGTGATCAAGTCATTAATAAGAGTACACATTTTAGATATCTTGAGCTATTGTTCAGAGTGATGGTGAAATAGATGGGGATATTATTAGTAGAATTTAAGTTGGATGGTTGAAGTGGAGGAATGCATCGGACTTGTTGTGTGATAGAAAAGTACCCCTCAAACTTAAGGGAAATTCTAGAAGATGGTGCATAGACCTACAATGCTTTATGTTGCAGAATATTGGCCATTAAAAAGAAACATAATATTAAGTTAAGTCTTGCAGAAATGAGAATGCTTAAGTGGATGAGTGGCTTTACTCTTAGAGACAGGATACAAAATGAGCATATACGTTAAAAGGTTGGAGTAGCTCCCATGGAAGATAAGATTAGAGAGAGTCGTCTTAGATGGTTTGATCACATAAAATGACGGTCTTCCGATGACCCGTTTAGGAAAGTAGATGTATTATATTTGACTTATGTTAAGAAGGGTAGAGGTAGACCTAAAAATACTTGGGTAGAAAATATTAGAAATGACCTTTCTTTATTAGATTTAAATGAAAATTTAACTTTTAACCGGGCACAATGGAGAAAAATGATTCATGTAGCCAATCCCAGAGTGGGATAAAGGCTTGATGTTGTTGTTGTTGATCGTCATCATCGTTAACTATGTTCTTCTGTTTGTGGTTGGCTTTATATATTTTCTTTGTCTATTCATTTATGTCAAATGTTGTCTTAGGTTAACTTATTCTTCATAATCATCGCGAGTAACGTCTATCCATGTTACCTATGTTGCACCGATACGAATACGTCGACACGGATACGACACGATACGGATACGGGACACGTCAATTCTTAAAAATATAGGATACGGGTACGGCGCGGACACAACATTATAATTTATAAATCATATATAAAAATTAAGAAAGCAATCAAAGCATAATATTTGAAATTACAAAAAAATGACAACAACATCATTTGTAGCCTTGTAGCTTATAATTTCGAAATATAAGTAAGTATTAAGTGTCTAGTACACCAACAAAAGCATAAACATAAATTGTCTAGCACATAAAGTTTTAACTATTTAATAGAAGGAATGATATGATTAGCTTCTTCAGTGGTTTGTATTTAAACTTCTATATCATCTTCAATAAATATCATAGCTTCTAATTTAGGCTCATCAAGTGAATGATTAGTAATTTCTAATATTCTCATATCATCAAGAGACTCAAATTCATCTAGGAAATGAGAGAACCTTGCTCGCAGCCGCGGAAGTAAATACGAGTGTCTTTTTTTTCAGATTTTTTTTTTTTGTTTTTCAATGGACACGCGTATCGGATACGCGTGTCCTTTTGAAATTAAATAGTATTTTAATTGGATACGACTTTGGCGTATCCGACACGTATCGATGGCGTATCGAAGGCGTATCGATGTATCGGTGTATCGGATACAGCACGCCTTTATAAATAGGTGTATCGATGCAACATTGCATGTTACCTTAGTTTAACTCCTCATCCTCCTTGATCATCTAACACCACTTTTATTTACTCGTGTATTGGATACATTTTTCTTATATTCACTAATTTTAACCTATGCATCATTGACTTTTTGTAACCCAATATTTGAGTATTACAAAATATTTGACCTAATTGTAGTTTGATAAAATTTAGCTTTAAGTCTTCATGATATCTACTTATTGTATAATGCTCTTGAGGAATTTCTCTATTTGAAGTTTTTGACCATCTACTCTTAACTCTAAAAATTATTTAGTTATCTGAACCACCATTCATTTGTATGATAGATCCAATATATTTAAATCTGTCATACATTTGTATCACTTAATATTTTAATATTATTGATCAATCATTATTAATATTATGCCTACAAAAATTGCATATTATATTCCCAACATTTGTTGGTAATTTTAAGCTCTCTATCTTTTAGACTTATTATCCATTGTTCTAATATTCAACTTCTTTCAACAAATATCACACTATGTTATTAGTAGTAGTAGGCACTAAGACACCTTACTTTGAGTATCTTTGCAAGCATCTTCATAGCCAATACAATGGCATCTAAATTAGATGCTTATCTTTGATGCCATTCTATTATAATTGAAATCTCTTTTGTCATCCTGCAACTACTTCTAATACTAGTCAGTGTTTCATTATATACATCTTTAATAAACTTCAGCATACCTCTATCATAAATCTTTCAACTTTAATAATATACAACAACAATAACCACCACCTCAAGCCTTTATCCCACTAACTTTAATAATCTGCGCTAAATAAAATCTCTTGCTACTCGATCAAATGCATTTTCAAGATTAATAAAATTTATATAACGGTCATGCCTTTGTTTTTATTACTTTTTCATTGATTTTCTTAACTTAAATAATAACTCCATAATATATCTTCTTAGCATGAAACCAAATGGATTACCCAAAATCGACAGAGTTTTCTGAAGTATATATTATATTACTTTCTTCCATAGCTTTATTGTATGATTCATTACTTTAATTCCTTCATATAGTTATCAGAAGCTTGAAATTTTCCTTTGTTCTTCAATATTTGTGAAAAAAATGCTCATTTTTCAATTATTTTTCATCCTCTTAGTCTTTAATTTTTTTTTAAATTCTTAACTAAACTGCTACAATTTCACTTACAGTTATCCAAATCTTAATAAGTACGAGATATCTCATATGGATCTAAAACTTTACCTTTATGCATATTCTCAATAGTTAACTTTATTTTACTTTTTGCATTAATATATAATATGCTTCATTATTTTATTTATTATGCTATTGTAAATTAAATGGTTCTTTAAGCTCTCATTTAATAATTTCACAGTTATTTTTTTATATTTCTATGATGTCTTCATCTTTAAGATTCTATTTTGTTTGATTCTAATACATCTTTACAAGACATCTAAGTTTCTTTTAGTCATACAAGTCTCATGTGTATTCAAATTTTGCCATAATTTAAAAACATATTTTCTTGTTATTAGACTTTTTTATGCAAAAGAAAGAGGGAAGCTTCCATCATTATCAATAAGCTTTGAGTATGTGATAACTAATTATTGCCTCCAATGCCATCTTCATCATCTAGAAAGCATTCCAATTTTGATTAAAAGTGCATCCTTTATGAATGGTCGAACTTTCCAATTTCCAAAAAATGCAATTCAACCATCATTCTCTCTCTTCCATCAAAGTGGCACCTTTGCTCAGTTCAATGAATGATGGGATGTTTCCATGCAAAGAATATAATCAAGAGCATGACAATTTCAACCTGTCTCTATTTTCCTATTTTGGTGGCACCATTTGAGGCAATACAAGGAAGATTCAAATCGATGTAGTCGGTCAAGACTTAAAACAATGAATAGATGCTTAAATGAAGTCTTAAAGGAGGAAAATCAAATTAAAAAATGGCATCACTAGAAATTGATTCATGAAATCCATAAAAGTTGTAGGAGCATTCATTAACCCAAATGAAACTCATAATTATCATACACGACTATCTTTGTGATATCTGCTTTTCTAACCTTGACTTGATATCAATAACACCTTGATCTCAAGGTTGAACCTATATTATGAACTTTCTAGTGTTGAGTGGTAAACTTTTTTTTTTTTCTTATTGAGAATTAACTTGTCAGAACTTTTGTCTCTCTGTATGCAATTTATCATAATCTACCATCCCATCTTACTTGACATGATCTTTCATTGAATTCTTTCAATTTAAAATTATCATCGACATGTAGAATTACTTAGCATTGATATTCATCTATTATCAATTAATTTGTTTAATATGCATCAAAGGTAAACATGATATGTAAAAGTCAATATCTATGTGCTTAAATAAACATTATATTCTATTAAAAATGCTTATGAGTTAATTTAAAATATCTTAAATTTATTTAAACATGTGATCCTTAGAAAATTCATCATACTTGTTAATAGTATAATGTAATGTTCAATATGAAGAAATATCTATTTGCTTGTACATAGTAATTTAATGAGATTATAGAAATTAATAAATATTAAGCCTTTTTTTTGTCTCTATTTTAGAGATTGAGTTCATCACAAAATCTATATTACACGTCATACTCATCTAATAAATCAAGCATTAGCATTAATATGGAATCATGAATAAATAAAATCTTCAAATTGAATATGATGCTTCTAAATTACTTTAAATATAAATTTATACATATCAAAAATCTAATTTATATAATATACATTCTTTTCTTTATTACCTATTAAAATTGTACATTCATTCATAATACTAAATTACAGGAAAAATTGGGCCACCTACCTACGATCCCATGTGCTCTTGAAAATTGGTTATTATAATATAGGATGAGCTAAACACTCAGTGTGATAAATAATTCTAATATATGGTTCAAATATATAAGAACAAAGTAATAATATGCATGCTGGTCTTTTGCATTAACAGAAGCATTTGTTTTCTTAATTATAACTAGCTTAATGCAATACTTCTTAGTTAAAACTTGCTTTGATGATTTGAATGGTAAATAACTTGATTATAAGTAATGACTATAAATATATGTAAAATAATAAAGTACATATATAAAATGTCAAATCATTCAAAGTATTATGCTACTTAAGTTTTTAGTATGAAATTACTTGTATTTTATGCTCAATTTATAAGCATCAATACTTTAGAACTATCATATAATGCACGTAGACTTTTGGCACATTTATCATCAGTCATCACCTAACCTGTTAACCCAAAAAAATCATTGATAAAATTTGGACAATCTAACATAGCAATTATCAATGACACCTTGATCTCAAGGTTGAACCTATATTATGAACTTTCTAGTGCTGAGAGTGGTAAACATTTTTTTTTCTTATTGGGACTTACCTTGTCAAAACTTTTGTCTCTCTGTACGCAATTTATCATAATCTACCATCCCATCTCTCTTGACATGATCTTACATTGAATTCTTTCAATTTAATATCATCATCGACATGTTGAATTATGTAGCATTGATATTCATCTATTATCAATTAATTTGTTTAATATGCATCAAAGGTAAACATGATATGTAAAAGTCAATATCTATGTGCTTAAATAAACATTATATTCTATTAAAAATGCTTACGAGTTAATTTAAAATATCTTAAATTTATTTAAGCATGTGATCCTATGAAAATTCATCAGACTTGTTAATAGTATTATTTAATGTTCATTATGAAGAAATATCTATTTGCATGTACATAGTACTTTAATGAGATTATACAAGTTAATAAATATTAAGCCTATTTTTTTTTGTTTCTATTTTAGAGATTGAGTATCTCACCTAAATTATGGGATCTTTTGCGGGATAAATTTCTTGATTTTAATCATCTCAACATCTTGTTATTTTGTAAATAACCTAATAGAAATAATTTTATTAATTTAATATAAAATTTTAAATTAAAAACTCAAAGTTAAATTAATTAAATCCAAATGATATTTTTGTTTCGAAAGAATTTCTCCTCACTCAAGTTTTGAAGCCTGCTAACTTGAAATCAATTTCGATTTATGGAAATATGAAAATAAGATTCTTACATAAAATCTTGAATTCTACTTTTCCTCTCTTTTTTCTTTTTCTTTTCTTCTTCACTTCTTCTCCTAGTTTTTTTATTTTACTTTTTTTTTTCTCTTCTATGTTTCTTCTTCTTCTTATCTGTTATTTCTTTATTCCATCCTATCCGAGCATCCCCACTTATGCCTGATTCCGCATCCATCTCATGGGATGGATAAGGGAGAAATGGGATAAAACTGCTTCAATTTATGATGTAGATAATTAATTTTTCATGCATTACTACAATATCCATAACAGCTGCCCATTAGTCGCCAATTGTAGATCACGAAGTTGAGCTAGATGCTGAATTTCTACGGTAGGATAGTTGGTTTAATAATGTTATTAAAAATTATAGGTCAAATAATTTAATTATATAATTAATTATTAATTGTTAATATACTCATTTATTTGTATATACTTCTATATATATGTTCAAAATGAAACGTAGAATTTTATAAAAATAGTTTTAATGATTTTCGGGATGTGTAAAATGCGGTATAATTTTGAGAACAAATTTTTAATATTTTTGGTATCACATGTTCTTGGAGAAAGTCATTATTTTGGTGAGGCAAAAATAGAGATGATTTTGATAAACAAACAAATAATCTCTGTTAAGAAGGGTTGCTTTCACTTATTTTTGTTAGAGAACCATTTTTGCCTTTAATTAAACAAAGAAATGTAAAATCGACATAATATGATAATAAACAAAAGTTATTGAAGGAAATGAGGGGATACCTCATGTTTTTATGAAAAAAAAGGAATTCCATCACGCAGTTTTAAAATAATAATTAATCTATCTCATTTTCATTAAAATAATTGATAAAGAAAAAATATAGTGTGCCATGCTCAAGTAGCGTACACCATCTTGCTGACCATGCTTAGCAGCAGTGATACCATGGAGAGTATGTTTGTATTAATTATAAGTATACTATAGGATGTGTGATAAATGAAAATTAGCGATTGATGTTATGAATGTTTTTTTTTTTTTGTGAGTTATATTTATTTTTCTTAGTAACATTTTGCGGATGCTTTTTTTTCATTGGAGATTTGTAACAATTTATTTATTTATTTAATTTTTTTTTTGGTGGTAACTTGTCTGTGCAACCTAGTATTCTGTATGGAAGGCTTGATTGTGTATTATGAATTAATGTGAATGGCTTGTATAGTCTTATGGCTATATGATACTATAGCCTTGATCTTAAATAAGGTAGAGAGTATATTTATTCAATGTGACATCATTCTAATTGTATGCATCTTCTTTTCTGGTGAATCCTTTATAAGTTCACTAAACTTGACAATGAGCTCGCATGAGGCTATAATGATTGAATTTCATTACGTGTTAATAAAATATTTGTAATTGTATCTACTCTAAGCCACTTCTTCCTTGCAGGAAAACAGAGCAAGGACAGCCCTTCATTGAATAAATTAAATCAAATCGAAATAGATTCCTCTGACTCTGAATATGAAGGTTCAAATAACTTACTTTTCCTGCCTTTGGATTTGTTTAACTGATTGATTACTCTTGTTATCCTAATGTAAACTAAAGGATATTACATCGCTGTAAATTTGGAAAGGTTATTCTAAAGTTTGGGAATGACCATTTTAATGGGTAATTATTCGTATTCTTAGGTTTTGTTGATGTGAAAAGCCCGAGTCCGGCAAAGGGAGATGACAAAGGATCTTCTGACCTAAAAACTGGTAAGGTATCATTTGCAGGCCTAAAATCAAGTGGAAAAACTTCATTTGAGAAATCCTCAGGTAATGTCTTTTTATTTTCTTTTTCTTTTCCGATCTACTAATTTAACTGTATTTCTGCATCACAAACTTTTCTTTTCATATTTGGATTTTGTGAGAGTATGCTCTAGAAAATAGCCTGCGTGTAACATTGAAGTCCTTTTTTATGTCATCAGATGACTGGGGCAAAGGCGGAAAAAGTTTTAGTGCAGGAAAAGGTGGTGGAAAGGGAGGCCTACCCCAAACAAAACCGGCTAAGTCTACTGTTTCAGACAAGGAGTTGAAGCTAGAAATTGGTAATTGTTTCTATAGCCGAGGCTCTTTTTTCATCTTTTATAGCCAAGTTTGATTGAGATAGTGCCAACTTATGTCGAGAGCATGCGCAAATTAATTTATAATTAAGAACTTATCATTGAATGAAACAACAATAATTATTGATGAAATGTGGGTCTGTAGCTGGTTCTTTCTTCTTTGTTCCGGTTCTTTGGCTTTTCATTCTGGCTGTTGTTGTGGTTCATCTATTTTTTGTTCTATGGGTTATCTTTTTGGGTTCTATGCTCTTTCTTGTGGCATTTCTGTGATTGTTTTGTTTGCACTCCCTTGATGTTCTTGCAGCTCCTCTTATAGTTTCTCTGTTTGGGGCCGGTGCGGCTCTCTTTACAACTAGATTTTCAGAATTGTAACTGTTGGTTGGTTTGCATCTGGATATGCGGGAATATAGACTATAGAAGCTTTCCAGTTTTTCGCTTTTTAGATTGGCTGACATTCCTTTTAGTTCGTTTCTTTGGTGTTTCCTTGGACATTTTCTATTCTATTGCTATTCAGTGAGGATTATAAATTTGGTATTTGTGGCATGCGAAGAAGACCATCTTTGGTTAATGAAATTTTGCAATGGATGTCCAAACCCTTCTCATAAAATTCAGTTCTTTGATTAAGTTTGAGGTTTAATTTTTGGAAAATGCCATCTCTTTGTATGAGCTTTATTTTTTATTCCGTATTCCCTTTTCTTTATGTCTCCTTCTAATAATTTATCCTGATCATTGCTTGCTATTGGTTGAAAATATAATAATTTGTTAGTTTTCATTAATAATTTTTTTCTTTCTTATGTGTAAAATTTCATTTATGAAAGTGGCTTTCATGATCGTTAACTTGGCATTAATTTTTAGTCAAGGTCAAATTTGTTTTCACAAAAAATGCATGTTTGTTATATTGTTTGACCATTTAAATCTGTATTGCATGCTAGATTGCATTAGAGATCCTCTAAAGCTGAGGGAATGTAGCATGCTATTTGTTTTTAGTTTTGTAACTCTTCCTTGAGACTTACTCTTACTCTATTTTTTGTTATACAAGTCCTATTCATGGTCCTATAGCTCTTTCTTGCAACATTTCTTTGACTATTCTGTTTATGTTCCTCTACGATATTATATGGTTCTTCTATTTTTGGTTGAATGTGCGTGATTTTAACAATAATTTGGTGGTTTATTTCTAGGATTGATTGTTGCTCTTCGGTTCGATAATTTATGTAGTTTATCTTTTGATATTTTTTGAGAATTATAAATAAGTATCTTAGGCATGTAGATAAATAGTCACACCAAAATTTAGGATATGAGCTATGTTTAATTCATTGTTCCTTTCAATATATCCCACAGGTTTACTTGGCTTCTTAAAACTATAAATGAATTACATTTGTGAAAATAAAATAAAAGACTCTTTCCTGTCAAATCATGAATTAGAAAACATGTGCTTCATTATTGGCATAGGGCTCTGATAATTGGTAAGTATAGCGTAATAATCCTTTTCAGGACTAATGAACACCAAACCAATACTTGCTTTTCCTGGGATGGTTTCTCACGATTCTTTTATCTTCTAAGAAGAACTTCTAAGTAGAGCTCATCTGTTCCTCTAAACTTATGATTTGTTCATCAAAGAACTCATTATTTAGAGGGGACTTGACGGAGCTAGAGTGTGCTACTAAGAAGTTGGTCATATCTTGAACTTTCGCAACATGAAGCAGTATGAAGGTTATATCAAACTGTAGCAGAATCATGGATTATGATGCTAATCATCCAAACAAAGTTGGATGAGTCATGAGATATTGCAGATGATTTATTTTTGAAATAAGATTTACCTTGTGAAAAAGCATATAATGTCTTAACTTATGCGCCACAAAAATTAAGGCCAAGTAATGCTTTTCAATGGGCGGGTAATTGATTTTAGTTGGAAACAATCTATGGCTCAAATAGTAGAGTACATTCTCTTTTCTTTCTCATTAACCTGAGCTAATAATGCGTCAAAAAAATGTTCTAAAGCCGTGCTGTAGAAGATTAAGGGTTTCCTCATAAGAGGTGCCACTAAATTGGAGGAATCATCAAATACTGCTTTATATTATCGAAAGCTTTTTTGCACTTATCATATTAGTGAAATTGGGCATCCTATTTGTATAAAGAAAAGACTATTCGATCTAATTAAAAATCTGATTCCCTAAGATTATACATTTGTTTTCTAATTAATCACCTATTCAATTAATAGAATTAAACTCTTAATTGCAAGAGTTTAGGTTGTTCTTGATATCAGTAAGGCTTAATTACTCTAGCTGTGGTCTAATTAGCATAATTTTTGTTTTGATGTGAAGATAACTTGACTTGATGATTAGGCTTAGGTTTAGTCATCTTGACATGAATTTTTAATCATTCTAAACTTCCTCAATTAATTAGTATTAAGGATTAATCATTTTGATTAAGAGCATATTTTTATTTAAGCTTAGTTATTAATATTATCTAAGGCCTAGTGAATTTAATTAATGCTTTAAATAGTACTTGAACTTAATTGTATTAATTTCCTAATGTATTTGGGCAATTTTATAATTTTTGTAGATCATTCCTAAATATTTAAATAAACTGGAAGGTGGATAGAAGGCTTGAACAGTCATATACAAACTAGATTTGACTTGGTTCTTATTTCTTCCTTTATCCAGCAGCCTACAACAGTCAACTTAAAATTATATCTTTGGAATTCTGCTACACCCTTAAGGAGTTGACCAACTCAGCACCTCAATGCTTCTGACAACCCACACTAATCGCATATGCCTCTCTTTCTTTGAATTCAAACCTTGTCCACCCTATCAACCAGCAGGAATCTTAGTGTCTCATTACTTTCGATGACTAACCTCATTTGAACTATCCAGCATCAGGAATCCCATGCCACCTTAGTAGCATATCACTTGATGCTCTACTCAAAATGCTCTTTTAAGGCCTAAATCACCCCTAAGCCTTAAAAGTAAAATACAGTGTCTAAATTTTTATCAAACATATAGGCCAAGTAGTAAGTTATGACGTTTTGGACTCTCTAGTTTATCTAAGGATTCTAGTGAGTTGTTATCTTAATGTACACTATTATAGAGATGAAATCAATTTCAGGTCTTGATGTGAAACGGAAAAAAAAAAACGGATTTGCTAGGGAGAGGACCACCTCTCCAAAATTTGAAGGAAATTTAGACTTCTTTGCCCAAAACCTGAAAAGAATCTCAGATTTTCTCTTGATATGAGAGAGGTTGCAAGCTCCACACCTCTTCTCCTAAATTCTGAAAACAGCCTCAGATTTCCACCAAAAATCTGAGAGAAAATTCTCAGATTTTAGTGGTTGGGAATAGAAAGCTGAGAGCAAAATCTTGTACAGGTTTTGGGAAAATTTCTGCCTGCACGTGAAGAGAAAAACTCAGGAGGAAATTCCCATCCACTCTTGCGGGCTTGAGAAGGAAGTGGGAAGAGCGGTTGGCTTTGGAGAGATTAACTGATGGGATTTGTTTCCAAACAAGGGGTTTCCCTTTTGGAATAAATCAAGCAAAACACAAATTCAGCTAGGTGAGAGTTACTGTTTGGAGAGTTGAATTAGGAATTAATTAGAGATATGGGTGGAGGTTGGATTTCGGCCAACAGAGATTAAATGGGTTTGAAAATATTTCCTTAAAGCAAGGAAAGGGAAAAAATTATGGAAAGAAAGCAAGAGGTGGGGCATGAGGGGAAATTCGGCCAAGCAAGAATCAAGGAGCCATTAATGTGGAAAATTTATGGCTCATTGATTTGAATTTAGGAATTTTCAAAATCTGAATTTAATTTCAGTTTTGATTGAAATTGGGGGGAACTTAATTTGAAATTTGATTTCAAATTAAGAGACCATTAATGCTTTAATTGAGGAATTAATGGGAGGAAAGCCCCATGGTGGCCGGCGGTATGGAGAGAGAAAAGGGGAGTTAGGGAAAGAGGGAGAGGGGTTTCCAAACATGAATGATGATTAGAAAAATTTAAATAAATCCAAATCAATTTAATTTTAAATTTGAAGTCATTCAAAATTTTCTATAAATGGAATTTCCAAATTTGGAAAGAATTTGAATTTTGAAATTCAAATTCCAATGAGAATTAGGGAATGGAGATATGGGAAAGTGGTGGAGAGGGAAGAGGGGATGGAGTTCAAGGAAGAATGCAATCCGGACGGATTCTCCTTGAATTCTCACACTAATTGATCACAAAGAAAAATTGGAGGAAGGTCTAGAACTCACAAAGAGATCTAGCTTTTCCCAAAACTCACTAAGAGATTTGGGAGAGAGATGCACTCACAAAGAGAACACAAAGTAGAGAACTCACTAAGAGATCTTAAAAGAAAAAGAACTCACTAAGAGATCTAAAATATGGAACTCATAAAGAGAATGCAAAAAACAAATTTTCATTAACCATTCATCATCCCATTACATAAGAAAGGGCCTCTATATATAGGCCTAAGAAACTAAAACAAGACACATATGCCCCTAAGACTTACATAGGACGACCTTTTAAGTGAGGGTAAAAACGGAAAATTCATAATAAAAATTTAAAAATTACAAATAAAATATAAGATAACGTGGGACGATGACAGCCGTTGATCTTCGTCTCCTTGGATAGCCATGGACGGTTGGATGTCCGCATCATTCTCCCGGGGTGAAAAAGAGCTCGACTCCATTGAGTCCGCACCCCAGGTAACCATGCTCTGATACCAAATTGATGTGAAACGTAAATGCCATGTACTTGCCTAGGTGGCAAGATTAATTAAATTTCAAATCAATTTGGGGAGAGAATGGAAATTTGAAATTAAATTTCAGATTAAGTGGAATTGGCGGGATGTTTGAATTTAAATACAAATTTAATGGGGAGAATTGAATTGGATGAGAGGGAATTGTGGGAGGTAATTATGGAGGCTTAATGAAGGGGCTTATTAATGAGATAGGAGAGAGATTATGCCCAATGAGGGGGCCGGCCACATAGAGAGAGGGAGGAGATTATTTGTCATAACTAGAGTGGGGCCCACATTACTAAACAAAGATTCAATAAAATCTGAATTAAAATTCAGATTTCGAAAGAAAGGAAAATTTTCAATAATGGGGCTATCAATTAGAATTAATTGGAATTTCAAATTCAAATTCACATTCAATTAATATGAAAGCCTTAAATCAAGGAACTATTTTAGGAAAGTCTTCAATGCCTCTTGAAAACAAATTTGAAATTCCCAAGAGGGAGGCCGGTGGCTTGGTCGTCCCAAGGAGGTCGGCGGAGCCGCCGGTGGTGGGATTGGTCTGAGATGGCCGGCGGTGGACTTATGGGGGCCGGTGGAGGGGATTTGGGAGGAAGAGAGTTTGGTTAGGTAGAGAAGAAATAAATTGAGTTTAGGAAAAAGAAAATCCAGAGCTACACACCTCGAGCAACACCTCCAATAGAACTCATAAAGAGATCTACAAGCGCCACTTCCTCAAGAACTCACAAAGAGATCTTGGGAATCTCGGAACTCACAAAGAGATCATTCCACTTCCTCAAGAACTCACAAAGAGATCTTGGGAATCTTGGAACTCACAAAGAGATCCTTCTCCTCTCATGAACTCACTAAGAGATCAAACAAGTAGAATAAAATTTCATTAACAATTCATCATCTCATTACATAAGAAAGGGCCTCTATATATAGGCCTAAGAAACTAAAACAAGACACATATGCCCCTAAGGCTTACATAGGACGACCCTCTTAAATGAGGGTAAAAACGGAAAATTCATAATAAAAATTTTAAAATTACAAATAAAATATAAGATAACGTGGGACGATGACAACCGTTGATCTTCAGCTCCTCGGATAGCCATGGACGGTTGGATGTCCGCATCATTCTCCCGGGGTGAAAAAGAGCTCGACTCCGTCGAGTTCGCACCCCAGGTAACCATGCTCTGATACCAAACTAATGTGAAACGAAAATCGGATTTGCTAGAGAGAGGACCACCTCTCCAAAATTTGAAGGAAATTCAGACTTCTTTGCCCAAAACCTGAAAAGAATCTCAGATTTTCTCTTGGTAGGAGAAAGGTTGCAAGCTCCACACCTGTTCTCCTAAATTCTGAAAACAGCCTCAGATTTCCACCAAAAATCTGAGAGAAAATTCTCAGATTTTAGTGGTTGGGAATAGAAAGCTGAGAGCAAAATCTTGTACTGGTTTTGGGAAAATTTCTGCCTGCACGTGAAGAGAAAAACTTAGGAGGAAATTTCCATCCACTCTTGCGGGCTTGAGAAGGAAGTGGGAAGAGCGGTTGGCTTTGGAGAGATTAACTGATGGGATTTGTTTCCAAACAAGGGGTTTCCCTTTTGGAATAAATCAAGCAAAACACAAATTCAGCTAGGTGAGAGTTACTGTTTGGAGAGTTGAATTAGGAATTAATTAGAGATATGGGTGGAGGTTGGATTTCGGCCAACAGAGATTAAATGGGTTTGAAAATATTTCCTTAAAGCAAGGAAAGGGAAAAAATTATGGAAAGAAAGCAAGAGGTGGGGCATGAGGGGAAATTCGGCCAAGCAAGAATCAAGGAGCCATTAATGTGGAAAATTTATGGCTCATTGATTTGAATTTAGGAATTTTCAAAATCTGAATTTAATTTCAGTTTTGATTGAAATTGGGGGGAACTTAATTTGAAATTTGATTTCAAATTAAGAGACCATTAATGCTTTAATTGAGGAATTAATGGGAGGAAAGCCCCATGGTGGCCGGCGGTATGGAGAGAGAAAAGGGGAGTTAGGGAAAGAGGGAGAGGGGTTTCCAAACATGAATGATGATTAGAAAAATTTAAATAAATCCAAATCAATTTAATTTTAAATTTGAAGTCATTCAAAATTTTCTATAAATGGAATTTCCAAATTTGGAAAGAATTTGAATTTTGAAATTCAAATTCCAATGAGAATTAGGGAATGGAGATATGGGAAAGTGGTGGAGAGGGAAGAGGGGATGGAGTTCAAGGAAGAATGCAATCCGGACGGATTCTCCTTGAATTCTCACACTAATTGATCACAAAGAAAAATTGGAGGAAGGTCTAGAACTCACAAAGAGATCTAGCTTTTCCCAAAACTCACTAAGAGATTTGGGAGAGAGATGCACTCACAAAGAGAACACAAAGTAGAGAACTCACTAAGAGATCTTAAAAGAAAAAGAACTCACTAAGAGATCTAAAATATGGAACTCATAAAGAGAATGCAAAAAACAAATTTTCATTAACCATTCATCATCCCATTACATAAGAAAGGGCCTCTATATATAGGCCTAAGAAACTAAAACAAGACACATATGCCCCTAAGACTTACATAGGACGACCTTTTAAGTGAGGGTAAAAACGGAAAATTCATAATAAAAATTTAAAAATTACAAATAAAATATAAGATAACGTGGGACGATGACAGCCGTTGATCTTCGTCTCCTTGGATAGCCATGGACGGTTGGATGTCCGCATCATTCTCCCGGGGTGAAAAAGAGCTCGACTCCATTGAGTCCGCACCCCAGGTAACCATGCTCTGATACCAAATTGATGTGAAACGTAAATGCCATGTACTTGCCTAGGTGGCAAGATTAATTAAATTTCAAATCAATTTGGGGAGAGAATGGAAATTTGAAATTAAATTTCAGATTAAGTGGAATTGGCGGGATGTTTGAATTTAAATACAAATTTAATGGGGAGAATTGAATTGGATGAGAGGGAATTGTGGGAGGTAATTATGGAGGCTTAATGAAGGGGCTTATTAATGAGATAGGAGAGAGATTATGCCCAATGAGGGGGCCGGCCACATAGAGAGAGGGAGGAGATTATTTGTCATAACTAGAGTGGGGCCCACATTACTAAACAAAGATTCAATAAAATCTGAATTAAAATTCAGATTTCGAAAGAAAGGAAAATTTTCAATAATGGGGCTATCAATTAGAATTAATTGGAATTTCAAATTCAAATTCACATTCAATTAATATGAAAGCCTTAAATCAAGGAACTATTTTAGGAAAGTCTTCAATGCCTCTTGAAAACAAATTTGAAATTCCCAAGAGGGAGGCCGGTGGCTTGGTCGTCCCAAGGAGGTCGGCGGAGCCGCCGGTGGTGGGATTGGTCTGAGATGGCCGGCGGTGGACTTATGGGGGCCGGTGGAGGGGATTTGGGAGGAAGAGAGTTTGGTTAGGTAGAGAAGAAATAAATTGAGTTTAGGAAAAAGAAAATCCAGAGCTACACACCTCGAGCAACACCTCCAATAGAACTCATAAAGAGATCTACAAGCGCCACTTCCTCAAGAACTCACAAAGAGATCTTGGGAATCTCGGAACTCACAAAGAGATCATTCCACTTCCTCAAGAACTCACAAAGAGATCTTGGGAATCTTGGAACTCACAAAGAGATCCTTCTCCTCTCATGAACTCACTAAGAGATCAAACAAGTAGAATAAAATTTCATTAACAATTCATCATCTCATTACATAAGAAAGGGCCTCTATATATAGGCCTAAGAAACTAAAACAAGACACATATGCCCCTAAGGCTTACATAGGACGACCCTCTTAAATGAGGGTAAAAACGGAAAATTCATAATAAAAATTTTAAAATTACAAATAAAATATAAGATAACGTGGGACGATGACAACCGTTGATCTTCAGCTCCTCGGATAGCCATGGACGGTTGGATGTCCGCATCATTCTCCCGGGGTGAAAAAGAGCTCGACTCCGTCGAGTTCGCACCCCAGGTAACCATGCTCTGATACCAAACTAATGTGAAACGAAAATCGGATTTGCTAGAGAGAGGACCACCTCTCCAAAATTTGAAGGAAATTCAGACTTCTTTGCCCAAAACCTGAAAAGAATCTCAGATTTTCTCTTGGTAGGAGAAAGGTTGCAAGCTCCACACCTGTTCTCCTAAATTCTGAAAACAGCCTCAGATTTCCACCAAAAATCTGAGAGAAAATTCTCAGATTTTAGTGGTTGGGAATAGAAAGCTGAGAGCAAAATCTTGTACTGGTTTTGGGAAAATTTCTGCCTGCACGTGAAGAGAAAAACTTAGGAGGAAATTTCCATCCACTCTTGCGGGCTTGAGAAGGAAGTGGGAAGAGCGGTTGGCTTTGGAGAGATTAACTGATGGGATTTGTTTCCAAACAAGGGGTTTCCCTTTTGGAATAAATCAAACAAAACACAAATTCAGCTAGGTGAGAGTTACGGTTTGGAGAGGTGAATTAGGAATTAATTAGAGATATGGGTGGAGGTTGGATTTCGGCCAACAGAGATTAAATGGGTTTGAAAATATTTCCTTAAAGCAAGGAAAGGGAAAAAATTAAGGAAAGAAATCAAGAGGTGGGGCATGAGGGGGAATTCGGCCAAGCAAGAATCAAGGAGCCATTAATGTGGAAAATTTATGGCTCATTGATTTGAATTTAGGAATTTTCAAAATCTGAATTTAATTTCAGTTTTGATTGAAATTGGGGGGAATTTAATTTGAAATTTGATTTCAAATTAAGAGACCATTAATGCTTTAATTGAGGAATTAATGGGAGGAAAGCCCCATGGTGGCCGGCGGTATGGAGAGAGAAAAGGGGAGTTAGGGAAAGAGGGAGAGGGGTTTCCAAACATGAATGATGATTAGAAAAATTTAAATAAATTCAAATCAATTTAATTTTAGATTTGAAGTCATTCAAAAATTTTCATAAATGGAATTTCCAAATTTGGAAAGAATTTGAATTTTGAAATTCAAATTCCAATGAGAACTAGGGAATGGAGATGTGGGAAAGTGGTGGAGAGGGAAGAGGGGATGGAGTTCAAGGAAGAATGCGATCCGGACGGATTCTCCTTGAATTCTCACACTAATTGATCACAAAGAAAAATTGGAGGAATGTCTAGAACTCACAAAGAGATCTAGCTCTTCCTAAAACTCACTAAGAGATTTGGGAGAGGGATGCACTCACAAAGAGAACACAAAGTAGAGAACTCACTAAGAGATCTCAAAAGAAAAAGAACTCACTAAGAGATCTAAAAGATGGAACTCACAAAGAGAACGCAAAAAGCAAATTTTCATTAACCATTCATCATCTCATTACATAAGAAAGGGCCTCTATATATAGGCCTAAGAAACTAAAACAAGACACATATGCCCCTAAGGCTTACATAGGACGACCCTCTTAAGTGAGGGTAAAAACGGAAAATTCATAAAAAAAATTTAAAAATTACAAATAAAATATAAGATAACGTGGGACGATGACAGCCGTTGATCTTCAGCTCCTCGGATAGCCATGGACGGTTGGATGTCCACATCAGGTCTTCTATGCATTCGATGTTGTAAGTCTTATTTTAGGGTTTTCTCATCCACTAGGTTGTAAGTCCTACCTTTTTGTTCTTCATTTAGATGTAAACCTTAATACAGATAATCAAGTTGGCGCAAAGCCAACAACAACAAGTCTCTAAACCAATTTTGCCCTTGTATGACTTTAGCCTTTACTCACCCTTGATGTTGTAAGTCTCCTCTTTGGGCTTTCATATGGATGTAAGGCTTAAAATCAATTGATTGGGTCGACACAAATATAGCAAGCCATGTACACTAGAGCAAATTCCAAATTAAGGGTCTTCCTCATAGCTAGGGTTATGAATTCAACGAATGGGCTTTGGATGTAAAACACAACACTTAGTCAAGTCTATGACAACATTGCAAACATTGAAGCTTGTAGGCCTTCCATAGATTATAAATCCAACCCTGGATCAGGTTTGTGACAACATTACAAATCTTGAGCCGCATGATTAAGGCCTAAACTTGATTAAGTTTGTGACAACAATAGTATAAGAGCCACCAAATGCTAAACTTGTGCCTGCTTTTATACGAACAAACCCACCAATTAAACATGGGTCATTTTCAATTTACCATGCATATCAACTAAATTTAGACCAGTTTTCATGCTACTAAGCCAAAAACAATTTAGGTTGAGCTCTTATGATTAATCTTTCCACCTTCGACTAGCTACTTACTAATAAGTCCAATTAAAAATCAACCTCATGCTTAGGCTCTCAGACTTTCAAGTAAAAAATGGGCTTTATTTTGAGATATAAGCCCTACCTTTCAAAATAAATAATCTAGGTTGATATGTGGCATTGAGTCCTCTAAATTAGACTAATCTCGAAGTCTACAAGTTTTCCAATTTTTTTTGCTTGAGCGAACTCGTCGTTCATCTAAATTGACCTTAATGAATTCTATGCTGGAGGAGCTTCTATGGAATGAGTCAGATTTCAACCCAGAAATTGGGCTTAACTCATGGCGTCCTTCATGAAGCAACCCGTAGATACAGCACAAAGTCCTCTACCATGTGGTTTAATCACCTATAAATGAGAGATCAGTGTCTGAGCATATTCAATCTAGTCAAATTTTTGATATAGACTATGATTTTGCTGCAAAAAAGTATCGAAACTTAAATTCCAATCTTATGTGCCTAATTGTACTGATCTTAAGGGGCAAACCTAGGTTCACTCTCATAAAATTGAATTGGCCCTGCCAAGTCATTGATCCATTGTTTTGGTCATGTCTGATATCTCTGAACCACGATTTGCCATAATTTGTGCCTGTGAACTGCTTAGCCTATCTGATATGATAAGCTCTCGTAAAGGTGAAGCAAACCAATGATAGTAGCAGGTATATAAACTTTTTTTTTTTTTTTTCTTTTAAACATTATAAGATGCTAGCTACTTCCTGCACATGTAGCTCTACTACAAATTACTTTTCTAGTTATATGTTAAAGTTTGAACTGGCTAATTTATTCTTTTATCATTCAGAAAATAATATGCTTTGTTTCTCAAGAGTATAGCAATGTGTTTTTGAAGGACATCTCAATTTAATGACTAGCTTTTTTTGTTGACAAGGCATATGAAACTGTCAAGTGCACTTTTTTCTGTAATATGAATAGATCAGCCATTATCTTTAGGAAAATTCAGAGGTCATTATTTTTTACTTAGATACTGAGGTGGATGACTAATTTCTTATTGTTTTTGTTTTTGGATTTTCTCCTTCTCTTTTCATCTTGCCTTTTATGTCTTCTTGCCTGAGGTTGCGGCAGGATCATAAATTACTCATGGAATTACTGTTACTTTTTCATGACAAAACCTTGACATAAACTCAGGTATCGAACTTAAAGGATAAAGTCGAAAAACAACACAGAGGGCTCTGCTCTTGATAGTTCTCTATAACTATTACCTTTTATTGCATCTCTTGATTATTTTTTCATGCAGAACTCCCGCCAGGCGCCAAAATACTTATGGATTGTGAAGCAGCAGATATTTTGCAAGGGATTCAGGAACATTTGGACTCATTAAAGGATCTAAAGATCAAAATACCTGAGTATTAATTCATGTTCTTTATCTCTGTCCATAGCTTGCACCCATAAGTTTTAAACATCCTTAATTTTTTACTTTCTGCTGCTTCTGTCTGTTTTTTATCTATATAGGTCTTTTGGCAATACGTTACTGTACTCAAAAGCTGCTGTGCATTATACCGATTCAAAGTCTGTTAGACATGCCTTGGAGTATCCTTGATTCGTCTTTCGTCCTATTTCAGTTGATTTTCTTAAAAGCAGTTATGCATTTTATTGCATTTACTTCGGAAGATATGGCATGTATTACTCCGTGACTCGAATGCTTTAGAAGTCTCAAAGAACATGGGGCCACTGATGGGGAGGTTTGGAGTCAAACTTTTTATGTGTGATATTGAAGCATACTCTTCATGAATTTGACTTGCTCTTGGTACAGATATGTATGATAGCAAATGCTGGCCCAGAGACTTGTGAGGAGGCTTATGGACTAATACCATCCTTGAAGGTAAATTCTCTATATTAATCAGAGAAGCATCTCCATATATTTTAAGACTGCATGGCTTGAAGTTCTTACATATTCAAGTCAGAATCATGTAAACTGCTCATGAGTTATGAAGCTAAATTAGGTTTACTTGTTATTTTTATTAATTACTAAGCAAGATAATAGTCTAGTAAAATGTTTTCCAAACATACTTTCATTGCTGTTAATTTCTATGCATTCTTATACTCTTTTGTATGTTTTGTTATTATTCTTCTTGCTTTTTGGTGTTGGTGGGGCATGCGATTTCTCATCGAGGCATCCACAGGAAGTGTGAAGTCGTAAGTCAAAATTATATTGCTTTGTAAAGCATAGGAATGGAGTCACAAAGTTTGGAAACGTTAAAAATTCATCTTGATTAAGAACTCTAGATGTTAGTTTTAAGACTACATTGTATGCATATTTTAGTTGCTATTCTAATCAGGTGATTTAGAACTCCAACTATTATGTAGGTGAAGGAAGCACAATTTTCTAGCATTAATAAAGCCACAATTTCTTCAGTTTGGCGTTTTTTTTTTCCTTCTAGTTCAGTTAAGTGACCTTGTATGGTGGTTGTTTGTAATGCTTTTAATATGTTTTTAAAGATGAATTACTCAGTATCTGTATGATTTGTTTTGTGTTGTCATGCTATGGCACATGTTTTTATGCATCATTTTGCACTTTGCACGAGTTTACATGTTTTTTACTAAAGTTGATTTGTTCAAAGTTTTGCCTTATGAGATTAATTTAATATCAATTTTTTTTCATGTTTTATTGATGGTATTTTTGAAATTTTATAATGCATGGTTATCTAGTATCTACTGTTTATATAAACGAAGTCTTGGCTATTGAAGCGTTAACTTTGTGAGAGAAATAAAGATTTGAAGCTCATAGGAAATACTTGAGTTCGCAAGTAATCCTATCGGATCTACTTGAGTTCGCAAGCAAACCTAGCAATAATCGGTGATACGTCATCTCAAAATTATCTTGATCGGGCACGAATCTCGAGGCAAAAGATAGTTAGAAACTTCAAAAATTAATTTCGGGAGCATATGAACTCCGATTTCAGCGAGCTTACAGTCAAACTGAGCGTCTCCGAAATACGAACCCAACGACACCAAGATCAACCCAATCCGAGCCCAAATGAGTCCGAATCAAGGGTTCAAAGCGCTGTTGGAAGGTTCAAACCGCAATTTGAGTTACCAAACGGTCTCCGATTTTGACGAGCTTATACTCGAATCGAACGGCTCGACGAGACGAATCCAACTAGCCCAAGATCATCAAATTCCGACATAATTAAGGCCTTCAAATATCCAACGAACGGTGCATGATCAAAGGATTCGATATCGGCCGTCCATTCAGACCACTCCCAATTCGCCCTTGATCTCACGCCTATTTACGGGCTATGCCACTCCAGAAAAACTATAAATAGTGCCCTCATTCTACACCAAGGGAACTCAAGTGAAGAGAGAGAAGAAGAAGAGAAGGAGAAGGAGAAAGGGGAATAAGAGATTCCTCACCTTCTATTCGACCACCGCCGCCGGAGTTTTTCCTGCCGCCTGAAGACGCCGGAGCTCTGCCGGATTTTCAGGAAACGCAGGGAATTCGCAGGATTTTGTGAATTTCGTGGAAGAAACAAGTTGTATTTGGATTATCCCGACTTGTGGGACGAAATCCGCCATTTGTAATCTACGAAAACACTAGTGGAAATTTGCAACTGGGCGAGGCCCCGTGGTTTTTTCCTTTTTTGGATTTTCCACGTAAAAACTCTTGGTGTTCACTTTCTCTTTTCTGTCTGTGTGCGAAATACCCGTGCAACGTTAGGACGCGAATTTACAAACTCTACCGCCGCGTATATTCTCGCACGCAACAGTTTGACGTCGTTTGTGGGAACACTATCCCACTACTTCAAGTATTGCTACGATGGTGAATAGGCGTAGCAGTCGCATCATTGGAGCCTCCAGCTCCAACTCCCACCAATCCAGAAATCCGTCTATTAACCATAGACGACCAATGTCAGCATCTTTTCATCCTGGGGGGCAGAATGCTGCTGGAGAAGGGATCTCGGGACCTTCTTTAGAAGAAAGAATCCGGAAGATGGAAGAATCTCAGAACGAGATCCTTCAACTCCTACGAGATGATCGACAGCCGACGTTTTAGGAGGTCCTTCGCCCTCGGGATCCACCAAGGGTTGAGGATATTCAATTCGAGCATCTTCAAGAAGAGATTCACCTTCCTCCACCTAGGAGACATCCTCAATCACGACAGGAAGATTGAACTTGCCGATACGGCGAGTTCAACACATCCTCACATTTTTTCGGATCTCCCCAACCACACATTGCCGAACTCCCTCAAAATGTCCTGCGTCGCGAACTGCGAAAATTGGTACGGGAAGAGTTCCCCCGAGGAGATGTGAGGCATGCTCTCCGACAGAAGAACTTTGAGGAGTCATCACCTCTAACTGAAGCTATTCTTCAGCACCCCATTCCGGTCAGATTCAAAGTGCCAAACGTTGAATCCTACGACGGGACGACCGACCCGTATGAGCATGTTGACTACTATAGAACCATCATGCATATTCAACGAGCATCAGACGCGCTCCTCTGCCAGGTCTTTCCCGCCACCCTTAAAGGACAGGCCCGAACATGGTTCTACTCGCTTCCACCTGGAACGATCCCCTCTTTTGTCAAATTGGCCAAAGTATTCGTCGAACAATTTGTGGCCAATCGAAGAATTGCTAAGGATTCTTCCCACCTCTCTGGAATTCGCCAAAATGAGGGAGAATCGTTGAAGGAGTATTTTCAACGATTTTTCACTGAAGCACGATAGATTCCAGGAGTAGACCCTGAATTACTCAGAGGGGTCTTTCTTGGAGGTCTTCGTCCTGGCCCCTTCTATTCGGCCCTTATGCGAGACACCGTCCATTCGTACGCTGAATTGATCCATTGCGTGGAGGCACAAATCTCTGCGGATGAAGCTATAAATGCTCACAGGAAATAGTTTGAGCAAATCAGCGGGAAGCGCAAAGGTGCACCTGGGATGGATAATTCTTTCTCACAGCAGAAAAAACATGGGAAGAATAATCTACCTCATAGGTCTCCGTCACCACGACGAGAACCTCGCCAAGAAAAGGAGTACACACCACTTAATACATCACAAACAAATGTATTAATGGCCATCCGGGATCAGGAGAATGTGAAATGGCCACACCCTTTGAAGCCCAATGTCGGAAATCAGGAGCAATATTGCCACTTCCACCGTAGCCGTGGGCACATGACTGAAGCATGTTGGCAGTTTAAGGAAGAAGTTGAGAGACTGATCCGATAGGGATATCTCCGACAATTCATCAAGAATACATCAACCCGAGATGAAGTTGGTCCGACTGGGGGGCAGAATCAACAACAAAGACAACCATTGAATACTATTCAAATGGTTGGAGAGATTGAATGATCACGCACTTCGAGTATTTGTATTAACGAATATTACTTTTCTTGTTGTCGCTTTTATGTTGAGTTGAATGTCACTTTGATATCTCTAATATCTTCTTCCAAGTTAAAATGTTGTCGTATTGTCACCGTGCATAGATCTTGTGTGTTGAGTACTTTGTAATTTATAAGTCGTACTTGGGAACAATTGTACTATCTTACTTAATGCAGTAATAGAATGTTCATGTTATTGTGATATGATTTTTTCTTCTTATGAAAGATAAGAAAAAACTTCTCAAACTCTTTTTCCGTGATTCGAGAAATACACAATCCATATTGTATCTCAATCACCGGATGATCAATCCCAGGGGGATTTGATCCGACCTCATCCACACAGGTTAACGTCGTCGAGCAGGGCTCCGACATACAACCTCGGATAGGTCTTACATCCTTGGTGGATTCTCCTGACCTCATCCACACAGGTTAACGTCGTCGAGCAGTGCTTCGTTATACAACCTCGGATAGGTCTTACATCCTTGGTGGATTCTCTTGATCTCTTCCATACAGGTTAATGTCATCGAACAAATGTTCTGATATACAACATCGGATAGGTCTCACATTCTTGGTGGATTCTCCTGACCTCATCCACAAAGGTTAACGTCGTCAAGCAGGGCTCCGACATACAACCTTGAATAGGTCTTACATCCTTGGTGGATTCTCTCGATCTCTTCTATACAGGTTAATGTCATCGAACAAATGTTCTGACATAAAACCTCGGATAGGACCTCTACCCGCATCGGACTTCTGCTCGTCAGCGGACTCCTACTCGTCGTTGGACTTCTGCTCATCAGCGGACTTCTATTCGTCGTCAGACTTCTGCTCGTCGACGAATCTTCGTCGGTCTTCTACCCGACGTTGAACTTCTACCCGACGTCGGACTTCTGCTCGTCAGTGGACTCCTACTCGTCGTCGGACTTCTGCTCGTCAGCGGACTCCTACTCGTCGTTGGACTTCTGCTCGTCAGCGGACTTCTATTCGTCGTCAGACTTCTGCTCGTCGACGAATCTTCGTCGGTCTTCTACCCGACGTTGAACTTCTACCCGACGTCGGACTTCTGCTCGTCAGCGGACTCCTACTCGTCGTCGGATTTCTGCTCGTCAGCGGACTCCTACTCATCGTCGGACTTCTGCTCGTCAGCGGACTTCTACTCGTCGTCAGACTCCTGCTCGTCGACGAATTTTCGTCGGTCTTCTATTCGACGTTGAACTTCTTCCCGACGTCGGACTTCTGCTCGTCAGCGGACTTCTATTCGTCGTCAGACTTCTGCTCGTCGACGAATCTTCGTCGGTCTTCTACCCGACACCGGACTTCTGCTCGTCAGCGGACTCCTCGTCGTCGAACTTCTGCTCGTCGATGAATTTTCGTCGGTCTTCTACCCAACGTCGGACTTCTGCTCGTCAGCGGAATCCTACTCGTAGTTGAACTTCTACTCGTCAGCGGACTCCTACTCGTAGTCGGACTTCAGCTCGTCAGCAGACTTCTACCCGACGTCGGACTTCTGCTCGTCAGCAGACTTCTACCCGACGTCGGACTTCTGCTCGTCAACAGACTTCTACTCGTCGTCAGACTCCTGCTCGTCGACGAATTTTCGTCGGTATTCTACCTAACAATGAACTTCTACCCGACGTCGTACTTCTCCTTGTCTTCGGACTTCTGCTCGTCAGCAGATTACTACTCGTCATCGGCTTCTCGCAACGCACTCTCGAACTATTCCCCTTTGGCTCCACACTCAATCATTGACTGCTAACGGGCTTCAACTCGATCGTCCATCGCCAGCAAACCTCCGCTCAAATGAGGAAGAAATCCCGTAGGCTTCTGCACGCGAGGAGGGGCGCTATTCGAGTAGGAAAAAATTCCAATTCGCAAATAACGGAAGCCTCAACCGTCAGTAAACCGGAGAGGGAGGAAGAAATCCCGTAGGTTTCTGCACGCGAGGAGGGGCGCTATTCGAGTAGGAAAAAACTCCAACTCGCAAATAACGGAAGCCTCAATCGTCAGTAAACCGGAGGGGGAGGAAGAAATCCCGTAGGTTTCTGCACGCGAGGAGGGGCGCTATTTGAGTAGGAAAAAACTCCAACTCGCAAATAACGGAAGCCTCAACCGTCAGTAAACCGGAGGGGGAGGAAGAAATCCCGTAACTCCTGCGCACGAAGAGGACGCTAATTCGAGCAGGGGAAGTTTCCCGCTCGCAAATAGCGGAGGCCTCAAAGTCGGTGGGCCGAACCAACATACCTCTCTCCGGAAAAAACCACGGACAGCGCACCGATTCGCGTGAAAAACCACGCGGATCACGGCCAGCCTTTGGCTGGCCGCCGGCAGCAACCCCAGCGCGGCAGCCAGCAGACGCGGCAAGCCCCGCGGGCGCAGCCCAGGCGCGTGCGCGGCCCAGCGCGGGCGCGGTGCGCCCAGGCGCGGGTGCGCGGTTCGCCCGCAGGCGCGCGGGCGCGCGGTTCGCCCGCATGCGCGCGGGCGCTCGGTTCGCACGCAGGCGCGCGGTTCGCACGCAGGCGCGCGGTTCGGCCGCTGAACGCGCGACCGCGGTTCCTTGCCGGCGGCAGCGGCGGCCGGCCGGCCGGTCCGGCCAGTTCGGCCGCCCGGTCCTTTCCTGGCCCAAATTTCGCCCCAGGAAGACCAAATCGAACGTTTTTTGGGGTCCCCGGACACGTTTTTCGACATTCCAGACTCGATTTCGGCACTTTCAGGGCCGTTCGAACCTCCTACACGCAAGATCAATTCTTAGTCACTCCCGAAAATTCTTTAAAATCTGTGACGCATATTTTCGAACTCCTGGGGCTTTGACGTTCGAAAATAGGGGGGCAACTGTACGTCATCTCAAAATTATCTTGATCGGGCACGAATCTCGAGGCAAAAGATAGTTAGAAACTTCAAAAATTAATTTCGGGAGCATATGAACTCCGATTTCAGCGAGCTTACAGTCAAACTGAGCGTCTCGGAAATACGAACCCAACGACACCAAGATCAACCCAATCCGAGCCCATATGAGTCTGAATCAAGGGTTCAAAGCGCTGTTGGAAGGTTCAAACCGCAATTTGAGTTACCAAACGGTCTCCGATTTTGACGAGCTTATACTCTAATCGAACGGCTCGACGAGACGAATCCAACGAGCCCAATATCATCAAATTCCGACATAATTAAGGCCTTCAAATATCCAACGAACGGTGCATGATCAAAGGATTCGATATCGGCCGTCCATTCAGACCACTCCCAAATCGCCCTTGATCTCACGCCTATTTACGGGCTATGCCACTCCAGAAAAACTATAAATAGTGCCCTCATTCTACACCAAGGGAACTCAAGTGAAGAGAGAGAAGAAGAAGAGAAGGAGAAGGAGAAAGGGGAATAGGAGATTCCTCACCTTCTATTCGACCACCGCCGCCGGAGTTTTTCCTGCCGCCTGAAGACGCCGGAGCTCTGCCGGATTTTCAGGAAACGCAGGGAATTCGCAGGATTTTGTGAATTTCGTGGAAGAAACAAGTTGTATTTGGATTATCCCGACTTGTGGGACGAAATCCGCCATTTGTAATCTACGAAAACACTAGTGGAAATTTGCAACTGGGCGAGGCCCCGTGGTTTTTTCCCTTTTTGGGTTTTCCACGTAAAAACTCTTGGTGTTCACTTTCTCTTTTCTGTCTGTGTGCGAAATACCCGTGCAACGCTAGGACGCAAATTTACAAACTCTACCGCCGCGTATATTCTCGCACGCAACAATCGGTAAAAACAATGAGAAAATAACAGAATCTTGGTGGAAGAACAACCAAACGATAGCAAATCTTATAACAGAGTCTAGAGCCCAAATCCCAAGAAACCCTAATTTCAATCAATCAAAACATAATCCTTTCCTAAACATATCCCTCTCTTAATACCCAACCTTTCCTAATTAATTCTCTCTCCCAAGACCTAGCCGCCCCTGCTTTTGAAATTCAAACTTATTACAAGCCTTGGGACCCACCATGTGGGCGGGCAACATGAGGGGAGGCGGAACTTGTCCACCTCCTATAGACTTGGCTGGCTCAGCCAGTTCATCCTGAACCGGCTTCCTAACAGAAGCCTGCCCATTTTCAGGAGACGATTATAATACTTGAAGCCAATTGTGGTACTCAAAGGTCTAATTTAGCATGTGCCCTTTATCTTTCAATTTCCCACAAATTTCCTTCACTCTAGACGCCTAGAGATTGTCTCAAAATTTCACAAGATTACTTTCAAGAATAATAAAATTATAAGAACCTGTAATTCAGCCCTTCACTTAGAATTTCCAGGTCAATGATTCTTGAAAGCTAGAATTGTTCCCTGCCCTTTGAAGTTGCCGGCCGAGCCTTTCCAGTGCCAGAAACCTTGTTTTCTTGCCTTCCAACAGTAGTCAAGATTGTTATTCACCCTGTGTCCTAGGCAAAAAAAGTTTTCATGGATTTCTGGCTTCCATGTTCCTGTTTCCCGCTGTTCCCTGCCCCTCCTGCTCCTAACTGAGAGCTTCCCAATTCCTCCATTCCTTCCAACTGCTGTTCGCTTCAGTTGCAACAAAGAAAAAACGCACTGGCCAGAATTCGAGCTTCTACATCTGATCTAGAACTTCCAATGCCAACCTTGTTTCAAGAAACTTTCCAGAAGAATTAGAAGAATTAGAAAAACATCTGCAAGTTTATTGCCATTGATTGTAATAGTTGAAGGAAGAAAATCGCAGTTAGAATGCTCTCATGTACCTCCCTCTGCTGAGCTGAAAAACCTCGTCCTCAAACATGGGTTGCAAGAACTCAAGAATTATAGCTGCTGTTCCCCCTTTCCAGGCGTTCAATGTTGTGAAACTGATCAAATTATAAAAAAGTACTTAATAAAAAGCTCATGGAATCGGTTTTTTTAAATTACATGAAATTTTATGCTAGGCTTAAAAGGCAAAATCTGCTGTTCGTTTTTATTGACAATATTATACTCTTCCGTTTTTTTTCATAGCCATGTTTTTAATCCAGCAACCTCAAGTTTATAATTATATATATTTTTTTTTCTTAAAGGAGAAAAAAGATAGAATTGGAGATCATCTTAATGTTGCGCTAGCCGCTGTTTCAAAATTCAAAGTTAATCAGGAAACTCCTCACTGAGAGATTGCTGTCCCCAACGTAAGCAAACAAGTTCTAAAACTCTGCAGTCATTTACAGGTTCAGTATGAGGATAAATTTACACAACATTATTGAGGTTACACATTTAGGCTTCGTTTGGGACGGCTTTTTTACTGCTTCTTAAAGTAGCTTTTTAGTACAAAAATTAAAATTTTTGTACTAAAAAGTTACTTTAAGACGCAGTAAGAAAGCATTCTCAAAGGAAGTCTTAATAAGCAATGATACTTTCTATCCTTACTAGTTTAGTTAAAGTAAATTACTATATCTCTTTCAGTTTTTGCTGAAGGTGAAGCTGGTCTTGTGGATTTTGTGCAGTTTTCTCTGGTTCTGTAATCTTGGTACAAATATTCCAGCTTATTTGAAAATTATAGTTTTGTGCTCGTGTTAAGAAAGATGAAGAAGGGTCTAGATTGTTCATTACTGTATATCAGCTAAATCTATGTAGCAGTTCTGAATGATTTATGGATGGAATCTAAGTTAAGGTTTTGTTTGGGACGGCTTTCTTACTACTTCTTAAAACAGTTTTTAATTAATTTTTTTTTTATTTTTATATTAGAAAGCTGATTTAAGCAGTAATATAATTGTCCCAAACGAAACCTAAATGTCATCACATGAATTGTTTTACATTTTTTTTTTCAAGAAGCACTTCCTTTTAGCTACTTCTGCAGGTAGCTGCTTTTGGTGCTTTTTTGTTTCATGAATTGGAGATGGGAAAATATGTTGTCTTCTAGGGGTGATTCCTAATCCTTGGGTGCCAGCTCTTGGATTATGAAGATCTATTATGCACAGACATGGACACGACGACGGATACGATACGACACTGATACAGGACACGCCAGTTATTGAAAATATAGGAAACGTACACGGGTTGGACACGGTATTATAGTTTTTATAGTTAAAAAAAGTGTATAAAATTTTAATAAGTATAATTTTAAAAATAATTTGAAAATAATAAGTCATTTAATTAAAATTTGTGCTTAAAATGATTAGTATTATGATGTCGAGAGTCAGACGTTGATGCCGTTTATCAGTTACTGAGAGAGGACATGAAAACACCTTCACTGCAAAAAAAGAAATAAAAATGAGAATATTCGATGATTGGGTGTTAAGTGCAGACGTTGATTTCGTGTTGTGGATAGGAAATAAGAAATTTAGTTTAAATTTTGTCAAATACAAGAAATTATATTTAAAAAAAATTCATAAAATATTTAAGATACTTGTGTTGGACACGTGTGTCTAATTTGTGTTTAATTTTTTTTAATCGGACATGACACGTTTTTGGCGTGTCCGACACGTGTTGGATGAGTGTCGGGCAAGTGTTGTGTCGGATACAGTGTTGGACATTGCATGCCTTTTTGAGGAGAGAAGTGTCGGTGCATCATAGATGAAGATCTAATGACAAAATTAATAAATAAATTAAAAAAAAAGGGAAAGTTGCATAAGAATATCTTGGTCAAAATTGTGCTGGGATGAGATTTATATCCGTTGGATTTGTGTTGAGATTAGTGCAGTCTTTCATATCACATGCAATATTATTCTCAATTCAAGTTTAACAGATGAATTTTATCCTAATATAATTTGTACCATGATATTGTGATGTAATTTTTTCCAGCAAAATTTACTTCCTATAATAATGTTTGAAATTTGCATGTAAGTACATTTCTTGCATGAAATGCAAATTTGTTTGTGTAGTTTTCCATTGAAATCCAACAATTAGTGGGCTTTGTTTTTATGAAAGATTAGTTCCTTTCTAGCCATTAAGTGGGTGATTGTAGCCCATCCAAGCTTATTTAGCATCATTTGATGAGGGCTTAGATGCTCTTTGATTGCAAGTACAAGTTAAAGAAAAAAAGGTTGTTTATATTTTGATATTTGGTTTGAAGTAAATTTAATGTAAAGCATTTATGGCGGAGTTAAATCAGTTGAATTTCAAATGAAAAATAAATTTAATGCCCTTGGCCTCAATTTTTTCATCCGTAGTCGCCGCCTACAATTTCTCGAACGCCCGCTTATCATTGTTGCTTGAGAGTTCAACACCAAGAATCATGGAAGCTACTGTTGGCCTCTACAATCACTTTTCTAATGTCAACATTTTTATTTTATTTTATTCTATTAAAATTTAGGTTTCATTTGCGATAGCATTCTTATGGCTTCTTAAAGTAGATTATTAGTAAAAAAATTAAAATTTTTATATTAAAAAATTGTTTCAAACGAAAACTTAGACTTATCGAAGAACATAAATCCTAAATTATCTCATTCTAAGTAGATAAATAACAGGAAAAACACTAACTAGAATTTTTGCATGATGAATTATAAAATTCATTAAATTTATAATGGTTATGTTATGTCTTGTATTTATTTTAAAATAAATATAATAATTTTGAGTTATATTTTATTTTTTGTATTATTATGTTTTGTTATAAATCATTTTAGAAACATTAATCTTCTGCTAAGATAAACTAGATTACAATGCTAGAAATAATTAATTAAAAAAAATTTCAGTCTACTAAAAAAAAAAAAAAATCAAATCATATAAACTGAGATTTTTTTTTTGGGACATTTAGGTCATTTAAGGTAAACTCACACACACAACGCATACACAAAGACTCTAACCCAGAACCTCTTAGTTGGAAGCCTAAGCTCTCAACCAACAGGCCAAGATGAGACTGAGATACTTCTATGGATCAAATGCATATAGCAATCATGAAGAGAACCTTTTGCAGATTATAAAATCTAAGTAGTGATTGATTGAGACAAATAATGCCTAGATTCAACCTTACATTGATTCTCATAGTTGATTTTCAATTGTTTTATAGTTGCCTTTGATACTATGTAGCCATGAATTTTGTCCTCAGAGACATCTTTCTATATGCTTTTTGGAATACATAAATGCTTTAAATTGTGAACAAGAAAATGGATTTTGTTCAAAGAAAATATTCTACCAAATGGAAGATCCTCAAAAGAAAAAATTATTAGATTTACATGCTGAGGATCAGAGTGCCTAGATATATTATTGTTGTGTATTTCATTTTTTAAAGTACATAGATGTGTAATATATCACGAGGATATAATTAAGTACTCGTGTTATCCGCACGTAAGATTATATATGCAGTATTCTTACAATTTAAAATTTTCTTTTTCCATTAAAGTAATAAATATGGATTTTTCCTACAAAGTTAACCTTTATCAAGTTTCTCATCAGGAATTGAAATATCCTCAATAGAGCATTGGGTGAAAAAGAGAGAGAGGCCAACTTAAGCTTCATTTGGAGAAATTATTTTTTGCGGAGATCGGATATAGAATGTCATCCAGAGACCATTCAAAATGTATCACGTCAGTAGGACTGAGCGGTAACGAGCAGTACTGATCCGTGGTACCGAGCAATGAGTGACGTGGTGCATTCTGGTTGGTCTTTGGTCGGCGTTCGGTGTCCGCACATAATAATTAGTCCTTAGTCCGTCATCTTGGACCGTTTTTGCCCACTTTTTTATGATTTTAAAAAAATTATGTGCTATAAATTTTTTTTTTTTAAATATATAAAGAAAGTTATTCCAAACGAAGCCTTAGTTATTACCGAGTTAGGTAGCCCAATTAGAAGATAGTCTATACATATGGAGTGACTATAGTAGAAGAATTAGCTAATAAATCCCTTGTTCTTAGCGAGATGCAATACTTGACTGGTTAAAGTTGATGCTTTATTTTTATTTTATATGATCATGTTTTCCTCATCAATAACAAACTCCATTAAACTTATATTTCCTACTCTTTATAAGGATTTTCATCTTGTTCAGATTGATCTAAAACTGTCTATTAATTTTATTATTTTTCTTGTTATTTTGTTCATAGAAATCATTGCATTTTTTGTTAGAATTGCAAGTCAAACTACAAATTTGTAAATTCAAAAGTTCTTGATTAATAAATAAAGCCATATTTGTATTACAATCTCTCTTCAAGGTTCAAACTAACAATAACACTTTCACTTATTTTTATTATATTAAGAATTTGAATCAATAATATTCATCTCATTAAATGAAATCCTGAACTTAAGTAAAGGATGTGATCTTATTCTTAACAAAATTAAATTCATCCTTAGGTGGTTTTATAGTACTGATCAACCGAGAAAAGATCTCACAACTTCTTACATTCCCCAATCTCTTTAATTTGTAGAAGATGCCCATTAAGCAAAAGTATATCTTTATTGGCTTGGATTCACAATTTTTCTCCTTTCATCTTCATCATTGGACAATCCAATCCACTAGCATGACAATCTCCATTCCAATGTGACTTGATGCTTGACTTATAAGTGACGTAGCTATTGTTGTTCAACTTGGGAATATCGTAGTGCAACATGATAGAAGTCTACAATATCATAATCACAATTTACATCAACGAATAATTGTTAACAGTCAAATTCTCATTTAAATCTAACAAAAAAAAATATATCATTTCTAATGTTTTTTAACCAATTCTATTTAGCTCTACCTCTACATTTCTTAACATGGGCCAAATCTAATACATCTACTCTCCTATTTGAATCATTGGAAGGCTGATGTTCTTACTCTATTTTTTCTTAACATGGGCCAAAAAGATTTGGTTAGAAAATATTAGGAATGATCTTTCTTTATTAGATTTAAACGAGAATTTGACTTTTAATATGACACAATGGAGAAAAAAGATTCATGTAGCCGACCCCACATAGTGGGATAAGGTCTTGATGTTGTTTTTGTTGTTGTATGGGCCAAACCATCTAAGATGACTCTCTCTGATCATATTTACCATTAGAGCTACTCTAGCTTTTTAATGTATATACTCCTTTCACATTTTGTCTCTAAGAGTAAAACCACTCATCCACCTAAGCTTCCTCATCTTTGCAACACCCAACTTAATTTTATACTTCTCTTTTAATGGCCAACATTATGCATCATGAAGCATTGGCATTGCAAGTCTCATCACCATCTTATATAATTTTTCCTTAAGTTTAAGAGATAGTTTTCTATTACACAACGAGCCTGATGCATTCTTCTACTTCAACCAGCTTAACTTGAATTCAACTTATAATATCTCCTTCCATTTCATCATCACTATAAATAATAGACCTAAAATATCTAAAACATGTATTCTTTTTAATGACTTGATAGCCCAAAGTCACAATCCCTCAAATAGATTTATTACTACAAAAATCACAGTCAATATATTCAATTTTAGATCTACTAAAATGAAAACTTTTAGACTCTAAGGTTGACCTCCATAATTATGTTTTCCTTCAACTCCCTCTCTTGTCTTACTAATAAGAAGAATATCATTAACATAAAGCATACACGAGGGTGCATGTTCTTGCAAATGTCTAGTAAGAGCATCCATGATAAAAGTAAAAAGATTTGGGCTTAAAGTCGATCCTTGATGTAATCCAATTGAAATAGGAAAATACTTGGTCAAACCAACTTGTATCTGAATGCAAGTAACAGCTCCTGCATATATATCCTTAATGACTTGAATATAAGCATTATTAACTCATTTCTTTTCTAGAACTCTCTAGAGCACTTCTCTTGGAACTTTATCATATTCTTTCTCTAAATCATCTCTAGACTTTTCCATAAAAACTCTCAATAAATGTATAACTTCCATAGTAGACCTACCTAGCATGAATCCAAATTGATTTTGAGAAATATTAGTATCACACGTAACCTATGCTCAATAACTTTCTCCCATAGTTTTAATATATGACACTTTAAGTTAATTCCTATATAATAAGAACCAATACACTCCTCCACTCATATGACGTCTTTTTTTATTTTCGAAGTAATATTAAAATGTTTACTAAGTTAGGAAATTTCTTCAATCTCCTAAGCATTTCCACACCTCTATTGGGATATCATCAGATCCAAAAACGTTTTTATAATTTATTTTCTTTAAAGCCTCTCTAACTTCCGTACGTTTTACAAATATGACGATAAAAATAAAAATCTTGATTTTCATGTAGGATGCTAATGTCACTAAAGTCAATAGCATTCCAATATTTATTTTCCCATGATAAAAAAAGCAGATAAATAATTGTATGCCAATTTAGTTCATAACAATAAAATGAACTCAGCCAAAACAGAGATACATTAAAATTTGGCCAAGATAATTTGAATTAGTAATTAGCACTTAATAAGCATTCATTATAAGTGGGCAAAATCATTGAAAGTTAGAAACCAAAAGCAAATATCTCTGTTATCAAATCAAATCAAATTCATATTATAAGTTATTTAATGGAGAGTTACTTTTATACCGACATAAATTTTAAATGTTTTGCATGCAATTTCTCCTATAAATTATTCACAAATTTTATTGATCATCTAATAATGTAAACATGCAAAGCAAACATTTTTAATTGTCAAGCCTTTCGAGTGTTTATAATTTTAGTTGTTTTTCTTATAATTGTACTTTTCATATGATAATCAGGGTCTTGTTTATCTATTACTTTCTTATTATTTTTAAAAATTTCTATGATACGATATTTATAACTAAGGCTTCGTTTGATACGATTTTTTTATTGCTTTCTGAAACGGAGTTTTAGTACAAAAATAAAAAATTTTGTACTAAAACTCCGTTTCAGAAAGCAGTAAAAAAGCCGTCCCAAACGAAACCTAAATCTATTAGAATATAATAATTGTAAGAAAGTTATCTGTTTTTTTTTTTCAAAGAGAGAGGATATAAATACTTCAAAAGCTTTTCAAAAATATATTTTCTCTGCATCAACTCTGCAATAATCAATAATTTTCATAAATAGTTGCAATAGTTCCAAACAAACTCTTAATAATCTGCTCCCTCATATAAATGTTAATGTTGTACTTACAACAAGCTTACTAAGATAGTTATAATAATGTGTCTTAAATTTAATTGCAATACATAGCACCATTGATGTGTAAAAAAATTAAACTTTAGGAATATATTTTTTTCCATCTGAGCATAATTATAACAATGATCTTCCTGAATCCTTTAGTGCCTGATGATGGATAAACCTACTAGTTCCATCACAAGGTAGTTCTTTTAGGTCATGACAGGCCACAAGCTAAAGAAGCTATTTCAGGTCAACTTCAAATGAGTGGTGGCCCTTATCTCTTTGCTGTCCAACCTTCCTATCATAATCTAGATTTTTATGTTTATAGTGGTGTTAGAGGGTTGAGATATTTTATTTTACTTAGAGTCTGTTTGGGACAGCTACAACTTTAATAAAATAGTTGAAGAAAAACATCTTTTTTAAAAACTGTTGGGGATATTTTTACATATATATTTTTGGTTAAAAGTAAAATAAGAGCTTTTATGTAGCTATATGCACTTGTAAATCTACTTGTAAAAATAGGCTTTTTACCGTAAGAAATTTTTAAGAAAAAGGAAGAAAGCAGTAATCAAACGAAAATGTGATGGCGGTTTGAAAAACAAACCTGTGAGAAAATAGTCCACACATGTTGCTGCCTTTTAATATTAGAAATGATATTTCTTTATTAGATTTAAACGATAATTTGATTTTTAATATGACATAATGGAGAAAAAAGATTCATGTAAACGACCCCATATATGCTGCTGCTGCTGTTGTTGTATGTTGCTGCCTCTAAATACCAATATGAGACAAGAACCAGTCAAAAGCTCACGCACACAACTCTTTCCGCATTTTGCCTCAATTTTTCTCCCAAAAAAAATCTCTTTCCATATTTCTATTTATTTTTTATTATAGATAAAAATGTTAAGTGAGATTCATGTACATTATTTCCTTGATTTTGCTAACTTAGGCTGCGTTTGAGACATTTTTTTTATTGTTTTCTAGAAAAAAACCAATTTAGAACAAATTTTTTTTTTAAACCAAAAAGTTACTAAAGCAATAAGAAAATTGTTCCAAAGGAAGCCTCAATTAACTATTAGTTTTTCCTTTTTAGCTATACTTTTTTTTTGTCATTGCAGTGGTATTTTTTAGGCACTGATTTCAGATGATATATTTACAAAGTTGGTTGCTTGTACAGTACAAAAGCATATGGATTATCTTTCTTAGTGCTTGAACTATTGATGCATTTGATCCCCACCTCTACAATGGTTTCCAAGTTAGCCTATTGTTTGTTCTCCCTCTCTATTCCACTGAGCATCAATGGAGAATGTGGAGTTGGATGAATCAAACATAACATTGGATGATGAGGATTACTAAAGGTAGAATTATTAAATATTTTATTTCATATTATGATGAGATAGATGAAATCTATGCAGATAAAGAGAGCAAAAAAGTGGAAAGTAAAAAATGAAGATCTGAACACAATAACACATTAGAATTTTATGCAGGTTCACTATGTCTAGTTGCTGTTGTAGTAGATTCATTATTCGTTGTAAAAAGTTACAGCATTAATCTATGAGATAATATAAATGGTGCTCCCCCTCTCTTTATGAATAAAAAATCTAAAATAGTTGAAAAATATAATTAAATTTTCATATTACCCATAATAAAATAACCATGAATATTGAATATTTTTTATGGCCTCCGCCTTTGAACCCCAAGAGGGGAGGAGGCTAGGGATTATTACGTGTGGAGTCTAGTCATAGAAAACCGTTCTGTTTTGTGACTGTGAACAATAAAATCACAGTTATTGTTCACCAATGCGCTTTTACTGTTCATAGTCATAAAACCGAACAATTCTATGCCTCCGAACTCCGCACGTAATAATCTTTCCAAAAGGGCGCTCACCATCCCATTTCTAACTCCACTAATAATCTTATTATGAAAATCGTCCGGAAATTAAATCCGCATAGCTCATTTTTTCGTAGGGCAAAAATTGGACTCCACAATCTAACACATAGGAGAGTCTAAATTCATGCATGGTTCTTTCCATTATTTGGCTCTAATCTTGTTTAGCATTAATATAGTTTCTTCTTACATAAAAGTGAGTTAAGAATTTCAAAAATGATGAGTAAAGTTGACTTTTAATGCTAGTAGCTTAATGGATTTCATCATCATTCTTCCATGAAGCTTTCTGTATCATTGTATTTGGGCCATTTTCAGAAGCCTCCATGATCTTTCCACATGCATAAAAGGGACTACCCTTCACTCTTAATTGAACACAGATCTTGCTTGAAATCAAGCAATGAAAATGAGTATGCATAGGCTGAGATTCTTTGTCATTCTTAGTCTATTCCTCTTCTCACAAACACCTTCAGGTGAGCTTCTTTTGGTTCAGACATTTAGTTTTAGATTCAAATTCCTTTCGTTTCAAAGTTAATCGATCAGACAATCAGTTTATTTTGCAGGATCGGCTGACCTCCCTATGGATAATGCTACTGAGCCTTCAGATGCAATGAGCAATGTATATTTTACTATGAATATTTTCAGCTAAAGAACTATGTTATAAACATTTCAGTACTGTTAATTTGCTAATAAAATGGCATCCTATCTGGCTTCAGAAGGCTTCAGAAAATCTCTGAATCCTTCTTCTTTTACATTACATTTCAACATGTACCTCTGAAAAATATGTTAATTAGTTTGCTGTCTACTAATTATTATCTGAACAAGCTCAAAGAAAATTTTTGATTGAGGCTTCATTTGGGACGGATTTCTTACTGCTTCTTAAAGTAGCTTTCTAGTGCAAAAATTTTAATTTTTATACTAAAAAATTGCTTTAAAAAGCAGTAAGAAAGCCACTCCAAACGAAGCCTTAGTTCTTTATAAAACTGAAAATTTCAAACATTGTGCAGATTTATACAAGAAAGGTCTTGGTAGAGATCTCGCTAGATTATCAAGGTGCAGAAGCCAATACCAAGCATGACTCACAGAGAGGAAAGCCTGGGATTGGCTTTAGAAGTCCCTGAAGGCTGAAACTGTAGCTTCCTCTTAAGTTAATGGCAACACAGAGGCGTCTCTTCTAACCATTTGTCACCATATGAACTCTTGAACGTTCACTATATGTACTCAACATATTCCTAAGAATGTATTAGGGTTCCAGTTATATATATATGTAACTATTTTGGTAAGGTAAACCAGGGAAGCTGTTGATGAAAATAGATAGTTTCTTCTAAATTGGAGTTTTATCTGAAAATATATTTTTTTATCTTTCTGATGATTTTGTTTATGTATATTATAAAACATATTATATTACATAAATTAAATTTATTTAATTTCTTATAGAACATACTTGGTAAGACATAAAAGAATTTGCTTGATGTATGTGAATCTCAATTCACATCATTAAGGATTTCTACAAAATACTTCAACTTATTTTGATGAACATACAAGCAAAATGTTAAATTCAAAGAAGTTGCTATTAATGATTTTTTATCTTATCAAATAATAATATTTTTATATAAAAAAAATTCAAGACAATGGATGAAAATAAAGATCTTATCTACAATCATGAATAAGTTTTATTTTTTAAAATGAATGATTTAATTGCAAAAATTCATTGAAGATAAACATATTACAATTTCAAAATCAAGAAATTCAAAAATCAAAATGATGGTTAGAGTTTTAGTTTTCAATTAAAGTGGCAAGCTACTTGCTAGTGATAAATAACACACTTAAGTAATGTTATATTATATATTTTGGAAGAAGATCAAGATGATAACAAATATTGTCTTCATCATAATTGGTCACATCAAAATTTTGTACAATAACCCTAAATTTTAAATAATTAACAATTAAATTGAAATTCATGTGATATTGAAATTTTGACTAGAAGAGTTGTGACGCGGTAGCGCTGCCCTTTCTATATGAGAGCTTTAGAATGAGTGGCACAACAATGCTAAATCTGGGTGTTGCAGCACTAGTCTCTTAGATTTACAAGAAATTAAAGGAGTGTTGCGTCATTGAGAATTTGTTCATTATGGTGCTGAGTCATAAATTTTATTTTATTTAGATAAAATATCTAAATCATTTATATCAAAACCCTCACCTCACCATCCCTCCCCATTCCACTTTGAATGACAGGTGAGAAAGGAGAGGAGAAGAGGAGAGAAAGGAAGAGAGAGAAGAGAGAGAAAGCAAGGTTCTGGCCAATTTTTTCTATCACTCTAATTATAAAAAGTCCACTAATTGTGGTAGGTAACTGGAACCCTACCCCGATTTTTGATGATTTTGAGTTTTGTCTATTCTCTCTCCCCTGAATTTAATAAAAATGCATTATCTTTTGATATGAATCATTTCAACTATGTAACTTTCTGATATGTGATAAATATCATCAACCTGAATATTTTGATGTGCTTAAATTGAAATTTTATTGTTTGATTTTGCGTATATATCATATTTAGTAGAAAACAGTAGAGTAATAATGAGTATAAAATGATTAAGAGTCATAGTTCTATATATGAACATGGAAAACATAATATGTATTAAGTTATATGGTATAACATGTATTTTGGTATAATACATGCATATGGAGGAACATACTGGATATATTTATCTGGTTATGATACTTGCATTGGATGTGTACACGATATTTGTTATTATAATATACATGATATGACATATGTATAAAAGTAAAAAAGGTTGGTTGAAACTGATTAACAAATTCATATTGGTTGAAGACATATTATCCTCTATAAGATGATGGGTCAATGAGTTTTCTTTAAATAAGGTTCGTGGTGTGTTGCTAACAGATATGAAATGGGAAGCATAAGGAGATTGACTAATACGATAAGATATGTCAATGTGTAGGAACTGGTGACTTCTTATATGAAAGCTTATTGACTTGTAATTGAGAATGATATGGCTTATTCAAATTTATAGGATTGATATTATTGAGATTGATACTTGCAGGATCGACTTATAGAATTTGATACATAAAAAATATTACATGTAGCTAGATGTCCGTCATTGCTTAAAGTACAATATACATAACAAAATTTCATATGTATTGATGAAATAGAGCATGACATGATAATTGTGTAGCTGATATAATATGACATGAACATGGTACATGATATGATTGATGATGCAAATATATGACAAGACTAATACAAAGACATGATATGATATGACTGATGATGCAAACATTGCATTTCTATATATTATAAAATATGATTTACATGCACTAATTCTTATGACATACATAGAATCTATATAGAATATTTACTATGATATAACAAGTATGCTAATATGTATGGCATGACATATTGATAGAATAAAATTGTAAGATATATACATGTAAAGATTTAGGATTTCAAATGCTGTGTTATACTTGATATGACAAAACATACTAATATTTTTTTATTGTCATTGAGTGATGATTATTGAGTTAAAATGATTGCATTGATTCATATTATTCATACTAACTGTTACATGCTCATACAATATATTAAAGAGATAGATATGAAATAAAATGAAATGATCACCACGAGTTATATGATGATTAGTGGCTCCAAATGATTAATAAGAAGATAAAAAAGAGATGATTCTTTTCTCTTAGATCTTGGGTAAATCTTTTGCTTGGCATCTAATCAAAGTTAACATGTTAGGAGTTTTAGTTAAGTTGGGTTGGTAGTGATAGTTTGAACCTTGGGGCTATGGATATTAATATTAACAAGAAAAGTTGCCTCTGTGCTAAAACATGATTTATAAGGTGTTTTCCTTATATGTTTCTCTTATTATGATTCTTGATGTTCTGCAATAAACCCATCATATATTGAAAAGCTCTTCAACTCATTGCCCCCAACCTATTTAAGACATATCCTTATTCCTTTACAAATAGCTATATTTTTACTTATAATTTTCCATTCATTTGCAAATTTTCTACAATCTTGTGGACTAATTAAATATAAAGATATTTACAAAAAGATACCATTATCTTTCTAATAAATTGGGTTATATTATACATTATCTTTTCAATAAGGACAAAAGAATAAATAATGTTCTTTCATATAAACCATTTGGCCTTTGTTCCAATAATTTTTAAAATTGATTCCACTACTACCCACTTAGTAAAGTAATCAACAACCAAAGTAATGAACTTTTGTTATACAGTAGTTGTGGGCTCCAAAAATTCGTGCCCCGGCCTTCCCTGCATAGGAGAGTTTTAACGATGTTCCGGGTCAAATTTTCAGAAGTCAGATGAACTTTGGGATAAAAAAACACTTCCCAGAGATTTCGCTCTCAGTTTGTGAGGACTTTAAAATCTGGTTCTAGGTTTCCCGTAGACGCAAGCACCTATGGTTAATTACCTCTCCCGATCACGAGAGAGCACTTTCGATTAAAGCTAATCATTAAGTATGTACAAAATACCTAGCATATAGTAGCAACATGTGAATTTTTTTTGTAAATTTATAAATTTATTATTTTTATACTTAAAGCGGATGGTGGGGGGAATGATGATGAGCCCGATCAAGATCCCATGGTTCCATCGTCCCGGGTTATCGTGGTCCCTAGTCTACTTAGTCAGAGGAGGTAGTCGACCCAACCTGACAGAAGGATCCTTGTCGACAACCATGGGTTGCTTCGTCCAAGGGGACCTTGTAGACATGGGGTGGATGCTTGTTTAAGGAGACAAATTTTAGTCAACCTTAGCTAACAGAAAGCTTTATGCCTTATTAAATGCACCCTATAATTCATTACTCAATGGGGCTTTTAACCATTGGAGAACATGCGGGCTTTGACCGTAACCGTAATATAGTGGTGCTATTTTGCAGCAAAACCACTCGGTCAGAGGGCACATGCCACGTCTCCACTGGCGAGAAATCATTTGAGAATGAATCACAGTGATACATTCAATTAGACATTTTGCCCTTTGTGAGTTGAAGTTATTCTGAAATTTATCATCCTTAACAAACGTTTGCGGATGATGGGTGGAATTTTGCTTTAAGTTTTAAATAATAAATTTTATTTGAATATTTTAAAATTTATCAAGATTTTATTCCAAATATGCATGTTTTGAAGTCCCCTCCGGTTGAGATTAGCTTTCAACATGGCCATCATCGGGGCGAATTTGGAGTCATTTGTAAATTTTTATAATTTATAGAAATTTGAGGGCATTTAAATAGTTGATCCCCTCCGGTTGATATAGACTTTCAACACGGCCATCATCGAGGATGAAATAGCATGTATATTAGGCTTTTAAAATTTAATTTACATGCTTCTCGAGCTGACTTGCTTCTCAAGACGGTAGCACTCTTCTTGGGGCAGTCACTTGCTTCCCAAGGCTGCTACACAAATCTTAGAGGTGTCGACATCCTACTCGATGTTGCATATTGAAATTTAGAAACTTCAATTTTAATGCAAGAGGAGGGCATTTTAAATGTTTGAATATGATTATTTGTGTAAATGATTTCCATTAGGATATGCACAAAATTTTATTTAGAGGCATACAAACGCCTTCTGTCCGCTTGTAAAAGTAGTGCGGATCCGGTGGCGTTCATTTTAAAGATTTTTCAATAATGTGCTTTTCGAAGCAGCAAAATGAACTTTAGCGTGCTTATCAAAGTGACTGCTCGATTATCGATGAACGATATGCAGCTAGAAATACTATGTTTATTGCAATCAACATAAATCTCGAGGTCGCTGCATGCTTATCAGGGTAGCAAAAATAACATGTTTGTCAAAGTAATGCCTCATTTTCAGTATGCTTAGAGGTTTTCAAATAATGACATGCTGTTTCGGAGTGATCCAGCACACTATGTTAAAAAAAAGTGCATTTTGAATGTAAAGCCAAGCTTAGCAACATTTTACTAATTATGAGACTAAGCCATAAATTTCAAATTAATTTTATCATTGCCATCTATTGATTTCATTATTATCATAGCCACCATGGCTATTTATGGAAGAAAGATGAAGCAAAGTAAAAGTTCATCCTCTTTCTTTATCACTTGAATCCCATCACTTTCATTTGGAGAATGCCAAATATTAAGTGTCTCCAACTTTTAAGCAAAAAATTTATTCTGAATTCTATAGTAATATTTTAATGAATTATTGCTCAAACCATGACATAGGTCTTCTCATTTTAAGCCAAATGTTATTTTTTTTTAAATGAGGTGATTAAATGCCCTCAACTTAGAAGAACACCAACTTTGCATGAGAGACATGACACTCAAATCCAAAATCTCCTTAATGTTGAGTGCAGATAAAGCAAGGGTCTTGAAAGCCAAATGCTTCAAAGCATCATAAATGATTTGTGTAATTTGGATCCAATCAAATTCACCTTTTAATAAATGACTCTTTTTTATTTTTTTTAAAGAACAAAAATTTGTTCAATACGCCAACAATCAAAAAATTTTTATGGTTTAATATCAAAGTTGCTGGAAACACAAATCCATATTTTATGATCACTTTCGTTTGTCACTTCAGCTTTAAAAACATGTTGCCAGAGAATGTTCTCATACCACAATAATTCAATAGGCATAACAGAGAGATGTTGCCAAACAAAATAATTTGATATTAATTTGATTAATTGATCGAATGAGTTGATTTTTTTATAGTAATATTTCAATTATGTCTCAAATATTTTTCAACAATTATTTGATTTGAGTTCAAAAATCTCCCAAAATTATTTATTTGAGGTTGAAATATCAAATTATTTTATTTGAGCTTATGTTCGTCAAAATTTTGGCAGCATCCCGACGTCTCCCCCGCGTAGGGGAGATCTACAGGGATTCTAGGCCTGCCCACCACGCTAAGAAAAACGTGTATGGTAGGTGCCCTCTTTCGAGGACACCACGGCCGTGTAAAGGCTTTATCCCCACCACGCTAAGAAAAGCGTGTATGGGTCTTCTAGCGGTACCTGTTGCAGGAGAAAAAGCAGTTGTTTCCCCGCAAACGGGTACTTATGGGTATCCCGACTTCGTCGTATGCATCGCACCAGGTTCCCTCCTACCACGCTAAGAAAAACGTGTATAGGTGGTTAGCTGGTCCGGCACAAACATCGAGAACGGGGATTTGAGATTTTAGAGTTTGGCGAATGATTGACGAGCGAGCAAGACGACGACGACGACAGAGATTTGCAGCGAGGCTAAATTTTTTTTTTTTTTTTTTGTTATATTTTATTTTCTGATTTTTTTTTTATACAGAAATATATTTATATAGATAAATAGAGAGGAAAAATAAGATTCCGGTGGCAGAGAGTCGATTGGGGGGCTGATTGCGGTAAGAGGAGCAGAGGCGATGGAGAGTAAAGGTTGGGCGTGGGGTTCAGTGCAGGCGTTGAGTTGAAGGAGGAGAGTGTATGGTTGAGTGTAGGTGGATATGGGGGATCGGCTAGGAGTTTTCACAGTAAGGAGATAAGAGAATGAATTGTCGGCTTCAGCTGGGAAGTGACGGAAGAGAAAAATGGGAGACTCGGGCTTGAGAACAGGAAAATGAACAGGAGTGGAAGGACAGCATATATCTGAGGTAAAGATTAAATACAGATTTTTTTTATTAGGAATTCAATGGCAGCTAAGCGGTGAAGTCCATGCAAGGAAACACGTTGATGTGTGGCATGCAAGCTGTATTCATCTAGATAATAACATATGGCATCTCTAAGGTGACATAGATAGTGGAATAAAAATAGTATAATATAAAATATCTTAACAGGACAAATGAGTTTGTATTTATCTTGTTTGTACAAATTAGTATTTTAATATTATTAGTTTAAATGGAATTATCCATCACATGTGATTAAAAAAATTAAGAGTAGAATTTGGAGATATATATATTAACTAATATTTATAATAACAAGTTAACTATTAATTCTTATTTAAATATATAAAGTTAAATATAGATGATATGATTTACAAATCTAAGTTTTAAATTTATGCAAGATTATTGCATATTAACTGATATTTTAATTCTTAATTATTAGTAAAATATAAACATTTATATTTACAAAATTTACTTAATACATAACATCTTTTATACATATACATATATAATATCAACTATTTTTTAATGCATATTTACCACTCGTTAAATATATATATATTACATGCAGGGGCGGAACCATTTGATGGTTAGGGGGGGCAATTGCCCCCCCTCAAAAAAAAAAAAAAATTTTTTTAGAAGAGTAAAAAAAAAAAAAAAAAATTTATAGGAGAGTAAAAAAATTTTTTGCCCCTCCTTAAAAATTATTTTTGCCCCCCCTAAAATCTCTTTTGTCCTAACTTGCCCTAAAATATTTATATATTTCTTCACATTTTGTTCTAATATTCTTTTTCATGTTTTTCATGACATTTTAATTACACATTTTTTTCTTTATTTTTCTTGCTTAATTTTTTTTCATAATATATAGATATATAATATTATTATTTTAATATTTAATTATTTTTGTGCTGTATTTGCCCCCCCTTAAAATTGAAGCCGGTTCCGCCCCTGATTACATGTCGTCATCGCCTCGCATGCGAGCAAATTTTTATATTTTCGCACACCGAATTTTATTATTTCACTCGTGCAAATATCCAAATAATATCACAGTCATTTTCCGATTTTTTCGACGTTTAGAACATAATGGAGAAATTCATTTTGCAAGCGGACGACGTTTGGGCAACGTCGAGTATGTCTGTAGTCCGTCGACTTCGATCGCTTTCGTTCAATTTAATTGTGCGGGATCCCTCTTTGGTTAGATTTGATGCTCTAAATATATCGACGAAGCTTGTTTAACAAGTGGAGGCCATTTGGATAGTGTTTTGCTAGCGTCGCATCCACTAACACGTTGTCGTTCGATCGAGTCGCATACGAACAACTTCTATTTGATATATTTGATGTCTTGAATGCATCGATATGATCCATTTTGTAATCGAACAAAATTTTAATCATTTTCTGAACGATATCTTGTTTGCCAACAATAATCGATCATCACCTCCGTTGCTTGGATTGATCATGGCAAATATACGGAGGTCAACAAATGCCCCCTACAAATATGGTGCACGTTTAGAGTGGACCATGTTTGTTGCAAACTGGTTGGCCTTATGAATCTCCAAATATAGTATGTGAAGATTAGATTGAAGACTCTTCTGATATATTTCCAAAGCATCTTACAAGTATGCTTCAATTTGGTTATATGGATATTTTGTTGGATGAGGCTCATTTCTTTAACTCCACCTTAATCCATAAGTTAATTGAGAAAACTTTTTTGAATCTGAATTACTCCAACTTACCAAGTTAGATAGGCTTCAAATTTGACGGCTTTTGTCATCTAGCTAGCAAAACAGGGGCTTTCTTACTGCGACCATATTTATGGCTTGTTGAGGAAAGAAAGCTGTCAGCGACTCGGCCATTTTAGGCTTGTTGAGTCCGACCTTATACACCTATTTGAGCTTTAGACTTAAGCCATAATAACTTTGACACATCAAAATTTTGTACAATAACCCTAAATTTTAAATAATTAACAATTAAATTGAAATTCATGTGATATTGAAATTTTGACTATAAGAGTTGTGACGCGGTAGCGCTGCCCTTTCTATATGAGAGCTTTAGAATGAGTGGCACAACAATGCTAAATCTGGGTGTTGCAGCACTAGTCTCTTAGATTTACAAGAAATTAAAGGAGTGTTGCGTCATTGAGAATTTGGTCATTATGGTGCTGAGTCATAAATGTTATTTTATTTAGATAAAATATCTAAATCATTTATATCAAAACCCTCACCTCACCATCCCTCCCCATTCCACTTTGAATGACAGGTGAGAAAGGAGAGGAGAAGAGGAGAGAAAGGAAGAGAGAGAAGAGAGAGAAAGCAAGGTTCTGGCCAATTTTTTCTATCACTCTAATTATAAAAAGTCCACTAATTGTGGTAGGTAAATGTAACCCTACCCTGAGATTTTTGATGATTTTGAGTTTTGTCTATTCTCTCTCCCCTGAATTTAATAAAAATGCATTATCTTTTGATATGGATCATTTCAACAATGTAACTTTCTGATATGTGATAAATATCATCAACCTGAATATTTTGATGTGCTTAAATTGAAATTTTATCGGTTGATTTTGCGTATATATCATATTTAGTAGAAAATAGTAGAGTAATAATGAGTATAAAATGATTAAGACTCATAGTTCTATATATGAACATGGAAAACATAATATGTATTAAGTTATATGGTATAACATGTATTTTGGTATAATACATGCATATGGAGGAACATACTGGATATATTTATATGTTATGATACTTGCATTGGATGTGTACACGATATTTGTTAATATAATTTACATGATATGACATATGTATAAAAGTAAAAAAGGTTGGTTGAAACTGATTAACAAATTCATATTGGTTGAAGACATATTATCCTCTATAAGATGATGGGTCAATGAGTTTTTCTTTAAATAAGGTTCGTGGTGTGTTGCTAACAGATATGAAATGGGAAGCATAAGGAGATTGACTAATACGATATGATATGTCAATGTGTAGGAACTGGTGACTTCTTATATGAAAGCTTATTGACTTGTAATTGAGAATGATATGGCTTATTCAAATTTATAGGATTGATATTATTGAGATTGATACTTGCAGGATCGACTTATAGAATTTGATACATAAAAAATATTACATGTAGCTATATGTCCGTCATTGCTTAAAGTACAATATGCATACATAACAAAATTTCATATGTATTGATGAAATAGAGCATGACATGATAATTGTGTAGCTGATATGATATAACATGAACATGGTACATGATATGATTGATGATGCAAATATATGACAAGACTAATACAAAGACATGATATGATATGACTGATGATGCAAACATTGCATTTCTATATATTATAAAATATGATTTACATGCACTAATTCTTATGACATACATAGAATCTATATAGAATATTTACTATGATATAACAAGTATGCTAATATGTATGGAATGACATATTGATAGAATAAAATTGTAAGATATATACATGTAAAGATTTAGGATTTCAAATGTTGTGTTATACTTGATATGGCAAAACATACTAATATTTTTTTATTGTCATTGAGTGATGATTATTGAGTTAAAATGATTGCATTGATTCCTATTATTCATACTAACTGTTACATGCTCATACAATATATTAAAGAGATAGATATGAAATAAAATGAAATGATCACCACGAGTTATATGATGATTAGTGGCTCCAAATGATTAATAAGAAGATAAAAAAGAGATGATTCTTTTCTCTTAGATCTTGGGTAAATCTTTGCTTGGCATCTAATCAAAGTTAACATGTTAGGAGTTTTAGTTAAGTTGGGTTGGTAGTGATAGTTTGAACCTTGGGGCTATGGATATTAATATTAACAAGAAAAGTTGCCTCTGTGCTAAAACATGATTTATAAGGTGTTTTCATTATGTGTTTCTCTTATTATGATTCTTGATGTTCTGCAATAAACCCATCATATATTGAAAAGCTCTTCAACTCATTGCCCCAAACCTATTTAAGACATATCCTTATTCCTTTACAAATAGCTATATTTTTACTTATAATTTTCCATTCATTTGCAAATTTTCTACAATCTTGTGGACTAATTAAATATAAAGATATTTACAAAAAGATACCAATATCTTTCTAATAAATTGGGTTATATTATACATTATGTTTTCAAGAAGGACAAAATAATAAATAATGTTCTTTCATATAAACCATTTGGCCTTTGTTCCAATAATTTTTAAAATTGATTCCACTACTACCCACTTAGTAAAGTAATCAACAACCAAAGTAATGAACTTTTGTTATACAGTAGCTATGGGAAAATATCCCATAATGTCAATCCACATTGAGGGAAGGGCTAAGGGCATTGTAGAAAAAAAATGTTCTATGAATGAAACATTATAAAGATTGAAATGCATTTGACTATTATTGCATCTTCAGATAAATTTTATTATTTCCTCCTTGATTATAGGCCAATATAATGCTTGTCCTAAGATTTTTTGAATGAGTGATTGCCTCCCAAGTATTCACCACATATTTCTAAATGAATTTCTTGAAGTGTAAACTTATAGTATGATGGATGAAGTTACTTGAGATATGGTTCAACAAATACTCATTTATATAACTCATCTCCAATAATTATGCTGCAGTTATCATTTAGTACATATGAGAACTATTAAGCTTCAAGTAGCTTCCCATCATATATTAAAGAGATTATGGGGTACATCAGTATACATCATATTCTCCAATTGATCTTATATATTTTAAAAATGGATAACATCAATACATTTTCTCCTATATAAATCCCTTGAAGTTGCAAGTTTAGAGAGGGCATCCACTTAAGCATTTTATTCATGATGTATGTGGATAATTTGATGTATGCTGATCTGTGATAAAAAAGTGATTTCATTAGATTGAGATATTGTATTAATTATGGATGCTAAGATTCAAGATCTCCCTCTACTTGAGAAGTTATAAATTGAGAGTCAGTATGAATCATCATATTTTTAACACCACAATCAATGGTAAGCCTTAGCCTTGCCATGAGGGGTTCATACTCAACAATATTGTTAGTTCGAAAAAAATTTTTGATGAAGCTTATTTTCTAAAGTGTCATGTTTGAGAGAGATAAATAGGATCTCTGCCCCAACACCAAAGCTTTCAGATAATCCATCAGATGATAAAGAGGAAGTAGAAGATTTGATGCATTCTACTACTAAGTCAACAAAAAAGTTGTGATTTGATATCTATCTTAGGCAACAAATGAATATAAAATTCTCCTATACCCGAATAGTGCATTTGGTAGAATTGAAGCGTATATTATAATATCAAAGGATTTGAAAGCATTGCTCCAAGTCTGAAGATGATGTATCCTCTCAAAATTTTTTAGCAACATATCATCAACATAAATTTTTATAGTATGACTAATAATAGATTTGAAGACTTTGTTCATAAGATATTGGTAGGTAGCACTAGCATTGTTCAATCCAAATGACATAACCCAATAACACAATAATTCTTTATCATTCTTAAGAGAATTTGCTTCTTCATTGAAAGAATTCTTTTTTTTTTTTTAATCCTAAATAAACATCCATGAAGCTAAGCATTTGATGTCCAAAAATGGCATCTATCATTTGATCTATACAAGGAAGGGAAAAGTATCCTTGGGACAAACTTTATTTAAATCATAACAAACTACACACATCCTCCAAGCCCTAATAGCCTTTTAACCATGATTATATTTACCATTCATGTTAAATAATAAACTTTTTAGATGAGTCAAACATCTAAATGTTTATCAACTTCTTATTTGATAGCTTGTAGATGATCTAGTATAAGAGTTCTTTTATTCTAAATAAAAAGTTTGAATGTTGAATCTTTTTGGAAAGAGTATGTGATTACATCAGGACAAATTCCAAGCATATTTGTCAGTCTCCAAGCAAAGATGTCATAATTTGTTCATAAAAAAATCTACATACTCCATCTTCTCCTTAGAAAGTAAAGAGCCTACTTGAATCATATGTATATGATACTCATCTGATAGTGGAATGTGAATTAATCCCGCTACAAAGGAAGCCCTTCGTAGCATATCTTCATATCTAAGATTAAATTTCTTAATGCTTAAGGTCACTAATGATTGTGGTTGAGCTTGCTTAAGAGTTGAGATAATATGTTTATGTTTTTAAATTTTTTTTTAAAACTTCATAAACTTCAATAGGAGTGGAATCTTTATTTTTAGATTGACTTTAGATGTCTCTAAAAGATAGCATTATAAATTAACTATAACTTTAATACAATAAATTGTATCAAATGAGTAGCTTGTCAAGGGAATTGCCCAAGAGTGATAAGAAGAGAGTACTTTCTACCTTTCTTGGTCAATTATCAAACTCATATAATTAATGGTCCAACATATGACTGGAGCTTCTCTCTTTCTAGACCCAACCTAAGAAATTTACAGTAGCATGTTATATTAATAGAACTTTTACTATTAATTATGATTCTCTTTATTATATTAGGGATTATAAATACCAACATTGATGATAAGTGGATCAATAAGCATAATCTAAATCCCTTCTGAATCATAATCATTGAATGGATGGAATAGTCAATTTAGGATTTCCTTATAATTGGCTTAGGGATGTTAGGGAAAACATCAGGAGGCGGTAAGGGTCTTCCAACTATAATCTTGATTTCTCCAATCATATATCAATGTCATGCTATTGCATTTGTTATTTTGCCTCTCAATGGAGTTATTTTTTGTAGGAGTAGATTGATTTTGGATAAACTAATGAAGAAAATCATAGTGGATTTACTTTCCAATATTATATTTAAATAATTGGCATGCCTTAATAGTGTGCCCCTCACTATAATGAAAACGAAAATATTACACATAATTTCTTGAATTTGGTTTTAAAATATGATGCAACTTAACATTCTCCTCATTACATATGGCCATTAAAATATTAACTCAATATGTATTTACTAGTGTATATTCCTTCAACTACATCTATGCTCTTTAATAATGAAGCAGTCTCTACTCATTTATTATTATTGAATTGGAAAACGGGGAGGGCTTAATTTTTTAATTGCTTATATTCTTTGTTGATATATTTTAGAATTACTTTCTTCTCCACTTTTTAGACGATTACTCAAACTATTTTCAGTATGCATTGATAGCCTCAATTGGTAGTAATTCATTCTTTAACTCTTGAAAAAAAATGAGCATGCGAATGGATAGTCTCTTGCATCAATGAAAGTAGAAAGATTAAGAGTGATGACATCCAAGAATGATGTCTTACAACAACTTAGGATTCACTCCAAAAATTTAAGGTGCTTTAGAGGAAACATTTTAAAGTTCTCTTATAAGAATTCTTCTTTTTAATAAATCTCTAAAAGATGGAGGAATCCCTGATGATTCTTACTCTAGATATAAATTTTTCAACAAAATGTCAAGTAAGATGGGAAAAGTTGAGAATGCAATTAATAGAGAGTGGATAGAATCATATGCGAGCTTGACCTTTTAATGTAGTAGGAATGACTTGATAAAGAAGTTCATAAAAAGTTTGAAGGATATGTATGATAGTCTTGTAGTGATCAATATGCTCAAAGGGATTTGATAATCCATTATACAAATAAACAATGGATAACTTGAGCTCCCTGGAATGTGATGCTACGGCATTTCAGCTATTAAAATTGAAGGCTCTTAAATTAGATCAAGGAGTAAGTTGATTCCTATCCCTCATAAGAAATTTCTCTTGAACAAGATGCCATAATTTATCTCATATAATATTATGAGAGTATCCATCCGTCAAGGCTAACTAAAGGACACTAAGAATGGTGGAGAATTCCATATTGGCCAAGCGGTGTGAGAAGGACAAGAAGAACTATTTGTATTGATAAGTTCTGAGTTATAATGTGCTGGAGGAGGAACTTGATTATGACAATGAGGGTATCTTCCACAAGTACTTTCTAATTGTTCATCCCCACTATAACATTGATTTTATGGATGTTGAGTTTCATCATGCTATGGTGGTACTCTCTATTGGCCAGCCTCTTTAAATAGCTGAATGATTCTTGGTTGATTTGACTATAAGCTTGCAAGATTTGAAGATTGTTTGGTCCTTCAATTAATGAAAAGCAATTTTCAATTATTTTTCAACTGCTTGATTTGGACTCATTTGAAATCAAATCAAATCACTTGTGATGTTGATAAGTTCATTTTGTCCATACATTTAGTTAGACCATAAGTTTTTTAAATCAAGGTTCAGATGGTCCTAAATTTAATTATGAAAATTTTATATATATATATATATATATATATATATATATATATATATATATATATATATATATATATATATATATATATATATACTATCTCAATCACATCAAAATATATATGTATATACAGGATTTTCATACATATATATATGTATATACAGGATTTTCATACATTCCGCACAATTTTTATATATTTATATATTTAACATTTTATATTTTAATATTTACTATCTCAATCACATCAAAATGTTCTCATGAAATTATGTATGCTGCTTTATAAAAATTAATATTAGCAGTAGTTTTGATATAATTTAAAGATTTATATATTATATAAGTAATCATCAAATTTTAAGTTTTAGGTATATAAATACATAAGAATCGTGCGGTATGAATGTCAATCTCATCTGTGTATGTATATATAAAATGAACTGTACAAGCAAGAGAAGAGATGTTCCAATGAAAATTTAAAGATACGCTAACCTAATATGCAATACATTTTGAAGGTATACAAATTGAAGAGTAAAAAAGGATAGTTCATTTTGTATCTGAGCAGCATTTGAAGGGAATAAAAGAAATGGCAGTTCATTTTACTCTCACACTTTGCTTCCTTTTCCTTTTTTCCTGTACTGATGTCCTCTCTTGTTTATTGCCCATCAACTAAAATAATGAAACATATAGTCAACAAAGAACAATAAAATAATTAAAGCCAATAATTTAGTAATAAACAATGAGTCCCTTTCAACAAGGTTGGAAATATTCAATGGAAGATGATTAATAATCGCTCTGTGTAACTTCTACATATACTCAAATTATGGAGGAAGAAAGACAGAATGCAATTTGATTGTACTAAAGAGAATTTAATGTGATTTCACGTATTTATGAGCAGATATTTGAATGAGAAAGAACTACCACATATTTTCTGTCTAAAATTCTTCAGAGGTGGTTTGTTTTGAGATTCCATTAGGCCCCTTAGGAGCTGTTTGTTATCGTTGTTGCTGTTTCTTAGCTCCATTATTGTTTGTTATCCTTGAGAGCAGAAACTGGAATGAGAATCTTCTTTACATTTCACTACTACATATTTTTCTGGCTGAAGTTCTTCAGAGGTTGCTTGGTTTGAGATTCCATTAGCTTAATGTGAAGATTAGGCCCCTTTGGGGCTGTTTCTTCTCCTTAGGGGCTGTTTCTTAGTTCCATTATTATTTAAATCCAAGCTTTATTAAATCCCATCATTCATCATAATATTTAGCAAATTTGATTATTTCCCTTATTCCTTAATATTTATTAAATCTGGATTTTGAGTATTTATAAATCCTACTTGTATGAAGAAAACTGAGGAATGAATTTCATTCTAATAGTTCACAATAGACTGATCTCTGCCACTTCTGTGAAATAGTGTATGTTAGATGCAGTGATGAAGCAAATAGATGCTCCTAAATCAATCATCTCTGCTACCTTAACCTCTAAATATTTGTTAAAGGAGCTCTGCTAACTATGTTGCACTAATACACCTATTTATGAAGGCCTGATGTATCTGATACACCGATACACGGATACGCCTCTGATAAGGCACCGATACGTGTTGGATACGGCAAAGCTGTATCCAATTAAAATACTATATAATTTCAAAAGAACACACATATCCGATATACGTGTCTGTTGAAAAACAAATAAAATCCGAAAAAAAAAAAAGACCCGCCGTATTCATTTATACAGCTAAGACATGTAAAACGGGATATGGTTCAGTCTCTTGTTTAGTTCTTGACTCTGTACTATGTACTCTGAACATTTCTTATCTTTCAGTTGACATTTGCAGGGAAACTTTAAGTGGGATTACGAAGGATTTCTGAAGAAAAATTTCAATTTTTTTCTACCTGATAAGTGGTTGAAGATCGGTTCTATGTAGAGAGAAATATTTGCCAGAGCTTACTGCTGGCAAGAAGAACATAGCGTGTTTGTTATATATTAGTTCAAATATTCCCACCTCCTCCTTTGTCTTCTAACAATGATATATTTATTGTTACTTCAACTACTTTTGGTGGTTGCCCCCATTTTGACTAGATAACATTAATGTTTTTCTTACAGCTGCATTCGTTGAATATGTTCTGCTTCAGCTGGAGTAATTTTGTTTGTACAGCTGCGATCTTTGCTTTTACAGTTGGCTTTATGCAAAGTACTTAACAAATTTATGACCATTTAAATAGAACATGAAATCTAACCGTGGTATAAACGGGGGATAAACACATAGGAACATATTGACATCATTGTCCGGCAAAAAAAAGGGGGGAAGTCTGATCCATATTGGAAAGATAAAGACAATCATCAATGCATTAATCTAATAATAAGTTAGTCAACTTTCAAGAAGAAAAACTGGCCTTAATATGAGATTTCACTGTGTGAATAATGAATCTTATGCTAGAGATACTTTTATCATTCTTTTCCCTACAAATTTTGTGTAGTAGAGCAAAGATGATAATAAAGGAAAATAGCTGTGTAAGGATTTTCTGATGTTTTTTGCATTAGGATGGGCTGTAAATTCCTTGAATTCAGGGGTGGAACTATATAGTGGTGAGAGCGGACAATTTTCCCTCCTAAAAAAATTAAAACTCTTAGTATAATAAGAGTTATTTGTAATCTACCTCCTGAATTTTATTTTTTGTTCATAGACGACCTTTTTTTCACGCAATTTGCCCCTCCAAAAATTGGAAAGTCTCTTGGTCACCCGCTATTTTCATCCAATTATGTTGAACTTTCCTAACACTAACAAACAAGTATGTGAAAAACGATTATGTACAAAATAATTTATTTTTGCATCCTTATATATATTTTTTATTTTTTTATAAATTTGCCACTTGCCCCACTTGAGAACTAAGGTTGGTTCTTGCCCAGCTTGAATTTGAGCTAAGATTAGTGCAGCCCTTGAATATTATATGTGACACTAATCTCATCACAAATCTAAAGACTTTGAAGTTCATCTTGATGCAAAATATATAAGGGTATTCTTACTATTGAATCTAGACTTGACTTGTTCTTATATCTCATCCAACAGTATTAAAAATACCGAGTGAAGAGAGAACTGAGATAAACAGAGAAAAGATGAATTCTAGAGTAAGAATATCTGAGATTTCTATAAAGTAAGATTGATTATAGAAAATTGTTTAAACTGAGCCCGCTCCTTGACCCCCTATTTATGGATTTGGGTTCGAGTTTGAGCATTATTCAAATACCCATATGTATAGAAAGATAACTAATTTATAATATTAAAGACCCAATCAACTCCTTCAGGCTTCATTTGGGACAGCTTTAGATCACTATTTTTTTACTGCTTTCAAGAAATTTTTGTCTTAAAAAGCAACTTTACAAAATGTAAAGAAAGTCTTCCCAAACGAATCCTTAATCAATGAAGTACAAATTCTTTCACTCATGCACATGTATCTTTTCTACTTTAAAGAGCTTGATTGTAACAAACAGTAGAAAGCCAGTATCAATCTCTATTGAAATTCAGTTCCTTCAGCTATATCAATATAAACAAAGAACATAATCTACCATACAAAAGTAACTCAACACCTTTCTTTCTTTCAGAAATCATTTAAACTGCCCAATTCCAAAACTAGAGCAGGCTCACCTATAAACTAACCATTTCCTTTCAATTGTCTCCATCAGCTCATCTTTTCTTATAACCTCTTAGTACAAAAGATGGCTAACCTCAACCAACTACTCCACACAAAAAATAAAAAATAAAAAATAAATCGAATTAAACCTCAAAATCCCTTTTGAAAAATGAAATTTTTAGAAGAATGCAATAAAATTACCCAAATCTTCTCACCTATCACATCATCAAAATGAAATTTAAAAAAATTGCTAAGTATAGGTCACCAATCTGAGCCCACCGCTCTCAAAATCCTCCATGTAAACCTCTTGTTAAACTACCCCTTCCAAATCATCTCTTATTTATTGGCATTCAAAACCCCACTGCTTTAACTCAGAAACTTTCTCAGTTCAACCGCAGTAGATCATGGCAAAGGCATACAGGATCTGCACCATCTTACTCAGGCTCATGGCCATGGCCGCCGTCATCGCCGCCGCCGTCGTCATGGCCACCAGCCATGAAACCACCACCTACTTCAACCTCACCCTCAAGGCTGACTTCACACAAACACCTTCCTTCAAGTAATCAACTCAAATCTTCTTTATATTATTGTCTCTTTATCTCAAATCAAGCTTGAATTAACCTCAAATTGAGCCCTTGATTGCAGGTTCTTTCTCATTGCAAACTGCATCGCTGCTCTTTACAGCCTTTTGGCTCTCTTTGCCTCCTGGACTTTTATCCCTCCGAGATGGGTCATGGTGTTTGATGTGGTAAACATGAACAAGCCCCTTGTTTAATCATTTTCAGCTCAGTAATAACTAAATATGCATATATATGTACACGTAAAATGCATAGGCTTTATATTCGTAAATGATTTTTGTTCTTCTTGATAAATTAACAAGGAGTAGAGGTGGAACCACATTGAAACGAGGGTCGTAGCCCATCCTCAAAATTAAAATTTTCCCTTCCTACTCCCCTAAAATTTTTTTTTTGCTCTATCTTAAAGTGTTTTGCACGCATCCCGCCCCGATCCAACTCTTTCATGCTTGTCAAACTACTGCTTGGCCTCCGCCTCCCCTATGAACAACTGAAATCCCCCTCCACCTACGGTTCTCTGACCGCCTATCAATAGCTTTGTCTGCCCTTAAAAGTTAAAAGTAAAGCTGGTTCCACCCCTGACAAGGAGCATAAATTTGCTTAATGAGTCGAAACAAACGATGATTAAACTCTGGCTCCTATATACAAGCTAATACGTTATTTTTCTCGATGAACTTAGATGATTGCGATGCTTCTGACGTCGGCGATGGCGGCAGCGTTGGCGATAGCACAGATCGGGAAGAAAGGGAACCAACACGCCGGATGGCTGCCTATATGTGATCAGGTCCCAAAGTATTGCAACCATGTCATGGGAGCCCTCATAAGTGGCTTCGTTGGCCTCCTGTTCTACACCATAATTGTTTTCTACACCATTAGTACAGAGCTGAATCCTCTTCTTTCAGGAAACAAATGAAAGCTCAGATGGTGGATAGTCACTTCTTGCAAGATAGATCAATTTTACAAAATTGTAGTCTTTATGGTTAATAAATGATTTAAATTAGTTTCATAATGCTTATGTTTATATGTTTGGGAGTTTATATGTGGGTTTAGGAATGAAGTGTTGATGTGCAGTTTTGTATTGTATGATGGATTAGAGATTATATTGAATGCTGAAACTTTATTCAAAGGATTTTATATGTGATTATTATTTTTTGGATTAGGCCAACTAAATTACCTACTTAATTGATGTTGCGTTGCTTTGTTAATTGCGTGAAGAGGCATCTGTACAGGAGGCTGCTGGCGTTGGCTTGTTGAAGATTCCTTTTATTATTATTTTTTTGTTTATGTCATTTTAATGATAAGCTATTTTTTCCGCCACAAAAAAACAAATTATTTTATTTGATATAATTATTTTGGTGATGAATTATTTTGTTGTTAAATAAAAGGGGAAATAATGTTTTTTAATATTAATGACTAAAATTTCATATTTATTCACATAATGCTTTTTTTATTTTTTTTATTTTTTTATATTTATTGGCATAATGCTTATAACTTTATATAGCTTCAAAATGTTATTAACTAAGCTTGCGTGTTCAAATTCTCTCGCCTCTCGAGTTCGTTCGCTTCTCCTCTGGCGGATAGGGTTCGGGCTTTGGCCCCCGCCGGCCGCCGGCAGGGGTTTCCAGTCATTTTCTTCAAGAAAGTGTTCGTCTCTCTTTTCTGTGTTACTGGGGTTTGTTGTTTTTATTTTCTTCCGATTTTACCGGTATGGCTCCGATCAAATTGAAAGATCCCGGTTTTTTCGGGGGATCTCTCACTCTAAATCTTTTCTTCAAGCTCTAGCTGGATCGTCTTCCTCTTTTCCAGATTTGAGGCCTTCTGTCACGACCCGACCCGACGGGGACGGATCCCGCCCGAGCCGGATCGCGACGAGAGCTATACTTATCCAGGATCTGGCTTTGGATTAGGTTACTGAACTGATCTTCCAAATACTTAACTCAGCAGACACACACAGAACAACAGAGCTACAAAAATCATCAAATGCAGCGGAACAAAACATCTATCTTTTCATTTCCTCAAAATAATCATCTACAGAACAGTACATGGCTTTTAAACAGAAAGAAAGACAGAACAGAAAAGCCATGACTGTACAAAAATCAAAAGTACAAAAGTACATATACTGATCAGACTCTGAAATCTAGTCCTGGACTTTCTTGCCCTTCCCAGAACCTGAAAACCACCAGAAAGCAAGGGTGAGCTCAACAGCTCAGCAAAGCAACAAACCATCAATCTAAATTCTCAGAAACCAAAACCAAACTCATCAGACAGAAATCAGATCAGAAATCGGAACAGAATCGAATATCAGAACTTATACGGACAGATATCAAATCAGAATCAGAATCGTACAGATCATATCAGAACAGAACAAATCGACAAAGTCAGAATCAGAAATCAGAAATCAGAATCGTACAGATCATAGCATATCAGAATTACATTTGCGTACGGAATAGATACAGAAAACAGAACAGATACATATAGCTAAATGCCCTGACACTGACGGAATCTCTACGGATTCCGGCCCCTTATGCCTCCCTTCCCAGACACTGACTGAATCTCATAGGATCCAGGCCCCTTATGTCTCCCTTTGTGCTCACGGCACCAAAACAGATGTGCTTATAGCACCAGAACAGAATTCATCGGATCCGGAACAGAACAGATATCAGATTTGATCTCATTTCAGATTTCCCGTTTCACTAACTGAATCTCATAGGATTCAGGCCCCTTATAACTCCCTTTTTATAGCTTATACACATAGCATTTCAATTCAGAAGAAATCCAGACAAATCAGAAGTTACCCAAAAATCGGGCAGCACAACGGCAGTATACAGAATTTACACAAAATTTCCTGCAAAGAAAATTTACCGAATTCGCACAGAACATAGATAAGCATATTCCAGAACATTTATTCTACTGCACAGAGAATTTACAATTTCACAGAAAATTGTAGTCTACGAAAAACATCGCCGAATCAAAAATACCCGGACAAAAATCTTCGAAAAATAACCAAAATGTGCACACTCGGCACATCAACAACATACAGAAACTTACGCGGTAAAAACTGAACCAATCAAAAGATACGGACGAAAATCCGTAACGGAAACGAAATCCGGACAGAAAATACCGCCAAACATGACGGAACTGAAAATTGAGAAAGACGGAATGTGCCTTACCTCGTGTACAGCAAATTCCTCAACAGTACTTCGATCGAAAACGGCTCCGCGTCTTCCCGAAATCAACTTTTCCAATTTCTTCCTTTTCTCTCTCCTCAGACGCAAAATCAGATATTTTATTTTTTAAATTTTCTCTCTCTTCCAAAACGACTGAAACCCTTAAATCCTCTTCAGATCGGCCTGGCCGATCGTCCAGATCGTCCTGGACGATCAGACCAAACCACATAGTCCTGGCCGATACAACAGGGCGATTGCACGGCCGATCCTTATGAACAGTGTCAATCGGCCTGGCCGATGTCCCCGATCGGCCTGGACGATACATACAGAAAATCACCTGGAGCAAAACTGGGCAAAATCTGGAACTCTTTTTCCACTGATCGTCCCAGGACGATCCAGATCGTCCTGGACGATCCTGGAGCAGATTGTTATATTACAATCTCCCCAACTCAGAAAAATGTCGTCCTCGACATTATCCAATCCAAACTCAGTCAAAACAAGTACGGGTACGACCGTCTCATATCAGACTCCTTTTCCCAAGTTGCTTCTCGTGCAGTCCGGTGCTTCCACTGGACTTTAACCATCGGAATCTCTTTATTTCTTAACTTTCGGACGTCGTACGCCAAAATCAACTCTGGCTCTTCCTTGTACGCCAGATTCTCCTGAATCTCAACTTCGTCAGTAGATATCTTCTTCTCAGAGTCTGAAACCCACTTCCTCAGAGTGGATACATGAAACACATTATGCACATCAGGCATAGAATCAGAAAGCAATAGACGATAAGCAGCTTTTCCAATTCTTTCCAAAATCTCAAACGGTCCAACATACCTTGGACTAAGCTTGCTTACCTGACCAAATCTGCTCACACCTTTCATCGGGCTGACTTTGACATACACAAAGTCACCAACCTGAAACTCAACAAATCTGTGCTTCTGATTGTAATACTTCTGCTGTCGACCTTGAGCGGCTTTCAATCTTTCTCTTATCAAATTGATCTTCTGAGCAGTTTCATCAGCAAAAGTGGCCCCCAAAGCCTGTCTATCTCCGACCTCCGTCAGAGTCAAAGGAGTACGGCACTTCCTACCATACAGAGCCTCGTACGGTGCCATACCGATACTGGACTGAAAACTGTTGTTATAGGCAAACTCAATCAGCGGAATATGATCTTCCCAACTTCCGCTAAAGTCCAGAACACAAAGTCTCAACAGGTCTTCCAGTACCTGAATAGTCCTCTCAGACTGTCCATCGGTCTGAGGATGAAAGGCTGTACTGAAATGCAATTTCGTACCCAAGCCTTGCTGAATGTCTTTCCAAAGTCTGGAAGTAAAACGTCCATCTCGATCAGAAACAATCACACGAGGCACACCATGCAATCTGACTATCTCTTTCACATAAATCTGTGCCAAGCGTTCAACTGAATCCGTCTGTCTGATCGGAAGAAAATGGGCTGACTTCGTCAATCGATCCACAACTACCCAAATGGCATCATGTCCTTGTCGTGATCGAGGAAAACCCATCGCAAAATCCATTGTTACCTCTTCCCATTTCCACTCAGGGATAGGCAACGACTGCAACAGTCCACCTGGTCGCTGATGCTCTGCCTTCACCAACTGACAGGCTTCGCATCTCGACACAAACTCTGCCACATCCTTCTTCATCCCAGGCCACCAGAACAAAAGCTTCATATCAGCGTACATCTTACCACTGCCTGGATGAACAGTGTAGCCTGAATGATGAGATTCGTACAGAATCTCCCGCCTCAAATCTCCAAATACAGGTACCCACAACCTGTTCTTACAGAAAATAGCACCATAATCAGAAATTCGAAGTTCAGGAATCTTACCAGATCCAATCTGAGCTATCAACTTCGAATAATCAGAATCTGACTTCTGGGCTTCTTGAATCCGTGCTTCCAAAGAAGACTGAATACTCATCTGAGCCAACTCCAAATCACTGGAGGAAATCACCTCCAACTGCAATCTCTCCAAATCACGAATCAGAAAGTCATCACAGGTAAGCTGAATACCTGAGAATCCAGAAGACTTCCTGCTCAAAGCATCCGCTACCACATTAGCCTTACCAGGCTGATACTGAATAGTCAGGTCATAGTCCTTGATCAACTCGAGCCACCGTCTCTGCCTCAAATTCAGATCCTTCTGAGTAAAAATATACTTTAGTCTCTTATGATCAGTAAAAATCTCACAGCTGATGCCATACAGGTAATGACGCCAAATCTTCAAAGCAAAAACAACTGCAGCTAACTCTAAATCATGCGTCGGGTAATTCTTCTCATGTGGTTTCAACTGTCTCGAAGCATAAGCAATTACCTGACCATGCTGCATCAGGACACATCCCAGTCCTTTCAGTGAAGCATCACTGAACACCTGAAAACCTTCCGTGCCTGACGGAAGTGCCAACACTGGAGCTGAAGTCAAACAATCCTTCAATCTCTGAAAACTAGCTTCACACTCCGGTGTCCAAACAAAAGGAACTGACTTCTGAGTCAGTCTCGTCAGAGGAGTCGAAATCTGTGAAAATCCTTTCACAAACTTCCTGTAATACCCGGCCATGCCCAAGAAACTACGTACCTCAAATACCGTAGTCGGCCTTGGCCAATCAGCAACTGCCTGAATCTTCTGGGGATCTACAGAAATACCTTCTCCGCTAATCACATGCCCCAGAAAAGAAATGCTCTTCAACCAGAATTCACACTTGGAGAACTTGGCATACAGCTGATGCCTCCTCAAAGTCTCCAACATAATCCTCAAATGTCTGGCATGATCATCCTCAGATGCAGAATATACCAGGATATCGTCGATGAAGACGATCACAAATTGATCCAAATACTCCCTGAATACTCGGTTCATCAAATCCATGAAAATAGCGGGCGCATTGGTTACCCCAAAAGGCATAACCAAAAACTCGTAGTGCCCGTACCGAGTACTGAAAGCAGTCTTCACCACATCAGATTCCTTTACCTTCACCTGATAATATCCGGATCTCAAATCAATCTTCGAAAATACCGAAGATCCGGAAAGTTGATCAAACAAGTCGTCAATCCGAGGCAAAGGATACTTGTTCTTGATCGTGACCTTGTTCAAATCTCTGTAATCAATACACATACGGAGTGTACCGTCCTTCTTCTTCACAAACAAAACAGGTGCTCCCCAAGGTGAAACACTAGGACGCACAAAACCTCTGTCAATCAACTCCTGAAGCTGAACTTTCAACTCAGAAAGTTCTTTCGGTGCCATCCTGTACGGAGCTTTCGATATCGGAGCGGTACCCGGAAAAACATCGATAGAGAACTCCACATCTCTATCCGGAGGTAAACCAACCAACTCCTCAGGAAAAACATCAGCAAACTCCCGTACCACAGGGATCTCAGAAACAGAACCAACCTCCAGGTTCAGATCCCGCACCGAAGCCAAAAATACTGGGCATCCTTTCTTCCACATTCTGCTCACCTCCAACGCAGAAATCAGACTGGAGAGAACACCTCGTAATCCCTGAAATACCACTCTCTCTCCAGCCACAAGCAAACTCACTTGCTTCTTCAGACAGTCAATCTGAGCCTCATACTGACTCAGCCAATCCATTCCCAGAATTACGTCATACGAAGAAATCGGCAATCGAATCAAACTTGATTTCCACTTCTTGCCAGAAATCTCAATCTCACACAAACAAAACTGTCGAGCAATCAATGAATTCCCAGCCGGTAAAATCACAGACAAAGAAACCGGTAAAACCATCGAATCCAAATATAAAATCTCAAAACAATGCTCGGACAGAAAAGAATGACTCGCTCCAGAGTCAAACAAAACACGACAGGGCTGACCAGAAATGTAAACCGTACCTGTCACAACATCCGGAGCATCACGAGCCTCCTGCTGACTCAGACTGTAAACTCGTGGCTGAACTGGAACAGGAGCTGAAGCAACAGAACTACTCTGCTCCCTCTGAATCGTAGGTGGTCTCCGTGGTGCAGAACTAGAACCACCACCTCTACCAACAAATCCCTCAGGGCGTGGAGGAACAGTCCTCGGTCTTCCTGCTGCTGAACCAACAGGTCTGACTAAGCCCTCAGATCGCTGCTCAAAACGCTGATCAAATCCAGCCTGTGGACATTCTGCAATCCTATGTCCCGGCTGACTACATCTGAAATAAAGACCAGCTATCCTGTAGCACTGGCCATGGTGTCGCCGTCCACAACTCTAGCACACAGGTGCCATACTGACAGATCCAGAACTAGTCGTACTGGTAGCAGTACCAAACGATCCTCCGCTCCTTCTGGAATCTCCAGATCCAGATCCAGAAACAAATCTCCTCTTTCCAGAGGAACCACTGCCAGAAGTATCTCCTCCAAACCTCTTCCTACTCGCAGTCCACCGCTGCTGAGTAGTCGTCATGTCATTCTCAATCAGACGAGCTTGCTCCACAAGCTCAGCGAAGTCAGTGATCCGGAACGGTATCAAAGGCTGCCTCAAAGTGTCTCGTAATCCCCTCAGAAATCTGTAGCACCTCTCAGCAGAAGTGCTGACCAGTTGCGGAGCGTACCTGGCTAATGCAGTAAACTCAGCCTCGTACTGCATCACCGTCTTGCTCCCCTGAACCAGCCTCAGAAAACTCTCCTGCATCTGCTGTCGTGCAGAAGGGGGAACAAACCAGTCTCGGAACACTTCAGTGAACTCTTCCCAAGTGATCAAAGAGTTCAGTCTGCCCTGAAATCTGGCTACCTGCTGGCCATCCCACCAGTGCTCAGCCTCTCCGTCCAACAGAAAAACAGCTAACGGAACCTTCCTGTCTGCAGGACACTGCATCCCGTCAAAAGTCTTTTCCAACCTCCTCAGCCACTCCTCGGCTGCTCTGGGCTCAACAGCGCCCTCAAATCTCGGAGGCTTCAACCTCAAAAATAACTGCAGGTGTCGATCAATGTCCTCAGATCTAACAGTAGAAGCTCTGCTCTGAGTCTCGCTCATCATCTGAGCAACAAGTGAAGCAAACTGAGACAGCGTATCAGCACCGACCACTGGGGCTGTACTCCCCACTGGTGCTGCCTGATCGGTACTCTGACCGTCTGTCATGTCTGGGTCTGGCTGATCCATACAGAAAAATCCAGAAAATCCGGAAAACTATCACAAAAACAACACAAAAACAACACAATAAAAAGCCAAACGACCCAAAACTACTCCCAGACAGACTCACTGATCACTTCCTAGAGCTCTGTTTTACAATCCAACCAGTTTCCAAAACCAGTGCTCTGATACCACAAAAGCTTGTCACGACCCGACCCGACGGGGACGGATCCCGCCCGAGCCGGATCGCGACGAGAGCTATACTTATCCAGGATCTGGCTTTGGATTAGGTTACTGAACTGATCTTCCAAATACTTAACTCAGCAGACACACACAGAACAACAGAGCTACAAAAATCATCAAATGCAGCGGAACAAAACATCTATCTTTTCATTTCCTCAAAATAATCATCTACAGAACAGTACATGGCTTTTAAACAGAAAGAAAGACAGAACAGAAAAGCCATGACTGTACAAAAATCAAAAGTACAAAAGTACATATACTGATCAGACTCTGAAATCTAGTCCTGGACTTTCTTGCCCTTCCCAGAACCTGAAAACCACCAGAAAGCAAGGGTGAGCTCAACAGCTCAGCAAAGCAACAAACCATCAATCTAAATTCTCAGAAACCAAAACCAAACTCATCAGACAGAAATCAGATCAGAAATCGGAACAGAATCGAATATCAGAACTTATACGGACAGATATCAAATCAGAATCAGAATCGTACAGATCATATCAGAACAGAACAAATCGACAAAGTCAGAATCAGAAATCAGAAATCAGAATCGTACAGATCATAGCATATCAGAATTACATTTGCGTACGGAACAGATACAGAAAACAGAACAGATACATATAGCTAAATGCCCTGACACTGACGGAATCTCTACGGATTCCGGCCCCTTATGCCTCCCTTCCCAGACACTGACTGAATCTCATAGGATCCAGGCCCCTTATGTCTCCCTTTGTGCTCACGGCACCAAAACAGATGTGCTTATAGCACCAGAACAGAATTCATCGGATCCGGAACAGAACAGATATCAGATTTGATCTCATTTCAGATTTCCCGTTTCACTAACTGAATCTCATAGGATTCAGGCCCCTTATAACTCCCTTTTTATAGCTTATACACATAGCATTTCAATTCAGAAGAAATCCAGACAAATCAGAAGTTACCCAAAAATCGGACAGCACAACGGCAGTATACAGAATTTACACAAAATTTCCTGCAAAGAAAATTTACCGAATTCGCACAGAACATAGATAAGCATATTCCAGAACATTTATTCTACTGCACAGAGAATTTACAATTTCACAGAAAATTATAGTCTACGAAAAACATCGCCGAATCAAAAATACCCGGACAAAAATCTTCGGAAAATAACCAAAATGTGCACACTCGGCACATCAACAACATACAGAAACTTACGCGGTAAAAACTGAACCAATCAAAAGATACGGACGAAAATCCGTAACGGAAACGAAATCCGGACAGAAAATACCGCCAAACATGACGGAACTGAAAATTGAGAAAGACGGAATGTGCCTTACCTCGTGTACAGCAAATTCCTCAACAGTCACTTCGATCGAAAACGGCTCCGCGTCTTCCCGAAATCAACTTTTCCAATTTCTTCCTTTTCTCTCTCCTCAGACGCAAAATCAGATATTTTATTTTTTAAATTTTCTCTCTCTTCCAAAACGACTGAAACCCTTAAATCCTCTTCAGATCGGCCTGGCCGATCGTCCAGATCGTCCTGGACGATCAGACCAAACCACATAGTCCTGGCCGATACAACAGGGCGATTGCACGGCCGATCCTTATGAACAGTGTCAATCGGCCTGGCCGATGTCCCCGATCGGCCTGGACGATACATACAGAAAATCACCTAGAGCAAAACTGGGCAAAATCTGGAACTCTTTTTCCACTGATCGTCCCAGGACGATCCAGATCGTCCTGGACGATCCTAGAGCAGATTGTGATATTACACCTTCTACCTTTCGTGGTCTACCATCTCTTTGGGTTTCTGATGAGGAAATTAGGGATTTGGCTGTACCTTTTCGATTTTCGTTAGTTGGTTTCTTCCCGTCGAAACGTCCCCTTCTTGACGCGATTCGCAATTTAGTTTTCAATTTGAAGCTGAACGGTGAAGTTTTTGTTACCGTTTTGGATTCTACACACATTTTGATTAAATTATCCAATGATTTAGACTATTGTAGAGTTTTTTGCCACCGATCATACCTGATTTTCAATTGTTTTATGAAATTAACAAAATGGTCTCCTACTTTAGATATCGGAGTTGAGTCGCCGATCATCCCGATTTGGATTTCATTTCCTCATCTTCGTCCTCATTTCTTTGCGCCAATGATTCTGTTTGGGCTTGGTGAGTTATTTGGCAAACCTTTAAAAATAGATGAAGCTACATCGGTTGGTTCACGTCCGTCCAATGCTCGTGTTTTAGTTCAAATTGATATTACCAAAACTTATACGAAGCAAGTTTGGTTATGATCTGAGGCTCAAGGGTATGTTCAGGATGTGGTTTTTGATGAATTTCCCCATTTTTGTAGTGTTTGTAAATGTTTAGGGCATGTGTCTGATAAGTGCAAATCCGATTATATCTCTGGTAAACCTACTATTGCGATTGATCCTGTTGAGGTTTTACCGGATGTTGGTGTGTTAAATGACGGTTTGGATGTTTCCCCTGTTCAAGAAAATGTGGCTAATGTTTTGGTTAATTCTGAGATGGCTGGGGTGGATTTGCTCACTGTGGAGCCTTTGGGCGATTCGTCGGCTGATGGAGTTATCCCGGTTAAGTTGGGTATTTCGGTGGGTGTTAGTAATTGCCCGTTGTTGGCTAGTGATGGTGGTAATTTGCCGTCTGATGCTGGTGATGGTGTTCTGTCGCATAAGGCTACCCCTTTTTTTCCTTCGGGCTTGTTGAATGTTTCTGATCTTGCGGCTTTTAATTTGGAACCTCTAGCGGCTGTTAGTGACTCAGTACCGTCAGCGGGTTCTGAGGTTTCACCTGTTATGGGTGTTGTGGTTGAAAATGGCAGTTTGCAGGTGTCAAAGAATTTGGAAAGTGGTACTGATGGTGGGGTACCTGTTGTTTCTGTCGGGCTTGTGGATGAGTCTACGCATATGGTTAGTGTGGAAAGGCTTTCTTCTACCAACAACTTGGTTTTGGTGCCAGTCAATGAGGTGGATGTTCATGAGATGGTTACATGTATGGGTAATTCACCTGGTTTGACGATTAGAAAACAGGGAGATTGGCTGGTTGATTCGTCGGATTCAGAATCGGAGTCTGAGTTAAATATTTCTGACAATGATTTTGTGCTTGGATGTAATAAAAATGTTGCCACTCGGGGGAAATTTTGGGTGAGGGGCCGTCGTAGGCGATGAGTTTCCGATAGCTTTGTTGTTCTTCTTGCTGCTGCTCTGTTTTTATTGGTTTTATTGTTGGATTAGCAGGTTTTTGTGGCTATGGGCAATGATGTGGTCGGGGCTCGCGTTCCGGTCAGCTTTGCTGGTGGCAACCGTTTGTGAGGGACTCGGGTTGGCTTTTTTGATATTCACTGACTGGATGGCCTGTGCGGGTTGACGGGATGCTGGGAGCCTTGGCTGTTCGCTGAGCCGTCTTCTTAGCTCGTATTTTTTTGTCAGTTTGTTTTATGTGGTTTTTTCTTTTTTCTTACATTTGAATTGGTTGTATCCTTGGATTTGAGATTATGAATAGAATTATTTTGTTGTTAATATATATATATATATATATATATATATATATATATATATATATATATATATATATATATATATATATATATATATATATATATAGCTTCAAAATGTTATAAGCAACAGTGATGTCTCGAACTCATTTTTCTCATTCGCACGTTACTGATGCTCTTCTCCAGAGGGATCTCTTTGTGACTTGCTTAGCTCTTTTTTTTTTATAATAAAGAGTTCTTCACGTGTCATTGGTCTCATCGATAGCCTTCTCCAGCAAGTTCGCATCATGACATCTCGCCTTATGGCGTGATTTACACCTTTGTTGTCAATATACAGTTGTATATGCATTCACAAGTATTTAGTAGATAGCTCGCAGGTCATGACAGAGGAACTCGCCCTCAAGGAGGGCCCACAGTAGACCTCGCCTAACCACCCGAGAGGTGTTACTCATTTGGAACTCGCAAAAGAACTCGTCCACTATGTCAACATATACTACTTTTTATAGCCCACACTAAGGAACCCACCCTTTTACGGGGAAGATCGGAGATTCCTCATTTAACCAGTAGCTTGGCATTGTGTGCGTACTTGAATCGCCATTTCAATAACTTTCTCTCTCCCAGAGTGAACATTCTCATGTAGGTTACGTCAAGCTTGGCTACTGCAAAGCGCCTATTCATGGGACTCTCAACTCGTCTCATTGCAACCGTTCAATTTAAAGTTGCTCCCTTTCCACGACAACATCTCACTTGCCTTTATCTTCTCAAGCAACTCGAGATATCTCATACAGGTCACCAACAACATCAACTTGCTCGCTAGTCGCAGATCCCATCATCTCAGCACTAGCCCCAGCTTACTCGGTACTACTAAACTTGCTCAGAGACCACTCATCAAAGCTCTTCCGAAGTCCTCTTTCAGACAATCAGAGGATGGCACATTTTTAAAATAGTCTATGTAGCATTGTACTTTTTTCTCTTTTGGTAGAGCATTTCATGTACCCTTCGAATCTTATAAATAAGAGGTGATGATGAATTGTTTGGGACTTCTTAACTAATTCTAGTGGATTCTATGCTAGTTTCAGACTCATATTTTTCTTGAGCATTCTGCAAATTTTCTCTTCTTCTTTACCTACTCTCCACTCTTCATTTTCATATAGGTTCTAACACATTAGCTCATCGGGTAGGCTTGCTAGTAAAGTGAGAAATGATGTTGAAGTGTAAAGTAATTTATTTTCTTAATTCAACTCAATATATATATATATATATATATATATAAGGGTGAAGCATGAATGTGAAGTAAATAAAAAAGATTGAGCCAAATATTAATTTTACTTCAAAAATAAATTCATAAATTGAACTTGTAATGACATAAAATATAGTAAAAAGAATTGCTTATCATGATAATTTCAATAACTATTAAAATGTCTACAATTTGAGCCATAAACTTTCTATTATAGTTTATAGATGTTAATCTACAAATCAAAATTTTGATCAACCATTTTTATTGGATTCTTAAATTGAAGATGAAAAAGAAGGCTAGGCATAATTAGTTTGTTAATTGGAGATATTATTGTGTGCGGAATCCGAATGCATTCGGATTCTAATTATCATGTGCCACGTCACTGGATGTATTGGGCCCCGGAGTGCATCCAGTAATGTGGCATGCGGTGATTGGAATCTGAATGCATTCGGATTCTGCACACAATAATTTTTAGCCAACCACAATCCATGCCAGCCACGACGACCTATTTGTGTCAATTGATTTGTTCGTTGGTGAAAAGGGAAGCTCGAGTACTCGAAGTCAACGAAGGACTAGCATGAGAAAGAGAAATATTAACAATTTGCAATCGGTTCTGACTATCGATTGCAAATCTTATCGCGAAAGAACAGTAATCCAATCTTGTCAATGGCAAAACTCTTTCTACCACTTTTTAACATGGGACAATGTGATATGGTATGTTTGGTATTTATATAAATATAGAGTATTCTAACATATTTTGAGTAAGGATTGGAACACCTCATTTGATCAAGCTACTTTAAAAACCAATAAGAAAATTATCTCAAATAAAAACTAAGTTGCATCCACGGCTTCTTTATTGTTATATTTATACCCTAATAAGAATACTCTTAAGTACCCTTAATCACCTCTACAACCTTATAACATCACCTCACTAGACTTCTTATAATCATGATCCATCTCTCCCAAAAGACTTTTCTTGCCTATAAGAACTCCACCTCCACTCCCCATATTTCCCCACCAAATGTGATATTTACAACAAATTGAATGTTATACCTAACTTGCAATCACTCCTTTTACAATTTCAATGAAGCAATGCCCTTTATAATTCAGAGTAATATTAGTGGAAGCTCTTATAAATAGCTTAGGCCTTATGATTTTTCTTTTCAAGTCCTTCACATACAAAATAATGTCTCACTTCCTTTGATTTATTTTTTAATCAAAACGTGTCCGTGGGTCTGGTCGGGTTAAACCAGTAACCTGCGTGGGTTGAGTATGAGTTGAAATATCTGACCCGTTTATGAAAACAAATCGGGCTTGAGTTGGGTCAATTAGGGTCGGGTCAGTTCCGAGTTGGATCCAAACCTAACTCGTGACCCAATTTTGACAGCCCTATCGCTTACTCCCGTTGATTTAATATTTAATTGTGTGTATAGTATCGTTTATAGCTAAGGCAATCAAAATTAGAGTTGTCATGCGACAATTAAAATCATATGTTATTTTATTAAGCTTGACCTTAGAATTGTATATTATTATGCTTATAGTATCATGAACTATATATACATCATTTGAGAAAATTTTTTAATTATTTTTTAATTGCATTGCTTAAAAAAGTTAACTTTATTGATGAATTGAGCTATTATTATAATAGCATTAAAAAAGATAGATTATTTTTATTCTTTGAAAATTGGTTAGTTATAGATATTTTTTCACAAAATGTTATTTCATCTAACTCATTTTCTTTAAATTTAATTATATGAATTTACTGAAATTTTAATATGAATTAATCATACATAGAGCAAAAAAAAAAACTTTGATGATTATATTCTATATCATTATATATAGTGAGATAGATAATTAAATAATTTCATGATTAATTTGAAATTTAAGCTTTAAATTCTCTTGTAATTTTGTATTGTGTAGAAACTTCTAATTTTGGGCTCTCAATTGAAATTCTAATTCCACTTCCACCACTATATATAAATAGTCAAATCACATTAAAAAAGTTTTCATGTATAAAAATACATCAAGAATAATTTTGATAGATTTGCTTTCAAAAATATTACTTTGAAGTAGTACTTTAAGTATGGGGCAATGCCTATTTCTTCAAATTTGGTTAGCTACTTTTTTGTGCTATTAAACTTATGGTTGTGGAGTGCTTAATATCTTAACTTTATATAAAGATTCAGCATAAACTGATAGAAATTGTAAGATATACTAAATATTTTTACGTGGAAATCCACGAAGGCGAAAACCATAGTGTCTCATCAAATTGCAATCAGTCACTACTTAGTTGTAGATATAAGAATATGCTATTCTTCACAATTGAAGAATATATAATTAAATAGTTGGCAATAATTATCTAGTTTTTATTTAGGACTTATAGAAATCAGGTATCCACAGGCGGACAGTTGAAGTCTGATAATGAGATAGAATTTTAGTTGTCAAACGGTGATAGTTAGATGATGAATGTCTGCCGATGGTGGGTGGGACTGCTGATGATAGTCATCAGCGGTAATAGACGAAAATGCAATATAGTTCTTTAGCTCTTTCAACTCAAATCTCATTCACATAGAAAATGAGACTATTTATAGTTTATTGAGAGTGCTATTTTGAAAATTTTGGCTAAAATTTAAAACACTTCTTTAAACAATCCATATTAATCAAATTAATCATAGAAAATTTATTTAGTATTTGAGAATCCTAATGATATCAGAATTAAATGATATTGTATTCATTACATTCTCCTCATAGAGCCGATTGATTTAATTTTATACAATTGTGAATAATTGTCTAATTTTTATGAAGAAGCCAGGTGTCAACTGGCAAACATTTAAAGTCTATAACAAGATGGAATGTTAATAGTCAAGTGACAATAGTCGGATGACGGAAGTTAAGTGGTAGTTGAAGAGATTGTTGAGGATGGTTGTCAAGTGTCAATGCAAGAAAATGTAATAGAATTATTAAACTCTTGTAACTCTTAAATTCTTTTTGCATGTGAAAAATGAGTTCCTATTTCTAGCATTTTGAGAGGTGATTTGGCAAATTTGTCCAGATTTATTAAAAAAAAAACTTCACTTAATAATCCATATTAATCCATTTGATCATAAAGTATTTAATTATTAAGTATTTATTTCTTTAATATTCTCATAATTGAATGATCTAGAGCTTGTTGGATTCATTTTATCGATCCACTTGATTTGACTATAAACACATAATATTTAAAAATCATTTGGTCTTTCAATTAATATCCCAAAGCCTTAAAATATGCTTCAAGTGCTTGATTGGAGTTTATTTAGATTCAAATCAAACCACTTCATTTGATTCTTCTTGTTGAGATTTTCGGTTCGGCTATAAATTTGTTAAATTCAATTTTTTTTTAATTTAAATTTTACTTTGAGATTTGTGCACTCAATTGAACTTTCAAAGGCCACATCAAGTAACAAATTAACTAATCAAATTATTTTATGCTATAAATCAATATCTATAATTGTGATCTAACATTTAGAGAGTAATTTTAACATATTAAAAGAACACACACTTTATCTCTTTTAATATAAGAAGTTGCCAATCAAAATGTGAGAAATGCTATGCTCTTCAAAAGGAGAAATTATTCTTTGCGGAGGCCGGACGTAGCTCTATGTCTGGAGGCGAATTAGGTGTAGCCACGTCAGCGGTACCAAGCAAAGGAGTGATGTGGCGCATTCTGGTTGGTCTCATGACTGTGTTCGGCGTCTACACAAAATACTTTTTCCTGAGAGCTTTTAAAAAAAAATCTTCATAACATTTAGAAAGAAAGATAAAGAGAAACCATAATGCTTACATGTTTATGTAATGCATCAATTTTTTTTCCTTCAAGTTGGCTTGCCAATACGTTGAAAGAATAGCCTGAATTGAATGACACACAAGCACTTTAGATATAGGACAAATTTTTTTGCATGGAGTCCTGATGTAACTTGCATCTAGACTCCAATCAAAAAAGGTCACATTGCCTGTACACAACAGGGTGTGTATAATACCTATTGTATAATACATACCCTATGTACAGATGATTGGATTAATTTTAATTAAAAAAAAATTTGGGTAAAATTGGGGCAGAACATATCATTGATGTAATGAGAAAATTACAGTAAAAAAGAAATAAAAAAAACAAAAACAGACACTGAAAAAGCTGCAAAACCTAATAACCAAGGCTGCAGAACAACCAAAATAAATTAACAATAAGAAAAAGGGGGAAGTTAAAGAGAAACCAAGGACTCATGATGCATGGCAGCAATAAAACCCAGGCAGCAAAATCATCTAGAAAGATGTAAGGGGTCCCCTGGTTGCCAAAGCCGACCATACGAGGGGAAGCATAAATAAACTATCATTCATCATCGTCCTTCAAAAAAGATCTCCAGCTGCCAAAAAGACCCTCCAGAGATCCAAAAATACCATCCATTGTTCCATATTCCAAAAGCCAACGTAGTAATGGCATGACAACCCCACACCTCCTAGTAGAAATCTGATAAGCAGTTGCTTAAAAACATGTGAATTTTTCCATTTAGAGATTTTGTAAGAGACAACCTTCTTGATTTTGGCAATAATGGTAGCATGGCAGTTAAATTGATTGTCAAACATTCTATCGTTTCTGGTTCTCCATATGTAATAAGTGATCGCACACATCATAAGGTAATAAAAAAATTTCCAGCTCTTATTAGCAACCCATTCATCAATACAGTTAAAAGCTTGTATGAGAGTAGGGCGGAGCAGCATGTAGCCCATACGAGAGATCGGGATTTTAAGCATAGCATAAGTATAATCACATTCAAATAAAAGGTGGTTTTGGTTTTCCAAACCGTGACAATATAACACACATTTGGCAGCAGCAGGGATATTCCTGACAATCAAAGCATCAGCTGTTTTTAAACCTTTTTTGAATGCCAACCAAGTAAAACCCAAGAAACGTAAAGCATGCCTCTTATGCCAAACAAAATTGTGCCAGTTCACTATGGAGTGATCTCTATAGTATTGCATTTTTAAAAATTTTAAAAATGGGCTTTTCAAAATCAAGCCAAAGGCAAGTCATACCAGAGTTCAAGATAGGCACAACAGTTATAATGGGTATGATGGGCGAATTGTCATTACTAATCAAGTAGCTAACATGTAACTGAGAGTAAAGTAATAGAGAGCTCTCCATTTGCACATTCCCAAGTCTATCAGCAATAGAAGAACTGGAGCACTAGGGGTCCCAAAGTAAGGAAAGCTTGCTACTGTCTATGATTTTAAAATTTAAATTATGTTTAATGTTATCAACCACAACACATAAATTTTTCTAATAAACAAAGCTACGTCAGATCATGGGGTTCCAAAAGGAGATATATTTAGGCTTCCACCAACGGCAAAGTAAGCTATCAGAGTTATAGAATCTCCAAATAATGGAACAGTCAAAAGCATGGGAGAGCAGGTGAATAGCCGGAATACCAAGCCCACAGAATTCTTTTGATTTACAAGTTTCTTTCTATGATATCATATACAACTTTCTTTTGGAGATGTCACCAATGTACAGAAATATGAAGCAAATTCTGTTGATGGTTTTGCAAAATAAAGTTTAGATGCATCCGGATTCTGCACAAAATAATTGCTTAAAATAAGATACAGGCCATGTACTTTGCAGTATAAAGCGTCATACAAAGCAGACAAAATTGTTAACAAATGAAGAAGTTTCTTCTTGATGACGATGATGCCGCAAAGCGTTTATTTTAGCGTTCTGACAGAGTCAAAATCATACTGCCTTCTTTTATGTTTTTTTAATGACGAGAAAGAGAAAATGGTTCAAGATGAATATTTTCTTAATAATGAAATGATTCATACTTTGTCATTGAAGGGAAGTAGTAAGGTAAAATATTTGGGGTGGTGAGGTTGACAATTTTGGCAGCCAAAGCAGCGATATTGTACGTACATGAACCAAGTTATAACATTTAAAATCATATCAAGACATAGTCTTCCATGATTATAAATAGCAAAATGTGCATTAAATGATTTTGTCGATCAGATAATATCTTTGAATGATTTAAGATTTTTTTTTTTTTTGGGTAGATTGATGAACATATTATTTGGTTAAGTTGTCATATATCTTTGTCGGTCATGTATATTTTTTTTACGAAGTAATTTTATGAGTTAGTGTCTGTTTGAGACGTCTGTAGCTAGTGATGTCAAAAATTAATACGATATGAAAACTCGATACGAACCTGACCTGAATTTTTTGGGTTAGGGTCAACCCGTTTTAAGAATGGGTCGGGTTTGAGTCAACCCAAAAACCCAATTTTGACCCGGATGCCTTGCTTGAATACAAGTGCGCATAAGGACGCACAATCGTGCATAGTCGGGCGATGTTGAAGTCGGACATGCATAGGTGATTGTAAAGATCATTTTACTCCCAGGTTCGTCCGGGACGAAATTGGATCGTCCGGGACGATCGGTACAGGTTGTGCAGGAAAACATGTTTGGCTAGATGGTTCGTCTGGACGAAATTGGGATCGTCTGGACGAAAAAATTTCAGAGCCCTGCCATCTGGGACGATAATTAATTTTTGTCTTGACGAAATTTTCCTAAGCATAGATCGTCCGGGATGAAGTGCGATCGTCCGGGACGATCAGTTTGGATATATATATAAATGAGATATTTTGAAGAGATAGAAAAAGCCCATGAGAGAGAAAAACGAAGGAAAAAGAAGGAAAAGTGATTTTTGGGCGACGTCGGTTTGTTTTCGTCCGTTGTGACAGTTGAAGATATTGCTGTACGCAAGGTAAGGCACAATCCGTCTTTCTCAATTTTCAGAACCGTCGTGTTTGGCGGTATTATCTATCCGGAATTGATTTTTGTTCGTGATTTTCGTCCGTATTTCCTGTCTGGTTAAGTTTTTACCGCGAAATTTTCCGTATGTTGTTGACGTGCCGAGTGTGCACATTTTGATTATTTTCTGAAGATTTTTGTCCGGGTAGTTTTGATTTGACGGCGTTTTTCGTCGACTGTATTTTTCTGTGTAGTCTAAACATTTCTAAGCAATAGACTTAAAGTCTTGCAATGTTGTTATCTATATTCTGTGCAAATTTGGTATTTTGTAATTTTTCAGGAAAATTGTGTAAATTCCGTATACAGCCGTTGTGCTGCCCGATTTTCATGTGATTTCTGATTTTGTCCGAATTTCTTCTGAATTGATATGCTATCGGTATATACTATAAAAAGGGAGTTATAAGTGGTCCGGATCCTAAGAGATTCGGTTAGTGTCTGGGAAATCTGAAATGAGCTCAATCTGAAATCTGAAATCAGTTCTGTTCCGGATCCGATGAAATCTGTTCTGGTGCTGTAAGCACATCTGTTTGGTGCCGTGAGCACAAATGGAGCCATAAGGGGTCGGAATCCATAGAGATTCTGTCAGTGTCAAGGAATTTAGCTATTAATTAAATATCTGATATCTGATTTGAAAGGACTTCTGATTTCCATACATGTTCTGTAAGCAAGTTTGATTCTGATTTGATATATGTCCGTATATGTTCTGATTTGATCTGTTTCGTTCTGATCCGTATGATTTGATATCTGTCTGATTCTGTTCTGGTTTCTGTACGGATTTGGGTTGAAGTGTTTGGTTTTGGATTCTGGAAGTTTTGATTGGAGGTTTGTTGCTTTACTGAGCTGTTGAGCTCACCCTTGCTTTCTGGTGGTTTTCAGGTTCTGGAAAAGGGAAGGAGGTCTTGGACTAGAGTTCAGAATCTGATCTGTATGTATTATTTTGTTCTTTTGATTTTTGTACAGACATGGCTCTTATTCTCTGTCTCTTTCTGTCTGAGTCATGGTCTGTAGTTGTAGATGATTGTTTTGAGGAAAAGAATGAAAAACATATAGATCTTTTGTTCTGCTGCATTTGATGTTTCATAGTAGCTCTGTGTGTCTGTTTTTGAGTTGAAATCTTTGGAAGAATCAGTTCTAAAACAAATTCCAAAGCCAGATCCTGGTCAGTTGGTCTGTTTTGGTCTGTCGCGGCCCGTGCGAGCGGGATCCGTCCCGGTTCGGGTCGGGTCGTGACAGACGGGGTCTGGACTTCAGGCCGATTGACGAAGGTGGAAGTCCTCTTCACATGTTTTCGTTCTCTCGCTCTATTTTCCTCTTTGATCTGGTTGGTCAAGGTGCTCGAGGAAAATTAACCTCTTCACATGCTTTCATTCTCTCCCTCTGTTTGCCTCTTTGATCTAATCTTCAAGCTTCTTCGCCTCCCACAATAATTTCTCTAACATCTTTCTCCGCCTCTTTAATTGGTTGGATACCCTAGAGGCGTTGCTGAAGATTTCATAGTATGGTTTTTTCCTCTCACTTTCCCTTCATTGTCTATAATGTCCAAAACCCTAGTCTGTTTCCCCAAATCTACAACGGCAGGCGGGTCCTGTCAGGTTGAGCCGGACCCGAAGCGGGTCGGGTTGGGTCCGAGAAAGTAGCCCGTTTTAAAAACGGGTCGGATTCAGGTTGGGTCAACTAGCGTGGGATCAATTTCGGGTTGGACACGAAGCCGACCAATAACCCGATTTTAACAGGCCTAGCTACAGCTTTTTATAAATATGATTGTGAAACTATTGTAGAGAAGTAACTTTTTTGAAAGATGTTATAGAAAGCAGCTTTCTAGTACAAAAGTTTATTGAAAATAGTTTAAAAAAAAAAAACAGTGTTGACCGTAAAGGAAAACATTAAAAAACTATCCCAAATAAAACTTTAATCAATCAAAAAGTGATGAAAGAGTGACTTATGATAAAACTTTGGCATTTTTCTTATGTCAATATTTCATGTCAAGAAAAAAAAAATATATAAATCTCTCAATATTATTTTTTTATTAACTATCTACTTCACATGACGTTTAGCATTTGAACAAATCACATGGCTTTGTCGTGTATATATATAGGTAGCTATCACCATGAGATTGCTCTTCTCAAATATTCATTGAATGTATTAACCACATTCAAGCCTTTGGAGCAAGTAAGAAGCCATTGAAAAGCTCAAGGGGCAAAGCTTCAGGACGATGAAGGCTGCCAAAAAATAAAATATTAATTTAGGAAAAAATCTATTTTTTATTTATTTTATTTTCTTAAGAACTATATTAGGTGAAGAAATAGTGTGTATTAAAAAAAAGAAAAGATTTGCATATGAAAGAAAGGATTATGATATTGTGACATGCTAATTTGTCATAAGAGTTTGGTGCTTAATATATTTTAAGGCTTGATGAAACTTTCAAATATAACGGCTAGGTGACGTTGAAGACTGCCAAAAAATTTAACTTTTTTTTTGTTCTCCATATCTAGCTTTTAGATAGAAAATATATTTTAAACAATAAGAATTTTATTTATATTTATTTTAAGTGTGAAGCAATGCTTTATGGCGCATAATACTAGCCATTAAAAGAGAATCATAAAATTAAGTTACATTTTGCAGAGATGAAGATGCTTCAGACGAATGAGTGGCTTCGCTCTTATAGATATAATGTGAAAAGAGTAAATAAGTGATAAGGTTGGAGTAGCTCCATTGACATAAGATTATAGAGTGTCTCTTAGATGATTTGGTCACATAAAATATCGGCCTTCTGATTACCAAGTTAGGAGAGTACATGTATTAAACTTAGGCTTTGTTTTGGATGACTTTCTTCCTGCTTCTTAAAACAACTTTCTAGTACAAAAATTAAAATATATGTACTAGAAAGCCACTTTAAGAAGCAGGAAGAAAATCGTCTCAAATGAAGTCTCAAGTGTTGTCCTAAAATTCTTCAAATCTACTTGATCAGAACACCAAATTAATTTTTCAAAAAATTGCAATATTACTTTACGAGACAAATATAATGATGCTAAGAATGCAACGATGTCAATTAAAATGGGCTTAAATGAAGCATAGTAGACATAGTAGATTAAATTATATATTATATTTGTTAAATTGCATACAAACCTTGCGTATTTTGCTTCCAACACCAACACCTAGTTCATGGACCCACAGTGTCTCAAGTTGCGATAAAAGATATTTTCTTTTATATTTTTTAAATAAAATATTACAGGCTTTTATTTTTATATAAATTCTTTTATTGATTAGCTAGTGGGCTCCAACGGTGCATATATCTACACTGGAAGTGAGGTTTTCCTCGCCCCTAGCATAATTAAACATATTATGTAGATGTCGAATCCCGTTAGAAGGCGCTGCCCCCTTGGATCCCGACATATATGCGAAATCTCTACACTTTTACTTATAAATTATATATTATATTTGTTAAATTGCACACAAACCTTGCGTAGTTTGCTTCCAACACCAACAACTAGTTCATGGACCCCTCAGTGTCTCAAGTTACGGTAAAAGATATTTTCTTTTAATTTTTTTAATAAAATATTGCATTCTTTATATATATATATATATATATATATATATATATATATATATATATATATATATATATATATTCTTTTATTAATGAGCTAGTCGGATCCAACAGAGCATATATCTACACTGGGATGTGAGGTTTTTCTCGCCCCTAGTATAATTAAACACATTATGTAGAGGTCGAATCCCGTTAGGGGTCGCTGCCCTCTTGGACCCGACATATATGTGAAATCTCTATACATTTAATTATAAATTTCCCAAAAAAAAAAAAAAAATTAAGGCTAGTTCCCTTCTTGACCCTGACATACATAAACAAAAACAATCACCTATAAAAAAATACAAAATAAATAATTTCATTCAATAACAATCAAAACAAATACTAGGATCACAAGATAGAAAAGTATGATATCAGCTAGCAAATAAATTTCAAATTTAGGTTTTGTTTGGGATTGTTTTTTTACTGCTTTCTAAAATAGCTTTTTAGTACAAAAAATTTTTTGAATTAGAAATTTGTATACTAAAAATTTAATTTTAAAAGTTACTTTAAAAAAACATTAAAAAAAATTTATTACAAACAAAGCCTTGATATCAATCAATATAAACGTCTCTCCCACTAATTCTTACATAGACAAATTATTACAATTATAAGAAAATATAAGACCGCACACTACTCATCACAACTACATAGTGTAAAATGAGCTATCAAATAAATTCTACGTCAATGATTAGTCCAAGCCTGCTCACACAAACTTATGGAGCAAATCAATCAAATAGTGTTACATTATATTATAAATATGCACCGCTAAGGAAATCTTACTGCCCTAAGATCTAACATCCTATTAATCTAAGGGCGTCTCATAATAGAAAAGAATTCTAACGCCTGCGGTTGGAGGTTCTGTGATGGCCACACTATCATCTTAAGTGCGTTGCAGCTTCGTTTCTATTGCCTTAAACCGAAGTCTTGTTCGCTGCTATGACTACTATCTTATGATAGATTTCGTTGTTTGAGTTCTGGTCTTTTTTATCTGAGTCTAATGATTGTAATTTTTGATCTCTTACTGCAGTTTTTCTTTGCGGTTTGGTGTTTTTAGTTTTTGTCATCTTTTGCATCTGTTCCTATAGGCTTACTTGTAATTGATTTCTTTTAATACATGGCTATGCCCCAGGTTTTCCCAAAAAATAATAATAATAATAATAATAAAAAAGAAATTATAATATTTAGTACTAAACTAATATATATATATATATATGACCATCTTGGGTGGACCCTAAAGTAGGACATGAGGGAGAATTAAACCCTTTTGGGTCCAGTTCGAACGTAATTTAGGATCCAAATATGATCTGAAATCACAAGAGATTATAAAGTGCAGAGTGCGGACGGGGAGAACCATCCGCACAAGCATTGAGTACCTTGAGATACCCGCACTTGGTACCGCTGGGTACTGTTGGGTATCACTAGGTACTCAGTGCTTGTATGGACAGTGCGCACTCTGCACCTAATAATTTTTCCTGAACCACACAATTCTAATCCCACTAAATTTATTTTGTCAAACAGCTATGCCTTGACTTTAAATTTATTGAAGTAATTATCGCTTGGATGACTTCTGAAATATTTCTTTTAAGTACTAAAATTTGATTGACAGTGTTTTTGAAATCAGAAAATTTTGCATAGAAATTCCTAATTAAGTTCGAAAATAACTAATTTTATTTCAAACAAATATTTTACCATGCAGAAAAGTAAGTAGGCCAATCAGGAAGACATAAATGGCTTAAAAGCAAAGCAGACATTATTGAAAGCCTGTTCTCTATATTTTATAATCAAATAGATTATGGAGTGCCTCGTCTACTTTTCGAGAGAAACATTATGCGTGTCAATTTCGGGTCACGAGTCGGGTTCGGGTCGAACCTGGAACTGACTCGGGTTCAAACGTGTTGACCATAACCCGACCCGGATAGGTAAACGGGTCGGAAATGCGAAACCGAACCCGACCCGGTGGGTTGCGAGGTTGACCCGACCCAACCCGGGAAGGCTGGTGCGCGCGGGGCAGGTTTGTGCGGGTCACGCGGGGCGGGCGTGGTCGTGTGGGGCGTGTGCACAGGGCGAGGTCGCTGGCAGCGACGCGGGCGAGCAGCGGGCAACCGCGTGGGCGAGCGGGCAGGTCTGAGGGCAGCGGGCAGGGGGCGGGCAGGTCTGCGGGTAGTTGAGAGTAGAAAATATATTATCTTAAATGATTTTATATCTTTAATTATCAAGGTAATCAAAGGAGGTTACCTTAAAGCATATTAAGGACTTATTAGCCTCACTCGAAAGGTGAGGCTAGTTCTTAATACCATCATATTGGGTCTCTAAAACTTATATATATATATATATATATATATATATATATATATATATATATATATATATATATATATATATATATATATATATATATATATATATATATATATATATAGGTATTTAAGGCTTGTGATCATCTAATATGATCACACATGGTAGCACGCTAATGCGTAGCAATGCGAACTAGTGGGACTTGGGACTTGCATATCAAGATCGATCATCATGGATCATCTGATAGAAGATTGGATGATTTAGATAATGCATGTGATGGTGGGGAGCATTAATTTATGGTTGAAAGATCTTGCAAATGTCACTTAGATCATCTCCAACCGTTCGGCAAACAACCGAATGGAGGCCCTCAAACGTTGCAACCGAACTCATTTTCCTCCGTCATTTGATCGCGGATGAACAGTGCGACGTCAATATTGGCGTTGCACTGTTCATCTGCGCCATTTTTTGGTCTCAACAGAACTTGCGGAAGAAAGGCGCGAAAGAAGAGAGCAACAGTTAGGAGGCAAAATGGCGTTCGATTGGAGATGAATCACGGCACTTTTTGGTTTCACTGCATTTTTTAATGAAAAATGAGATTTTCGGTTGGAGATGCCCTAAAAGAGAAACCACTCTTAAATGTGAGTTGATTTAAAGTGACCTTAATAGTCATTCATATACGTAGATATAAAACAAAGATAGGCTTTGTATATTGTGCATTCACCGATTAATCATAAGAGATGGGATAAATAATAAGATAATAAACTTCAATCAAAGCTATGACCAGCCCGGCATCTTTTTCTTAGCAAGCAAGGCTAAGGTTGATCATGACACTAGGGTGTAAGACATGGTTACTTGATTTTGGCAAACTAATGTCATTAGCAAGTAGAAACCATAGAGTTAAATTCGTCATTTAGATATTATTAGAGGGTGTAAAATATTGAGTTGAAGTTTTCACCATGGTGGAGAATGATTTGGCTATCCCACTATTTAGACATGATACGAGTAAGAAGAGATCGGGAGATAATATAACTAGGAGAGAGAGCGGTGAAAAGAAATGTAGATTTTTATATAGCATGAGAGGATTTGCATCTGAGTCCAATGTGGGTGTACTGGAGTATGCCCGATATGATAAGATACATAGTGGATAGTGTTTTCTGATGATTGGACAGTGTTTTAGATGTAGGCAATAAGGATATCAGATGGTTGATTGTCTACTACACGATAGGGGACAAGATATGGATTCATAGGAGAGTAAGCCATACAAATCTATAGACAGAGGATCATGGGATCTAGAGAATATAATGAAGGGTCTGTGAGTAGGACATGGAAGAAGGATGGTCAGAAATCAAAGAGAACCTACACAGTCTGCTACACCAACACTGTTACCTATACGACCTAGAGTTTACAGTTTGATCCAACAAGAGGATAAGAATGCACATGGAAGATCCACTAGTAAAAATTTTAATTCTTGAATTGATTGATTAATAATTTGCATAGTATATTGTGCTTGAATGGTATGTGGGAGTATGATTGTTTCGAATAAACTCATAATTTGATTGCATGCATATTTTAGATATTTTAAACAGATTTCAATTGATTTATTGGAATTGATATTGGCTCTGAATTGTATTGATTTATTTTTATGGATTTACGAATTGAATTTGTCTTCATTGATCTATTTTGTCTGTGGAAACGTCAAGAGCAATATTTTTCTAAGGTAAGGAGATTTTAATAGCCTATATTTTGAATCAAACAAATAAAATTTTCTATGAGTCATTATAAGTAAAATTTGAAAACTGTCTTCATCATAACATTCATATTGGAGTGCTTTACTTATACTAATTTTTGTATAATTTTTTTGGCACATGTGAAAATCTTTAAAAAATTGGTACATGTCGATACAAGTGGAGATTTTGGGACCATCAGATGTTCATTTTGCAAACCGATTTCATCAATATTTTTTAAATAAAATTATTTATTTTATGAATATTTTTTAAATAATTTTTTTAGGCTCAAAATGGATTTATATAAATTTTATACTGAAAATTAATTAAATTAAATAATTATAATAATATTATATTATTATTTTATTATCAAATATCTTTCTCCACTCACTTAAGATTTTTAAATTCATTTCCTCCCTAAGCATTCGACTAATAGAGAAATGTTTAGAAAATTTTGAGAAAGTGAGGAGAGAGCAAAATAAAGTTAAGTTTTGGAGGTCATGGTACCATTTTTGTTCATCAACCCTGTTAGGAAACTTGCTCGTCTCACTATAAGGAACAATTCCTCTATCTCTGGTTTCAATAATTTTGTGCTTTTGATATTTTTTTGATCAATATTATGTTTTAATTAACGAAAAACAAGGATTAGTTTTTATTGGTAAAATTTTCACCGCATAACTTTTTGTATGTAATAAATCTCATCAATATGAATATTTTAACTAAAACATATTGAATTTTTACCAGTTAAATTGAAAAATAGGATTTTTTTAAACTAAATGCATAGTATACAAATTTGATAGATTTCCATGTATTTATACATTTCTACATTTCGTGCATGATATTAACTTATATTGGAAAAATATAGTATTTGTATGTACGTAAGGAATACTAACATTTAACACTATAATGAATATGGGTTAGCTCTTAAATATAATATCCTAGGTAGGAGGGTGGGGCGACAGACTTTCTTTTAAATAAAAGGTTGGTGATGTAATCCTAGTTGTAACATGTAACTAATTGAGTAAATTATGCCGACGGATAGAAGGTGACAACTCTTAAATAATTATTAAAAGACACCTATAAAAATTAACGTTGTAGAGCTATGGCAGATAATATATGTACAGAAAAAAATACCACATTAAAATTGAATGTCATATATTGTTTTGCATAATTATACTCATGATAATATTTACTTGACTAATATTACATTTAACTAATTGACATATTGATAGCTTATATTAGTATTAATATTGATGAATATAGCATAGCATATTAATATAATTTATTGGGTGATTGTACTTTTTATCGTATGTATTATAATTTGATAGATTTCTTTTTACTTTATTGATCATATTGATATTATTATTGATTTTTAAGATTTTTGTTACTCTATGATTGACATTGACTAGAACATAAGCATATATATTAACTTTTTGTATTGTATTTAAAGTAGTGATAGAGTTTTGGTTTTCTGTTGAGCTTTTTAGCTCATTATATGGATTTTTATGATTTCAGGTCAAGGAAGAGGTCTAGGTCAGTTGGAGTGAAATTGTTAGAGATTCTCATATTTTCTTTTGATTTTGTTTAAATTTTTTATCTTTTGCAACCAGGAGATTATGATAGATTAGTAATTGTACTAATATCCTGACTATTATATGTTGATTTTAAGAATATAGTGAAATATTTTGAGGTATATGACTATATATTGATTTATTATTGTGATGATGTATAGAAACAAGTGTTAATTAATTATGAAGATAAAATAAATAATTTTTTCAAATTTGATTCTAGGACGTTATATTACCTACTTGAGATTATTTGTCATAGCATTGATTACTAATATTAATATTTATAGAAGAGGTCGAGTTCAATTCCACTGGGATTAATTGTACTTTGATTGAGAGGGGATGATTGTCATGTGTATCCTAAATCAAATGTGAAATTGTTCTATCTTTATATTGTTATTGTCCCTTTCAAGTTTAAGAGTATGAACTAGCTCAAAGAGTAAAAGTTTAACAAGAGATTGTGTATAGAACTTGAAATTCACTTGAGACTTTCTAAATGAAAACTTTATATTTGCTAAAAAAATTTAGAAAGATGGTTATCAATAAAGTTGTCGTGGGTGCATATAAAAATATTGAAAGAATATATGTGCTTAACTACAACCATGCATATGATATTAGCAAATGAATATCCCTTTAATGTTGCAGCCAAGGTTGCCACCGGTCATGATCTACTTTTCATGAAATCATTGAAATAATAGATGATATAAGGGAGGCGTTTTCTAGCTACAATCATACATAGAAAGTTGTCCATACTATGTTATAATTAAAGTGATAAAATGGTAAATGATAAAGAAATTATTGATAAAATGGTAAACGACAAAGGATTACCCAGCTACAAGTGGACATTGATGTAAACAACCTTTGATATTGTAGCAAGGGCTGGCTCCAATTAAGAAGAATCATAATTGAGTGATGCTGGTTAGAGGATTATAGTTGGGCGATAGTAGTCAAGGGATTATAATCAAACTATGATGATCAAGGATTATGGTTAAGGGATGAAGATTGGAGGATCATAATCAAACAATCAAGGTTATAGGACCATAGTCAAACAATTGTGGTCGAAGAACCAAAATCAATGAAGGTGGTTGGAGGGTCATAGTCATGCGATGGTGGTTGGAGTGTCCTAATAGGGACACAAGGTTAAAGAACATTTGTTGATCTGATTGGAACAGTTAGAAGATTATTTAATGACTGATGACGTGCAATGATCCTAAGACAATGGTGCTCGAGTGAAGCTTTAAATTCTTCAAACATTTGTCTATCCTGAGTCTCGATTAAAGTTCTAAGCCCCAAGCTGCATTTCATGTAGAGAGCGAGAGTATATTATATACTCATCTTAAATATTATCAAATTTTATTTAAGATTCTTACAATATGATATATTATTACTTAGCTATATAATATACTCATCTTAAAATAAATTTAATTATCATAAAATTTATTTTGATCAAAATTGGGCCAATATATTACTATCATCCACTTAAAAAAAAAATTATATATATATATAAGTCAATTTAATTTAGTCTTCAAAAGCTTTGAAAATAATTTCTAATAATTATATGCACATCAAATTTTTGTTTCTTCATTTAACGTTTCAAAATAAATAACAAATTCAGATTAAACAAATATTCTTTCAGGCTAGAACTTTTTTTTAATGAATAAATTCTTCCTGAGCAGATATTTTATTTCTGTCGTAAAAAAACATCTTTGACAAGGCGAGAAGGCAAAAAACCCTCATCTCCTAATTCTGAATGGCGCTGCGACTCTGTTTCTTCTCTTTTCTGCAGTTCTTTACTCTTGTCCATCTCCAGGTGGCGTCGGCGGCTCCGCCCTCACAAGCCTTCTCCTCTGGGCTCGAAATTCTTCAGAATCGAACCGGTTACAAATTCAAGTCAGTGGATCTGCTGCGTCAGGCGATGACCCACCCCTCTTACTCCCTCGATAATAACCACGCCCTTAGCTTGCTCGGCCTCAACGCCATGGAAGCCGCCGCCGCGCTCAGCCTCGTCGGTGTAGACCCAAATGCCTCCCCGGCAGCTGTCAATGCCAGGATCGCGAAAATTTCCGGCTTCGACGACTGCGTGTCCAATGGTAAGCGGCTTGCGATTGAGAGTCTGGTGCGCGTAGCCAAGAAGACCAGTGCTTCGTCGCCGAATGTCATCTGCAGTGCATACAGGGCGATATACGGCGCAATTGCTGTCGATGCCGGTGGACTGGATGCTGCTTCTAAGGCTCTGTGGAGGATTCTGGATGGTGGAATCTATGCATCCTAGGTCGACGGTCCCCGCCCACAATTGCCGCTAACGGTATCTAAGTAGAACTTTCCTGTTGGAGGTCTTTGGTTAGGTGTCTTTTGGATGTTAAGGTTACGAAAATATCAGTGTAATCTATTATATATTATGTATTTTGTGATACTATTATATTAAAGTAGTCGAATGTTATTTTAATTTTAAATAACCCCTAAGGTATTTAAGTTGCGTTTGGATTAGTGATCTTGAAGATTGGTTGATCTTGTAGAAGAAATCAGGATTAGGGCAATCCAAATGTAGCTTACGTAACTCTTTTTGCTTCGTACAAAGTGGGATGAAGCTGATTCTAATTCCTTCGCAATACTTTAACCTAATCCAGTAGGAGATTGTATTCTGAACAACGCATACAGATTAGCCTATGGTTATCTAAACTGAAAGCATGCATTTTTGTGCTATTTGACTTTTAATTCATTCCTAATCCCACATTATTCTCAAATTAAACGGTCCAGTTTCTTGAGCTTCAGGAAAACTGTTGTAAAGAATATCTCCACCATTGATTGCCTAATCCCTACTGATGAAGTACCATCTGATTTCTTTTCTTATTCGCTACTCAATTGTATTGTAAGGACTAAGGAGCTTAGAGAATATCTGAACCCTGGCGGAAGGTTTGGGTCTATAGGTTTCTTTGTTGCACTGGAATACTTATTTAGTCTCAATTATTTGCATTGGGTGAATTGTTGCATGATGAACAATGACTGTAGTGATAATTTGAACAGATGATCTAATTCAACAAACTTTGTGATACGCTGCCGGCCCAGGAGGGGCCGGCTGGACCGGTCCAGCCAGGACCGGTCCTGTGCTATTCACGCCGAAACAGGGGGGGGCGGGATTCCCTAGTGGGCCCAGTGAGTGGAAATTGCAATTAAGAGGGAATTTTTGAATTTGGGGGCTGTTTTAGGAAGTGTTTGATTGTCCTTTATGAGCAATTTGTTTAATTAGGAGTTTTGGGGGGATTAGCTCCGGATCTTGAATTTGAATTGTTTTGGAGATCTAGGTTTTGGTGTCTTGGGCTCTTGGCTTCGCCGGAGATCTTTTGGAGAGTTTTTCCTTCCTCTCGAATCGAAGGAAAGTTGTATCTTGCAAGTGCTTTTCATCCGTTATCGAAATAAAAGTGTTTGCATCGTTTTCCTACGCTTTCTTCTCAGATTTTTCTTGTATTTGGGCTGTTTTTTCTGCTGTGGACAGCAGTTTATCATTGGATTTACTTGATCTTGGTGAGAAACACTTGGAAATCCAAGTGTTTCCTATCAAATTGGTATCAGAGCATCGTTTTGGGACCACCGGCGGCTGAAATTCTGAAATTTCAGCAAGTTTATCTTGTCCGGAAGAAGATTTTGGGAGATCCGTGAGGAGAGCAATGGCCGGAAAGAAGGTGGACGTCTTGGAAGGCGAGATCGGTCAATTGAAAACCGATTTGGAAGAAAAATTTTTTGAATTTCAAAATCAAATCACCACCAACAACGAAAGGTTGGAGGGGAAATTCACGGCCATGGAAGAGATGATGAAGAAATTACTTGAGATGAAGGCTAATCCGACGGCATCGGATGCAAGAGAGACTGTCGGCGACCATGGCGTAGGAGGAAATCCGAACCCGCCTCGGGGAAGGAGGATTCCGGCTGTGGAGATCCTTGAGGGAGACGACGACATGCCACCTCTAGAGCCACTTTCTAGAGAGGAGATGAGCTTGGGGAATGACCGTCGAGGTGCTGATTTTTAGCGTCGAGGTGCTGATTTTCAGCGTCGAGGTGCTGATTTTCAGCGACAAGGTATGGATTTTGAAGGCCGGAGGGGAGAATATGAAGGAAGTGCAGATTTTGGTGAAAGAAGAGGAGAATATCAGCGTCGAGGTGCTGAATTTCAGCGTCGAGGTGCTGATTCTGAAAGGGGAAGAGGGGATTATGACGATGGAACCGGATACCAACGTGGGAGGGAGGACCGGGATACTTGGGGAACACCTCATCTTCGAGGCATGGGAGGTTATGGAGAGTACCGGGGTAACGGAAGGGATCCGAAGGTGAGGAAGTTGAAGATGCCCATCTTTGAGGGGGAAGATGGCCATGGCTGGATTTACAAGGTGGAACGGTATTTTGCAGTCAACGGGTTGACAGAGGAGGAGAAACTGACAGCGGCAGGACTGTGTTTGGAAGGGAAGGCACTGGCATGGTACCAGTGGCGGGACATGAGGCGACCTATCCGAAACTGGAGGGAGTTCAAGGATTGCCTACTAGAACGTTTCCGAACCAGCAGCGGAGGGGATTTCTACGAGCAGTTCTTTGCGCTGACACAGGAGGGGACAGTAGCAGAGTTCCGGGACCGGTTTGAGTACCTAGCTAGCAGGTTGGATCGTCTTTCTGATACCGTACTTGAGGGGAACTTCATGAAAGGGCTCAAACCAGAAATCAGAGCAGCCGTTAGAGTAATGAGACCACACGACCTGGGGGAGGCCATGGAGTTGGCACAGTTGGTCGAGGACCAGAAGCATCTAGAGAGGGGGAATCGAGGCAGCAGTTCTGGGGGATCCCACCGGATGACGACCACGTTTTTAGCTTCCAAGGGAGCTGCACCGGGGGGTACACGAGAAGTACCAAAGGAGAGGACCGGAGGAGGAGGGCCTGGGGGAAATTTTAAAAAGCTTACTGATAAGGAGATGCAGGAGAAGAGGGCCAAGGGATTGTGCTTTAGATGTGATGAGAAGTACATGCCGGGACATAGGTGCAAGGACCGGACTCTTCAGGTTCTCCTTGTTTGCGAAGACGAGGAAGACGAAGAGGAAGGTGAGAGCAGGTCAGAAGTGGAGGAGGAGGAGAAGATGCACCTGGATGTGGCAGAAGTCTCCCTGAACTCTGTAGTGAGATTCACTTCGAGTCACACTATGAAAGTGAAAGGGGTGATAGCTGACCACGAGGTGGTGGTTCTGATAGATAGTGGGGCAACCCACAATTTCATTTCCACCCGGCTTGTTGAGTTGCTTGGTATGGCACTAGTGGATACCGGTGGCTATGGGGTGATGATGGGCACAGGGAAGGTGGAAATGGGGAGAGGAGTTTGTAGAGGAGTGGTGCTGACCATTCAAGGGATACAGGTGAGGGAGGATTTTCTTCCCTTAGAATTGGGAAGTACTGATGTGATTTTGGGAATGAAGTGGTTGCAGACTTTGGGGGAGACCAAGGTGAACTGGGGAGAATTGAGGATGGAACTGGTAGTGGAGGGGAGGAGAATGGTGATACAGGGAGATGTCGGCCTGTCTAGGACGGGGGTGTCTCTCAAGTCCATGATCCGAACCATCCAGGAGGTTGGGGGTGGATACTTGGTGGAGCTGCAACGATTGGAGAGGGTCAGTGTGGGTGAAGAGGGAGACATTCCTCTTGAAGTGCAACCAGTCATACAACAGTTCAGGGAGGTTTTTCAACCTCCACAGGGTTTGCCACCTCAGAGGGAGCTGGAGCACGCCATTATTTTGAAGGAAGGGGAGACACCGATCAGCGTTCGCCCGTACCGCTACCCCCAGATCCAAAAGGATGAGATAGAGAGGCTGATTCGGGAGATGTTGGAGGCAGGGATCATAAGGCCAAGTGTAAGCCCTTTTTCTAGTCCAGTCCTCCTGGTCAAGAAGAAGGATGGGAGTTGGAGATTCTGTGTGGACTACAGGGCTCTGAATAAAGGCACTGTACCAGACAAGTTCCCAATTCCAGTGATTGATGAACTGTTGGATGAACTATTTGGGGCAGTGGTGTTCTCCAAGCTAGACTTAAAATCCGGATACCACCAGATCAGAATGAAAGAGGCGGATGTTCCAAAGACAGCCTTCAGGACACATGAAGGGCATTATGAATTTCTGGTAATGCCCTTTGGTTTGACTAACGCTCCTGCTACATTTCAGTCTCTGATGAACAGGGTCTTTAGGGAGTACCTCAGGAAGTTCGTACTTGTATTCTTTGATGATATACTGGTATACAGCAAAAATGAGGGGGAACACTTAGAACACCTGAGGGTGGTATTGGAAGTACTTCAAGAGCATCAGTTGAAAGCCAACTTGAAGAAGTGCAGTTTTGCTCAGGCAAGTGTGGAGTACTTGGGACATGTGGTTTCTCAAGAGGGAGTGGCAGCGGATCAAACTAAAATTGAGGCAATGCAGAGATGGCCACTGCCTAGGAACCTCAAGGAGTTGAGGGGCTTCCTAGGTTTGACGGGATACTATAGGAAGTTTGTGAAGGGGTACGGTACCATTGCATGGCCCTTGACGGAGCAGCTAAAGAAAGACAATTTTCGGTGGGGAGAGGCAGCCACTCAGGCGTTTGAGAGGTTAAAAGAAGCCATGACGACGGTTCCTGTTCTAGCTCTCCCAGACTTTGGTCAGGTCTTTATAGTAGAGACGGATGCATCAGGATATGGGCTAGGTGCAGTGCTGATGCAGAATTATAGGCCAATAGCTTACTTCAGTCAAGTACTTTCAACCAGGGCTAGATTGAAGTCAGTGTATGAAAGAGAATTGATGGCCATTGTCTTGGCTATTCAAAAGTGGCGGCCATATCTATTGGGAAGGCACTTTATCGTGAGGACGGATCAGAGGAGCTTGAAGTATTTGCTAGAGCAAAGGATGGTAACAGAAGAGCATCAGAGGTGGCTATCCAAACTACTAGGCTATGACTTTGAGATCCAGTATAAGCCGGGGTTAGAGAACAAGGCAGCTGATGCTCTATCCAGATGTGTGGGGGAACTCCAAGAGTTGGCTCTATCTGTACCCTTGATGGTAGACTGGGGAGCCATCAAGGAAGAAAGCAGGAAAGATGAGGAATTGGGAAAGATCAGGGAGGATCTAATGAAGGATGAGAGTAGCCATCCGGGATACTGTCTTGAAGGGGAGAGACTAGTGCATCAGGGGAGGTTCGTTCTACCTCGAACCTCCATTCACATCCCCAACTTGTTGCAGGAGTTCCACGGTAGCGCAATTGGAGGCCATTCAGGAGTTCAGAAGACATACAGGAGGCTAGCAGCAGAACTCTATTGGAAGGGGATGCGTAAAGATGTGGAGGAGTTGGTGGCAAGGTGTGAAGTGTGCCAGAGGAACAAATACTTGGCCATGGCGCCAGGAGGGTTGTTACAACCATTGGCACTTCCAAACAAGGTTTGGGAGGAAGTGTCCATGGACTTCATCGACGGATTACCATTGTCAGAAGGATACACTGTCATCATGGTGGTGGTGGACAGACTTAGTAAGTATGCACACTTCGTCCTTTTACGACACCCGTACACTGCAATGTCTGTGGCAGCTACATTTATCAGAGAGGTTGTCAGACTGCATGGGGTTCCAGAATCGATAGTGACGGATCGAGACAAGGTATTCCTTAGTCAGTTTTGGAAGGAGTTGTTCCGATTGCAGGGAACAACCCTCAAAAGAAGCACCGCCTATCATCCACAGACAGACGGACAGACGGAGGTGGTGAACCGAAGTGTGGAGACCTATCTAAGGTGTTTTGTGTCTGAGACCCCGCGGAGGTGGGCAAAGTGGCTGCCTTGGGCTGAATACTGGTACAACACCTCGTACCACTCGGCTTCCCAGATGACCCCCTTTAAAGTGCTGTATGGAAGGGACCCTCCACACCTAGTGCATTATGGGAAAGGCAGTACTCCCGTGTCATCAGTGGAGCAATATTTGGAAGAAAGAGACAAGGTATTGGAAGAATTAAAGAAACATTTGATGAGAGCCCAACAGATTATGAAAAAGCAGGCAGATTCACACAGGCGAGACATGCAGTTTGAGGTAGGGGAGAAGGTTTTCTTAAAACTACGACCCTACCGACAGCGGACAGTGGCAAGAAGAAGGAATCAGAAATTAGCACCCAGGTACTTTGGGCCTTATGAGGTGATGAAAAGGATTGGTGCAGTGGCGTACCGACTGAAGTTACCCCCATCAGCTACCATACATCCAGTTTTTCATGTATCACAGTTGAGGAGAGCTATTGGGGAACAGGCAGTTAGCACGGATTTACCAGTGACACTGACGGAAGAGTTGGAAGTGATATTAGAACCTCTGGAGCTTACAGGCGTAAGAACAGATAAGGATGGCAACAAAGAAGTGTTGATTAAGTGGAAAGGCCTTCCAGATTTCGATGCGACGTGGGAGCCAATGGAAAGAATGAAAGAGCAATTCCCTTCGTTTCACCTTGAGGACAAGGTGAGTTTTTGGGAGGGAAGTATTGATACGCTGCCGGCCCAGGAGGGGCCGGCTGGACCGGTCCAGCCAGGACCGGTCCTGTGCTATTCACGCCGAAACAGGGGGGGGCGGGATTCCCTAGTGGGCCCAGTGAGTGGAAATTGCAATTAAGAGGGAATTTTTGAATTTGGGGGCTGTTTTAGGAAGTGTTTGATTGTCCTTTATGAGCAATTTGTTTAATTAGGAGTTTTGGGGGGATTAGCTCCGGATCTTGAATTTGAATTGTTTTGGAGATCTAGGTTTTGGTGTCTTGGGCTCTTGGCTTCGCCGGAGATCTTTTGGAGAGTTTTTCCTTCCTCTCGAATCGAAGGAAAGTTGTATCTTGCAAGTGCTTTTCATCCGTTATCGAAATAAAAGTGTTTGCATCGTTTTCCTACGCTTTCTTCTCAGATTTTTCTTGTATTTGGGCTGTTTTTTCTGCTGTGGACAGCAGTTTATCATTGGATTTACTTGATCTTGGTGAGAAACACTTGGAAATCCAAGTGTTTCCTATCACTTTGCTACCTTTCCCTCAAAGAATTCATGGAAGGATTTGCGCTATCTATAGCTGAGGTGGTAGCTCATTTATGATTATTTGTGTATGAGCACCTAAAACCAATAAGATGAGACATGGTTTAATCTTTTCCTTAGTCCATGAATATAAAATATCTGGAACTGCACTAACAACTCTAAATATTTCTTATTCTGATGCTGGCATTTTTAGGGAGAATCTATTATGATTCTAGAGGATATTAGACATAGAAAAATGTAGCAGTCTCTTATTAACTCAGAAGGAAAGTATCAATGTATTGCTATTCCACATGTAGTTTGCAGATTGGGTTGAATTAGGAGATATATTTGCCAGATAGTACAAATAGCTTGAACAACAAACATTGGATTATATGTGTGTTATGTTTAGAACTTTTGGTGGTTGCCCGATGACCATTTTAACTAGATAACCTTGATGTTTGCCATAGATTTGTATTATTTGAATTTGTTTTGCTTCTGTTCATATCTTTAGAGGTGTTTGAGCATCTTGACCAGTTTTTCTTCATCTCAATTTAATTCATGATAGTGGATTTCGGAAGCGGCTCAATGCAACTTAGTTCAACAAAATTTATGCCATTTGCACAACCTGTAGTATTTCAATATTGTTGCTTATTTTCTTTTGGGAAGTTCTGTTGTTTGCCTCAATATTTATTATTAATGGAATATCAACACTCTTTATCTGTTTCGTTCGTACGAGAAATGACAGTGTTAATTGTCTGTTACTAATTTACTATAGTTTATTTAATTTCCCAGTGGATTATGAACCCTCATCCTTCTCATAACCACTAATGCTCTCTTCATGATTTTTGCCTTCGTATGTTGGAATATTGTCTTTTTCCCTCGATTCAATGCTGACTGTTCAGCTTCCAGATCTCCATTGGCAGGCAAAATGAGCTCATTTTTTGTGTTTGTTAAATTTTTTGTGTGCATTTTAATATTTTCTTCACGTTAAAGATGGCTGGCATGAAAGTATGAAACTTTTACAATTCTGATATATGAGTTGATTACACTACTTATTAATACATAGTGCACTTTAGAACCTCTTTTTTTTTTTTGCAATATATGTTCAAAGATCGTGCCATGCTCTCTTTGGAAGACAACTAAGTTTTGTTTGTTTGTCCATCCAATGGTTTGCTACATCGTCCTATTTATTGCTTTGCCTGTGCTGAAACATCTCAATTTAGGCCTTCTCTGTCAATTATTCCATTTTAATGACGGGATTTTTAGCAAAATGAAACCAACAAGTTACCATGACAACTATTCTGAATTTAGGCAACATTATTGTCTTCCTGTTGTTTATGAACATTGAAGAATCATATTGGATGCATCTAGAATGCAGGTTGATATTTTTTGCTTGTTTTGATATTCTCAATTTAGGCCTTTTCTGTCAATTATTCCATTTTAATGACGGGATTTTTAGCAAAATGAAACCAACAAGTTACCATGACAACTATTCTGAATTTAGGCAACATTATTGTCTTCCTGTTGTTCATGAACATTGAAGAATCATATTGGATGCATCTAGAATGCAGGTTGATATTTTTTGCTTGTTCTGATATGATCCTACTAAATGCTAAATACTTGCTTTTTTATGTTTTAATCAAATTCTAGATTGCCCTTCAGACCCAGACTTCATCATTTTATCTGGTATTTCTTTTCATAACATAGCATGCAAGATTAAATGTGGTTGCACAATAAAGGTTTTCATTTTCGGTAGTACAATAAAGGCTGGGCTGGCTTAATGGCAGTACAACCTAAAACCATATTACCCACTGATGCTTAGCTTGGTTGGTGGGCGTGCTCGGTTGAGAATCCCTCATCCCGAGTTCGATTCCCTCAAGCGGCAGTCCCCAAAGTATTGGCTGCGGGTCTAGTGGCGTGGGTGGCCCGGTAGGTCGGCCTGGGTTTACGGACCGTCTAGCACGCTAGGCGAAGTCAGGTGTGGTAGCAGACGGATCCTCGTCACCAAAAAAAATTCCATATATTAACCCATATAAGTGTGCAAATCGACAGAGTTGTCTCTGCCACGTGTTCACCCCCACCTTGTGTGTGTTGGTGTCAGGTGTGAAAGGTGGGAGATAGTACAAGTTAAAGGAGTAGAACAGGAAGGAGTTCGAAAAAGATAGCATTGAGGAGAGGATGACATGTAGTGCATTCTTTTTCCATTTCATCCGGAAGGATCTTATTGCAATAATATTTTAGATTGCCATATTGGATAGGAAGATAAAATCATTAGGAGTTCACAGTTAAAAATGGATTGTAATTGAAAGGCTAATGATTGAGATCAAGAGAAAGTAATTTAAACTGTTGGACGCAAATAAGCTCAACAATATAATTATGGCTTTTGAATTTTGAAATTATTTTGAATAAGTTTATAGTTAGACTTTACATTTGAAATTTTCTTCTGTGGAGTTGGTTTCGGAAGGATAAATTTGTTTCTAAAAGTAGAGTTAGAGATAAAGGCCATTCTGTATTTAATAGAGTTAGTTTAGGAGAAGATAAGATCAAATTTAATGCATTTCCTTCTACCTTTATATTCTAAATTTTCTGTCTCTTGCAATAGAAAGTAACTCTAGCTCTCCCAAAAGATTTCCATAGTGCAGGTTTCCTACAACAAGAAAATTCAATCAATCCTCTTACTTTGGTCTCATCATATTGCTAGGGATCACCACTTAACATAAAAAAATTGCCATTGATTCTAAAATTTTGTATTCATAAAATATGTGGCTAGGCTTCATGAAAGCTTTCACATAAAATTGAGGCTTTTTCTACTTTTTGGTGTATTTAAAGCTAGTACAAAAGCTATAGAACTGGAGGAAAGAAATAAACATATATTTGTTGGGCAATAGAAAGAGCAAGATCATAAGCCAATATATCGCTACAACGGCACAAACTGAATGATAGCTAGAATCTATGGTCAAACAACTACCTTATAAATTTCATTAAATGAAAATTTTGTATTTGTAAAATTTGTAGCTGGGTTTCGTGAAAACTTTCAAGTATAAATAAAGTTCCTTCCAGTTGGTAGTCTTTGAACTATCATAAAAACTTTAGCACTTGAAGAAAGAAATAAGTCTCTATTTATTAGGCAACAACAAAGCAACACATTTTTGATGTCGCATGCCAATACTAGTGAGGAAGTTATGTTAGAATTATTCCACCTTAAGCTTCAGGTGAAATTTACCATGGTTGATGCCACTTTACTATAGTTTGTGAAAAAACCCTTCTCTATAGCTGTGGTTGATAGATTGTGCTTGGTTAATCATTGTTTGACATTCAAGCTCTATTCTATGAGTTAGCTTTAAAAGAGTGAAGTTTGTTAAGTTGCTCAATAATATTCTCTTAAGTTTGCTTTCTGATACGCCTTGGAGACAAAAACGGCAAATACACAATGGAAAAATTGGAGGAATATGAATATATATGGTTGATTTTTTATAACTTCAATAAAAAAGAAAGATACATGTGATATATAATTCGAGAGGTAGATCGACTCTCCCAAACAACCTAGACGTCGCTAGGAAGCCCTCACGAAAAGAAAACTACAGCAACTCTCAAATAAAATTCGACCTCCAAAATATAACATAAATCCTCTACTTATGGTAAACAATAAGCAACAAATAACAAAACAGCCCTACCCCAATTCTCTCCCAAATCAGCCCCCAAATCTGTCCTCTTAAATTAGGAAACATCTAATTAATCTCCTTCAATTCAGCCACAAATCTGCTCTTTTAAATAAGGAACATCTCATAATTAATCATCTCCAAATCAGCTCTCTTTAATTAGGAAATATCTCATAATTAATCTCCTCCAAATCATTCTTCTTTCCTTATAATTTTTCCTCTAAACAGCCCTACCTCAATTCCCTCCCAAATCGGCCCCCAAATCTGTCCTCTTAAATTAGGAAACATCTCCTAATTAATCTTCTTAAAATCAGCCACAAATCTTCTCTTTTAAATAAGGAACATCTCATAATTAATCATCTCCAAATCAGTTCTCTTTAATTAGGAAATATCTCATAATTAATCTCCTCCAAATCAGCCTTCTTTCCTTATAATTTTTCCTCTCATATTTGAAGTAAAATAGGAAATCTTTTACACCTTAATTTTCTTCTTTAATTCCCATCCTAACATAATGAATTATTGCATTTTTGGGCCCTACAAAGGTGGCCAAAATCTCTCTGGATTTGGTTCTAGGTTCTACTCCCTTGAATGCCTACTGGGTCAGCCGGTCCAGCCTTCCTTAGCCTGCAGCCATAACACTTTCTTTGGAGCTTTTATTAATGAGCCAGTCTATGAAGTTGTACCATATAATTTTGGCCCGTTCATATTTATGGGATATGAATGTTAATTTCTACAGAATATGGAAACAAATTCAGCAAAAAATTGTGCTTGTAAAACAAGAAAAATAGATATAACTAGTTGGCGTATTGTTCCACTTTCATAGGAGATGAGGAAGAAAAATATGCTAAAAGGTTTTGACAGAGGATCAAGAGCTTTTTTTAATTTTTTTTTTTGGGGAAAATTTGTATTGGCCCTTTCATTAATGAAAAAGTTACAAGTAAGGTAAGAATCAAAACTATAACTCCCTAACTAAAAAAGAAGTTAAGGAGTTCAAAAAGGAAAATTACATAACAGTAAAAACAACAAAAATGGCTAAAAGCCATAAAGGACTCAGGCTGTCCTGCCAATAACGTATTTGATCTGCTCTCGAAAGGGTCTGGGCAGGATAAAACCCCTGGTTGCCAGAGCGACTGTCCAAGGGGGTAGCTGAAGATTCAGCATTCATCATCGTCCTTTCAAAATAATAATCTCTCCAGGCCACCTGTATAAAGAACAAGAATACAGGCACCGCCAAAAAACTAGAAGCAAACACCAGCAACAGTATTAGCAACTTAGTGGGTCCGAAGAGAAGGGATCCATCAAAACAATCAGGCAACCTGATAATGAAACTGAGAAGCAGGCACCCAAAAAAAATGTATAAATAACGGGTGCAGCATAATTATCAGTCCACGGGCAACAACACAACCAAAACATCCATTTACTGTAATGAATCAGCTCAACCGCATAAATCTTGCGGTAAAGCACCCTCCAAAGCAACACCCAGAGGAGGTGAGGAAAAGTATAACCGACCCAACCAGATATCGGCAAGCAGAATTTATAAGAGAATAACAAAACGTCTTTTATGATCATCGAATCTCTTCCAATATTTAACCTTAGCAAGAATAGCATGACGTATAGTATGTATTAAGTAAGATGGACTTTTCCAAACATTCTCAAACCTTTTTGAATTTCTTTCCCGCCATAAGAAGTAAATGATGCTGCAAATAGTGAAATAGCAAAAAAATTTCTCCCAAGTACAGTAATCCAGAGAATCATCAAAGAATTGAAAGGTCTGCATCAAATTTGGCCTTAGAAAAAAGGCCTCCAGCAGTGGTAAAAGAGAGGAGATGACAGTGAATGAGAAGTCACAAGTAAAAAATAAATGATAATGACATTCTCTACCATCAGTACAAAAGGAGCAAGCAGCATTAGCATCAATCCCTCTCATAATAAGATGATCAGCAGTTTTTTAATTTACCAAGCATAGCCATCCAGGCATAAGACGAAAATTGGAGAGACTTTTTCTTATGCCAAATAAATTTGTGCCAAAGAACTTCCTCTAATAATCCAAAATAATTGTTGTAAAAGGTAGAGAAAGTAGGATTAAGTGAGCCATCCCAGGAAACCTCTTTATGCTTGCTAAAGTTAAATTCCATAACCTCTGATAGCAGCAAGTTAGGAGTGGAAGGTGGTAAAATCCAGCCATTGAAATTAGTGTAGCAATTCACAAAGCATTTCTCAAATTAAAGTAAGGCATAATATCTTTAAGAGCTTTTCCATTGCACCAATGATCCCATTCCATCGAAAAATTGCAGTCTTTAGAAGCAGAAAAAGAAAATTTCCTTTTAGTCAAAATAGCAATGTCGTGAACCTTTCTCCAGAATTTCGAGGAAGAAGAAGTAATAGGTTTCCAAGGGGATATATATTTATTCCTAAACCAAGCCATAACCATATTATCCCTTGTAAAAAATCTCCATAAAAAAGAACAGTGATTGGCATGGAAAAGGGCATCAATTGACGGTATACCAATCCCCCCCCAATCTAGTAGGCAAAGCAGTAGCACTCCAGTATATCAAATGGAGCTTTTTCTCATTGATCTTGCCGTGATAAAGGAACCTCGAGCAAAGTCTAGAGATGACTTTACAACAAGCTTTGGGTATTATGGAACCCCTAATCCAATAGGCAATAGAATTTGTAATGGTGAATTTAATGAATTGGACCCTACCTGCAAAAGAAAGAAATTTGACTTTCCAACCATCCAGTAGAGTAAAAATTTTACTCGCGAGTGGCTGGAAGTGAGTATAATTGAGGCGGCAAGTAGCAATAGGTATCCCCAGGTAATTGAGGTAAGATCTCTGATTAGAGATTCTCAAGCAATCACAGATGGAGGTAGAGTTAGAGACATCATTGGAGAAATTGATAGAGCTTTTTGTATGATTGATGAAAAGGCCAGAAGCGTTAGAGAAGACAGAAATGGCTTTAGCAAGAGAAGCAGCATTGGTAGTTAAAGCTTTGCCAAAAACGAGAACATCATCAACATAAAGAAGATGCGTAATGGAAAAAACCTTTCATTTTTGTGCCAAGAAATTGAGGATTTCCATTCTCTAAGGTGCAGAAGAAGCCATCCATGACAATGCAAAACAGTAGTGGAGATAACGGGCATCCTTGCCGTAAACCCGAGGATGAGCAGAAAAAACCATTCAAAGCTCCATTGAAGCAAATGGAAAAAAAGACATTTGTAATGCAGCCTTTCACCCATTTAATGAATAACTCTGGGAAACCTTTTTGTCTATGTCTTTGGAAAAGAAAATCATGTGAAACAGTATCAAAGGCTTTGAGAATGTCCAGCTTAGCACAAAAAGAGTTGTTAAAGCCTTTTAAAATTTCAGAAGCTAACAGAATATTGTCTGTGGAGCAACGATCTTTGATGAACCCCGTTTGACTTTCATGAATGATAGTAGGTAAAACAACCTTTAATCTATTAGCCACCAGCTTGGCTATGATTTTATACAGCTCATTGCACAGTGAGATAGGACGGAAGTCAGATATAGAAGAAACATGAGCCCCTTTCGGAATTAACGCCAAAGCCGTAGCTTTAACACTCCTTGGTAAGTAACCGGTGTTATAGAATTCCATGACAGCCTTACAAATAACAGGGCTAGTGATATGCCATGTTCTTTTATAGAAAGCAAAGGAGTAACCGTCCGGTCCAGGGGCTGAGGAATCACACCCACTAAAAACAGCCAATTTTATCTCCTCAAAGGAAAAAGGGGCAATCAAAGGATTGATCATGTCTTGAGGAATGCAGATACCCGGGTTAATGGAGAAATCATCAGCATTTAAAGGTTTGGGGGAGTTGAAGAGGGTTTTAAAGTGACGGATGAAAGCAGAAGCAATCCCTTGAGTAGTATTATGGGTACCATGGTCATCAGAAATTTCATAAAGGTTGTTGTGATTTCTCCTGACCCGATTTTTTGCATATAAGAAACCCAAGTCATCCACATCATGTGACATCCATTTTGCTTTCGCACGTTGAGAAATCCAAGAAGCCCAAGAGGCTTGAAGACAAGTAAGATTGCTGTTAATTTCTTTCAATGAAGAGTTCAGGGTAGGATCCAATGGCGTGTTCTGAATTTGCTGTAAACAAATAAGCTGTTTATTCTTAAGGTCCAGAATTTGATTAGATAAGTAATTGGAAGAAGCCCACTCCCTTTTCCTTAAGGCATTTTTGAGAATTTGTAAGTAGTGGTGAAGATGACACATGGGTCCCTTATGGGAAGGTTGGGAAAAGATGTAAGGACATCATCCCAAAAGCCGTCCATAAATGTCCAGTAATTTTTAAATAAAAACCGATTGGGCAACCGGCTATTGGAGGAAATGGATGTAATAAGAGGTGAGTGGTCTGATCCAATAGGAGAAGCAACCTTGTAGTGAGCCTGAGGGAAATGATTCAGAAAACAGGAATTGACCAATACTATGTCTAGCTTGATATGAATAGGGTCATCTGCTCTCTAGTTATGCTAAGTGAAAAACAGCCCAACAGATGCAAGGTCATGTAGACCACAATCAAAGATAGCCCCATTAAGCTCTTGAAGCTTGCTAGTGGGCACGGGATTACCACCGGCCTTCTCATTGTGAAATCTGTAGCAATTGAGGTCACCCATAACCAACCAAGGAAACGGGGAAGATGGAACCAAATCTCTAATCTTATTCCAAAGAGAAGTCCTCTCTTCAAAATTGTTAGCAGCATAAATGACAGAAACCTGAAAAGGAGGAAGCGGTTCCATAGAGATAAAACCATGTATGAGTTGAGAGGAGAGAAAAGTTGGAGAAAAGGAGACAAAAGAAGGGTCCCATTTAATCCAAATCCTCCCTAAAGAAGAACATCCAAAATTGTGACAATGAGATTCATTATCAAAAACTCTATGAGAGTTGAGAAACCAATCGTCATCAGCTGAGGAAGGAAGAACCTTAGCTTCCAAAAGACATAAGAACTTCAGGTTCTGAACCCAAACCAGATTTTTGCACATCAAAACTTTATCGGGTCTGTTAAACCCCCTTATGTTCCAACAAGCTAAATTGGGATAGGACATTAAGATTTAGATTTTGAAGATTTGGCTTTTTTGGTGGATTTCCCTCTAGTATTCTTAGAGAGAGGGGAAGATTGGGAAGATTTGGTGTTTGATTTGTTAGGAGGAGGGTTTGGTGATTTAGTGGATGAGGAAGTCGGAGAAGGGATATTTAAGATAGGATTCTCAGAAATCGGAGGGATGAAATCCAGTTCAGTGGGAGAGGAAGTGGGAGGTTCTTCTTCAAGGAGGGCTTTGAATTTGTTAGAGGTGGTAAGGTTCAATGAGGATGAACCAATGAGAATGTTAGGAATGAAGGGAAGTTCAAAAGAAGAAGAAGCTTCCAGTGCGGAGTCTTCATTTTGTGAATTGAGATTAGGGATGATGATTGTCTTATCTTTGGAGGTAACAGTGGGAGTGGGGTCATCAATGTGATTGGTAGTGGCACAAATAATGGTTTGGCATTCAGGCTGGACTTGCTGAACGACAGCTTCAATGGGGGGGGGGGGGGGGGGGGGGGGGGGGGGGGGGGGGGGGGGGGATTAAGTAGTAGAGTTGTGTTGTGGAGTTGTAGAATGAGGAAGCTCGAGAAGTGCCGGTTGTGAAGGAGGTTTAGAGTTATTCCTAGAATTGGGACGCGGGGGACGGCTGGAACTTCTACCACGAGGACGTGGAGGAAGGTTACCGGGTTTAGGGGGGTTCGGATTTTTTGGGCAAAGAGAGTAGGGATGAACAAGGGAACGGCATCCTTCACACGATGTGGGTTTCCAGTCGTAAACCACCTTGAGATTTAAATCTTCATCGTCAATTTCCAACGGAATCTCCTCTGTAAGGGGCGAGTCTTTGGAAATAAGAACGCAAACACATGCGAAAGTAAGACGAGATCTCTTTGCAGTAAGAGAATCAACAGTCAACGGTATACCAATATAGCTAGCTATCTTTGAAATACCAGTATGGGTCCATAGAGCCAAAGGAAAATCTTCTATCTTTATCCAAATGGGTATGGAAGCATTCTCATCCCGTTTAGGCTTAAACTTGGGAGACCATTTTTGCAAAATGAATGGTTTCCCAAGTAAAAATCAAGGTCCACCAGACCAAACAGCATCATAATCCTCTAGGGATGAGAATTTAATGAGAAAAAAGCCATCTGCAAGCGATAACAGAGAGATCGCACCTTTTAAAGGCCAAACCTTTCTCATAGCCGACAGAAGCCGCTCGTAGTATGGACGCTGCCCCAGAGAGTACCCAACCAGCGAGAAGGTCCAAAGCGAAGAACCTTCAGAAAGATCATCCGCACGAAAGGAGAGCTTAGGTTTTGGCGGGTAAAAAATTACCGGGAAAGGCTCAGGAATGGCGGTAGGGGAGGCTGCTGTTTCAGCGTAAGAAAGTCCCAAGGCGGGAGGAGCGGAGGAGCCAGGAAGGGCTGGAAAATCCTTCGGATGAAAGCCATCCGAAGGGGGGAGAGGGGAAACCTCTCCCGAAGGGAGGAGTGCGCCGGCAAAAGGATTTAGGGTTTCGCCAGAGCAAAATATCTGCGGTTTGTCCAAGCTCTCCTTTTTTTTTTTTACAAAGAGCATACAAAAAGTCATCTTTATTGTTGGTCCACAATGGCGCAAATTGGCATAATGCAACAAGTTAAAACTAATGTACCATGGAAAATATTTGTGGTAGATATGTTTGTGCATGATATCCTAGGTGTTTAAAGGGGCAAATTATTAGGTCCGGTCACCGGACGTGTTCGGACCCCAATGAAAATACATCACATCACCTCCTACTCGGTACGGAATAGTACCAAGCTTGGTACTGCTCAGTATTGTGAATACAGAACGGAAGCTGTGTCCGGTGTCCGAACCCAATAATCTCTATTTTAAAGGAGGCCTTCGAACATATCATTCTATGCATAGAGATCACACAAAAGATTTTTGTCTACACCAATAAGTTTTATGGTGACAAATTGTGCCATCTTGATTGTATAGTGATCATATAATTTATAGTGTTTTTTTTACCTTAGTAAGACAATCAAGGAATAAAATTAGGATCAAGGTGGCCATCAAATTGTACCTTAATAACATTCTTTTTATGTTTTTTATGACACTACATTTCAAAACTCCATGCTTCTTAGTATGCATTTTTAGCCTTTTTCAATGTCCTGTTTCGCACATAATTATTATTATTAACAATTTATATTTGCTCGTCGACCAAATCCTCCAAAACCAGCCAGCAATTTCAGAAGGCAGACTAGAGGCTGTAGTAGGAAAATTTATTATGGCCTCCTAAAATCTCCCACTTAAGTCGCAAAGTCCTCTTCTATAAAAGGCAGAATAGAGGATGTGTCACGTCACCTCGGTATATAATGGTATATAACAACGATACACAGTAAATTATGACGTGGCTCGCCTTGATTCGTCTTTGGACAAAGTTCGGTGATCGCACATAATAATTCCTCGTGAAGGAATTAATTTCTTTAATAGGTATCTATTTATAACAACTTTAATAAAAATTACATTGGCTATTTTTTCCTCGTACCTACTTTAAAAATAACTTAGAATAATCAAAACTATGAAGATATATTGGGATGAAATTCTTGTTATTTATTTAATTACTATTTTTTCATTAATTTTTACTAATTTTAAAATTTTGTAAAAAAAAAATTACTTATTAGAAATTACTTTATACCCACCACTGTTTATCCGAGTGATGAAGAGTCGGCCGGGCAAAACTCAGGTCCCTGGTTAGAATCCCTTAGCAAGCAGTGAAAGCCTTAAATATTGGCCCGAGTAAATTGATGTAGGTTACATGTTAGGTCAACCGAGATTTTCACTGGCCTAAGAACAGTACTTTCTCGTCAAAAAAATAATAATTTATAAAAAGCTGCAGCTGACCCACGCAGACCGCAGACCCTTTTTTTTTTTGGGACATTTAGGCTAATAAAGGCAAACTCACACACACAACGCATACACATAGACTCGAACCTTGGACCTCTTAGTTGGAAGCCTAAGCTCTCAACCAATAGGCCAAGGAGAGTTGTGTAACCGCAGACCCTTAATTTGTGAATTTTTTGAAAACAGCTATAAGAATTTGAAAGCCACCAAACTCCAACCGAATCAGCCTGTGGTCAATTGCACTCCAATTAAGATTAATAGGTAGGCCCTACCCACCATTACAAAATAAAAACCCCTCGCCATCTAGATTTTTACAATGATGCCATCTACTTAAACACTAGAACCAGTGAACTACAACGTGCATCAGTAGCAATACAAATAAACTCCCACCATAGTCCTTAAACAAAGGACAATTCTGTCCTTTCAAACTCAAAAATTCATCATGCAGTCCAACTCCGTGTTACCCACCTTCCGATCAAGCTCGAACGGCCAAGATCCCCCCACGTTCACATCGTCGCTCCTCTGCGCGCTCGTCGGCGGCGCGAATGCTGAGAGAAAGAACGGTAGCTGGAGATTAGAAAACGCCGGCGCAGCGCATGGGAATTGTAAGGCGGTTGGGAAATGACTTCCGGCGAGGGTGGAAGTGGCGTAAGTGGAGAAGCAGGGCACGTGATCTCTTTCGATGCTGTTGAAGGAGACCTCACTGTCGCAAGCTGATCCGCCGGCGGTGACGCTGGAGCATGTGCCGGCAATGCCCGACCGGCTTTTCTTCACGCCGGCGATCTTATGGAAGACCCTGGAGATCACCCACTCATCCTGCGTCGTGCAAGAATGCAAATTTAAGCGTTGTAATTCTTAAAAAATATTTTTTTTTTTTGAAAATAATAAATGAATTGACGTTTCTCAATCATTGAGCAATGAAACCTTTTTTGAAAAATAAATAGTAATTACAACTACTAAACACATTTAAAAAAAAAAAAAAGCTTTTTTTCTATTCCAATTCAATCTTTTTTAATATCTAAAAATTGCTTTGTGTGATATTTTCATATCAGATTACCTTGCAAGATCCAGCTACAAAATGATAAGCAAATTTCCCTTCCAATCTGTACTCGTGCATGACCCAATTGCTCTTTTCTCCCTTAGGCGCTCTCCCCCTGTAAAAAACCAGAGTCTTCTTCATCCCTACAAGAAATCCATTCCTTGAGCTATAAATCTCTCTGTCCTTCCCTGTTGCCTTCCAGTATCCAGCTTCAGTAGCCCTGTTCGTTCTAAGCCCAGTTGGATACTTTCTATCTCGCAGGCTAAAGAAATACCATTCCTTCTCTCCCATCTTCGACTTAGCTGCACAAACGAGCGAAAAAGAACAGCTTGGTTGAAACTTACAAGAGAATCATGTGGAAGAGAGTTGTGAAAGTTTTTAAACCTGGGAGCTCCCATGGCTCGCATTTGTTGAGATCAATCTCTGCTATTGCTCTGCTTGAGAAGTTGCAGTCGAGGACTTTTTTTAGGAGGTAATGTGTGATGAGCTCTTCATCAGTAGGGTGGAACCGAAATCCAGGAGGGAGCTGGGCTTCCTTGCTATGAAAATGGCTGTTGAAGTTCTCCATTTGATATGGAGATCGACTCCCCTTATAGCTGAAAGAAGGAAACTCCATTAGTTCTCAGAAATCAAAATGAAAGACTCGATTTTGAAGGAGGATTTCAGAAGAAAGATATGCAAATGTAGAAACTTTACAATACAAGGAAGCAGAAACGGGGAGATGGAAAGGGAGGAGAGGGTGAATCGAAAAGGAACTGGACTTTTGGAAATTGGAACAGTTTATATGGAGCGCTTGGGCTTGTAGTTTAAATGGACTATTCCCTCATTTTTCTCACTCAATTTTCCCCTTTTTTTTTTTACTGTTTCTTATTCCTTTGCTGTGCTCTGTTGCAGGACAGAGGAGCAGCTGTAATGATGTTATGTCTATAGTAGAGGAAGAGAGAAAATGTGCAGGTATTTTCTCGGTCATTGGAGAAAGAGAGAGGGAGCAGAAGGAAGGATAAGAGAGGAAGGGGGTAGAAGAAGAGAATAAAGAGGGAAGAGTTGGAGTGGGGATTTGAGGTGATCTTCCAGCAGATAAAGCCTGACTCGTATCTCAATATGTCAGAAAAAAAACAGTACAAAATTGAATAAATCATACGACAGATTCCATCACATCACACCTAAACCCATGGCTTTTTTCTCTTTTTCTGGACTCCATTTTTCGCTGGGAGGAGGAACAGAGGCTTCTTTAGAGGAGCCTGTTTTTTTAATGAATTGGAAAAATAAACTAATATCAATTTAAATGTTTTAAATTTTCAGATATTTTTCTATTAACACAATTAATAGAAAATAATTTAATAAAAATTTTGAAATATATTATTTATTATTATTTTTTATATATTTTAAATTTGTTTAAATTGAGTAATTTTAAAATTTAGCTTATTGTAGGACTTTTAGATGAAGAAATTTTTCATTATAAGATCTCTAAATTTTTTACATGCTTATTTGTTTATTGCTTAAGTTTCATCTGAGACAGCTTTCTTTCTACTTTTTAAAGTAGTTTTTTAGTACAAAAATTAATTAAAAATTGTTTTAAGAACCATAAAAAAAATCATTCCAAACAGAGCTTTAGATTTTTGTACTAAAAATTTACTTTAAGAAGCAGTTAAAAAACCGTCTCAAATTAAGCCTAAATGTTGTTGGCATGCCGCTTGCTTGTTGCTCAGTCATGTTATAAACCCTAGCCATGTTAAGAAAAACTCATAATTTAAAGGAGGGACATATAAAAAGTGAATTCTCAAAACTTTCAATAATAATAAAAAAATACTTATAATTTATTTAATAACAAATTAATTAATTTTGACTATTTTAGATACATTATCATCATATTATATTATGTTTTAAAAACATCTAAGTTTTAAATGCTATAAATAACACAAATTTTCTCATTGGACTAAGGATTTAAACAAAGAGAAGTGGAATTGTCATTGCCCATAACAAATGAAAGATGAGGCCTTAAATTCTTGATAATGGAGAAAAAAGATTTTTAGAAGAACATTTAAAAGAAGTAGGTAAGAAATACAACAAAGAACAATCATTGAAGGCCTTGATCTTCAATTACAATATATTTGAATGAAAATTTATCTATATTATATTTCAATTAGACCTTATTAGATGGAACGAGACGAAAGTTGTTATAGACCGCCTCCTTGTTAAAGTAGGGTGAGAGGAGACGAACACTGAAACTTACAAAGTGGTGTAATTGGGTAGATACATTTAAATTTGTGCGGAGTTCGGAAGGAAAGAATTATTTGGACCGTGAGTTTTCACATATTGTATACATAGCGTACACATTGAGTCTCACATCTGTGTACACATAGTGTATAGTGTGGAGAAATTGTTATGTGCGGACATCAGATTGTTCAGAGATCAATCAAAATGCATCATGTCACCCGGTGTCGAGTGGTATCGAGCATCGGTACTAGTGAAAAAATGACGTGATGTGTTCTGGTTGGTCTCTAGACACCGATCAAAATAAATTTTCGTATAATATATGTATACTCATATGAAAATGAGAGAGGACTGAAAAATAAAAAATGAACTTATTATTTATCTCTGTGATCGAATCATGCATCAGTGTATGGGCCAATCGACCCGTCCGTCCATCAATCCCATCCGTCTGATCAGATTCAGTTCTTTGAATTTTGATTTTTGATGTAATTTTACCCACGACAAGTCTTTTCCCTGCCGTCTTGTCCCTAATTTATAGCCTTCTCACATCCAATCCTTCACCTTCTCTCTCTCTCTCTCCCCTCTCATCTTCCTTGTCTTTTTTCATCTTTCCATCATCCTTTTTTTTTAAATAAAAATATTATTCTCTTTTTAAAATATATATTATATTAAAATTTTATGAATTTTGATTAAATGAATTAATACTATAAATAATGAGATATTTAAGACATAAATTTCATTATTTATATAATATAACATTTCTAATGTAAGATTTCATTTGAATTGAATTTCTTACTGCTATTAATTAAAAAATTAAAAAAATTTAATTAATAATTTTGATATTAAAAAGTTGATTTAAAAAAGCTGTCTCAAACGAAATCTAAGTTACTTAAACCATAAATCACTACGATAAAGAAAAAAATTGTTATATGAACTTAATGAAAATGAGTTAAAACTATCTTGGACAGTTGGAGTATCAAAATTTTATTAGAAAGAGTATCAATGGGACCGATTGTGTTCGAAAATGGCAATAAAATCAACATAGTGCAAATCGAGGATGAGACTGATGACTTATGTAGGCGGCGATGGGACTAAAGGCATGTGAAGCTCAATGATGTGGTAGTCGTGACGGGATCTCGATGATGTGCTAAGCTTTGACGAGGATATATGAAATTTTAATTATTACTTTAAATTTTAAATATTTTATGACTAAATAATTAAGATGTAATGTTAAATAATTCCCTCAAATTTTAATTAAAATTAAATTTTTATCTAAATTAAATTATCTAAAATTTGTTCACATCAGTTTTATACAAATTTAATTTGACAATTTTAGCAATTTTTTTTTTTTTAATTTTCAACTCTATGAATGTATAAAAATAGAAATTTCTGTCACATTAGTCGATTTCATCCCATAAGTAATAAAATAAATTATTTAAATAAGATAAATTATTTTATTAATTAACTAATATATACTTAAAATTAAAAATGAAAAATAGATTAATAAAGTAAAAAATAAATAAATAATTTTTTTTATTTTCTATCTAACAGAGAATTAAATGAGAAAAAATATATAAATGTCACTATTAAACTAAATTTAATTTATTATTAATATAAATTTATTTTTCGTAGGAACTTTTCCGTATATTGACTGCATTCAGCTAAATGAATTCCGTATATTGCAAATTTTTTTTTTTTTTTCAAAAATAAAAATATTCCCTGTTCATTTAATAAGTCATTTTTTATTATTTATTTAATCACGCGTGCATTTTATGAAGCGTATTTTTTTAATATATAACATAAAAAAAAAAACTCTAAATATTTGAAAACTTTATTAAAGTATTTGTCCTAAGAACAAATTCCAATCATCTAATATTAATTAAAATATTAATAAATGCTCAAAAAATATATTTGAGACAATTTTTTAAAATAATGTTTAATACAAATTTTTTGTTTTATAATTTATAATAAAAAATCACTTTAAAAGCAATAAAAAAAGTCGATCAAAACAAAGCCTTAACTTTTATGTATAGATTAAAAGTATAAAGATAGTACAATCATCAATAAATCAATTATTTAGGCTCCATTTGGGGGCAAACTATTACGTTCGGTGTCCGGATTCTTCCGGACATCAATCTAGACGCACCTCTTCACCAAAATACACCGGGTCCCAATGTATTTGGCTAACGTGGCGCGTCTGGATTGGATGTCTGGACGTCCGGTGACCGGACGTAATAATTCGCCCCATTTGGGATGATTGCTGTACCTTTTTATAAATAAACATTTTAGTATAAAAATTTGATGAAATTAAATTTTGTATTAAAAATTATTTTAGAAAATAAAAAAAAAATTGTCCCAAACAATATCTTAATAATCATAAATTTGACTTTTATTTTATAGAAATTTTTATTTAGTATTATTTTAAAAAAAAAAAGTATATTAAAAGCTATTTTTGATATGTAGATGTGATAATTTGCAATAACTGTAAGAAAATTTTGCTGATTTTCTTAAAAGTAAATTTATAATACATTTAATTGATTTTAAAATTTATTTCTCAACAACAACTTTAGAGTCATCTTCATAAAAAATTGTAACAGCCCCAAATAAATCCCTATAAATATTAAAAATAGAGTTCTCATAACATTTGATAAATACTTTTCATCATTAAGAATTAAAAAAAAAAAGGTTATTATGATACAAATTTTATTAAAATAAACACAAAATTATTGAATTTATTTTTAGAATATTATTACAACAACAACATCAATTCTTTATCCCACTATGTGAGGTCAGGTAGATGAATCTTTTTTCTTTATTGTGTTATGTTAAGAGCTAAATTCTTATTTAAACCTAATAAAAAATATAACTTCTATTTTTTATATTTAATATTTTCTAACCAAATCTTTTTATGTCTGCCTCAATCTTTCTTAACATATGAAAATTCGAGCTGCTTCAACCTTTTCATGTATACGCTCTAGTGTATCTTGTCTCCAAGAGCAAGCCTGCTCACCTCTTAAGCATCCTCATCTCTGCAACACTTAACTTTGTACTATGCTTCTCATTTAATGGCCAAAATTATACGCCATAAAACATTGCAGGTCTCACCACCATCTTATTGAATTTTCCCTTAAGCTTGAGGGGGACCTTTCTACCACACCACAAGCCCGATGCATTCCTCCACTTCAATCATCCAACTTGAATTCTACTAATAATATCCACATCTTTTTTCATCATCTCTCAAAACAATAGACCCAAAATATCTAAAAAGTGCACTCTTATCTTAATCGTCCAAAGTTACAATATTAACAGTACGCTCCATATATTATGTTTTAGATATGCTCAATAAAAGCCATTGAACAATTACCTTACAACAACAACGTCACCAATTCTTTATTCCACTATGTGGGGTCGGCTATATAAATCTTTTTTTTTTTTGTATTATGTATTTTTAAGAGTTAAATTCTCATTTAAAAATAATTATCTTACAAATAATTTAAAAACATCACTAATTCTTCCTAATGAAAAAATTCAAGTAAAAATTACTATATTAAACACACTTATGCCACATTAGATATTTTAAAGGAAATAATTATGACATACATCTTCATCAAATTTTAGTATGATGAATTAATAATCAATATTTTTTTATAATTAGTATAATATATAATTAAGTAGTTTAAAATAAATAGTATATTTTTCTAAAAATAAAACTATAATATATATAATTCATTAAATTATAATTTAATTAAAATATTCTTCCTTAACATTTATTCTCTGATTTAAATATACGACAAATTCGATGAAAATAAAGTCATCTACATTTTAGCCCATAAAGAATATTGGGCTTGTCGTTATGTCCATCTCAGATAGGGATATGCATATTTCAAGGCCCAGCATATAATAAACAAATTTACTTAGTAATTTCCTAAGTTTTGTTATATTTATCAATGTGCTCATCTATTATTCAATTAAAATATTATAAGAGATTTCATAAAGGGTCGTTTAATTATCAATTAATTGGTTTTAGCAACTTAATTCATCAAAAGTATATGTGATAGGTTAAAAAAAGTATCTGGATCAGACACGAATCTTGAGACAAGTTTAATTTGAAAACTTTTAAAATGTAAGTTTCGGAATGGTTGAACTTTGATTTTAGCAAACTTAAAGTCGAATTAAACATCTCGATCAGACGAACCAAATTACACCAAAATTTGTCAAATCCGAGCCCAAATATGTCCAAATCAACGTTCATTAATTGATGGACTATATGACCTTCAAAATTGACATGCTTTTAGAATAATAATCAAGCAACTCAATGACATGAATTCTACAAGCTCAAAATAGCTTAATTCTAACATCATTAGGGCAACTAAAGGCTAAATACGGATCAAACATTTTATAATCGAATGAATCAATATAGGTTGTTCGATATAGCGCTCCGGATTCTTACACCCCTCTCTTTATCTATATGTATGTTGATGTTCGTCTAAAACTAAAATATCAAACTCTAGATCTCACTAGCAGTGCAAAAATTATGGTGCACAACAATATCATATATCTAATAATGCACTATGTAATATAATTATAAATGAGATGAACATAAAGTTTAAATCTATTTATTTTATTAGCTTTTCATTGAATAATCGTCCACCTTGTTGTTTGTTTTCAATTTTAATTAAGACTAAAGCTCTAATCATTCCAAAAATAAAATAATATTTAAAATAAAACCGGCACTCGACTGCTCAAACAATGAAAATGATGAATTATTTTTTTAACACAAAACTCTCAAGTATCAACCATTCAAATTAGAAGCGCACAGCTCCCATGAATAAAATTAGACCATATTATTATAGTATTATATGAAAAATTTAGAAAAAAAATTTTGGGACAATTTAGTTATTATTGTTATTATTGTTGTGTTATGGAGTATTCACGGTGGTAGAGAAATATATAGTTTAACGTCTTAGCATTGTACGAAGATCCAGCACACAAACAGATAAGATAGAAGGTGTAGCGTTCATAAGATACACAAGAGTTTTTATGTTGAAACCCCTGAAAAGGAGGAAAAACCGAAGGGTCTGGCCCAGTTTGAATGAATACACTAGTATTTTCAGTCGATTACAAATGAGGCCCTTCTTAAGGACAAGGCCTTAGCTTGATGTCAAAAATTTACATCATATAAAGTGCATTACATGGTGGGAGTTACAATAATCAACATAGACATGTTTGTTTGTTTGGCATGACCATAGTTGATAAGATAGAGAGGTCAGAAAGACCATAGTATGCAGGAGACCGAAGTCAGAAAGACCATTGTCCGGCGATGTAGGTCCGAAGGACCGTAGTATGCAGGAGGCCAAGGTTAGAAAGACCGTTGTTTGGCGATGTAGGTCGGAAGGACCGTAGTAGGCGACGAAAATCAGAAGGAGACAGGGATCCAAAAGACGGTAGTTGGTCAGAGATCAGGGTCAAAATGACCGTTGTATTAGGGTGATACTCTGATAGAACTCTGGGTATCAAGTGGTGGCCTGACAGAAGTCCGGGCCTCAGGTGGTGGTTTGGCAGAAGTCTGGGCCTCAGTTGATGGTTCGGCGGAAGTTTTGGGCCTCAAGTGGTGGTCCGGTGGAGCTCAAGGCATCATGTGGTGGTCTGATAGAAGTCTTGGCCTCAAGTGATGGTCTGTATAAGTATGGGTCTCAAGTGGTAGTCTGACATAAGTCTGGGCCTCAGGTGGTGGTTCGGCCGAACTCTGGCATTAGGCGGAGCTCAGGGTCTCAAGTGTTGGTCTGGCAAAACTTCGGCGTTAGGCTGTGGTTCAGCAAAGCTCAAGCCCTCAAGTGGTGGTCCAATGGAACTCCGACGTTAAGCGATGGTTCGACGGAGCTTAGGGCTTCAAGTGGTGGTCCGGAAAAACTTTGACGTTAAGCGGTGGTTTGGCGGAGCTTAGGGCCTCAAGTGGTGGTCCGGCAGAATTTTATGGCGTTAAGTGGTGGTTCGACGGAGCTTAAGGCCTCAAGTGGTGATCTAGTGGAACTCTAGCGTTAGGTGGTGGTTTGGTGGAGCTCAGAATCTCAAGTGGTAGTCCGGAGGAACTCCGGCGTTTGGCGGAGCTCAAGCCCTCAAGTGGTTATTCAGCGGAACTCCGACTGTGGTCGAGGAGGAGCGAGGAGGCAAGAGCGATCTCCGGTCTCTCTCTTGTTCTCTTGCTTGGAGCCCCTCTTTCAAGAGGGGGGACGAGTCTATTTATAGATTTCCTAGAGTGGCATGATCCATAAATAGGTTGGAGACAAGGGCAAATGGGGAGTAGTTGGATGGACAACTGATGTTGAATCCCTGGATTGTGGACCATTTGATGATCATTTGAATGTCTTAATGATGTCGAAATTTAGTGATCTTGGGCTCGTTAGATTTGTCTCATCGAGCCGCTTGATTCGACTATAAGCATGTCATGTTTGGAAATCGTTTGATAATCAAATTATGGTTCGAACCCTCCAAAAGCGCTTCAGACCCTTAATTTGGACCAATTTGGGCTTAGATTGAGTCGAATTTGGTGTCATGGGTTCGTATTTTCGATACATTCAGTTCGACTATAAGTTTGTTAAAATCAGAGTTCATATGGTCTCCGATTTAATTTTTGAAATTTCCAACTTCATTTTTCTCAAGATTTGTGCCCGATAAAGGTAATTTTTGAGGAAGTATCAATTATAATTTTTATTTGCACACTATTTTCTTAATGCTTTAAAAAAAAAATAATACTAGTAAGTTGCTTTTCACAATAACTTTAGGCTTCATTTGGGATAACTTACTCATTTCTTTCTAAAACATTTTTTTACTTTTTTATACTAAGCATTAATAAAGATTGATTTTTTAAAATATAATTTAATAATAATAATAATAAATTTTTTTTTGTTAAAAAACATAATGTGACACAATAATATTAAATATAAATTCATTAATGAAAACGATTATCCAATTATATTTGCAATTAATCATGCTTTTATGTGCTATACTCTGATAGTTTTGGTGTATGATTGTGATATAATCTAAAGACAATTCTGAATTGATCAAAAACATATTTGCAAAGAAGATATTAGAAAATGTAATATTGAATAGTCATTGAAATTTTCAGAAAAAAAAAAAGTATTGTAAAAATATATAAGTTCCATTTCGAAGGGATATATTTTCTGATTATTTTCACAAAAAACTGTCTTATGTAAACTTTTTTTTTTAATAATAATGCTTTTATCTTATTTTTCTTCAATATTATGCATATCAATATCTTTTTTGTTAATATGTCATAAAAAATTATCTTGATGGGGCATATATCTCGCAATCTATTTTGATTGAGAACTTCCAATACTAAATTCAGGGCCATTCAAACTCTGATAATTCAAACTTATGGTCGACCTGATCGCCTCGAATAGGCAAACCCAACAACACCAGAAATGATCCAATTTGAGCTTGAATGAGCCCAAATCAAGGGCCTCAAGCGTAATTGAAAACTTCATAATATTAATTGGATAAAAGAAAGATCTATAAATTTGACATGCTTATAGTTGAATCGAGCAGTTTGATGAAATTAATATACACATCGAACCCATATATTGTTTAATTCTAACATCATTAAGACACTTAAATATTCAATAAATGATTATAATAAAGGGAGTCAATTTGAGCTGTCCAATGGAGTGTTATGGAGTTTTTTTATATTTAAAAATATTTTAATATAAAAAATCTATAAATAGGACACTCTATACATGAGAGGGGATGCGGAGCTTGGAGCTCGAACTTAAACTTTGGCTTAAGATTCAAGATATTTCTAAGGCTATAATGATCCAAGAGCACCACTCAGGCACCATTGCCCAAATGTTACCAGCTTTTTACAGCCCTTAAACTATCGTCAACTAACTACAACTCTTGGATCACCATCACCTAACTATGACTCTTGGACTAGCATTATCCAACTATAGTCTTATGATCACTATGAGCTCCTCGGACTACCATTTCTAACTACGGTCCATGAATTATCGACGCCCAACTACAGTCCCCGTATCGCCATCACCATATTGCATGTAAGCAAGCAAAGCATTTATACACTAAAAAAATGAATGACAAAAATACATCACTTGATTGTCATCATAATGAATTCATAAGTGATTCTCCATATCAACCTAGCCTTCGCAGGTTTCGTCACAAGCATCTCTAGTGACACAAACCTCCAAAGAAGAAAAGTTATTACATCCGGACACAAAATAAAAAATTCGGACAAATACCGAGCAATACCGAGTGCTCGGTACCGAGCACCTAAGTGACGTGGCGCTTTGTTATTAGTCTCTGGATGCGTTCGGTGTCCGGACACAATAATTACTCCCAAAGAGCGACCTTAGCCTTCAACGATTGACCTCCACCTTGCCATCGACTTAGCCTCATCTAAGTCTCTACGTTGCTTGCCTCATCATCGGTCGTTTCCTTGCACTGTTGTGCCCTAGGAATTTTTTTATTTAAATTAATTTTAGGTCCAATCAAATGCATAAAGATAATATTTTGAATTCATTTTATATTATATTTGTTTTACACTTAATTAAAATCCTTTAAATTTTAAATACTTCAATAAAAAAATGCTCTATGTACTTCACTCTAAATGGGTTAATAACTTAATATGAGTAATATTGTTCATTTCATTTAAAAACTATGATTTAATAAAATTACAAATTTACATATTAAATACATAAATATATTAAAAAAAATTTGTATGACCCATAATATATATGAGAAATTATTAACGCAGAACGTTGCCCATAGATCAACCAGAATGCGCCACATCAGCGATACCGAGCTGCGGTGCCGAGCGGCACTGAGATATGATACCAAGCTAAGTGATGACATGACGCATTTTAATTTCCGAACAAAATTAGACGTCCGCACATAATAATTAATCAATATATATATATCCTTAAAAATAAATTGTGCCCATACTGCTTAATTCCCATCTCCTTTGAAAACAACGCTCGTCAAACTCTTTCTTCAACCCATTCAGTTATATGTGTCGCTCCAAATCGAAGATTTCCGTCCCACCGTCTCCCGCGTCCTCGTCTCCTAGCCCTAATCTACTCCGAGCAGTTCAATACAGCACCTGAAATCCGAATTACTGAGAATATGGATGATGTCGGCAGCGAAGTAGCTCAGTGGAGGTTCTCTGCAAGCAACGCTGTTGTTAGCGCATCGAGCACGTCAATCCGCTCGGCCTTGCACGCGGTAATGGCGAATCTCGACGAGAATGATGAGAGGCCTGTGGCTTCACTCGGGTTTGGCGATCCCTCCGTTTTCCCCAGCTTCAGGACAACTCCCGTCGCGGAGGATGCGATTGTTTCGGCGCTGAGGTCGGCTAAGTTCAATTGTTACGCCCCTGCCGCCGGTATTCCTACAGCCAGATGGTTAGCTTTTACACGCCTAATTTCTTTTTTAATTAGGGTTGATTGGACCAATGGATATGACGCAACTATAAGAACATGAACATAGAAACATATGTTATTGAAATTATATGATACAAATAAATATAAAGAACAATACATAATTTTTTAGTATAAGCTGAATTCCAATCTTTAATAAGCGGAATTTCAATACATGTCATTGGAAATAGCTTCAAAATTTTTGTATAAGTATTAAAAATATGGTAAGAATTTGCATAAGTTTAATACACATGAAATAGTTATAACCTAATTCATATAATGGTAAATTTTCTTCTTTTGCAAAATAAATAAAATTAAATATCATAGAAAAAGAAGTAATCTAAATAAAGTTTAATTATGAATATCATATTTAAGTTATCATTTTTCAAAATTAACAAACTTTTATTAGTATTCCACTCTTTTACAGTTTTGTTATTCTCATTAATGCTATTTCACTTAACCCACGGCATTCACATCTGATATATATGTCCTTTTTTTCTTTATTATTTATTTAATTGGACATGTCGATGGTGTGTTCAACATGTGTTGGTCATGTGCCAGACATGTATCCTGTCTTGCATAGATTGGGCACTACATGTTTTGATGTTATTAAGTGCCAATGCTTAACAAATCTATCCTGCTCTAACCTAAGAGAGCTATTTTTGTCATAACTCATTATCAATCAGAATTTAGCCTTTTGTGGTTGGTTTCTTTCCTAGTTCATGTAGTTTGAGGTCATGGCAATGATGTGAGCAAAAAGAGGTTGCATTTGGCTGTAAAAGTTTTATTTTTTTAGCGATAGTTAGCTTATTGTGAATGCAAGTGGATGCATGATTCCTTCGAGTATAGTACAAATACAATTACCTAATTTGTGGGAAGTCATCTTGTTGGCCTGATGCGAAGTTTGTTTTTCTCTACGTTGCTATATTTCTTTTCATTGACTTTTTCTTCTAAATAATTTATTTTTGCTAGTTTACTAGTAGTGATGTTGGTCAAGATTTGATACATTATAAATATAATTTTGTTGAAATCAAGTCATTTGCTAATTACTTTTATTTATTTTATATTTATTGTTGAAACTATTGAAATTTTGCAATAATTTATTTATCATACGAGCTTAAAAGCTATTGCTTATTTACTTTAAAGAGAGCTGTTGACTCGATTGATTGCTAGTAATCTATGAATCATTAATTTAATTTTTTTATTGCATACAAGTATATTTCAAATTATACTTGTTGCATTATGAAACATTGTCATCCTTCATCAAATTGGAATTAGGTCTTATAGTTTTGGCATCATTTTAGTTAAATGTAGGGCATATTAATTGATAAAACACCTATACATCTTGAAGAAAAGACAACCAGAATAGCAGCTGCTGATGATAAAGCAGAGAAAGGAAGAAAATGAAGATGCAGAATATAGCTGAGTTTAATTCATGTATATTCAATCTATTAGTGAACTATATATATATATATATATATATATATATATATATATATATATATATATATATATATATATATATATATATATATATATGAAGATGCACACACACACTAAAGCAGGGAAGAGTAATTTACATAAATGCCAAAGAGTTTGTTAAAAAGTAACGGTAGAGATTTAATCTAGGTAACAGAGTAATAATGTGATTTTTGAACTTGTGCAAGAAATGGCTACTCTTGCAGAGTAGCGGAGATAGTAACAATAAAAACCAAATGTGGTGAAGTAGCTCTAATATCGCCCCTCAAGTTGAGATATTTGTGATCGTCAACTTGGTTCTGAGAGCTGTGAACATGGAGTTTGGTAAAGCCTTGGTAAAAATATCTGCTATCTGGTCAGCTGAGGAGATGTGTTGTGCGTAAGTAGTGTGTGAATGCATGACTTCCCTGATAAAATGATGATCGATCTCAATATGTTTTGTGCGGGCATGAAAAATGAGATTATTGGCAATGGAGAGGGCGGATACGTTGTTGCAGAATAGAGGTATTGTGTCCAAGGGAATTGAAAAATCAGAACAGAGGTGACGTAGCCATATGACTTCGATGGTAGTTGCAACAAGTGATCGGTATTCAACCTTTTTAGAAGAGCGGACAACCATAGTTTGTTTTTTTACACTCCAAATGATGAGATTCAGACAAAGGAAGACATAAGACACAAAAACCTGTAGTGGATTTGCGATCAGTAGAATCACTAGCCCAATTAGAATATGAAAAGGTATGAAGTTGAAGAGGACATTGTCAAAGAAGAAGCCCATAATAAGCTGTGCCTTTTAGATATCATAAAATGTGTTTAAGTAACTAAAAATGATAGTCGAGTGGAGTAAGCATGCGCTACATATTTTGTTAACGACAAAGGTGATATTAGGGCTAGTGGAAGTAATATATTGCAATGAGCTAGCCAATTGTCGAAACAAAGAGGGATTGTGGAATGGTTGCTGCAGTTCGAGTGCTGAAGGGAAATTGAAGTGGAGCAGATTCAAGATGGGCTTGCAATTTGTCATTCCAACTTTTTGAAGAAGTTCCATAATGTTGGATTGTTGAGTAAGATGATATGATTTGTTGTTATGCATAGCATCAATACCAAGAAATATGGACAACTTGCCAAGGTTTCACATGTTGAAGCTTTGGGTGAGTTTGTGGAGTAGATTAATCATGAAGTCTTGATTGTTTCTGGTAACCAGAATGTCATCTACATAAATGAGGATGTAAACTCTTATATTATTGGTATTATATATCACGAGAGAGGAGTCTGAAGTGCTCGAATGGAAGCCATGAATATTTTGATAGGTAGAGAGGGTAGAGAACCATTGGCGTGGAGCTTGTTTGAGCCCGTAGAGGACTATTTTTAGAAGACATACATGGTGAGGGAATTGAGGATTTTGAAAGCCCTAAGGTTGAGACATAAAGATAGTTTTAGCTAGATGACCATGAAGAAAAGCATTAGTGATGTCGAGTTGTAGGATTGGCCACTGAAATTGAAGAGAAACGGTATGAAGTAGATGGATTGTGGGAGATTTTTATAAAGGGCTGAAAGTGTCATGATAGTCAAGGCCATACTCCTATTTGTATCCTTGGGCAACAAGCTGCGCCTTATAGCAAGCAATGGAACCATTCGAGTGCCTCTTAATTTTGAATATCCATTTGTTGCCAATAACATTTATGATGAGGTTGAGGGGGAACAAGAATCCAAGTACTTTCTGAGCTTGCAAGGAATTGAATTCATCTGAAAGAGCTTCACGCCATTCAGGCACTTTGATGGCTGAAGTGTAGCAAGTGGGAGTAGGTGGAGATGATGTAAAATTATGGTGAAGATGGAGTATTTGCCGAGGTTTTAAGGAGCCCTTGTAGAGATGGGTAGTCATGGGGTGATAGTGTGGTTGAGTAGCTGGGAGATTGTGAATGGAGGATGGGGTGGAAGAAGTAGAAGAGGGGAAGAGGGGAGCAGTTGTGTTGGAGGATAAGTGTGGGGAGGGACTATTTGGAGGAGTAGGATTAGATGACAAACTATGCGGGAAAGTGGAGTGGAGAATAGATGGAGGAAATGGAAGTGAACTGTTGTCTGTGGAGGCATGGGGTGTGATTGCGGTAACGTTAGAGGTGACGTTTTCATCAAATAAGACATGCCTGGAGACAAACATTCAGCTGGTAGTGCGATTATAGCATTTGTAACCTTTTTTATTTGAAACATTGTTTAAAATTGCGCAATATGGGCTCGCCTCAGCGCAAATCTAGTGAAAAACGCATTGAACCTTAAAACTCTATCTTTTTTTATGAGGCTTGCACCTCAGCTTGGCTGAGGCCCGCCTTGAAGCACACCTCGCCTCTAGCGTGAGGCTTACGCCTAACACTTTGTATTTTTTTTTGTTAAAACTAACATAAATCACGCCTTCCTACTCATTTGAGCCGCAATAACTTTCTTTCAACCTACTCTACCACCAGTCCGCTGCCTTCGCCACATCCAACATCATCGCAGTTGTCATCGACGATCACTTGAAAGCCCTACACCACCTGATGAGGACATCGTCAGCAATTTCGACACATGAGACGCCGGAGATCGACGGCCACGATCATGAGCTGTATTTTTGTCATTTTATGTAGTAGTTTATTTGATTTTTATGTTTTTCCGTTTTTGCCCCTATGGGTAATTAGTTGCTATTGTAGCCCAAGGGGCATTTTAGCCTTTTGCTTTCTTTGTCATTTTGAGGCCTATTTATATGGCCATTTTCTTATGTAATGAAAGTTTTGATGAAATGAAAATTTAGCTCTTGTTCTCTTTGTGAGTTCATTCCCCCCACGATCTCTTAGTGAGTTCGCCGGAGAAAATTAGATCTCTTAGTGAGTTATAGTTTTCGAATTATCTAATCTTGTGGAAAATTAATGTGGAGACAAGCGAGGTTAGTAAATCCGTAGTCGTCGAAGCCTTGAAAATTCCATCTCTTCGTTTTCCCCTTGCTCTTGCCGCCGCCCACGCCAAGCAACTCAAAGCCGCCGCCCACCCTGCCTCCATCTTCCGCCGGCCAGCTCAGCCCGCCGGCCAGCCGCAGGCCTCCCACCGGCCAGCCCAGCAGCCCCCTCTCCCGCCGCCGCCTCCATCTTGAGTTCCTATTGTTTGAATTTCAAACCCTTGATTAAACACTTTCTTAATTGGTTTCCTTTCATTATGTAAGCCCATTAATGAAATTAAAGCCAAATTCGAATTTCAAATTTGGTTTCTCTCTCATTATAAGGCTTGGGAAGTTACTAAAGCTACAATTAAATCTGAAATTAAAATTCAGATTTAATTGAATTACTTACTTAAACTTGGGCCCCACTCTAATAACTCCTAAATCCCTCTCTCTCCTCTTCATATGGCTGGCCACCCTTTGTTGGTCTTCTCTCTCTTCTAAATGACATAAAACATCCATAAATCAGCCCAAATTCCTTCCCCTTTGCCGCCCTATCAATCCCTTTTGAATTAATTTGAATTCCTCAAATTAATTCCCTCCCACCCCTACTAAAAACTGAAATTACTGCAGAAATTTTCAGTTTACTGTTTTGGAGCCTCTCTAACCGATTGCCTCTAACACCCAAAGCAATTCTCCTCCTCCTACTGTCACGCCCCAAGATCAAACTTGGAAAGAATGTCAATCAATTATCCAAACAATTTACCAGAGCTATCTAAAACCTTTCAGTAAACAATCTATCAAACATCTATAAAATTTAAAACATCAATATATCAGTCGATTCATATCTCAAAACATCATGTACAATACTCAGGAACTATACTATCAATACAAGTAAAGAAACTATCCTGTCCTGAGTACAAAAGAATCATCAATCGACCCAAAAGACCAAAACCTGAAGATCTGGATCAATTCCTATCTCCTGCTCCCAAGCCCTGACCTGAAAATATCAACCACATATAATGAGCTTTACAAAGCCCAGCAGGTCACCTAATACCTATACTGAAATCAAAGCACGGCGATGCTATCAATATGCATGTCAATCTATCAAATCCGTATCAGTCAATGGTCAATGAGTCAATGCAATCCGGAAATCAATAGTCAATAAAACCAGTCAATGCAGCGGCAGGCAAATCGATAATTCAACTCAATCAATCAATATCCGTCAATCAAATCGATGTTGTCGAATCAATACAATCTATTCCACGAAATCAATCGAGAAAAGCAATACGAAACAATGAATCTATAAAGCAGTCAGTGCGGTGCAGAAACAGTAGCGATGGCGAATTTATAAAATCTAGGCAGTCATATCAATGAATCTATACGATGTCCATATCCATGCTATCAATGCAATATCTATATCTATCCATGTCCATATCAATGCTCAGTAGTATCAATGCTCGGTAATCAATCGATGAAATCAATAAAATCGTACGATACAGTAAGTCCGATCAAATCAATAAAGCAGAATTCGATAAAACAATAGATCCGTAAGTCAATACAGTAAACATGCATTTCAATACTATAATACTGAACAAGTACAAACAACTGGCTATGTTGCTGTTGTAGGATCCATATTGCTGTTGTAGATATCCATTTTCATTGGTTCTATCAATAAGAGTCGTCACTCTTTTTGCCCGTCGGCATATCAATAAACTCCTTATGACTCCCATCAATATATCAATAATCAATGTTTAAAGGAAAGCCCGTCGGCCCACCATCCTGTACAGGTCTATCAATCTTCAACCAATGTTCAACCAGGTTCCACTTGTATTTCAGTATCAATAGTCAATCAATAATCAATATTAAAGCAATCTAGAACAATCATATCAATAGTCATGCACATATCAATTCAATCTATCAATTCCGGGAAAATCAGAAATCATATGAAAATCGGGCAGAGTAACGGCAGTCTATCGAATTTACACCAAAATCCTGCAAAAAGATACAAATTCCAAATTCTTCCAAATTACTAACGAATATCCACGGCATCAATACAAGACTATCAATGTAAAGAATCCAAATCAAATCATGTCCTGATAATTTTCTATTCGATTAAAATCACGTAGAATCAATTCCGACCAATAAAATCTTCGTAGAATACAGTCAAATCGTGTACAATAGTCATATCTATAACATACTAGAAGTTGTGCCGTGAAAGTTGTGTCAAATCAAAATCATGTCCAAAAGTAGGCTATGAAAACACAAACAGTGCACAACTCGATCAAAACACAAGATCTCTGAAAACAGAAATAGGGTTCGGAGTCCTTACCACGAGATCTTCACTTTTCCCAACAGCAGCGTCGGACGAAAAGCGCTCCGCGGTCTCCGAAAACCAGCTTTTCCTCTTTTTCCCTTTCTCTTTCTCTCTCCTCAAAATATCTGATTTTATAAAATGAATTTCTGTCTCCTCAAAACGAGCTCATTTCCTTATATCATACTCAGATCGGCCTGGCCGATCGCCCGATCGTCCCGGGACGATCAGACCAATTCTGATCGTCCTGGACCATTCCCAGGGCGATGATCAGGACGGTATTGTGAACAGTGCCGATCGTCCTGGACGATCTCAATATCGTCCTGGACGATCCTGTCCAGAAATAGCTCCAGAAATCAGCTGTTTTCAATGCACGGATCGGCCTGGACGATCTCAACATCGTCCTGGCCGATTCTGGGAGGAAAATCCAATTCAGAGAGGAACAGTAAGGGAACGAGATCTCACACCTACAACCCGCCACCTCTTCCCTCTCCCTTCTCAACGCCTTTGCATTCATCCCTCTCGGCAAGATGCATGGCGGATCCTGAGAACGACGATCTTAGGTTCCTTCTTCCTCGGAGTGACCTCGGTTCTAATGTGGAGACTCTTCTTCCGCTAAAGCCTAGACCAGTTGAGCGTATGGACTCCAAAGGTGAAAATTCTCATTATTAAATCGTGGACTCTTGTTTATTGTCGTAATTTTACAATTATTCTTTGTGTATTCTTGAATTGTTTGGTTGAATGATTGCGCTCTTCTTTGCCTAAGCAAGTTAAAAACTGAGAACTGCAAGGATCAATCTTTTGCTATAAGTGATAATTTTATTTTGGATTATTTTGTTAAAATTTCTCTCTTTAATTTCTTAAAGTAACTCCATCGCATGTTTGTTTCACATCATATTTGGTATCAGAGCATGGCTAGCATGCATAACATGTGCTAGAAATCATCCTAGGGAGCCACATAATCATTATCAGTCGTCATTGCATGCATATCACCGTTTATAACATTTTAAATCATTGATTACTTTGCTGTCCAGTGAATTTCTGCACAATTTAGGAAGTTTTAAAGGTGTCAATTTGCAAATCTAAGTGTTGTCCTCAACCTAGTCACTTCTAGACTTGATTGCTTGCACAACTCTACCGTCATATTTATTTTCCACTATTGTGTGTTTGCTATCCTGATCAATTCAGCAATCATAATCAACATTTGGAGTGTATTTTCTTGTCTTTGTACTGTCCTTGCACCTAGAGAACATCCTAAAAGTTTATCTAAGCCACCATATGTTTGTTTGCATGCATAAACATCACCTACATTTTATTTCCCTGGTTTTTGGTTTGCTGTCCAACAAAAATCTGCACCATGTAGTGACATTTAAAAGAGTTTAACTTAGTGTTTAAGTGCTGTCCACACTCTAGAAACCATCTAAAACACTTAGGCAGCTTCCCCAACTGCTGTAGTTTGCTGTCCACACAAAATTCTGCACTGTTTGGTGGCATTTCAGTGAGTCTAACCTTTGATTTAGGTGCTGTCCAAGCCTTAGCAACCTACCTAAACACCGGGTGACCTAAACCCTTCTTGTAGCTTGCTGTCCAGTATTTTCCTGTACCTTATAGCAAGTCGAAATGGTGTTTTCTCTTTGTAGAGAGTGGAACCTTGCACCCAATCTTTATTAGGTTTCACTTGACACTTACCCATGGACCCGATAAAACTCCAAAAGAGTTTAGATGACATCGTTAACTTAGTGGGCACTATGACTAGAATTATGACGGAGAAACCTGTTGACTATCCCCACTCTAATTACATGCCCCACTCAGCTTATCATCCGAGACCTGAGCCTAGGCCTCCACGACCTCACTTAGAGTCACCTTATCGTTTGCCTACCTTTGATGGTTCTTTGGACGTTTACTGCTTTAGGGAATGGGTTAGACAACTATATGACTATTTTGAATCATGTCATATTCCTGAGTCCCACCAGATTAGCATCGCTAAGTCTCACCTTAAAGGTCGAGCTCTTCAATTTTGGATGAAATTGGAAGATCATAGAGAGTCTCGCGGTGAGTACCTTACTTGGAGAGACATGAGACGAGAACTTAAGTTGAAATACCGACCCTCTACTAGTGACCGTCATCTAGAGCATCACCATATCTCGTTTGTTGGGACGACTCGTTGACCTTACTGTGGTCGAGACCACCCACCCATTAGTAACATCTGGGTTGCTGCCCCACTCTTTAGGTCCTCACGTAACCTAGATGGCCGACCCTCTACTGGGCCTTATGTACAAATCTCTTATGACTCCCCACGTGGACTAACTTCTGGCCAGTTCAGTCAACCTTTAGCCTCCCCAGCCTTTGACCATACACGTGTCATCTTAGTAAAGAATTGCAGTAAAAGAAGAAATCTACTGAACCCAAGACTGAATACACCCATTTTGTGGATATTATCGATAACAAAGAATTCTTTGAGGATGAAACTAAAGAGATTGAATCAGACTCCCTGAATGACTTAAACCCTGAGCTAGGAAAGCAAGAACCTTTAAATATCGACACCTTAACCCACACCGATCCTAGTCTTCTCGAGGATAAGCCTTTGGACAAAGTATGCTTGGATGATAGTAATGTTATCTCGAAAGGTGCCAATTGGACTTCAAACACTTTGAATTTAAATTTGGAAGATCCTGATTTAGTTGTAACACCTACTGAGATGACTCCGGATAATTCTGATAATTCTGATTTAATTTTGGATAATTTTGATTTAGTTTTGGATAATTCTGATTTAATTCTGGATAATTCTGATGGCGACTTAGATAATCTCGAGTTGGAAGTAAGTCAATCGAATTTATCACCTGATTTAAGTGAAACAGAACCCATGGATCTTAGGGTTGCAACCAAACTTGAGTCTCTTTCGGAAGACAGTACTTTGAGTCTGAAAGTTTTTGAGCCTGATTTGAGCAATGAGCCCCTCTTGTTTCATTAGAGTCTAACTTTAGAGCTGCTCAATTGGATTTATATTTGGCCGAGTGTGTCATTCCTGATTCATACATTTTGCTCGTTATAGCCTCGTCCTACCAGGATAAGGACCACTTCTATCTTAGTTGGATGAATTTATTAGACGACACTACCCCCACTAGGAGACTGCTGTCGACCCTAACTGAAACCACCTATAGAAGTGCCCTGGTAGCTAAGAGTGTCTTCATTCCTCCCCCTACACCAGTTCCCTTAGTCCAAACACTTTAGACCCCTCTTCTCATGACTCGTCCACCTTTTTTCTAGCCATGTGTTCGTGTGAGTTAGTATGTTGTGTATGTGTTTTGTGGACTGTTGTCTTCCTATTTGTCTATATTTTAAACTTTTGTAAGCTCATGAGTCTTGTCATTTATCATGCACACCCGATCTCTTGCATTTGCATCTGCATTTCACCTTCAGGAGTTACTTAACAAAATTAATAAGAAAATTGAACAAAGTAACACCCATTTTAAAGTTATTGCTAATAACAAAAGAAGGTCTAAAGATTTCAAAGTTGGAGACTTTGTGATGGTACAGGTCCGCCTAGAGCTTTTTCTTCGGGCGCCGTAAAGAAGCTGCATGCTCGAAACACCGAATCATTTAAGATAATATCAAAGGTTAATAGTAATGCCTACGTACTGGACCTCTCTTGAGGCTTTAACTTGAATCATACATTTAATATAGAAGACCTAATAATCTTGGAAGGACCTGAATTTTAACCCCAAAATCTACTCCTTAAATCAGCCTTGTGTGACCCCACCTGGTGAGATCCCCAACCCAGCTCCACTCCCCAATTTACCTTACTCACCTATAACGGAGAAGATCGAAGCAATACTAGATGTTGAGGTCATTTCCACAAAGGAAGGTGGGCGCCGAAGATACCGAGTTCTTGGAAAGGGACACCAGAGATAGAGGATACTTGGATTGACAGGGACGAGCTACAGAGCCTAGACCCAGATCTCCTAGAGTTGTATGAGGGCTCCATAGATATCTACTCGACGGGGTTGAGTTTTCTCCCACCTGGGGAGAATGATGAGGACATCGTCAGCAATTTCGACACATGAGATGCCGGAGATCGACGGCCACGATCATGTGTTGTATTTTTGTCATTTTATGTAGTAGTTTATTTGATTTTTATGTTTTTTTCATTTTTGCCCTTATGGGTAATTAGTTGCTATTGTAGCCCAAGGGGCATTTTAATCTTTTGCTTTCTTTGTCATTTTGAGGCCTATTTATATGGCTCTTTTCTTATGTAATGAAAGTTTTGATGAAATGAAAATTTAGCTCTTGTTCTCTTTGTGAGTTCATTCCCCCCAGAATCTCTTAGTGAGTTCGCCGGAGAAAATTAGATCTCTTAGTGAGTTCTAGTTTTCGAATTATCTAATCTTGTGGAAAATCAACGTGGAGACAAGTGAGGTTAGTAAATCCGTAGTCGTCGAAGCCTTGAAAATTCCATCTCTTCCTTTTCCCCTTGCTCTTGCAGCCGCCCACGCCAAGCAACTCAAAGCCGCCAGCCACCCTGCCTCCATCTTCCGCCAGCCAGCTCAGCCGCCGACGGCCACCCTCATGCCGGCCAGCCTCCCGCCGGCCAGTCTAGCAGCCCCCTCTCCCGCCGCCTCCTCCATCTTGAGTTCCTATTGTTTGAATTTCAAACCCTTGATTAAACACTTTCCTAATTGGTTCCCCTTTATTATGTAAGCCCATTAATGAAATTAAAGCCAAATTCGAATTTCAAAATTGGTTTCCCTCTCATTATAAGGCTTGGGAAGTTACTAAAGCTACAATTAAATCTGAAATTAAAATTCAGATTTAATTGAATTACTTACTTAAACTTGGGCCCCACTCTAATAACTCCTAAATCCCTCTCTCCTCCTCATATGGTCGGCCACCCTTTGTTGGTCTTCTCTCTCTTCTAAATGACATAAAACATCCATAAATCAGCCCAAATTCCTTCCCCCTTTGCTGCCCCATCAATCCCTTTTGAATTAATTTGAATTCCTCAAATTAATTCCCTCCCACCCCTACTAAAAACTGAAATTACTGCAGAAATTTTCAGTTTACTATTTTGGAGCCTCTCTCTAACCGATTGCCTCTAACACCCAAGGCAATTCTCCTCCTCCTACAACCCGCCACCTCTTCCCTCTCCCTTCTCAACGCCTTTGCATTCATCCCTCCCGGCAAGATGCATGGCGGATCCTGAGAACGACGATCTTAGGTTCCTTCTTCCTCGGAGTGACCTCGGTTCTAATGTGGAGACTCTTCTTCCGCTAAAGCCTAGACCAGTTGAGCGTATGGACTCCAAAGGTGAAAATTCTCATTATTAAATCGTGGACTCTTGTTTATTGTTGTAGTTTTACAATTATTATTTGTGTATTCTTGAATTGTTTGGTTGATTGATTGCGCTCTTCTTTGCCTAAGCAAGTTAAAAATTGAGAACTCCAAGGATCAATCTTTTGCTATAAGTGATAATTTTATTTTGGATTATTTTGTTAAAATTGCTTTTTTTAATTTCTTAAAGTAACTCCATCGCATGTTTGTTTCACATCACCACCACTCTAAAAATTTTGTAGTATTAATCTCATATTTATGTTGACGAAAAATATTTATAAAAGATGAACATTATTGAAATTAATTAAGAAGAAGCAGATTGAGAGACATTCAACTCCACCATATGAGGCAGGGGATAGACTAATTTGTTATGGTGACAGCTCAAATAAAAATTACTTCAATGATGACAGCGCAGATGATTTTTTAGTTGTTGTCAATTATTTAAGCTTTTGTTACAAATTAAATGTAAATGAATATTGAGAAAGAAGAAATTTGGAGTTCAACTTGATGTTATATGATAAATTTTTTATAATTTCTATATTTAATATTATTTTGTTCTTATAATATTTGCTCTTATAGTTAAACTTGAGGCTTACGCTTTGCCTCACAAACAAAAAATGCCTCAATACCTAATTAAGCAATTTAAATGTCTAAGAATGTTGTGCGGGATTTAAAATCTCGTTAATTTAAAATCCTATTTTCAAACTAAATATTCGCATGTGTTCCGACCGTCACACCTAACTCCTAATTCAAAGGTCCGAGAATATTGCACGGGTTGTGTTTCAAGTACACTCCTCCTTGAAAGGACTTGAATCGACACGTCTTGGATTAACAAGCGAACAACTAATCGCAAATGTACTGAGATATTTAATTTTAAAGTTCACGTTAGGCCTTTAAAAGCTCTTTAAATGAAACTTATCATAAAAATATAAGCTCTTGGTTCTCAACGTTCGTATTATAACTCGCAATATCAGTAATTAAACCGATCCTCTGTTAGTGGACAAATAGAATTGACACGGTTCAAATGACAAATATACAACCTGTTTAAATCTCCTTAATGATGGCCGTATTTAAAGTTGATATCAATCGATTAATTTTTAAATTTTATTAAAACTCTTAAGCTCAATGTTTATTAAAGAATTGTATATTTAAAAAGAAAAATTAATCATCTTAATTTAATGCAAAATTCATCCACCATTTGCAACAATTTAGTGAGGGTGATGGACTCCAAAATAACTCTAGCTGACAAAGAGCAAATATCCAAATCGATAATGTCATTAAGATTCATTATCAAATAATATCTTACCAATAAAGACGCGACATTGTCCTCTAACCAGTGGTTTGGCCAGATTACTCCACAAAACCCGTAGCTTTGCCAGACGACTCTATGTGGTATGGTTATGACAAGTCCTTTAATCAGTGGTTTGGCCAGAACGACTCCATGTGATAAACAATTATGACCGTGACTCTCTGACCTAGTGGCTTGATTTGAATGATTCCACTATATCATGTTCATGGTTAAAAGCCCTCATGTTCCCCAATCCCCAATGACTACTTAACATTGAGTAATGAATTATAAGGTATAATCGATAGGGCACAAGCTCTTTGTAAGCTTAGGTCAAGTTGAATTCGTCCCTTAGACAAACATTTATCCCATGTCTACAAGGTGCCCTTGTACAAAGCTATAAGGTGCCCTTGTACAAACATTTATACCATGTCTACTTCTGCTGCTACTATATGCAATATAATAAGTATCTGTTTAACAACTAGCCTTAATTGAAAGTTTTATCTCATTATTGAGAAGGGTAATTAACTAAAGGGGCTTGCACATTTAGGAAACCAGAACTCATATCTTAAAGTCCTCATTATGCGAACAAATCTCTAGGTAGTGTCTTCTCTCTATTTAATCTGTTTTCCGAAAAATTTCCCCTGAACATAATCCATTAAAACTCTTCCCGAATATAACACGTAGAGGCCGAGGCCCCAAAAGTTCAAATTTTCTGATTTCACAATTTAGATACTATTTCTCATCACGGTTATAATAATAATTTCTCAACTATTCTTATTTAATTTTATAACATGTTCCTGTTATACTCATTTTTATCATACGTAAGTATCAATTAGTGACTTCTTTGTTTCTATTACTGGCATCATTATTGTATAGGAGGTGTAGTTGTGTTTTATACTTTATAAAGTCACCTTTACATCTCCAAAATAGTTCATTCTCATTTATAATCCTAAATCACTTTTTTATTTTGTTTACATAGCTTTAATTTGAGTAATTATTCTCCATATGTATCTTTATTTTTGGCACATTAGATCTACCTAGGAATTTAACAAATTTTCTTTCAACATTTCACATCCAAAAAAAATTTATATCGTGTGCTTCAACTTTGTTTGATAATGCTGTAGTACTAATATTTATAAGTTGTATGAAATAAAGTCATTCCTACTATTAGTAAGAAGAATGACTATTATGCAAATCTTGACCATGTTCGTGAGGCTATGGAGGAAGAAGTGCAAATAAAATTTCAAGTTTTAATTGCACATTTTTTCCACACCCCCAAATTGTGATTTGTCATATTATTGAAAAGCAAATCATAAAAGAATATTATCAAATGAAGTCTATCTTTTTACATGACCTAAACCCCTTTTTAAATTTCATTCATTGTTGAGAAACCTATAAAGCTGTACGCTTACATACCTCATGCTGAATGTCTTTTGTAATTAATACAAAAATATACAAATTTAAAAGCAATTTTTATGTACATGAACTTATATTATTTTTTTGAAACAACTTTAGAAATCTAAGAATATTTTTTTTGTTATTTTCCATAATTTTCTATTCGTTGCTTTAGTGTTCAAATTTAAATTATAATTTGTTGATACTGACATGATTTTTCTATACCTTTTTTCATTACTGTCTCCTATAAATTGATGATATAAATTTGATAAATATTAGATGGTTATGTTATGTTTTATGAAAAATCATCCCCTTCAAATGACAGTGCTATTGCTGAATACCTCTCTGGAGATCTACCATACAAGCTGTCACCAGATGATGTTTTTCTTACCAGTGGTTGCTCCCAAGCAATTGAGATTGTTGTCTCTGTTCTTTCTCAGCCTGGTGCAAATATCTTGCTACCCAGGCCTGGTTTCTCATTATATGAGGAACAATGTGCATCTTCTGGACTGGATGGTAGGCATTTCAACTTGGTTCCAGATAGAGAATGGGAGATTGATCTAGACATGGTTGAAGCTCTTGCTGATGATAAAACTGTTGCTATGGTTGTCATCAACCCTTGCAATCCTTGTGGGAACGTCCTAAGCTATCAACATTTGTCCAAGGTGGCTTCAATGGAATTAGTGCTTGACTCTTTTTTTTAGTTTTCTTTGCTAATATATCATACAAGTTTTTCAGTAATCGTGGTTATGTTTCATATTTTAGGTAGCTGAAACTGCCAAGAAGCTTGGTATAATGGTCATTGCAGATGAGGTATACAATCATTTGACCTTTGGGAAGAAGCCATTTGTGCCAATGGGAGCTTTTGGGCAGACTGTCCCTGTTCTGACTCTAGGATCTTTATCAAAAAGATGGTTGGTGCCTGGTTGGAGATTGGGTTGGATAGCAGCAACTGATCCCAACGGTATTCTAAAAAATACAAAGGTAATAACTTTTTTTATACATAATTCACTATATAATTATCGATTAGGAAATGTTCTTCAATGGATTACTTCGTTTGATAATTTATGAAAAGGTTCTATTCTTTATGTTGTATGTATACTGGCAATATTTGCATCTTAAATATTAGTGTTCAGGCACGGTTTAAACTAAGTCATCACAGCACCAACCTTGAAATGATTTTATGCATCCGTGGCTTAATGCATCTTGCCCTAGGGTTTAGAGCATTATTAATACAAATCTAAGATGATATGCACAAAATATCAGATTTACAGTCGCCTATCTCTAGTTTAGGCAAAGTTAGCTTTTTTGATGAAAAACAGGAACACTTGCATATTGCTTCAAAATATAATTTAATGATAGTTGAAAAATATATAAATTTTTTAAGAAAGATGAGATTGAAATAAACCATACAACAATTATGACTCACACGATAGTAAAGACGAGCAAATTGTATTATATTTGATTAAATTCCTAACTCAAATCTAAATATCTATTTCATTTTTTTATATTTAAAAATAAATAAATATAGAAGTCACTATAGAATATCCAAGCCTCATGTCATTACAAGAAGAAATTTTGACCCAAAGTTGAAGTCAACAGTTGCCTGGCACTTAAAGAGTTTATATCCAATCATAATATATAAGTTTGAGAGAAAATATAGAAGTTTATTAAGCGATAGATTAAAATTTTAAATGTCTCTGCTGTTTTATTTATAATCATAATATACCCAAAATTGATAGTTTATTTAAATCACACTGTCTAGCTAAAAAATGCAATTTTCAATTTCGACAATTTTGGATTCCAGGAAAAACAAGTCCTGATTTCATAATCCTAGTTCTAGCCAGTGCAAGCAATGCTAAAAATTGGAAAAATATCCGGATGGGTGAGCAGTGCAGCCGCCGCTTGTCTTCACTTACAACCAACTATAGCTGCAGTGCAATCAACACCACTCTACAGGAAATCCCACATTAGAAGGAAACAAAAGACTGCAAACAGTGGTGAGATTGTATACCAACTGTCCCTAAACAAAAAACAAAGGACTGGCTTTCTGAACAGAGGATGAAAAATAGTTGAACAAGAGAATATGATGGAGCTCAATCGAAGTAACTTGACCTCTAAGTTGTAAATTGATCTAACCAAGAGCATCAAAATATTAAATAATGTATACAATTGTTATATGCAACATTATCACAGGCATACTGCATCAATATCTCTGATCTAATTTCTATGGTAAAAGTTCCATCTTTGTCCGGTCTTTTTTGAGTTCTCATAGTGAGCAAAGCTACTCGATTTCCTGCAGATAATAAAGTGCATCGAGCGCCGTCTTAATATGTCAACGGCACCTGCAACTTTTGTTCAGGTGAACCCATCTTATAGGTTTATTTACACTTGTTTATGATGGCTTACACATCTATCCATTATTAGTAATTTACACTGTTTTTTGAATATTGCAGTTGTCATGGATTGAAATATCTGATGCTGTATTAGCTCTCTCTCTCTCTCTCTCTCTCTCTCTCTCTCTCTCTCTCTCTCTCTCTCTCTCTCTCTCTTAGGGGTGTCAATTTCGGGTCACGGGTCGGGTTCGGGTCGAACCTGAAATTGATCCAACACTATTCGGGTCAACCCGAACCCGACCCATTTATGCAAACGGGCAGGTTTTTCAAACCCGAACCCGACCTGTTTCTGGTTCGGGTCAACCCAAAACCAAAATTTTCGGGTCGGGTTCGGGTCAGGTTTTTAGGTCGGGTCCAATATTGACACCCCTACTCTCTCTCTCTCTCTCTCAAGTAACTTCTGTTGCAGTAGTGATCTTTGTCTCTCATGTTTGGGCACAAATGCACTCGTATGCTTACCCTGCACGGACACATTTATTTATTTATTTATTTTTTTGTGATTCCCGTTTTATTTTCTGTTTTAATTTGTTCTCCTTATTTAGGATGCATCTAATAGCATTTCTAGTTACAGATTTCTCAAGTTTGACAACCTGTATTTCTTATGCTCCTTCGTTGGGATGCATCTCATAGCATTTCTAGTTATATGTTTCTCAAGTTTAACAACCTGTGTGCTTTATTTTGTTCATCCAATTGCTAAAAAAGTTGAATAGTCATGACAATGCAAGCTCCTTTCTTATTACTTCAATTTTCAATTTGTTCGTTTTTTTAATGATCTTTCAAACATGCACTGTGGCGGCAAAAAGACGTAAAATATTTCCAATTTGGATTTAGATTTCAATCTCTAAATCTATTTTGATAGAGGATGGACTTTGGAGCCTCAATAAGACTCTCCAATTTGACTTTGAAGTCAGTTTATCATGTCTAGGAAATAGTTTTTCAGCTTTAAGGAGGCAAGACAGGGCACATCATTCCTTTTTCTGGACTCTGTAGAGGCAATGCAACATTTTTTTAATTAAATAAATTATTATGAATATAAAGTTCATATAAGAATAAAAAGCAACATAAGCCTAGACTTTGATGGTCCTATAGTTTGTCTGATTATTAGAAAATGTGGTGAAGATGTGCCACTTTACACTTGGTTTAATTGCAACCAGCTTAGATTAGAGGACCTGTTCCTTGTTGCTTATAATATTCAAATAATCAATGACATTATTTAAAGTTGTTACAAATCAAGGAAACAGCTTGAGGTGCTTTAAAACTGGAGCATGTAGTTGCATCAGATGGTCTTTACAGTGAGAAATTATTCTGTGCAAAGACCGGACGGCGAGAATTATCCGAATTTGCTGTCCTTTTGTTGCGTTTTTGCAACTACTCAGGAAAAGGGCAGCAAAAGTGCAATTATGGATGTATATTTGTTGCCATTTTGTTAAGTATTTTTAAAAGCAAAGCATATCTGGACGGTTCTCACTGTCTGATCTTCGCATATAATAATTTCTCCTTTACAGGTTAATACATGATGTTAAATATTTCCAGGCGTTATAAATATTTACGGGCACAAAACAGGTTTGCTTTAATACGTAATTTCCAGCTTTTCTATTGCAACAAGAAAGAGAATAGTTGTTTTTTTTCCAGAACTGGACATTTGCATCATAAATTCTCACTTTTTTCATTGTGACAACACGGTGCACTTGAAATGAACCTTTGAAATCCTCATCATTTATTCTAAGCAGTATTGCTTTAGAATCACATTATTTATTTAGATAGTGTAGTATTAGGATTATTTGATTGGCTTTAAAATAAATTTAAAATAAATTACTCCATTCTTTTCTCAACAAAGCAGTATTCAAGCCAAAACTCAAGAGTCCGGAGGGTAATTGCCTCACTGTTGTCAAACTTTTTATTTAAAACCATTTAGTACCAAAAAATGCTAACACAAAAAGGTGCAATATACAAAAATTCAGTGAAGATGGCAATAAATTATCTGCTGTACGAGTAATTCGCTGTCCATAAAAAGATGTTGCAATTAGCTGACAAGTTCTCAGATTCTTTGAACCTTGAAAAATTAAATCAATGTTGCGACATTCCCAATAAATCTACCCAAAAAATTTTATTTAGGGTTCACTTTTATAGGCAACCCAATTAAATTGAGGGAGTGTCATAAACTTTTGCTTGTGGAGAGTTTTTATTTGTCCACCTAATTAAGTAATGGTGTGTATGAGTATGTAGTATTTTTTAGGGAAAATGGTATTTCTCTCAGTGAGATGCAAAAGTATGGTATACTATTATGAGATTTAGGTTTCGTTTGAAATGACTTTTTTACTGCTTCTTAAAACAGCTTTACAGTAAAAAAATTAAATTTTTTATACTTAAAAGCTATTTTAAGAAGCATTAAAAAAACAGTCTCAAACGAAACCTTATAATAGAGAGAAACAACTAGGAATCTACTTTCTGGTAACCCCTTCACATTTTTTTGGTACAAAGCAAACTGGTCGCATCTTCTTTGCAAAGAATATACTCAGAGAGCACATGTTTACAACCCTAACAAAACGGCAAATTATTAGGTCCGGTCACTGGACCTATTTCTAGGTCCGGACATCCAATAAAAATTTGTCATGTGGACTGCGCTTTAACTGTGTTTTGACTGCGCTTTAGGTGCGCTTTGACTGCGCTTTTTGACTGTGCTTAACCTGCGCTTTTGACGCGCTTGACTTAAAATTCCGCGGACACGTGTACATTCCACGTGGCAAATTTTTACTAGATGTCCGGAACTATTTCTAGGTCCGGTAACCGGACCTAATAATTTGCCCAACAAAACGGCCACTTAATTATCAGTTTCCTCTTTAATATGCACTTGATATAGGTACCATCGTGAATTGGATGTTCTACCTCTTGATTTCTTCTACAACATGATTTTATCCTTACTATCTTCTCTTTTCTGAATCTTTAGGGAGCCGTTCCTGAAATTCTCAAGAATACAAAGGATGATTTCTTTAAGAAGACGATAGAAACATTGAGGAAATCGGCTGACCTATGCTATACCAAGCTACAGGAAATTGACTGCATCGAATGCCCCCATAAACCAGAAGGGTCCATGTTTGTGATGGTGAGGCGTGAGAATAATATCTGAAACTAAGGTTTCGTTTGAGACGGTTTTATGTTGCTTCTTAAAGCAATTTTTTAGTGCAAAAATTAAAATTTTTATATTAGGAAGTTGCTTTAAGAAGCAGTAAGAAAGCCATCTCAAACGAAGCTTAAAGTTCCGATATTCAATTGTCATAAATAAACCTCATCAGTGTCATACAATGCAGGTAAAGTTGGATATATCTTATTTGGATGACATTCAAGATGATTTTGAGTTCTGTTGCAAGTTGGTCAAAGAGGAATCAGTAGTGATCCTTCCAGGTGAGCTGCACTATAGTTATCATTCAACTTTCTTACTCTATCAGCAAGCCTCATTATGTCTTCTGTTCATCATCCATGCCATTTAACAATTTCGAATCACTATTTTTCAAGAGAAAAAATTTATTTCAATATGTCTTATGATAGATGTCAGCAATAAATCTGAAAATATTAATAATAAATTTCCTCATTTATGCATATAACTTAAAAGAGTACACCTTTGTAATTTACTTAAACAGGAGTAGCGGTGGGCATGAAGAATTGGCTTCGCATCACTTTTGCAATCGAGTCATCTACTCTGGATGATGCTCTTGACAGGCTGATATCCTTCTGCAAGAGGCATCAGAAGCAAACAAATTGAATCTCGGTTGATTCTTATTCATCTCTATTTAAAAGCTCAACCATAATAGTAAGCCTTTGCAAGTAAGGTGAATAATATCAATTACTCATTGTGCATAAGATAAGATATCTGATGTAGTGGATCGGTGAAAGAAGGGAGCTGCTAGAACCAAAATTAGAGAACAGCCGGATAACTCAAATGGGAATGTATATTTCTCTCTCTCTTAGATTGAGCATAGGATATCTAATGCAGTGGATCGGTGGAAGAAAGGAGTTGCTAGATTCAAAATCAGAGAACAGCCAGATAACTCAAATGGGAATGTAGATTTCTCTCTCTCTCTCTTAGATTGGGCATACGATATTTGATTTAGTGGATCAGTGGAAGAAGGGTGCTGCTATAACCAAAATCGAAGAACATCCAGATAACTCAAATGGGAATGTATATTTCTCTCTCTCTCTCTTACATTGGGCATAGGATATATGATGTAGCGGATCGATGGAAGAAGGGAGCTGCTAGAATAAAAATCAGAGAACAGCCGGATAACTCAAATGGGATTGTAATTTTTTCTCTCTCTCTTAACCATCTAATGACTTATATATATTGGACTATAACAGAGAAAAAGGTAACACTATGCAGAAGATAAGAACATAAATGACAGTAAAGGTAAGTTGTTCCCTGAGGCATAATATATGTATGATGCACCGCATCAATATCACTTCCTGTTCTATTTTCGTTTTCACTAATGCAGCTGTCATCTGTTGCTTTTGTATCATCATCCTTCAAAGAATGTTGAAATATGGTATTATCTGGTGATCTGTAATTTGACTATTATTGTTTGTTCATCCTTCAATGGTACTGTGCAGTATTGAGCTAGATACTGTGAAGTACTGAGTACCAAGCAGTACTGAGCAGGGTACTGAGCAGTACCGAGCTCGGTACTACTTAGTATCGAGTAGGAGGTGATGTGGCGCATTTTCCGAAGGCAATAGTTGAATGCTTAATGTAATGTGGGAGTTACTTATTGTGATGAATATCCTCAAAAAAGGAGTAGCCCATGATATTCCAAGTATCTTTAAAAAAATTAGATATGAAGTCGTTATGTTCGGGACAAATTATTCTGTGCAGACGTCGAACGCCGTCCGGTGACCGGATCTAATAATTTGCAGAGCGATGGACTATATGTTGTGCAAATATTGTCCGAAACGCATCAAAATAGCTAATTTGAACACTTAAATTACTTGGGTCGTTGCACGATAGTAATTTGGAAAATTCACTCTTGCGGGGGAGGTGAGGACGTGATTTCAGTGTGTGCAAGCAATGAAAATTTGTGAGAAGTCTATATTTATTTTAGTATGATTATTATATTGAAATTAAAAAAAAAAAATCAACAATATGTCACCTTTCCTTCTCTTCCCTTCCCTAATAAAACTGAAGTTGTGTCCATACCTCTCCATCCCTCACATGAGTCCCTCAAATGGATGCATGCCCCCTTATTCTCGAAGTTTTATTTGGTTCGGTCGACCGAATGAGAGAAACATTTGGTCGCAGGAAAAAATCCCGCGGTACCGAGGTGTACCGAGTTTTTCAAAAAATTGGGTACACCTCGGTACCGCGTGTTTTTTGCTTGCGAACCGAATGTTTCTCTCATTCGGTCGGAGAACGTAATAATTGTTCCTTATTCTCGCTATCGCTCTCGGGTAAATCTTATAATTTGTCAGAATGTGCTAAAATAGTTCTGCCACAAATAATCACACATTTAGTTTAAAGAGAGAGAGAGAGAGATGGGCACAGAGGAAGAGAGAGTTGATGTTGGGGAGAGAGAGAGAGAGGAGAGAGGAGTTTTTATTATTATATTATTATATAATTTTTAAGATATTGTTTTTGAATAATAATATATTATTATATTTTTTAAACTAATATTAAAAATAATAAATAAAATGTTTAAATTACTATTTTATTTAATAATTAAATATTTAACTATTATTTAACTTATTTTTTATATTTAAGTTTTATCTTAAATATATTTTAACTAATATTTAAAAAATAAAAAAATTTATATTTTAACTAATATGTAAATATTAGTTAAATGTTAAATATCAGTTCTTAAATCTTAGTTTATATATTTAAAATATCATTTAACTATTATTTAATTTTGTTAAATATTAAATTATTGTTTAAAATGATAATTAAAAATATATTAGTTGAAATATTATATATTTAAAATAATATATAAACAAATATTTAAATATATAATTTTTTAAAACAATATTTAAAACTGATGCATAATATATATATATTGATAGTAAAAACTTTCTCCCTCTCTAACCCACTCTCTCTCCCCTTTACCTCTCTCTCCCTCTCTCTCTTCCTCTCCTCTTTTTTCGTCCTGTCCCTCTTTAGTTTTCTCTCTCTTTAAGCTTAATACATGATATTGTTTGGCACATTCTGAATGTGCAAAAATATTTGACCAGTTTGTTTCTTTTCAAATTATCTAAATTTTATGCTCCTAATTTTCACTATTATGCTTCTCCTTTAGGCCCTTCCAACTAAACTCCAAACACATGAATGGCGTTGCTTGCGAGCTCCAGCTGAACGACAAAACTTTTAGTATTTGATTGTGGGTGAATAGTGCGACATCAATATTGACGTTTCATTGTTCACCTGCGTTATTTTTCAGTCTCTACCAGATTTGCCGAAGAAACGCGCGAAGGAGAAAAATAATTATTTGAGCGCAAAATGGAGTTCGATTGGAGATGAATCACACCATTTTTTTTTTTGTTACACTGCATTTTGCAGTGAAAAAAAGAGATTTTCGGTTGGAGATGCCCTTATAAAATTTACTCCTTTCTCTCACTGTCATTCCTTCTCATTCTTCCCTCTATGTTCTCTTCAAATTCTTGAAACCAACAGCGGCGAAGAAGCAAAAAGATAGCGATTTGGAGCTCGATGAAGAAGGCGTCAACGGTACCTAAGGTAAAGAAGCAATGAAGTTGCCTGAGAGCTCCAGGAGGCATCGGCAGCACCAACGTCGACCAAAGAAGGAGAAAATGAGTAGTTGATCGTTTAATAGGAAGAATCAAATTGTTGGGATTCTGAATTCGACAAGGAAGAAAAGAAAGATTTATCGATGTGATATAATTTAATTTAAAATAATTAACTTTAATCTTTGTTTTTTAAATTAACAATAGATATAGATTTATAACTATGATATGATAAATTAGAAATATTTAATATTATATAAATGTTGTCCAATATATTTGAAGTTTTCATTAACAATATTTATCAATTGATTCAATATTATCTTGATGATAATTGACCTACAAAGGGGGATTTAAGCACGTACCACTTTATTTCATGCTATTTACATTTCTAATATTTAAAATTTTAATATCAAATAAACCACTCATATATTTTGTTCTTATCACTCATACCATCTGATAAACTTTAATATTTTATTCAATGTACCTATATTTATTTTATGGGTGGTAGGTATGCAATATTAAAATTTTAAGTGTTAGATCTATAAATATCATTAAATAAAATGGTATGTATGTAAATCCCCTATATGAAAGAGAAGAGTTTATGCATAGAAGAATATAATCAAAAGAAAAATCGGAACATCTTTCTTTCTGCTTTTTAAAGCAGTTTTTTTATACAAATTTTTTTAATTTTTGTACTTAAAAGCTATTTTAAGAAATAGCAAGAAAGCCATCTCAAACGAAGCCTTAATTGATAGCGAAGACTCCCAACCAAGTGATAAAGGTGAGCTTTAAATCAATATATACTTAGGCTTCGTTTGGGATGACTTTCTTAGTGCTTCTTAGTACAGACTTACAGTATAAAATTGAATATTTGTACTAAAAAAGCTACTATAAGAAGCTATAAAAAGTCAATCAAAATCAAGCCTCAGGCTTAGTTTGAGACAGCTTTTGTACTACTTTTTAAAACGACTTTTTAATACAAAACTTTTTATACTAAAAATTTATTTTAAAAATCAAGAAGAAAGCCATCCAAAATGGAGCCTAAATTGAAATTCTATTTGATTTTAATTCTTTGCTTCAGAGTTTTAAAAGCTGCTCGATTGGCGCCAATATTGCGCGACGGGCCCTCGAAGGCTCAAACCAGCGCAAAATCGTCCTCATGTGAGATGCACGTGACTGGCCTACACAAAGCGACATCGAGATCCCTCACGGCTCAGTACGTCATCGTTCTGCTCGCTTCCGAGCTCCACGCTTCGACCGTTCGATCCACTACAATCAGGCCACCTCTAGCAAGCTTCTACTTTCACCGCCGCCACCGTCGCCGGAGTTAGGTCATCTTCTGATTTCCTATCATCGGTTAATTTATTTGCTGAATCTTTTATTTTCATCTCCGTGCTTGTGTATTATTTCGAGTATTTGCATTTCTTGGTCTCTTTTCAAAGCGGCATTCTTAAATGTTTACTGATTCTAAGTGCATGGAGGAGTTTTGCTCCAAATGAGAAATGCTAGGTACTATTTATGCTTAATTGTTCTTTTTTTTTTTTTTTTGAAAGTGCATGCTGCATTGCTAAGTGAAAAAGCAAAAGGAGCACAAGAAGCTAAAATCAAATATATAGACTCTAATGAGAGTCCGCCCTCACCAAAAAAAAAAAAAAAAAAAAAGAGAGAGAGGGAAGAGAAGTAATATTGTCTTTCCATTAAAAGAATATATTTCAAAATGAAGAAAGCTTAATACTAGAAGAAGATCCGCAATTGTTAAGATGGGGTCCCCTACGTGATTGTAAAGACTGCCATTAAAGCCTGCTAGAAGGAGAAGACGCCATTGAAAAGTTTGAACAATCACGTTTTGGGAAGTATAATCAAACATCGAAACAAAAAAGAATTATAAAAGTGTAGTGAAGAAAAAATAACACCTAGATTTAACATAAGAAAACCTGAAACCGGGAAAAAAAAAAACAACGAATCTACACCACATCAAGAAATTCAGTATGAAAGTTGAGACAAATTGTGCACGTATCTCTTCTTACATTCTTTTGTCTCTCTTCATCTCTTACATGGCATAATCTTCTCAAAATAGTAAAAAGACGTACTTAAAAACTTCCAAGAGATGCAATATAAGTGAAATAAAAGGAAGAGGAAGAAAAACTGCTCAGCCTGACTCGTAGTGCTGCGGTGCTGGGATTTGGAGTGCCGCAACGCTCCACTTTTTGTCTCTAGCCCAACTCACAGCGTCATGATGTTGGGGGTTGGAGCACCATAGCGCTCCACTCTCTATCTTCAGTCCTAGCAAGAAATGCTGTAGCGCTCTAGCATACAGTGCTATGGTGCTATACAACTATACATACAAAAATAAATTTTCGATGCGTTCACCCTCGAACCTTTTAGAAGGTGGCGTGTTGCCCCCCTATGAAGTTATAATGGTCCAAAGGGAAGTAGTAAGACCGTTTTACCCAAAGGGAAGTAAGACCCATTTTTGGGCTACTTCCAAAGAGAAGTAGTAAGGCCGTTTTTCCCAAATGATTAGACAACTTCTAAATGGAGCCGTAAGACCTCTTCTTTGGGAATTTTCTAAACAAAACATCAAACTCTTCAACCAAAATTAATGGGGAGCTTAGCCTATAGGGTTAGGTTGTAAAACCCACCAATGGCTTACTTCTAATAGAAGTCATAAGACCCGCTCTATGAGCTACTTTTAATAAAAGCTGTAAATCCCGACCCAAATTCAAACACCCGGGTTACTTCTTGAAGAATTCGTAAGACCCGATTTAATTTAAACATATGGGTAACTTTTAAACGTAGTTATAAATTCCAAACCAAACTAACTTTTATGTATCCTAATAAATGTAAACCCCGAACCACTTTTTAAAAAAACTATAACCCATATCTAACCACCTCAGTTTACTTGGGATCCTTGAGAGGTGGCAACCCATAGCTGCTAATCAAATTTTCTGGACACTATGGTCAATAATTATTAGTGTTTGATGTAAGCAAGCCATACCTTTTTTTATTGCATTAATGTTGGCAAATTGAAACCTACGATATACTCGGGACGACGGAACCATGAGATCTTCATTAGGTTTACCTCCAATTTTCCCCATAACTGAGACTAAAATATCTAAAGATTATTTATCTTCTATGATGCACAGACACGGACTCGGCGACACGGACACGACACGACACGGACACGAGACACGATTTTTTTTGAAAATATAGGACACGGGTACGGCGCGGACACGACAATACATTTTTTTATATAGTGTATATATATTAATATAATATCATATTAAAAATGCAAACAATAATAAATGAATGACATGATAACTTGTCTAGCTTATAATATAAAATATTTAGTATAAAATATCTAGTACAATCACAAAAATATAAGCAAATAATCACTTACTACGACATCAAGCATTCAAGCTTCAACTATTAGGATTAGCTTTAGAGGTTTGTTTTTGATTTTCAATATCATCATCATTGAATATCACTGCTTTCAACTCTTGTTCAAGAAGAGAAAGATTTGTAATTGTGCAAAAAAAGAGGAGATTAAAATACCTTCATTGCCAAAGAGAAATGAAAATGAGAATATTCGATGAATGAGTATTAACTTTGCAGTGTAACAATTAAAGCATAAATGAACTCTGTGCAAAATTTCTCAACTTGCTATAACTATAGGGAACATAACATACTACTGAGCGAAAAATATACTATTTTATAATTTCACCAAATTATTAGAGATCGTGCAGAGCACTATTGCAAGACTTTAATCGTACTACAAAACTATTTTTTGAGTTCGAGATTACTTTTTGTTCAATTAAAATGATGCACATTCCAAAATACTCGATGTAAAATTTTAGAAAATATTTAAAGTGTTCAGAATCTTAATCTTTATAATATACAAAGAGTTACATGATGAAAGTTTTACTAGTACAAAGTTATTTCAGTTTTTTCATTAACAAAAATATAAATTTAATCAAAAAATTTGAGAAATTTTCATATTTTTAAAAACTGAGAGTGACCTATCTCGATACGAACAACTTTCATAATCAAGCTAACGATTTAAAACAAGTCAAAACTGTCCAAATCCTTCTCTCTCTAGGCCGACTGCCAAATGAATAAAACGGAATGGTCTAGTGGAAAAAATATATTTTTAAGTGCACACTTTGGCCCAGCGCCGGGGCGCTAGTTCATTTTCTAAATTTCAGAACTCACAGCATCGGGGAGCTCTAAGGGAAAAATTTACAAATTTCAAAAACGAGCATTTAGACAGTTGGAACCTGCTTTAGAACATATGTAAACCTTTTTTATGCTCACAGATCATTCTCAGACACATGTAAAAGAGTTTATATACAAAAATTCAATAGAATACCTGACTTAAACGGGTCAGACCGGTTTGAACAGTACTCTCATATTGGAGATGTCACATATACTATGTTGATAAAATTATGGAAGCAATAAGAAATAGTTGGGCAGAAATAAAAACCCATAATTCACCTTCAACTTCATTGATCTAGCTCATAACACATCGAACATCTTATTAGTTATGTGTGAAATTTGATTGTGTCGATTAATTGAGTTGTATTGTTTTCTCGGACCTATATATATTCAATGCAATTGTATAGTGTTGTAGTGTTATGTACTCGAGCGTTGTGGTGCTTTATAACCTGGTTGAAGACATATAGAGAGCAGATCGGTGCAGCACCCCAGGCCCTGGCGCTGCAGCGCTTAAAGTAAGGCTGGAGACATGCAGTGCTCCAGACGCTTACACTGTCAGTCCAACATTAGACAAAGTGTGGAGCATTGCAATGCTTCAAATTTGGTGTAGTAGCACAACAAGTCGGCTTGGGCAGTTTTTTCTCTTTTTTCATGTTTAACTTGAAGGGTTGCTTTCCTTAGATTTATGAAGCACATCTCTTTGTCCATTATGTGTAGAGAATGGTGCAAGAGTGAAGAGAGACAATGAGAGAAAGAGAAGAGAGATTTATACTATTTCTCTCAAATTTTTATAGTGAATTTCTTAGTGTGGTATGTCTCCGTGGTTTTTTTCTGGTTTTGAGTTTTTTCATGTTAAATACTGGTGTTTTGTTTTCCGTTACATTTTTTTTCTTTTTTGTGTTCGTGAGTGTTTTACTTCCCAGCACATTCCACAACGGTTGAAGTGTTGGTGTTTATTGGGAATTATTCGTGTTTATTTAAGAAGAATTAACATAAGAAAAAATGCATAACTGCATGCATTTGAAAGCATTTAGGACTGGTTGTGCTCCTGATTTAATGTTTAAGGAAAGATCGTGTAATTGACTTTATTGTCTATTTAATGTATTTTCCACTTTATCACAAGACAAGATACCTATGCTTACCATTCTCTCTCTATCCTATAGTTTGGAACCTGAACTCTAAAGAAGTGATCCTCATTATTTTATTTATTCATCAATACCAGTAATAACCATTTTACTTGTATTTAGGTTTGTTTTTCACTTGATTGAGCATACTATTTTGTTGATAGCTTGCTAAACATTACTTGGTAAACTTTCTCCTGATGACAGGCATCTCATATATTAGGTCAGCCATTTATCACTTCTGTCAGAGCTGATGCGATGGCCACACTACCCCAATGCAAACTGGACGGCACAACGCAGAATATTGAATTGTTAAAAGCTTTAATTCAGGTTAGCTAGATGATGATATTCTGTTCCATTATGATGTTACTAGAATTTTAAGGATAGTATATCTGTTGAATTAATCATATGAAAAACATTGATTCATCCCAGTTGCTTTGAATTAGGGCATATGTTTTTATATGTATGATGTATTTTATGGTAAAAGTGTTGAAATATATAATCATTTTGATCACTTACCAAATTAGGCTTGGGATATTTGACAACTGGTGTTTCATTTATTATTTTCTCACAGAAAGATCAAGACAATTCACAGAAACTGGCACAAGAGGTTAAGCATCATGAAGACAAACTAAACTATCTCAATGCTCATGTGAATGCCATTGATGAATCCATTCATCGTTTGCAAGGTTAAGTCAATGTTAGCCTGCGTCATTTGCTCATGGTGAAATAGACAATTGATCTGCTCTTTTTATGTTTGTTGTGAAGTATCATACTCATGAATCTCGAACAAGAAACTTTCCTGCTTAGTTGCTGTTAGTTTTAAGATAATTTGCTTGTAACAATCTTGGTGACTGGCTCATCTATATTAAGCAAAATAATTTTCCTCTTGCTTTAAGGCTTCATTTGGGACGGCTTTTTTACTGCTTCTTAAAGCAGCTTTCTAATACAAAATTTTAATTATTGAACTAGAAGGTTTCTTTAAGGAGGAAAAAAGCCGTCCCAAACGAAGTCTAAGTGTATAGGTTCTTCTAAGCTCAGAAAATATACTTGATTTGGAATTCAAAATTATTTTGTAGGTGAACTTAAAGAATGCTACTTCTCACGCATGGACAACGGGAACAGCAGTGTTTCTTCTGCATACACCGAGAAACAGATGAATGATCAAGTAATACAGCTGGACAAAACAGCAGCTGGCATAATATGTGAGGTGAAAGATCGGCATGGTTCAATGTTATCTTCGTTAAAATGCACCAAAGATGTTTTAGGAATTGTTGCTTCACTTGGAAAAGTATGCGATCAGAATCTTAGCAGGCTAGTTTCTTCCTTCAAAAATAATTGTACATCTATTTTTTTTTTTCCAGGTTATATAGTTATTATATATGAAGTTTGTTTTCTGCTGGCAGAAATTGCTATTCCAAACCTTCTACCTGGGTTGAGTACAATCACATTGATGTGATGCAATGGTGGAGTTACACAAGAGTTAAAAGAAAATTAAATTTTAGCTCAACGAATTATCTAATCATGCATCAAGTTAAGTTGATTAAAAGTAATTCGCGATGTTCAACTTGCTAGGCAAAGAAACTACAACAAGAGAACTAAACCATTTAAACAAACACGAAGGAAAACATAACGCCAGGGCTAGTAAATAAAAATCCCACAATTAATACAAAGTTGTTCACACCTTGAGACCTTTAACTCTCTCTTTCTTACGGAGACTAAGTTGAGCGACGGAAGATTGTCCAGACTAGCATCGAGGTTGCCACTAAGATGGAGGTACCAAGGAACATCGCCGTGGGAAAGGATCTCCGAGGCGGAGGAGGCACGGTAGATCGACCCTTGATAATCCAAGTGTAGACGGAGAAGTGTTCGTCAATGGAATCTACCAGCGTCGGCAAGATCCGGTCCAAGTATTCTTCGACGGTATCGTCAAAGTCAAATCCGACGTCGAAGAACTGTGATCGGAGGATGTTGACTCTTCCGTTGTTGTCGTATTCAAACCCGAAGTTCCACTCGGGTTCGTCCATGCATCCTTGACGTGAAGCCGGATGGTCGCCGCAAGCAAGATCTCCCAAGGAGGGTGGGTGGGGCGGCGGCTTGGCTAAGGGAGAGGGGAGCCGGCGGTAGAACAGGGAGAGGGGCGGGCTGGATGAGAGAAAACTGAAGTTTAATTTCAGTTTTTGTGAAATTAGGAGGGAGGGATTAGGGATTTGAAATTCTAATTAATGTAATTAATGCATTAATTGAAAATTTCAATTAGGGAGAGATTATGGGGGAGAAAACTGAAATTATTTTTAGTTTTAAGAGGAGTGGAGGGAAAGTTTCAATCATAATTTGAATTTCAAATAGGATTTGGGAGGTTTAATTGAGCATTAATGGGATTTCCCATAGAGGGGGGGCCGGCGGTAATGCTAGAGAGAGAGAGAGAGAGAGAGAGAGAGAGAGAGAGAGAGAGAGAGAGAGAGAGAGAGAGAGAGAGAATTAGGGAGAGAGGAGAGGAGGTTTCTAAATTGGATTTGATGACTAGGAAAGTTTTAGAATAAGTCCAATTTAATTTACTTTTAAAATTGAGCTCACTAGAAAACTTTCCATACATAGAATTTCCAAATTTAGAAAGAAATTTTGAAATTCGAAATTTAAATTTCAATGATGAATTTGGGGAAGGGGATGGGGAGAGGTGGAGTGGGAGAAAGGCCGGCGGCAAGGTGGTGGTCGGCGGGACTAGGGTGGCCGGCGGGTAGGGGTCCAAGGGTGAAGATGCTTACGGAAAATTTCGACTCCTTTCAACGGTTGATTTTTGCTTGCGGAAGATTTGGTGGAGAATACGAAGGTTGCATGAAACTCCTTGAGAACTCACTAAGAGATCTCTAAAAAAAAAGAACTCACTAAGAGATCAAAGATTGGAACTCACAAAGAGATCACAAAAGCAAATTTTCATTCAATCATTCAATAATCCCAAACAAGATACAAGGGGCCATATAAATAGGCTCCAAATAAAAGAAAATGCAAAAGTCTAAAATGCCCCTTGGGGCTACAAGAGCAACTAATACCTTCAGGGGTAAAATGGAAAACTACAAAAATAAAAGCATAACATATAAACTGCTGGTACAAGTAAAATCAATAATAGAGACTCTCTATCATGGTCGTCGATCTCCGTGGTCGTCTCTGATAGACGCGCCGAAATCTCCTATCGATGACCTCATCACACATACTATATGATGTTACTGCATGTTAGTTAGCTATAGTAGACTGAAGAAACTGCTCAAGACTACAACATGTGTTTCTTTTTTTTTCCATGCATTATTACTATAATCAGCTAAGGTTTATCAATTCCTTCTGGCGGTGATTTGATGAGTATGCCATATGATAGTGACAGGTGATTCACCATGCTTTTTTTCATTTGTGATTTCTAACATTTTTTATCAGAATATTATCCGAGTATTTGGGAGTGGAGACCATGTTGGCTATAGTTTGCAAGACAATTGATGGTGTTGAAGCCCTTGAAAATTATGAAAAAGATGGCACTGTTGACGTGAATGCTGGTCTTCATGGCATTGCACCAACAATTGGAAGGATATTAAATGGTAGATTTCTTGTTTACTGCCTTCAGAATCTGAGGTATATTAGATAAGCTCCGTTCACTGGTTCGAGATTATTTTTGTGACTGCATTATGTTGATTTAAGAGTGTTATTCTGTCATCAGCTATGAGCACTTTTCTCACAATACCTTATATTATTCTGACACGTCACTAATTTTTTTTACCAGACCATTTAGTGGCGAAATTCTTCCTGATGATCCACAAAAAAAGCTTGCACTAATGAATCCAAAGCTACCTAATGGGAAATATCCGCCTGGCTTTTTGGGCTTTGCTGTGAACATGATCTATATGGATCAGCAACACTTATCTTGTGTGACAGTTGATGGCCGTGGGCTAAGAGAGACATTGTTTTTTAGTTTATTTTCTCGCTTGCAAGTGTACAATACCAGGAGTGACATGATGGATGCTCTTCCATTCATAAGTGATGGTGCTATCTCCTTAGATGGCGGCATTCTCAAAGGTAGTGGTTTGTTCTGTCTTGGGGAAAGGTAAGCTTCATTTTCGATTGAATGAGGGGCATCTTTCTGCTTCACCTTTCCACATTGGTAGTAATCTTTTTAAGAATAAGGTTTTATGTGGTGCCTTGTGATGATTATTTATTGTAAATTGTGAACAACTTTATTCAATGTTTGACTAAATATGCGTGGCAAGGCATGCTCGATTGTGAAAATTGGAATATTGGAATGGAACTCATGCATGTCTAGACATAGGATTTTAGTATTCTAGGTTCTATAGAGATAAAACAATTGTAGAAAGGCAATAAACTTTTTTTACACCCTTATAGATCTACAGAGATCTAAAGATGCATATGCTCTGATTCATAAATAATTTAGGAGAGTCTACTAAGGGAAACTTAGGAGATTTTATTGTCATTAGTAAAAAATACTCTATCTATTGGTATCTTTATTTTTCTTTTGCAATTCTCATTCTATACAACATACAAATTTGATTTTTGTTTCGTAGGATAAATCGTGTAGCTAGAGTAGACAATACCAAAACAACTGCATAGAATCACTTCGTGGGATCGACAGTCTCTCATATTACTTTTATTTCTTGATCGACGCGTGCATTTGCGTTTTTAGTGGAAATTTATATCAAAGAAAATTTAAGCATAATTCAACCCATGACAAGCACAAATTCTGCCATCACTCAGCTCCTCTTCTTAATAGCGGGAAGAATGTGATTGTCAAAAGCTCTTCTACTCAAACCTCTAAGATTATGTTTAGCTTTTGGAGGAGTCATAAGATGAAATCCTTCATCTCCTTTGTGTTGTCCCAATTGGGACTTTATCATCACAATCTCACCAGATCTTGATTTCTTCCTAATGCTGCACATTGTAAATAATTATTTCAACAACGCTCGTGAAGCAACATCTCATTCATCAAGCTTAGGATCTTCCTTCATCACTCAATAATGATCTTATCGGCACTACCAGATCGACTCATAAGCCTTTTGTAAACTAGATGATTTCCAAATCTCAAGGAGTGACATGCTTGCCTTTACCCATGACTAGCAGTGTACCTCATGTCCTCCTTTGTGATGAGTTGAAATGCCCCGTCTTAGAAGATTTTCCCTAATGGTTCAAGTTGGGGTGTCAATAAATGGACAAATTATTAGGTGCGGACACCGGACACAAATTTATGCGCTTTTAATGAGCTTTTAGTGCGTTTTTTATATATTTTTGCATAAGGGCAGCTATTATATAATTTTAATTGCATATTAGCTGCCCTTTTACTGAGTATTTGAAAAGCAAAGCAAAAGGACAACAAATACTCAACGAGTAAGATATTTGTTGTGCTTTTGCTGTATTTTTACGAATACTTAGCAAAAAAGCAGTTAATATGCAATTAAAATTATGTATTAGCTTACCTTTTGCAATTAAAATTGAAATTTTTATACTAAAAAGTTGCTTTATGAAGCAGTAAGAAAGCCATCCCAAACGAAGCCTAAGAATTTCAAATTCCCATTTTCTAACCCTCAAGAACAACCCGTTGATATCCTAACTAAAGCTCTTCCAATGACCATCTTCTATAAACTTCATGACAAGCTGACATTCCAATCCTGGACTATCATCTTGAGGGAATGTAACAATGACATCCACAAATACCCCTGCCAGCCTTAGCATAATGGAGCAACAACCCCCTCTGCAGAATGTCCACAACTGGATTACAAAACAAATCAGTTTATCCATCCTGTCCACACCAAACAAAATGAGTACTCCCTAAATAACTAATGTGCCATCGGTTTCTTATCCTTTTCTATATAAATCATGTAATACATTAATCTCAGGGTAATGAAAAACGATAATATAATAGGAAGTTACTCCCTATCTATGCTTCTTCCTTTCCCTTTATCATCTGCCTTTATAAATCAGATAACAGAGCACTCTGTTCTATACTCAAAACATTCATAATATATTGAAATGATTCAATTTTGAACAACCTATCTTTTAGTTCGAGCAAATTTAATTCAATTTTGATAAATTTCAAGCGATTATCAACTTAATTTTCAGTTTTTGGACATGATAAGCAGTACTGCTCATGTTTATCTGGTCAATGGTTGCCAAGCTAATCATGGCTATCTTTCACCATGCATGAGCCATTTCTTTAAAGAGGCATATTTGCGTTCTATTCTCTTAATATTAAAGTTTTCATTAAAGAAATTTCCTGTTTTAATCAGAAATGATGTGGACATAAGATTTCCCACTACCCATGGAATACCAAATCTTTTGGGAGAGGCTACAGAAATTGAACAAAAGCTCAAGTTTATGGAATGGAAGAAACAGATGCTCTCCTCTGATATACAAAGAGAAGAGACTCTAATAAACAATGTAAAATGTGTACTGAAAGCTAAGTCTGATGGATTTAAGAAGCTCATCAATGATGAACAATTGAATAAAGAGTTTAAGAAGCACATCAGTAAGGCCACTTCACCCAGGTACCTCCTCAACTTACCTCAAAGCGCTTCCTTTTTTTTGTTTAAGGCTTCGTTTAGGACAGCTTTCTTTCTGCTTCTTAAAGCAGCTTTCTAGTAAAAAATTTTAATTTTGTATTAAAAAGTTGCTTCAAGAAGCAGCAAAAAAACCGTCCCAAATGAAGCCTAAATTTCTCTACAAAGAAAAATATGTATTAATATTAAGAAGTCTAATATTTTTTGTGATAACAGCAGCTGAATACTTACTAATGGAGTTTTCTGCAAGTCAAAAGTTAGGATTTTAGATTCTTAGGCTTCGTTTGGGATGGCTTTCCTTCTGCTTTTTAAAAGAGCTTCTAAGAAGCAATAAGAAAAACATCCCAAATGAAGCCTTAATCAATCTGTGTAATCATCAACTGAACCATGAAAGCTGCAGTTAGTGGACAATTTTATTTTCAGTATGTATTATGCAGAGAGCTTTCCCTGAAAATTTCTGCTAAACTAAATTGGTTTCTTTTGTGTACAGAAAGCTAATGTTCAGCTGGCCTTGATTTTGGTGAGTATGATCTAACTGTGTATTCTACTTTGCCTTGTAACATTTTAGTGTAGAAGAGTAATGAATATTGATAAATTTGATTTTGATTGTCAGGATATGAAATCACATAGTTTCTGATTATACATAAATTAAAAGTGAAAATCATACAAGAAAATAATAATATTTTATTTTTTAGTTTTATGTTTCAACTGAGATAATTTTGTTACTATTTAAAATAGTTTTTTAGTATATATATTTTTTTAAAACAGCAAGCAAATAGTAAAACATTGTCCCAAAAGAGAATATAAATGTGAAAAACAGAAACTATAGATAATATGTATATGTAGAGGTATTATGCAAGAAGGGGTATTTTCACCCATTGTTTTGCTTACTTTATATATTACATACATACCATCTTAAACTACTCTATTTGCATATTTAACACTTAAAACTTTAATATTACATATATACCACTCATAGTTCATTTTCATATCAAATATGAGTGGTAGAAATGAAATATATGAGTGGTAGGAAAGAAATTTGAGTGGTATATTTGATATTAAAATAATATAAAGTGGTATGCATGTAATATTAAAGTTTTGGGTGTTAGATATGTAAATAAGATGTTATAAAGTGGCATGTTTGTAAATTTCCCTAATATTTATTAGCATTTTAATGTTAGATTTTTATTTCAGTAGAAAATAATATAGTGATGGATTCTGCATTAAAAAATGAATTTGGATCTTAAGTTTTGTTTGAAACAACTTTCTTAATGTTTTTTAAAGTAGTTTTTGTTTTGGCATTTTTCTTTACAAAAATATCTATTTAAATTTTTTTTTTACTAAAATGTTCTAACGCAGTAAAAAAGTTGTCTCAAAAAGTCTTAGACTTTCTTTAGGAAGGCTTTCTTATTGTTTTTTGAAGTAATTTTTTAGTACAAAATTTTTTAGTTTAAAATTTTTTTGTATTAAAAAATTATTTTAGAAAGCAATAAAAAAGTTTTATCAAATGAAGCCTTAATCTCATATGCAAAGTAATACTTTTGAAAAACTTCTCGCAATTATTGGAATTTTTGGAAGAACTTTGGTTGAAATTCGGAAATTTTGTTGAATCCTTAATTTAGGCTTCGTTTGGGACGGCTTTTTTATTGCTTTCTAAAACGGAGTTTTAGTTCAACAATAAAATTTTTTTTACTAAAATTTCATTTTATAAAGCATTAAAAAAGTCGTCCCAAACGAAGCCTTAGTTGAAAGAATATTATTAAAATAGTTGTTTTTGGCTTAATATAAAGCAAATGCTTGGATGGTAAGATTTGCTTTGTTTTTTGCAAATTAAATCAGTTGGTAACTGATATGTTCCTCTTAGTAAGTGCTCTAATATGAGGACTTTGTATAATGAAATATTTTACATTATAAATGTTAGGAGCTTTTTTTTTAAGAAATAAAAAAGTATTTATTTTTTATGTAATGTAGACCTTCACTATTGAGTTCAAATTTGAAATTGTAATGACCAATATTTTATGAATTGAGAATGTAGAGTAAAATATTTAACCGTTCATAAAAAATATTAGAATCCTTGTTCATTACAACAACAACAACATCAAGTTTTTATCCCACTACGTGGGGTCGGCTACATGAATCATTTTTCTCCATTGTGTCCTATTAAAAGTCAAATTCTCAATTAAATCTAATAAAGAAAGGTCATTCCTAATATTTTCTAACCAAGTCTTTTTAGGTGTACTCCTACCTTTCTTAACATAAGTCAAATCTAATACCTCTACTCTCCTAACCGGGTAATCGGAAGGCCACCGTTTCATGTGACCAAACCATCTAAGGCGACTCTCTCTAATCTTATCTTCTACTGGAGCTACTCCAACCTTTTCACGTAAAAGATTTAAATATATATGATGATATTAGTTAAAAAAATATATTTAAGTATATATGATGGTATAAGTTTAAAAAATATTAAGAAGTTATTATTCTTAAACTACAAGTTCTTATATTTTTTATTTTCTATTTTCTATTGTTAATGTAATAAAACTAAGTTAGTTTATGATGTTTATGTCTTAAAATGATAATATCATGATAAAATTTGGAGCATGTTTATAATAAAATAGAGTTACCAATGAAAAAAGTTAAAATTAAAATAAGAAAAAATTAAAGGTGTGGTTGTCTATTTAAATAGATGAGACTAATATAAAGTAGATGATAAATTTGAATGGATGAAAAACAAAATATGGTAAATAATAACAATAATAATAATAAGACTGATGGGAAATATTGTATAGTTAAAGGTGAGATATAAGCAATCTATGATAAAAGAGATGACGAGAAAATAATATGATTTTACATTTCAATCACTCATATAAAGTTTTAATATCATTTATCACTCATATATTTCATTATTATCACTCATGTCATCCTATAAATTTTAATATTTCATTTCATATTTATTATATGAGTAGTAAACATGTAATATTAAAATTTTAGATGTTAGATATGTAAATAACATGAAATAAAGTAGCATGTATGTAACCAACCCTCCCCCTCCACCAAATAAAAAATAAAAAAATTTGTGCGGACTCTGGACGGCGTCCAGAGACCAACCAGAACACGCCACATTACTTTTTTGCTCGGTAGCGATGCTCAGTATCGTTATGTACTGGATGATGTGGGGTATTCTGATTGGTCTTCGACCCAATAATTTCTCTCCTCTTTTTTTTTTTTTTGAAGCTTAAAAAAACAAAAAAGAAACTTTGATTTAAATAAGAAGATTAATTTTTTTACTACTTTATTTCTCTTTTTAAAAGCATGAAAAGCTGAAGTATTAAAAAAAAAAAACTTATTATGAGCCTTTTAAGAAATTCAAATAGTTGAAATACCCAAAACGAGTAACTTACACAGACAAGAAAGAGAGAAAAGAAAAGCCTTAACAAAATAAATAAATAAAAAAAACCTTAAACAAAAATGTCAGAATCAATTATAGGTTCCACCGAGATTTGAACTCGGGTTACTGGATTCAGAGTCCAATGTCCTCACCACTAGACCATGGAACCTCCCGCGTTAAATTATTTGACTTGGATTTTGTTATACAAATAAAGGATGCCTTTGTGGTCAGAATAGTAAGCTTTGCCACCTTTGGCAAATTATTAGGTCCGGTCATCGGACCTAAAAATAGGTTCGGATATCCAATAAAAATTTATCACGTCCCCTGCGCTTTGACTACGCTTTAGATGTGCTTTGACTGCACTTTACCTGTCCTAAATTTAAAATAATATTTTATTAATATCCGGAGTATCTCTACGTCCGGTGACCGGATGTAATAATTTGCCACCACTTTTCCATGCGGAGGGCGTGCCACGAACGATTACAGCGGTTTCCATTGAAATAATGTTTATAGCGAATGGACTATTACTTGCATTTTTTATTTATGAAAAAAAAAACTATATGAGAAAAAATATGAAATTTATAATTTAACCTAAAATAAGATCAAAAAGTCCAAATAAAATTCAGTCATATAACAATCAAAGATTATGTCAAAGAAAGACATCTCAAACGAAGCTTTAATAATCTATTGATTGGAAGGTGACTTATAATAAAGTAATCACGTATTCGAGGCATTTTTTTTATTCGAGGCTTTTAATGTATGTGTAGATGCGTATTTGTTATTAAATTAACTCGAACTCTAAAAAAAAAATCGCCAAAAAGAACATTAATGCCTATCAAGGAAAGATTTGTCATTTAGTACAAGGAAAAATGCTAAAAACAAGATGAACAAGCATGTCCCAAAATAAAATCAGAGAAGCTGAATTTGTGTAATTTACATTAAGCATTTATCTAGTAATGGGAGCCCCATTTCCAACCATAGAAATGTTATCATATTAATTATTCAGAGTTCATCTCCTCTGAGGTTTGAGCTATTATTTTGTGCGGACACTAATGGGAAAATCGTCCGGTTAAAATCTCGGTACCGAGCGGGTACCGAGCGCGGTACATTTTTGAAGTGATGTGATGCATTTTTATTGTTCTCCGAATGCCCTTCAAACTCCGAATAGAATAATAAATCCTAAGGTTGAGACCTATGTTATGGGTAATTCTAACACTTTTCTACTTTTAAAGCCTGGATATAGGCCACAGGAAGGAATGAACTGTTGACCCGTAACAAGCAAAACAAAAAGATAAATCAAATCACCCACCTACTCTACCGCAGTCGTCCCACGCACGTCGCGCACCGTTCGCAACCTCTTCCCACGTCGCACGATCCCGCCTCGAGCCAATCCCATTTGCGTCGTTAAAATGAGCGTTCGAGAGGCTCGCTCGCGGCTGATTCCTTCTCTCCCCGCGCTCACACTCTCTCGACCTCTCTCGCGTGCTCCCTTCGTGGCTGGACGACTTCACACCTTTCAATGCCTCTGACCGACGAAGCCAAGGCCAGAGCCGTCCGAGCCCCACCTCCTCTCCTTCCTCGTGCGAAATCCCCCTACTGTGCCGACCTCACGCCTCTTCCAGGCGACTGAGCTCCCGTCGTTTCCTCTAAACTTTCGCGAATACCTCTCTGCTCAATTCCCTTGCCCGACTTCTTTGCTCCTTCGGTCCGTGAGAGAGAGAGAGTACCTTACTTGCATCATCAACCTCCCTCTCCAGTTCGCGACTGGGCCGAGCCCTGCAGACTTGGTCTCCTGACCGATCCCCTCTATTTCTCTTAGTTTAGGTATACAACCTTTCTTTATTACTAACCTTTTCTTTATTATTAATTATAGTAATAATAATAATAATAATAATAATAATAATAATAATGATAATGATTATTATTATTATTATTTAAAAAAAAAGAAAAGAGAAGAGTTTCTCTTGCCTCGGTCTTCATTCCCTCCACCGCCGGTCCTGAAGGTATAATCCCTAAACTCAGATTTATGCTCTCGACGTTGGCAGTGAACTAGCAAACCCCATACGCGCTCACGTAGCGTTGTGGGGAGGGAAGCTAGTCCGACGCCTATGACGAGGCGGACAATCGCCTGAAATCCCTCTCGATGCTCGCGACGAGCTAGCAAACCCCATACGTGCTCATGTAGCGTAGTAGGGAGAAAAACCAGAGCGACGCCTACGATAAGGCGGGCAGTCACCTAAAATCATTTTCTCGATGTTTGCGACGGGCTGGCAAAGCTCTGCACGCTCACATAGTGTTGTAGGGAGGGAAACCGATGCGGCGCTTGCGACGAGATGAGTAATCCCCGGAGTGCTCATATAGTGCGAGGGGGATTAAATAATTATTAACAAAAAAAAAAAAATCCTTAAACGCTCACGAAGCGGATGGGGATAAAAAAAATGTATGTGACCGCGGTGTTATTTTTGACACCTACATGAAGCAATCACGTAACGTCGATGGAAATGTTGCCTCTTGGTTTTTCCCCTAAACGGGGGAGACGTCGGAAGGCTGTAGAAATTCAGATTGAAGATACCGTAGACTTGAGCAGAATTTAAGCCTACATGTGAACAAATTTTGGACAAATGAGAACATGAGTTGGACTACAGGGGACATAGAACTTGAGCCTGTATACTAAGCTTGCATATTTAGCTTGTGGACTTGAATCAGAACAAAAATTTAAATGATTTCTAAAAGGTTAAAATCCAAATAAAATAAAATCAATTTGGAACCAAACTCAAATCAATACGAACATGCAATTGCATTTGCAAGGACTTCAAAAAGACCCTGAACAAATACTTGAACATCTACTTTGAACTCGAACCAATTTGAATACAAGGGACCAGTGAACTTGTGCAACTTACTCGGACTCAAGTGAATTCAAACTCAATTTGAAAATGAAGTGAATTAAGTAAGACTATTTGAACTTGCGTTATGGACTCAAGTTGAACACTAGTGGCTTGAAAAATTTGAACTTGAACCAAGACTTGAACTTGAATGGAGTTTGAACTCAAGAGGGGCACAAGGAACCCAGATAAGAAATGCACTTGAACATATACTCCGAACTCAAAATTGGAACAAGATGTGGAGAATAAGGAACTCAAATTGAACTCAAGTTGGGTTCAAACTCGACATGAACAACAAAGAACCTGAACCTTCAATAACAAGAAGGGAGGGACTCAGTCTTGCATTTGATCAGGAAAAAGAATTTGAACTCGCACTTGAACTCGTGCTATACAATATTAAGTGGGAGTTGTATACTCGATGAACCCGAGTCTAAAAGAAACTTAACTCGGACTCAAATATATACAAAGGACAAAGCTTGAATCATGTGAGAGGGAGTTCAAATTATAAAAACATTAGCACGGTCAATAGTGACCCAAAGTATGTCATAAGACCTCGATGTATGAACTCCTACGACAATCCCTACAAATGCCCGTTGATTGAGATAACAATACGGGAGACCAATAATTCAATCATCAAATCACTAAAAGCAAAATCTATCCACCCTCTGCAATAATTTGCCGGGGTGGACAAATCAAAATTTACTTTAGCTCACATAGAGCTAATGCGTAGTCGAAAATATCACTATGATCCATTCTCAAATAATCTCCTGCCAGTAATGACAGGGTACGTGTCATCTGACCGGCGGTATGCCGCCAAATAGCACCTCATGATAAACGGTTATGACCCGGGGCCCTCTGAACCGAGTGGTTTTGCCACCAAATGGCACCATGAAATATCAGTTATGGCCAGCGTCGATACGCTCCTTATTAGCATCAAATCCTTGAGATATGAATCAATAGGAAATGATCGATAGGGCACAAAGCCCTCTGTTAGCTAAGGTGGATTCAAATTTGTTCCCTTAGACAAACATTTACCCCTGGTCTACAAGGTCCCCTTGGACGAAGCAACCCATGACTGTCAATAAGGATCTTTCTATCAGGTTGGATCGACTACCTCCTCTGACTAAGTAGATCAGGGACCACGATGGCCCGGGACGACGGAACCATGAGATCTTGATCGGGTCTATCATCCATTCTCCCACCATCTGCTTTAAGTACAAAATGGTGCAATTTCTAATTTTAAATATCAAATCTCCAAATCCAAATTTCCAAATTTCCAAATTTCATGACCATGCTGCTACTATATACCAGATAACACGTGTCTCTACGTATCTGATTGACGACTAGCCTTAATCAAAAGTTCTCTCTTGTCATCGGGAGGGGTGATTAACTATAAGGGCTTGCGCCTATAGGAAATCAGAACTCAGATCATAAAGTCCTCGCAAAATGAGGGCGAAATCTCTGGGTAGTGTCTTATCTACAAACCCATTTGTCTTCCAAAATTTATCCTGGAACTTAATTTCATTTTATTACCTCAAGCATTCACAAACAATTATTCAGAATGCTCCAAATTGCATCTCTGTAGGATTAGTTTTTACCCCAGCCATGCATAATACTTATTCTGGGTCATTTATATGCAATGAGTAAATTACAACATTTAAAATAATTGATAAAAGATTACAACTTCATGAGTAAAATTAATAGAGGCATTGCAACATAACTCAAATCATATGCAAAAAAAAAAATTATCATTTGCTTATCCCTCATCCAAACACAATTTGACTAATTCGAAGACTTAATCCAACTTCATGAAATGATAACTTGAGGATAATTCTAACAAAAAACTTCCAAAAGCAAACAATCAATTGATTTAACAGCACCACAAGATTTATGGCTTGTCACCGAAGAAAACTTCGTAAAGGCCATGTTTAGCAAGATATAGGGCAAGACAAAGCTTACAGTCAACCAGAGTAAGATAGGTGGTATCATGGTATTTGGCTTGCAAACTGGAAGGTAAGGGATGATGGCTAATAGCAGTAAAGTTTGAATTACTAATAGGTCCTCAATACCAAGCATATCCCAACTCAAGGTGGAATGAGATTACCTTCATTTCATTAAAGTTATCTTACCATATGGTATTAAAAAGTTGAAGTAATTTGCTCCTAATATACCACTTGCTAGGCAGGATAGCTTTTGTTGCGTTAAATAAAAAAAATAAAATACAAAACTCATTTAAAGAATACACAGCTGATTTAACATAAGTGAAGTGAAGATAAATACATGAAATTCGTTTAGCATGTGAACCATTTAGTTAATGATTGTTTACAAAGAAGGCATTCAATGCCTGAGATAATAACGAAGAAAGCATCCCTGACCGTTCTTTAAGCCATACATGCATGAATAACTCAATCCCAAGAAAAAAGGTCCATTGAAGTAGAATGAGCATAGCATATTAATGACAAAAACAAAAGTTATCATTGCTACTCTCTATTTCAGTTGGTAGGAATACATTTAAAACAAGGGGAAAAAGGGTCACAATTCTCTGACATTTTTTTTAGTCAACAAGATTCTCAAATTCATTGAATTTGTTTTGAGATGAGTGCAATACATATTTTAATTGATTATTCAAATATTGCACTCACCTCAAAATAAATCCAACAATTTTCAGACACAAAATGATCAAATTTGGTTGACATATTTTAATACAATTATTTCCATTTGAATAATGAGTAAATTTCTTACCAAGTTAGTTATTTACAATGGCATGACTCATCTTGGTCTGTTGTTTGGGAGCTTAAGCTACCAACCAAGAGGTATTGGGTTCAAGCCTTGTGCATGCAATGTGTGTGTGAGTCTGCCTTAATTGGCTTAAATGTAAAAAAAAAAGTTATTTGCAGTGTCAAAAGGCAAGCACTTAATGTGTAACTGAAGAGAGGCATTTATTAAATCTCATCATTCACATCATTTAAAAGATATCAATATTTCTGCCACTTACAAATCTAAAATAAGAAACAAATAGCTAAGTAATTTATTAAAATTTAGCAAGATTAACGGTTGTCATGCCAAAAAAGTTTCAAGTTTTAACAGTCTCAAGGTTAACCAAATTTGATTTTACAACATTTACTAAATCCTACTTAGTTAAACCAAACTTGAAAGCAAACAACCCATCAATTGATATATGTTCAGAAGCGTGGTGATTTTGTTGTCTTGCAATAGGGCAAACCAAGATCAAATCAAAACACATCATTATGAATCAAAGCTTCACAAATAAGTATCAGAAAAAGCTTTACGTTGTGGACAAAGCTTTCTAGCTTCGAAAATCGCCTCCACAACTCTTTCCAGATAGATAATTAAAAAACTGAGAGTTAAAAGGATCAAAAAACATCCCAACCAATATGTGCACTCATCAATAATTAAAGGAATCAATGAAGTTTATAAATTCCAAAGAAAAAAAAAACACATGATATTTCATCATGTGATTTAAACACATCTCCATTTACCGAAGCAATTAATGTTAGACATCTTAAGAATGATGGAAGATTAAACAAGCCATACAATGAGGGTCCTAAAAAGGTTGTGATGTGAAACTACTAGGAGTTAACTTTAGAAATTAGAAAGACAAGTGACTAAAGCGTTGCTCATGACAATTTATTGCTAGCACATAAAAGATAATTATAAATTTGAAGAATTCAACTTGCTTAGGCCAAAGAAGTGCAATAGAAAATAACCAAACAATTCCTTCAAAGTTCAAGGAAAGATTAAAAGCAAAGTACACATAACATAATCCAACGTTTAACAACTAGAGGTTCACCTCAATGGCCTTCTCACTCAACTACTTGTAGGCTTTAGCGGAGAAAGATGAACCATACGAAGAAAGATATTACCACTAGGAAGACGGCGCCGAAGACCTTCGTTGGTGGAGCGGTAGCCGGTGGAGAAGAGGGTGGTGGGTGGCCGACGATGATCTAATCGTAGTCTGAAAATTGACCGTCGACGACGTGCACAAGTGTGGGGAGGATCATATCTAAGTAACCTTCAATGGTGTCGTCGTGGTCAAACCCCACGCCGAAGAAGGGGGATCGAAGAATATGGATGTCTCCGTAGACGTCGAACACGAGTCCACCTTCAAGTTCGGGATTCCCCATGCATTCTTGCCGGTTGTTGAAAGAGCACCAATGAGGAGAGGGAAGATATGAAGTGGTGAAGGAGAGCACTTATGGTTTGCGAGGAAGGAAGAGGGAGAGGAGAGGGCGGCGGGATTCCCAAGAGGAAAGGGGAGGGGGGGGGGGGGGGCAGGTGCAAGGGGAGATGGGCTAGGGTTTGGAGAAATTAGATTTAGTGGAGCGTTTAGGGATTTAATCAAAATCTGAATTTTAATTTCAAATTTAATTAAATTAGAAGGGAATTGATTTGAAATTTTGAATTTCAAATCAAAGGCATTAATGCATTGAATGAGGGAGCCAAAGGAGGGGGGGGGGGGGGGGGGGGGGGTTGTAGAGAGAGAGGGAGGGGTTTAAAACAAATCCTAAAATTTAATTTCAGGATTTGTAAAATTTGGAGGGAGAGTTGTTTGAAATCAAATTTTAATTTCAAATGGGGTGGGGGAAATTAATGTAGCAATCAATGAGGGGGAAGCCTCATTGGGCCGGCGGGTTCAAGAGGGGGAGAGGAGGAGGTGGGAGCGATTTATGAGCCTTCTAAATTAGTACATCCGCATTAGGACGTTTGGTTATGAGGTCCAATTCAATTTGAATTTCAAATTGACTTGTATTTGAAAACTTTCATAATTTGGCTTTTGACAAATTTGGAAATTTTTGAAACTCAATCAATTTTGAATTTCAAAATTTGAACAAGTGGGAAAATAGGGGAAGGGGCCGGTGGTTGGGGTTGTGGAAGATGTGGTGGAGGAGGGGTGGCCGACGACTAAGGGGAAGGCCGGCAGGTTGGCTCCCTTTGGTGTTATGCGGGATGAAGTTGGGGCTCGGATTGAGGATAACGGGATGGAGATTTGGGTTAAGTGAGGATAAGGGGGAAACAAAAATAAGATATAACAAATTTAATCACGAGCCGCGGACTCTTCCAACGACTGATGGGCCTTGCAAATGCTCCATCTGAGCTCTCTCCCTTCTCTAGCTCTCATGTAAGAAGAAGAAGAAACAAAACACAATTTTCATTCAAAATATTAATTAACCCAATATAACATATGAGACCACTATATATAGGTATCCACTCATGAAAAGAAAAGTACGAAATTACCCTTTGGGCTACAATAACAAAACAACTCCCCACATGGGTAAAAACTGAAAACATTAAATAACTAAATAATACATCATAAAATTTTAATAAAAAGTAGAGGCGCTGAATCGTGACCGTCGATCTAAGATTTCGTCATCGATAAACATGTCGGTAGCGTCTGTCGATGTCCTCATCATTCTCCCTATGTGGGAGAAAACTCGACCCTGTCGAGTGAGTGTCCCTAGAGCTCTCGTACCACTCTAAGAGGTCCGAATCCAGACTATGCAGCTCCTCTCGGTCAACCCACGTATCCTCTGTCATAAGGGTCCCTTTCTACTGAACTAAGTACCTTCGACATCCACCTCCTTTCGTGGTAATGATCTCATCATCTAATATGGCTTCAACTTTCTCCGCATTGGGTGATTGAGGTAGTGAGGGTAGGCTTGGGATCTCACCAGGTGGGGTCGCACAAGGCTCTTTTGTAAGTGGATTGTTTTGGTTGAATTCTGGTCCCTCAAAGGTTACTAGGTCTTATATGTTAAATGTGGGATTAATGTTAAAACCTTGGGGAAGCTCTAGCACGTAAGCATTATTATTTACCATTGAAATTATCTTGAACGGTCTGGCGCTTCTTGCATGCAACTTCTTTGCGGATCCTGGAGGAAAAAGCTCCAGACGGATTCACACCATCACAAAGTCTCCAACTTCAAATCTCTTCTTTTTTTATCAGTAATAAATTTATAATTTGCATTACTTTGTTCAATTTTTTCTTTTTTAATTTCTTTGTGTAACTCCTGTAAATGCGATGCAAATGATGATGCTGACTTAGATGTTATGACTCTAGTGCTCATGGGAATCAAATCAATGGGTTGTTTGGGTAGGTATCCGTACACTATTTCAGCAGGGCTTAGACCCGTAGTTTAGTTCAAAGAGTTTGTCACGACCCGACCCGAGACGAGATGGATCCCGCCCGCGCCGGATCGCGACGGAGAAGAGCTAACCAGGATCTAGCTTTGGAATTTGATTCGGAACTGAATCTTCCAAATAATTAATTCAAACAGACTAACAAACGCAGAGCTACTATGTATCATCAAATGCAGCGGAACAAAACATCTATCTGATTTCATTTCCTCAAACAATCATCTACAGAACAGTACATGGCTTTCGACAGAAAGAAAGACAGAACAGAAAAGCCATGACTGTACAAAAATCAAAAGGTACAAAACAATACCTAAACTGATCAGACTCTGAACTAATCCTGGACTTCCTTGCCTTTCCCAGAACCTGAAAACCACCAGAAAGCAAGGGTGAGCTCAACAGCTCAGTAAAGCAACAAACCTCCAATCAAAATCCTCAGAATTTCAAAACCAATACATCAAACAAATCCGTACAGAAATCAGAACGGAATCGGACAGATATCAAATCAAATAGAATTGTACGGAAACAGAAGTCGTATCAAATCAGAAACAGAACAGATCAGACATATCAGATCAACAGAATCAGAATCGTACAGATCATATAAGAACAGAACAAATCATATCAGAATCATATCAGATTAGATATCAGATAATTAATTAATAGCTAAATTCCCTGACACTGACTGAATCTCATAGGATCCAGGCCCCTTATGCCTCCCTTTTGTGCTCACGGCACCAGAACAGATCAGATCAGATATGCTTATAGCACCAGAATACATATATAGTGCATATAGCACCTAAACAGATTTTCCTCGGATCCGGAACAGAACAGATATCAGATTTCATATTGAGCTCATTTCAGATTTCCCAGACACTAATTGAATCTCATAGGATCCAGGCCCCTTATAACTCCCTTTTGTAGCATATACAGATAGCATATCAAATTAGAAGATTTCCGGACAGATAGCATATCAAATCAGAAGATTTCCGGACAAAACAGAAATTACTCAAAAATCGGGCAGCACAACGGCAGTATACAGAATTTACACAATTTTCCTGAAAATCAAAATTCACCAAAGTCGCACAGAATATAGATATCAACATTTCAGAACATTTATTCTACTGCACAGATAATTTCCAAGTTCACAGAAAAATCCAGTCGACTAAAAACACAGTCGAATCAAAAATACCCGGACAAAAATCTCCAGAAAATAACCAAAATGTGCACACTCGGCACTTCAACAAAATACCGAAAGTTACGCGGTAAAAATTAAACCAGTCAGAAATTACGGACGAAAATCACGAACAAAACTTAATTCCGGACAGATAATACCTCCAAAAGCGACGGTTCTGAAAATTGAGAAAGTCGGATTGTGCCTTACCTCGTGCACAGCAATTTCCTCAACAGTCTCTTCGGACGAAAACAGCTCGGCGTCGCCCGAAAATCCACTTTTCTACTTTTTCCTTCGTTTTTCTCTCTCCTCAGCTTTTTCTCTCTCTTCAAAATATCTCATTTCTATATATATCCAGACTGATCGTCCTGGACGATCGAGCTTCGTACCGGACGATCCATGAAGAGAAGAATTTCGTCCAAACGAAAATCAAATATCGTCCCCGGCGAAGGGTTCTCTGACTTATTTTCGTCCAGACGATCCTGATTTCGTCAAGACGAACCATACAGCCAAACATGATTTTCTTTGCACAACCTGTACCAAGCGTCCTGGACGATCCGACTTCGTCCGGACGAACCTGGAGCAAAAACTGATATTACAATCTCCCCAACTTAAAAAAAAAAATGTCGTCCTCGACATTATCCCATCCAAACTCAGTCAAAACAAGTAAGGGTACAACCGTCTCATGTCAGACTCCTTCTCCCAAGTGGCTTCCCGTGCAGTACGGTGCTTCCACTGGACTTTAACCATTGGAATCTGTTTACTTCTTAGCTTTCGTACGTCGTACGCCAAAATCAACTCTGGCTCTTCCTTGTACGTCAGATTCTCCTGAATCTCAACCTCATCAGCAGATACCTTCTTCCCAGAGTCGGATACCCACTTCCTCAGAGTGGATACATGAAACACATTATGCACATCAGGCATCGAATCAGAAAGCATCAATTTGTAAGCAGCTTTTCCAATCCTTTCCAGGATTTCAAAAGGTCCAACATACCTCGGACTAAGCTTGCTCACCTGACCAAATCTGCTCACACCCTTCATCGGACTGACTTTGACATACACAAAGTCACCAACTTGAAACTCTACAAACCTGTGCTTCTGATTGTAATACTTCTGCTGTCGATCTTGAGCAGCTTTCAATCTCTCTTTTATCAAACTGACCTTCTGAGCAGTTTCATCAGCAAAAGTGGCCCCCAAAGCCAGTCTATCTCCAACCTCCGTCAGAGTCAAAGGAGTACGGCACTTCCTGCCATACAGAGCCTCATACGGTGCCATACCGATACTGGACTGGAAACTGTTGTTATAGGCAAACTCAATCAGCGGAATATGATCTTCCCAGCTTCCGCTAAAGTCCAAAACATAAAGCCTCAACAGATCTTCCAATACCTGAATAGTCCTCTCAGACTGTCCATCGGTCTGAGGATGAAAGGCTGTACTGAAATGCAGTTTCGTACCCAAGCCTTGCTGAATGCCTTTCCAAAGTCTGGAAGTAAAATGTCCATCTCGATCAGATACGATCACACGAGGCACACCGTGTAATCTGACTATCTCCTTCACATAAATCTGTGCCAAGCGATCAACTGAATCCGTCTGTCTGATCGGAAGAAAATGAGTGGATTTCGTCAATCAATCCACAACCACCCAAATAGCGTCATGTCCTTGTCTAGATCGAGGGAAACCCATCGCAAAGTCCATCGTTATCTCCTCCCATTTCCACTCAGGGATAGGTAACGACTGCAACAGTCCACCTGGTCGCCGATGCTCTGCCTTCACCAACTGACAGGCTTCGCATCTCGACACAAACTCTGTCACATCTTTCTTCATTCCAGGCCACCAAAACAAAAGCTTCATATCAGCATACATCTTACCACTGCCTGGATGTACAGTATAGCCTGAATGATGAGATTCGTACAGAATCTCCTGCCTCAAATCTCCAAACATAGGTACCCACAACCTGTTCTTACAGAAAATAGCACCAGAATCAGAAATTCAAAGTTCAGGAGTCTTACCAGTTCCAATCTGAGCAATCAACTTCGAATAATCAGAATCTGACTTCTGGGCTTCTTGAATCCTTATTTCCAAAGAAGACTGAATGCTCATCTGAGCCAACTCCAAACCACTGGAGGAAAACACTTCCAACTGCAATCGCTCCAAATCACGTATCAGAAACTCATCACAAGTAAACTGAATACCTGATAATATCCGGATCGCAAATCAATCTTCGAAAATACCGAAGATCCGGAAAGCTGATCAAACAAGTCGTCAATCCGAGGCAAAGGATACTTGTTCTTGATCGTGACCTTGTTCAAATCTCTATAATCAATACACATACGGAGTGTACCGTCCTTCTTCTTCACAAACAAAACAGGTGCTCCCCAGGGCGAAACACTAGGGCGCACAAAACCTCTGTCAACCAACTCCTGAAATTGAACTTTCAACTCAGAAAGTTCTTTCGGTGCCATCCTGTACGGAGCTTTCGATATCGGAGCGGTACCCGGAAAAATATCGATAGAGAACTCCACATCTCTATCCGGAGGTAACCCAACCAACTCCTCAGGAAAAACATCAGCAAACTCCCGTACCACAGGGATCTCAGAAACAGAACCAACCTCAAGGTTCAGATCCCGCACCGAAGCCAAAAACACTGGGCATCCCTTCTTCTACATCCTGTTCACTTCCAATACAGAAATCAGACTGGAGAGAACACCTCGTAATCCTTGAAATACAACTCTCTCTCCAGCCATAAGCAAACTCACTTGCTTCTTCAGACAGTCTATCTGGGCTTCATACTGACTCAGCCAATCCATGCCCAGAATCACATCATACGATGAAATCGGCAATCGAATCAAACTTGATTTCCACTTCTTGCCAGAAATCTCAATCTCACACAAACAAAACTGTCGAGCAATCAAAGGATTCCCAGCTGGTAAAATCACAGACAAAGAAACCGGTAAAATTATCGAATCCAAATGTAAAATCTCAAAACAGTGCTCGGACAGAAAAGAATGACTCGCTCCAGAGTCAAACAAAATACGACAGGGCTGATCAGAAATGTAAATCGTACATGTCACAACATCGGGAGCATCTCGAGCCTCCTGCTGACTCAAGCTGTAAACTCGGGGCTGAACTGGAACAGGAGCTGAAGCAACAGAACTACTCTGCTCCCTCTGAACAGTAGGTGGTCTCCGTGGTGCAGAACTAGAACCACCACCTCTACCAGTAAATCCCTCAGGGCGTGGAGGAACAGTCCTCGGTCTTCCTGCTGCTGAACCAACAGGTCTGACAAAGCCCTCAGATCGCTGACCAAATCCCATCTGTGGACACTCTGCAATCCGATGTCCTGACTGACCACATCGAAAGCACAGACCAGCCATCCTGTAGCACTGGCCAAAGTGTCGTCATCCACAAGTCTGGCACACAGGTGCCGTACTAACAGATCCAGAACTAGTCGTACTGGTAACAGTACCAGATGATCCTCCGCTCCTCCTGGAATCTCCAGATCCAGAACCAGAAACAAATCTCCTCTTCCCAGAGGAACCACTGCCAGAAGTCTCGCCTCCAAACCTCTTCCTACTCGCAGTCCACCGCTGCTGAGTAGCCATCAGGTCATTCTCTATCAGACGAGCTCGCTCCACAAGCTCAGAGAAATCGGTGATCCGAAACGGTATCAGGGGCTGTCTCAAAGTATCTCGTAATCCCCTCAGAAATCTGTAACACCTCTCAGCAGAAGTGCTAACCAGCTGCGGAGCGTACCTGGCTATTGCAGTAAACTCAGCCTCGTACTACATCACCGTCTTGCTCCCCTGAACAAGCCTCAGAAAATTCTCCTGCATCTGCTGTCATGCAGAAGGAGGAACAAACCAATCTATGAATACCTCAGTGAACTCTTCCCAAGTAATCAAAGAGTTCAGTCTACCCTGAAATCTGGCTGCCTGCTGGCCGTCCCACCAGTGCTCAGCCTCTCCGTCCAACAGAAAAACTGCTAACGGAACTTTCCTGTCTGACGGACACTGCATCCCGTCAAAGGTCTTCTCCACTCTCCTCAGCCACTCTTCAGCAGCTCTGGGCTCAACAGCGCCCTCAAACCTCGGAGGTTTTAACCTCAGAAACAACTGCAAATGTCTATCCAGGTCATCAGATCTGATAGTAGAAGCTCTACTCTGAGTCTCGCTCATCATCTGAGCAACAAGTGAAGCAAACTGAGAAAGCGTATCAGCACCAACCACTGGGGCTGTACTCCCCACTGGTGCTGCCTGATCGGCACTCTGACCGTTTGTCATATCTGGGTCTGGCTGATCCATACAGAAAATCCAGAAAAATCCGGAAAACTATCACAAAAATAACATAATAAAAAGCCGAACAAACCAAAACTACCCCTACCTGACTCACTACAGATCACGTCCTATAGCTCTGTTTCACACAATTCTCAAATTCCAAAACCATTGCTCTGATACCAAAAAAGCTTGTCACGACCCGACCCAACCCGAGACGGATCCCGTTCGCACCGGGCCGCGACGGAGAAGCTAACCAGGATCTAGCTTTGGAATTTGATTCGGAACTGAATCTTCTAAATAATTAATTCAAACAGACTAACAAACGCAGAGCTACTATCATCAAATGCAGCGGAACAAAACATCTATCTGATTTCATTTCCTCAAACAATCATCTACAGAACAGTACATGGCTTTCGACAGAAAGAAAGACAGAACAGAAAAGCCATGACTGTACAAAAATCAAAAGGTACAAAACAATACCTAAACTGATCAGACTCTGAACTAATCCTGGACTTCCTTGCCTTTCCCAGAACCTGAAAACCACCAGAAAGCAAGGGTGAGCTCAACAGCTCAGTAAAGCAACAAACCTCCAATCAAAATCCTCAGAATTTCAAAACCAATACATCAAACAAATCCGTACAGAAATCAGAACGGAATCGGACAGATATCAAATCAAATAGAATTGTACGGAAACAGAAGTCGTATCAAATCAGAAACAGAACAGATCAGACATATCAGATCAACAGAATCAGAATCGTACAGATCATATCAGAACAGAACAAATCATATCAGAATCATATCAGATTAGATATCAGATAATTAATTAATAGCTAAATTCCCTGACATTGACTGAATCTCATAGGATCCAGGCCCCTTATGCCTCCCTTTTGTGCTCACGGCACCAGAACAGATCAGATCAGATGTGCTTATAGCACCAGAATACATATATAGTGCATATAGCACCTAAACAGATTTTCCTCGGATCCGGAACAGAACAGATATCAGATTTCATATTGAGCTCATTCAGATTTCCCAGACACTAACTGAATCTCATAGGATCCAGGCCCCTTATAACTCCCTTTTGTAGCATATACAGATAGCATATCAAATCAGAAGATTTCCGGACAGATAGCATATCAAATCAGAAGATTTCCGGACAAAACAGAAATTACTCAAAAATCGGGCAGCACAACGGCAGTATACAGAATTTACACAATTTTCCTGAAAATCAAAATTCACCAAAGTCGCACAGAATATAGATATCAACATTTCAGAACATTTATTCTACTGCACAGATAATTTCCAAGTTCACAGAAAAATCCAGTCGACTAAAAACACAGTCGAATCAAAAATACCCGGACAAAAATCTCCAGAAAATAACCAAAATATGCACACTCGGCACTTCAACAAAATACCGAAAGTTACGCGGTAAAAATTAAACCAGTCGGAAATTACGGACGAAAATCACGAACAAAACTTAATTCCGGACAGATAATACCGCCAAAAGCGACGGTTCTGAAAATTGAGAAAGTCGGATTGCGCCTTACCTCGTGCACAGCAATTTCCTTAACAGTCTCTTCGGACGAAAACAGCTCGGCGTCGCCCGAAAATCCACTTTTCCACTTTTTCCTTCATTTTTCTCTCTCCTCAGCTTTTTCTCTCTCTTCAAAATATCTCATTTCTATATATATCCAGACTGATCGTCCTGGACGATCGAGCTTCGTACCGGACGATCCATGAAGAGAAGAATTTCGTCCAAACGAAAATCAAATATCGTCCCCGGCGAAGGGTTCTCTGACTTATTTTCGTCCAGACGATCCTGATTTCGTCCAGACGAACCATACAGCCAAACATGATTTTCTCTGCACAACCTGTACCAATCGTCCTGGACGATCCGACTTCGTCCGGACGAACCTGGAGCAAAAACTGATATTACAGAGTTGTTGTAGGCAAATTCGGCTATAGGCAGCTTAGAGTCTCAGTTCCAGATGTTTTCTCCTACCAAGGTCCTTAAAAGATTCCCTTAACTCTTATTCACCACTTCAATTTGACCGTCTGTTTGGGGGTGAAAGACGGTAAAGAATTGAAGTTTGGTCCCCATTTTGTGCCACAACATCTTCCAAAAATAACTTGTAATTTTACGTCTCGGTTCGACACAATAGTTTTAGGCAGCTCGTGAAGTCTCATAATTTCATCAAAATACAGCTTGGCTACTCTAGAAGCATCAAAAGTTTTGGAGCATGGGAGAAAATGGGCAAATCTATCTACAACTACACAGACTGAGTCATGCTTCCTAATGGTCTTGGGTAACCCTAAGACAAAGTCCATGCTAATATCCTGCCAAGGTTGGTTAGGCATGGAGAGAGGTGTGTAAAGGCCAGTATTTTGTTTCCTTTGTTTGGCCAATTGACAGGTGTGACATCGCTTTACTAATTTGCTAACGTCCCTTTTAAGACTCGGCCAATAAAATCGATTTTCAACAGCGACTATTATTTTGGCTTGTCCGAAGTGACCCGCTAAACCTCCAGCATGTAATTCTCAAACAAGAAATTCTCGAAGTGACGTTTTGGGAATACAAAATTTTTTGGATTTAAATAAATATCCATCTTCCAACATAAAAATCTCCTATGATCCGTTCATCTCCAGGATAACGGGATGGGGATTTGGGTTAAGTGAGGATGAGGGGAAAACCTAAATAAGGTAGAACAAACTTAACTATGAGTCGCAGACTCTTCCAATGACTGGTGGGCCTTGCAAATGCTCCCTCTGAGCTCTCTACCTTCTCTAGCTCTCATGCAAGAAGAAGAAGAAACAAAACACAATCTTCATTCAAAATATTCATTAACCCAATACAACATATGAGACCACTATATATAGGTCTCCACTCATGAAAAGAAAAGTACGAAATTGCCCTCTGGGCTACAATAACAAAACAACTCCCCACAAGGGTAAAAATGAAAAACAGTAAATAACTAAATAATACATCATAAAATTTGAATCAAAAGTAGAGACGATGAATCATGGCCGTCGATCTGCGATTCCGTCATCGATAAACATGTCGGTAGCGTCTGTCGAAGTCCTCATCAGGTTGTTCATTAGGTTGTTCATTATCAATAAAACTAACAATTTGATATAGGATTCGGTTAATAATGATGTGTTGAACAATTTAATTAATTATCTGATTTAGCACATGTAATTATTAATTATTGCCAAAATCAACAAAGATAATTATTTTCCTTGTTTATAATATATGAATAATTGTCATAGAAGGTTCTATCATACAACAAATGGATTAAATCTCCTAAAAAATTTATCTATGAGAACCTTAGCTCTATATGTGAACAAATCAATATAATGTGTCTCTACAGATATAATTAAAATAAATATTTGCATGCATAGCAAAACAAATAAAATAAGTCTATCTCAAAAGAAAGTAAAAAATAATAAATTCTAACTTTGATTGATTATTAATAAGATCTTCAACAACCTTGTTGGAAATTATTTTAACGATGTTTTATAAAAAAAGTGTTTAGATCTTTATTGAAATAATTTTCAAGTAAGGCAATGGAGATTGATAATCACTCTCCCAAATTAATTTCTCAAAAACAACAGCACTCTGTAGTGGAAGACGACCTGCCAAGATTTCTTTTTTTATTATGAGAAAAATTATACATGTAAAAATGAAAATACAAACAAATGTAAATTAGAAGCTTGTAAAACAACATTTCGTTTGTCTCATGCCATTTAAAAAATCAAACCATTTTATTGCTTAGCACGTCTTTGAACCAGATGATTCACAAGTGGGAGTAAATGAAAGAATGCAGAAGATAGATGCAACAGAAATGAGTTGTCAAAGATGTACCAGAATGTCCATTAGTGCCATGTAATGTTGAAGGGGAACATGATACTGGCGAAGATTATGCATGAGCTTCTTCACCTGCGAAGTAAGTTCAATAAAACTAAGAAATTGTCAGTCTGAATAAACATATCAGGAGTCAGTGATATATAAATTTTCTACCTGAAGTTCATGAAATAAGCATGATGGAGGTATGAGACATCACAAATACAGTGCATCTCTCTCCTTCACAGTGAAGGCAAACCTTTTATTGTGGTGTGGATCTCTTAACAATGAGTATATGTTAATCATATTAATAAAAGAATCATAAATCATAGACATATCAAAATAGTATATTTAGTTTAATTTTCCACTGAGAAGAATAATAGCTAGATAACAGTCATACCAAATAGAAGAAAAACATAAAATTTCATTTGGAGAAAAAGAAAACAAGCAAGTCATATCTTCCATATGTTTACTCAACAAGCAAAATATTCAAATTTTACTCGTTCAAAATATGTAATGCTCGTTTTCTGATATACATAAGAAATGCAGCATGAACCTATTTAGCCACAATATTTCATTTCCTTCAAAAGATTAAAATAAAACAACAAATAGAAGATGAAAACCGAATTGCGTCTCTTATTGCTGAGCTAATAATAAATTAAACGGATAACAACAATAGTGATTTATTTGATCCTCAATGACTTTTGTAGACCTTCAAACTCGAAATATTCATGATCGTTAGGAAATATACATGATCAAAAACAAGTCGGTAAGGATGTTGGTGGGCTTCAGATCGCACAAGAGAGGGAGAGGCGGAGGGCCTTCGTTCCGTCTGGGGCGTGTAGAATGAGAGGGAGGAGAGCGCGGTAAAGTGAGAGTAGCGGGAGAGAGTAGGAAGGTTAGGAAGGAAAGAAGGAGGAAAGGAAGAAAAGGAAGAAGCAAGAAGAAGAAATGTTTAGAAGTTATCTATGCGTGAGAGAGGACCGGTGCCAGGGTGGATTTCGGGTCGCGCGAGAGAGGTGGAGGCGAGGGCTTGGTTATGTAAACGCCAACCTGAAGATTTATTCAGCGCTTAATCGTCGGATGCGATGATATGAATAGTAAAAAAAAAATTGGAGGGAGAAGATTTATTTAGCCGTTTGGAACGTACGATCAAGATATGAGGAGATTTATAAGTCACATTTATAATAGTAATATATACTTATGTAGCCTAAAAATAGCTTTTTTTCGTAAGTCCTAAAAAATACGTATGGCAACGATAAAAACACGGATGGCAAATTGGCAACGACCGTTGGTCCTCTCTCACGATTGTATATTTAAATCGGGCACCCTGTCGTTGTCCTCTATTGTTTTCCAATCCGAAGAACTCCAACGGTCACAATTATCTTCCCGCCTTCGTCAACATGTATGGCTCTCCGGCAAACTTCCGGCCTCGAGGCGGCCGAGGCGCTCCAATTGGTTCTGTGACAGATCTTTTACCGAAAAATCTTAACTCGTCGTGCGCCTCATCTTCGAACTCTTCCTATTGGCAGAGGGTAAATTCTAATTTCCAAAACCCTAGGGTCTATTCTCCTCAATTCCCAAAAAACGAGAACTACATAGATCAGTCCCAGCACTTCTCCATAGAAGAGGTTGAATCAGCAGTTATTAAAGCTCATAAGGACCTCCTAGAGGCAGGAGAGAATGCATCAGTGTGGAAGATCTCCCATTCCGTAGCTCGCTCTTTGAAAGTGAGCTCTTGGGAGGCTCTAGGGTTTAGGACAGTTGATGCACCCACTCTTCGTAATCTCCAACCAGTAGAAGGAAAGGTAGTTTCTTTCTTCTTCGCGTCTATTTTACCTCTGGACTATTGATTGCTTAAAGTTGGTGTCTTTTTTTTTTGTTGCTCCTTCCAACTAGGTGAATGCATTCATCCACTGCTTTGTGCATACTCGAAAAATGACTTCGATATATGAACTGGGATTGAGTATTTGCAAGAATGAAGGGGTTGACAAGTTTGATGAGCTAAGGCTTGGGCCTCTACTACAACATCCCTTAGTTCGAGACTACTTTTCAGTGTCTCCTGATGCACATGAAATCTGTGAGATCACAACTCAGGGATTAGTCAGCCACCTCTTTGAATTCCATTATGAAAAGAGAAACGAGAAAATCAAGTTGGACGAGTTCTTTGATTTTCTGGTGCTAAAGTGCTCAGTTGCTTCAAGGGGGCATCTAGGTGTTCGGATTCGGAGCATGGGGTTTGTAGTGTTTGAAATATCAAAAGTTTTATTGTTTCGGCAACACCATTATTGTAATATTTATTTTTGAAATCCATATGCAGATTGTTTATCAAGTACATTAAGGCAGGGAGAAGAGCAAAAAAAGTTGTTGTTAAATTTATTCAAGAAAGAGAATTGCCAAAGGAAGAGCCAGAAATGCCATCACAATTAATTCCAGGTCATCTTAAGTTAACTTCTCTCATAGATGATGAAAGCGGTGACCACTGTGAGCAATTTGTTCCCCTAGATGATGTTGACTATGCTGATAATTCTATCAATAGAGAAGCCAGGAAACAGGAGCCATCTGATTATAACAACGAGTCACATTTTAACGACGCAAATTTGAGTGAAAAAGAGCTACATATGGTTACTCAGTTGGGTGATGATGAAGTCATAATTGGGAATGAAAAGAAACCGATTAGACAAGATGCTGCTGAGGTGACAAGTTTTGAGGAAAATTCTACCGGGTCAACAAAAATATTCAAGATAGAACCTTCAACTGAGAGAAAATTAGCTTCAGATGATGATAATTGCTCTAAAGAAGTGGAGAAAGGTAAGCCTTTGTGCTTCAACTGTCTTTTAATAGATTCATATCAAAATTCTTGATCAAATTAACTTCAAATTCTGGTGGTCTTGCAAGTATATTTCTCCACAAGAAACTCTTAATTTGATATTTATATAACACTTATTAATGCTTTGATGTTCTGATGTTAATTTATTATTTGATACTTTGAGTAATTTGTTACTTCATACCATATTATGATGTTAATGTGTTAATATGTTAAGATGCCAATTACTTATTCTTTGATGTGTGTAAAAATTTTTTAGTTTGCATAATTTTTTGATTCTAAAATGCTTCTAGGTTTACAACTCATCTTACGGATAATAATGCCTCAATACCTAATTGCATAATTTTAAAGCTTGGTATAGAGTGGTAGGCAATATATTTGTAGAGGTTATTTAGAGAAAGTAATCTTTAAATCTCAACATGATTTATATATAAGATCAAGTTAAGCCTTGGTTGGACCTCAACTTGGATATTTTGATCTAGTTCAAACTACTAGCACATGGCCAAATTCTTCTGCTCTGTACCTTCTAATTAGATTAAATTTTAATGGATTTTTATATTCAAGGCTTGTGGAGGCTTTGTGCATCTTTAAAAAAAATTTATGCTTGAACTGATGGTAATATTTTTGCCTTCTTCGCTTAGCTACTTTTGTGCTTATATCATAATCTCATTCTCAGGTGCTCCTGTTAGCGTCGAAGATATTATTAAGCAGATATGCAACTTTATTGAACCTGATCTCATACTTAGTGGAAGAGGTATACCGCTAGAAAAGCAACTGGTTTTGCGTGCTTGTGAGATGTGGTTGAGGTTGCAATTTTCTGTGAAAGAATTCCAATGCCTTAATCATGGGAATTTCTTTGAGTTTGTAGACAAGTATGCATCTCATCTTCCCCATGACAAACGTTATCTTTTAGCCCCAGACATTTCCAAAAAGTCTGTCTGTGAAATTTCTATGCATCAAAAGCAGTTTTTAGGCTTACTACTTCAAGCAGTGGGAAACATGGACAAGGAGATTGTTATAAGTCAAGAGGATATTTTCATACTTCTCAGAAAACAATTTCCATTAATTGGTTTAATGGTAACAATAAATGACTTTGACGAGATGCTTTCTGATTTAATTAACTACCAAGAAAAATTTATTGCCTCCTCGGCAGTTTTTTCTGCTACCTTGTTGGGGAACTTCTGCAGGGGAAGTTTATTTTCCCAAAGTGAAAAGTTTGAAGAATCATCTGGTGTGGTTACAGAAAGGGATATACCATTTGGTTCACTTGGACCTGTATCTGCAAAAGATGCAATTGAGTGCTTACTCAAGGCACCCATGCTATCAGAGCTGCAATCTTGGTCACATTGGGATCATGTGTTTGCTCCAACACTTGGTCCTCTTTGGAAATGGTTACTTAATCAAGGGTCTATTGAGGAATTTTCATGTATTATAACAAGTGATGGAAGGATCATCAGAATTGATCATTTAGCCACTCTTGATGAATTTTTGGAAGCTTCAATTCGAGGTTCATCATTTCAAGCAGCGTTGAAGTTGTTGTCTTTGCTTCAGATCTATGGGGGTTCATGCAAAGCTCCTGTTTCACTGTTAAAATGTTATTTCCAACAAGCTGTTGTTGTTGTAACAAAAAAATTTGCTGATCATATAGAAGCTTCTGCGAACTCCAGCCAAACTATTCCACTTCAGAGATCTTTCTTTACACAACAAAGTAAAAGTGTTACAAAAAATGACTGGAGCATTTTGCCCAAGAATCCTAACAAAATGTCAGAAATTGGAGGAGGTAGTAGTGATATCTCACAGATAAGTAAAGCCTATTCGTACATATCTGTATTTATCCTCGATTGTCTTGGCCATTTACCTTCAGAATTTCATAGTTTTGCAGCAGACATTTTGGTATCAGGCATGCAGTTTTCCTCCAAAAATGCCGTCACAATCATTCTAAATGAATGCAGACATGTCCATGAGCGCATAATGCTTCATGAAATTGGATTGTCCCTTGGAATAATGGAATGGATCAATGATTACAAGGATTTTTCTTCAAACGTTCCTGCTCGCATGTCTGAACCACTTGGAACTCAAGGAAGGGGGTCTGAAGAATGGGCCATTCCTGAACTTAGTAATTATCTGCCTGATGTCTTTGAAACAATATTGTCTTCAGACGGGGAAGCACAAAAGAATATAGAAACACCACTTCAAATGTCAGGTCTAACGCAAGCAGCAGTTTGTGAAAGTTTTTGCAAGGAATTGAGCACTGAGTTGATGTATACCTCTACACAGCTCGAAAATAAAGATTTTCAATTCCGGGATGCAGCTGCTCTTATTGAACAAATTCGAAGGGAGGAATTTGGTTTGGATCTAGATACTGCAGATACTGACTTACTAAAGAAGCAACATGCTCGTTTAGGAAGAGCACTCAATTGTCTTTCACAAGAGTTGTATTCACAGGATTCACATTTTATCCTAGAGCTGGTGAGTGAGGATGGCACATTTGGCAACTATTTCTATGGAAAGTTATAAATTTTTCTGTCATAATATTGCAAGGAGACATCTACACTTTCTTGGCTTCTAACTTATTGGGTTTTCTAAGTTTTTATTTTAATGAACTTATTCTTTTTTTTTTTTTAATATCCAGATACAAAATGCTGATGATAATAGCTATCCAGAAAACGTGGAGCCTACGCTGGTCTTCATTCTTCAGGAAAATGGAGTTATTGTTTTAAACAATGAGGTGGGGTTTTCTGCTCAGAATATGAGGGCACTTTGTGATGTTGGAAATTCAACAAAGAAGGGATCAAGTGGTGGCTACATTGGGCAGAAGGGTATTGGCTTCAAATCAGTTTTCCGGGTAAGCCTAAACGCATCTAAACTGTAATTTTTAAACATATAAACATGCTCCATATAGCAAAACAAGGTGATGACCTGATTCAGATGTTATTATGTCAATGAACTTGATATTTTTCAGGTAACAGATGCTCCAGAAATTCACTCCAATGGTTTTCATGTCAAGTTTGATATTAATGATGGCCAGATTGGTTTTGTCCTACCAACTATAATACCCCCATGCGATATTGACTTTTTTAGAAGGCAAGTGATATGTGATTCTGACCAACCACATGCCACCTTCTGGAACAGTTGCATTGTGCTTCCATTCAAATCAGAGCTTAAAAGAGGCAAGGGTATGAGTCCGATTCTCTCAATGTTTTCTGATATTAATCCTCACTTGTTACTTTTTCTTCGGCATCTTAAGTGTATCAGATATAAGAATATGATATCCAATGAGTTAGTTGTCTTCAGAAGGGGAAGTGATGAAAATGGCATAGCTACGGTTTCTATTGGAAAGAATAAAATGAATTGGTTGATGGTTAACCAAAATCTAAAACCAACTTTGATCCGTCCTGAGGTTCAAACTACAAAGATCACATTAGCTTTCCCACTTGAAGAGTCAGAAATTTCAAAATATAAAGCGCAGCTTGATCAACAACATGTTTTTGCTTTTCTTCCTTTAAGAAAATATGGCCTTAAATTCATTCTGCAAGGTGATTTTATATTGCCTTCTTCTAGGGAAGAGGTTGATGGAAATAGTGCTTGGAACCAGTACTTGTTATCAAGGATACCAGAACTTTTTGTCTCTGCAGAGGAGTCATTCTGCTCACTTCCTTGCTTTCAGAAGAATCTGGGGAAAGCAGTTACAACTTTCATGAGTTTTGTTCCTTTGATGGGTGAAGTTCATGGTTTTTTCTCAGATCTTCCACGAATGATTTCAAAAGAACTTCGCAAGTCAAAATGCTTACTTTTGGATGGATCTAGTGTTGAGTGGGTTCCTCCTTGTAGAGTACTTCGAAATTGTGATGAGCAGCTTCGAAACTTTTTGTCGAATAGTTTGCTTCAACAGCATTTAGGTCTTAGTTACTTGCATAGGGACATATTCTTGCATGATTCATTGGCTAAAGAATTGGGTATTCAAGAATATGGACCTGAATTTTTAGTTGAACTCCAATCCTCTGCATGTCGTTCAGGTGGGACTAGTTTATTGAACATAGAGTGGTTGTCTTGTTGGCTTAATGCTCTTTGTATTTCCATTTCATCTAATGCTTCCAAGAATTTAGCATCAGCAAATACTGAAATGGAATTCAGCCTTGTCAAAAAATTAAAAGGCCTTTCATTTATTCCACTATCTGATGATTCATATGTCTCAGTAGCAGAAGGGCCAGTTTGGTTTCCCTTTGATGTTTCCATTTTGAAACATGAAAGTGGAAATGTTCTAAAGCATCTTCCTGGTCTTTATTCCAACCTGAGGATTGTAAATCCCCTCCTATTTTCTACAAAATTTTCAGAGAGTAGCAATTTTGAGGAGAATGAAGTGAGCAATATTATCCGAATCCTGTTGAAAATCGGTGTGCGGCAATTGTCTTCACATGATGTTATCAGAAATCATATTTTGCCATCTATTTCTTATGGAAGAATTTCCGGTGTGTCCACAGACTTGATGACTGAGTACCTCTTTTATATAATGACACATCTTCAATCTGCCTGCTCCAGTTGTGATACAGAAAGAAGAGACATCATCTCTGAGCTACAGAGACAGTCAATTATATCAACAAATCATGGTTACATATGCCCTACTGAAAAGCCGATCCATTTCAGCAAAGAATTTGGCAATCCTTGTGACATGAAAGAATTGATAGATGATATCGATATTGAGTGGAATGAATTAGACAACTGCTACTTGCAACATCCCAGCACCCAGTCATTATCTAATGGGTTGAACAAGTGGAGAGAATTTTTAATGGAATTAGGTATCACTGATTTTTTGCAAGTAAGACGAGTTGAAAAAAGTTTAAAAGAGGTTTTAGACATGGATTCTAAAAGCATGCCAGTTTATGGTGATGCTATTGATGGTGAAACAATCATTGAAGATTGGGAATCACCTGAGTTAATCAATTTACTATCTGCACTTTCAACAAAGAAACATTTGGATAAGTTTAAATATCTGCTGGAAGTTTTTGATAAAATGTGGGATGATTTTTATATCTTGAAATCTACATGTCATAATCCTTTTCAATGTGGAGTGCAATTGAAGAACTTTGAGTCCTCATTCATGAGATGTATACGTAAATTAAAATGGGTAGCTTCTAGCATTGACGATGAACTTCACTGCCCTGAAGATCTTTTCTATAATTGCAAGGCAGTTCAATCTATTCTGGGAACTGCTGCTCCATATGCTGTTCCAAAGGTTAGTGCATTTTTCCTAAGTTCTTGGAATGATTATATTCATAAATTTTTTGTTAAGTACTGCATTACCATTTTTATATGCCATCTATGATTTATCGAACAGGAGAAATAATCCTAAACAATAATGTTTTATGCTTGTTTAAGGATGGTATAATTAAAAATACTCATTAAATTTAGTTTAATTATATATATAATATGAATTAACATAATAAGCTAGTGTTCAGTGATTATGATGGCAACTTAGATTAGTTATGTCTTAAATAAATTTAATTAGGATACTTAATACTTAAATGGGATTAGTTATATACAATAATTTTGTTTCTGTTTTTGGTTGCCAAAATATTTTTTTATTTTTGTTTCTTTAAATATAACATAAGTAAAACATTCAGGCAGATTTTTTAAGCAATAACAAATAAGCCTACCTGTGCTTATCGTCTTTACTTTAATGGTAAATGATAGTAATTACTGCTCTATCTTGCATCATTGGGAAAAGAAAGCACTTAGCACAATCCATATAAGTATCTAAGTAATTTGATATATATATATATATATATATATATTGCGATACTTTTTTAGCTCCCATTTAAGGAGGAATGCACAGACTAATTTGGATCTTTTATATAGTCATGATTAAAGGATCTCTCACAAATAGTTGAGGGATCCTTTTGGGTCTCTCTCAAAAGGATACACGCGCACACACCAGAAAACCTTTAAGATCTTTCTGCACAGACTAATTTAACTTATAAATAAATTTCTTATTTTTAAAATAACTTGGTCACATCTCAGATTTGGTAAAATATAGTAATCTCTCTTTTGTTCATCAACAAATTTCAGTCTAATCCTTTGTTTTGTTGGACTAGGCTTCGAGCAAAAGATTTGTACAGGATATTGGATTAAAGGTTCAAGTTACACTAGATGATGCTATCAGAGTGCTACAGCTCTGGAGAACCTCCAAGACTTTTTCCAGGTATTGTTGTTGAACTTTTGGTTCTTGTCATCAATACGACACTATTTGAGGAATTCTTGGTACATTAGCCTTCTTTTGGGACAGTTTTTTGCCACTAATTTTTCGTTATTTTTTAAAAGAATTTCTGCTAGAAAGCTGCTATAAAAAAATATTAAGCATAATATCCCAAACGAAGCGTTAATATTCCTCATGAAAGTCTGCCCAGATAACACCCTCATAGAGTTTGCCGAGGATCTTTCAAAGCTAACCATCACAATATATTTAGTAAGGTTAACTTATTGTGTTAAGGTTTAATGTCAACTATGCTTTCATCACTAAGCCCTCTTCTCTTGATATGTAAATAACAGATTGGTAAAACTGTAACGTGTTTAAAGTTTTTGCTTGGTTTATACAAACTTGAAGGAAAGGAAAATAGATATGGAAACATACTTGATAAAAAAAAACTGATTATGTTTTGCTTGTTCCTTTAATTGTTAGGGAAAACTATAAATAATCTAGATGTTACAATCAGTTTGAAAAAGAGATGGAGGGATCTAAATTCTAGGATTAATTATTCTTTAGTTAAAAAAATAAATCAGAAATAATAAAATCATAATGAAAGAACAAATAAAGAGATGCACAAAAAAGTATATGAGAAAGGGTCTAACCTCATTTGATCAATTGCCATCAGCTTTTAGTTTAATTTTGATAGGCATGTGGGATATGTATCATACAAAATTCGTGATTTTAATCCTCAGAAAAATACAGCATCCAATTACCAGAAAAGTTTAAGTTTAAAGTTTTATCCTTTAGACTTTTATTTGGGAATTTTGAGATTTCCTCAATGTAGGCCTCTTGGTTCATGTGCTTCGCTTCATCTCTATATCGAAATACCTAGAATTTTATGAATTCTCATTTTCATGTGCTCTCTGGCCTGCAGTGCTAAAAAATTGTTATGATAGGACACCCTATGTCATTGTAAGTCTTGACTGTAGCAAGCTATTTTTTTTTTCAGCATATTTCAGATGAATAAAATTTACACTTTTGTTCAAGAAGAATTGGCTAAATCAAAGGAAAAGATCACCGATGTGAAATCAGATATTGTTATATTCGTTCCATCAGTATGTAAATCTGAAAACAAGGATGTTGTGTCTGGTACATTTATGCTTCCAGATAAATTAAGCTGGCATGATGCAACTGGTTGTGTGGGAAGATTGAGGGAATTAACCCATTCGCATGACCCAGCAAGTGCAACAAAGCTTCCAACATGCTTGACACTGTCCATTCTATATCCAGATCTTTATAATTTTCTTGTGACTATCTGTGGTGTACCTGAAGCACCTTCGTTCTGTGATTACCTTACAATACTGCGTCATTTATCATATGTTGCATTACCTTCAGAGGTTGCTCATGAAGTAAGCATTCCAAAACCATATATTAATTCAAGATGCTAGTTACCAAATGCATAATTTATATGCACAATTGTGCATGTAGATGCCACATAATGATGGTGGTTTAAGTAAAGTACTTGGTTTTACTTCTTTTCTTTCATTTCATTTTTCAGGTTTTTCGGGTATTTCTCAAGTGGGCCGATGATTTGAAATCTGGATTATTCAGTTGTGATGAAATAAATGACTTCAAATATTTTCTTTTAAAATCAGAAAACACAGTGCTTCCAACGATGCAGGATATATGGGTTTCCCTTAATCCAACATTCGGCACCGTATGTTGGACTGATGATGACGAAAGAATGGAGCAATTTAAGGATCTCAATGATGTTCATATTTTACAATTTGGTGAACTTACTACCAGTGAGAGGGAAATGCTTTGTGGAAAGGTTTCCATATTTATGCAAAACATTGGTATTCATGCACTTGCAGAGGTAAAATTTTATATTGTTTTATCTTGTTAATTTTCTTTTCTCCTACTCATTCCAACCAGACCTATGAATTTCCATTCTAACAAAAAATTCTGCTGATACTTCACAAGTGCACATAGTGCCTTCTTTGAAGACTCCAATTTGAAAATGAGTCTAAAAAATGGACTTATAAAAATGTTCTAATTTTTAAATATTGAGTGGCATTTTGTGTCTCAGGTCATATCTCGTGAAGCCATTTCATATGGTATTGCAGACAACAATTATGAAGCTTCTTTAATTAATTGGATTCTTCCCTATGCTCAACGGTACCTACATAAGATGCATCCTGACCTATATTTGCACCTAAAGGAGCTTGAATTTACAAAAACTATCAACCTTCAGGTTTTTGTTGTCGAGAAATTATATTACAAAAATTCTGTTAAAGGACGTGATAGTTCAAATGCAAAACGGTTTGAATGTAACTGTCTTCTAGAGGTACGTGATATTAGATAAATGTTGTAAATCATTTATTTCTCCTGTTCTTCATCGATTCTTGCAAATCATTTTTAATGATGTTGATTTTTCCCTTTGTCAGTGCAAAAATCAGTTTCTTCCACTGATTATGAGTACTACTGCTCTTCAATTCATATTCCCGCATAATGTTTTGGCATTTTTTCAATATAATGGTATCATTGTTCTTGCAGCCAATAATCGATCAACCCAAATTATAAGAGATATTTATGGAATATCCTTAGGCTATATAATGGCAGGGATGTTGGAGATAAATCGGATAGACGTACAATAATAAAGTTTAGAAACACTTGTAGAGAAAAAAAAGTTATTGTACTTAGCCAATGACATTTGATGGATATCTTAATTAGGGTTGTAGTACTTAATCACAGTAAATCTTAGTTATTGATGAAAACTAATGCCTTCAAATCTCGTTCTGCAATATTATAACGTGTATAGTTCAATAAGAGTGAAATATAAAGTGGGTTTCTTTAGTACCAATTACCAATGCTTACTACAATATGATTGATAGCCCTTCATAAAAAACCTTCAAATATCACCATTGCTTGCTCCTAAGGCAAGCTTGTATAGGACTTGTTTGACCTATTAAGTTAATGTTCAAGGCCGGAGCAGTGATTCTCTTTTGATCTATGTTGCACCGATACACCTATTTATGAAGGCGTGTTGCATCCAATACACCGATACACGGATACGCCTCCGATACTCCACCGATACGTGTCGGATACGCCAAAGCCGCATCCAATTAAAATACTATTTAATTTCAAAAAGACACGCGTATCCAATACGCTTGTCCGTTGAAAAACAAAAAGAAAAAAAAAAGATATGCCGTATTTACTTCTGCGGTTGCGCGCAAAATTCTCTCATTTCCGAGATGGATTTGAGTCACTTGATGATATGAAAATATTAAAAATTATTAATCTTTCACTTGATGAGCCGGAATTAGAAGCTATGATATTTATTGAAGATGATAAGGAAGTTCAAAGAAAGCCAATGAAGAAGATAATTATATCATTCCTTCTATTGAATAGTTGAAACTTCATGTGCTAGATAATTTATGTTTATGCTTTTGTTGTTGTACTAGACATTTAATGCTTACTTATATTTTGATATTATAAGCTACAGGCTACAAATGATGTTGTCGTCATTTTTTTTTTTTTTGAAATTTCAAATATTATGTTTTGATTGCTTTCTTAATTTTTATGTATGATTTATAAATTATAATGCTGTGTCCGCGCCGTACCCGTATCCTGTATTTTTAAGAATTGACGTGTCCCATATCCGTATCGTATCGTATCTATGTCGCCGTATCCGTATCGGTGCAACATAGCTTTTGATCAATTCACAAACCCTGATTTTTATCATGTTTGTTCTAATTTATTGCTGAACTTCTATTCAATTGTCATTTGCTTAATCGCCTGGAACTCATTTAACAAGAAACTTGCCTCTTGAAACTTAAAATTTTATTTTTATCATTATTTAAATCTGTATTCTAAGATTTTCAGTATTGAGCGAACAGAACATGGCATGTTTGTTGCTATAAAAGGCAAGGAAGCAACGTTTTTTTTTTAATCCTACAATTGATCAATAAAACTTCCAACTTTTATTAGTTCGAAATGATTACTTTAAAAGAGAATTATTTCATGGGTTTTGTTTTGAGAACAGTTTCTCCTAACTTAATTTACAGGGAAATATCTTTTACATAACACCGAATACAGATTCTCATGAATTGTTTTTGGAGCTCTCCCGACTTTTCTTTCATGGACTTCGTAATCTACATATTGCAAATTTCCTTCATATCATCACTACTAAGGCTGAGTTAGGCTACACCGAGGAGCAAATTGAGTCTTTTATTGTTGGTAGCTATCAGGTGCCCGTCCTTCCTGAAGGGGAGCCTCTATGGGCATTTTTTGTCTTAGCTGACTTTAACTATGCCGGAGACACATCACAATTGAAAGCTAAGCAACAATATACAGAATTAGCAACAAACCAGTTTTCAAATTTGTGCTGGCCTCCAGTAAATTTGAAGGCCTCGGAAGGTCTACCCTCTGCTTCAGATATTTTTCCTAAGAAAATTCCAGTTCCTGGATTCATTAACTTTGACGATGTTCCAGTTCCAATCGATGGGTTTGTTCAAACAGCCTTGGAATCAGCGATGTCATATAAGACTAAAGACATTCTGTGTTTGGAAACTTTGGAAGGTCAATCTTCTAAAACTGGCAGATTAGGAGAGAAGATAGCTTACAGATACTTCACCGAGAAGCTAAGTGAAGAAGCAGTGCAGTGGGTCAATAGAGATTTTGAGATGGGATTACCCTATGACTTGATCATTAAGAAAAAATCTGAAACGGTATATGTAGAGGTCAAAAGCACCATTTCTGCATCCAAAAACTGGTTCCCAATTTCAAAAAATGAGTGGCAGTGTGCCATAGAGAAGGAAGAATCATTTATCATTGCTTGGGTGATATTGTCCAGCCAAACAAATGCGAAGATTGGCATCTTGAAGAACCCTGCGAAACTTTGCCAACAGAATGTGCTGCAGCTTGCTTTAATTCAGTCACCAAACTCTATTAAACTCACTGAAGTGCCTTTGCATGATTAGCATTTTCTCAAACAAATTACAATGGTAGGATGATTCAATGTGATTTGAGATGAAGTTATATATTGAAGATTGCTGAGCTCAAAGTTGGCATACATTGCAGGAAATACAGTAATGAAGAATCAAGAATATAGAGGGCAGTTTGACTATGTAGTAAACCTCATGAAGGTGTTCTGATTATTGTAATAGGAAGATACTTTAGAAAAGCAGTAAGAAAACTGTCCCAAACAAAACCTTAGATTAATGTAAATATCAGTTGCCGACATGTAACCTTTTTTTAGTTTGTAAATTAATGTACATTTTTCCATATCCTATGTTTTACTTTTCATTCTGCATGCATAATTCACCAAAAAATTTTATATGACATGGAATATTCAACACAAAAAGGTGGACTTCAACTTCCAGATTGCTTGTGGTTCAGAGTCAAACCCCCTATTATGTAGGGCATTATGGGACGGCTTTCTCTTAAAAATTTTATGCTAAAAAACTGCTTTAACAAGCCGTAAAATAGTCGTCCCAAAGACGAAACCTTAATGAGACTTCTGTTCGAATAAATAAAAAAAAAAAAAACAAATCCCAATGGGTAATTCAGCATCCATCTATAATGGCTTCCTGTATTGTGAAAGTGAATCAAGAAAGGCTGTTTAATTACTAGTGTAGTTGAAGGAACATGCTTGTTCCTTTCTTTCAAATATGAAATTGAAGATAGCTATCTACGTAATTTAGTAAATGCTATAGCTGATCAGTGCAATTACAGCTAATTCATTCCAAATAGTTCAAAAGCCAAAGAGGTTGGACGCTTACAGACGCAGGGGAGAAGGAATTGAATCGTCCTTTCTTCAAGCACTCGCTGATTCCCCTCTACACGAGCAAACGACTCCATCGGCCTCCGATCACGAGAAAACGACTCCGTCGGCCTCCGATCCCGGCCACCGATTCCAGTGAACAGAACTTGCCTCCGTGCGAACGAGGCTCTGAGTGCGATCTCAGAGCCTCAGCCGCTTGATCCACTTCATTTGTACGATCGTCCATTCGTCTTCGTTCCGCCATTTGAGAGAAAGGGATATGTTTAATTATTTATTATTAAGAGAATATTGTTAATATTAGATAAAAATTATGATTTTTATTACTAATAATAATTGTTATAAATTTCTAATAAGGGAAAAGCATGTGGCATCGTCATCAAATTAGGTGATTTGAAGGAAGTCTCGGGGCTGATATAGTCCCCCGAAGTCCTCGACAATCGAGCTTAAAAATGCTGAATGTTTATTTGATGACGATTGAATGGAGGCAATAAGTTAAAAATGCTGTCGTTAACGATAAATATTATGTTTGGTAAACACACATCTTCTTTCTTAGAGAAATAGAATATTACAATTTCTGAAAGATAATATCATTATGTAGAGTAGAAAGATAAAAGGAAATTTGAGATGCCACCAACCTAAACAATTACTATAAAATAGTATTTCTCTTTTCACATTACTTTGGGTACTTGGAGTTTAGTATTTTCCAACATAGGGGTGTAAGTAAGACCAATTGGCGTGCTAACGAGCATATAACTCAAGTTTATATTGTCACGAGCTTGAGTACAGCTCCTATATTAAACGAGTTTGAGCTCGAGCTTTATGATGCTCGGTTCATTTGCTCACTAGTTGATTTGATTAAATAATCCCTATTTTTACTCACATATTTCCCAAAAGATTAAGAATGTCATGACGAATGTCATGACGCATCCTTTTTTCACATTTTAGATTAAATCCCAAGATCATGATCGACTCATTTAGAACAGGATAAATAAATATCATTGCTCAAATTCTGCTGCGAGTTGCAATCTTCTTATTATTCTTCTTTAAATGTCGCAGGTCTAATTACGGCGTCCATTTCTTCTTCAAACAATGTTGTTGTTGGTCCAGTCATTGACTTCTCCAACAAACTCTCGTCACAACATCCTCTGCTTACTATCATCAAAACATTCAATAACAGTGAGCTCCTATTATGACTTACTCACCATTGTCAGCACATTCTCCACCAAACTCTCATTGTAACTTCCTCATGATCATTCTGAGAGACCTTGAACTCACATGTCAAGCTCAAGGCATGTTTTTTAAACAATGAGCCGCCATGAGGTATGCCAATCACAAACTATCTCTTTCTTCTTCTTCTTCTTCTTCAAGCACCATTGACATTGATCCCATAAGTGACTTCTCTGAAATGCTCCCATCACAACTCCTCACGATCACATCATACACTCAAGTTTCAAACTCACACATACATCAGATACTCAAGTTTCGAACTCCAAACCTCTTAGTTGGTAGTCAAAGATGTCAACAAAGTTATCAAGGTGAGCTGCATGAGCATGATTTTCTTATTGAGCTGATCAAGAGTTGTTAGCAAAAGATGATCCCTTTTTTTGACAAATCTAATAATAGCACTATGTTGGCCAACTATACTAGTTTGGACATCATGTTCATTTGGGATTATTTTTTATTTTTTCTCTTACAAGAAATTATATATATTTGAAAAATTTGTTTATCTTTATTTGTAAATATATATATATATATATATATATATATATATATATATATATATATATATATATATATATATATATATATATATATATATATATATATATATATATATATATATATATATATATATATATATATATATATATATATATATTTTTTTCAGCCAATATATTTTATTAGCAATATACCTATATAATTTTTTTTTTGTTTTTGATTAGCAAATATATTTTCTATTCTATTTTTGTTTCTAAAATTAAATACCAATGACCATACTAGAAAAGTAGATATATTAGATCCTACCTATGTTAAAAAGGGAGGAGATAACCTAAAAAGGCATGGTTATAATTATTAAAAATTATTATTTTTATTAAATTTAAATTAGAATTTGATTATTCATAGGTTATAATGGAGAAAAAAATTCATGTAGTCGACCCCACATAGTGAGATAAAGACTTGTTGTTGTTGTTATTGTTATAATATACAATTGGTTGAAGTTATTGGAGTTTATTTAAGTGCCTTGAGATATATGTTATACTCCAAAATTATGGTTGATCGAATAGGAATTTTTATGTTGTTAATAATTTCCCATTATTTTTGGGCGTCCAATCCCTTAATGTGTGCCTATTGCACACAAACTTTGAACTATTTCATTAAGGTGCAAAATAATTCTTTGTTAGCTAAATGGATGTTTAAATTGTAGGTCGATTTGATATGTCTAAAAAAACTTATTTAGAGAGGAGTTTGTTGAATTTTTTTTTGAGAAATTATATTTGTTATTTTCATATAGATGTGATATTTAATCATAATAAGTAACACATAATATGATGTAGTGGATTGGCAAAAGAAACAGACATGCAAGAAGGAAATCCAAATCCAAGGAACAAACACAAGCACTAAGCATCAAATACCTTCTCCAACCAGACTTCTCCACTTCTATTACTATATATATAAAACATCACATACTATCAATTGATCTCCCTCCATGTCAATGTCCCTTTTGAACCCCTTGGTTAAACACTCTAAACCCTTGCCAACGCTACTCTGTACCAACAAAGCCTTAAAATATAGTACAAACTCTAACTTTTGGTCAACTTCAATTTTCCTATACAAACCATATTCTAGCTATACATAAACCTTCTCACTTCACTTCCTACTAAACATATATAAGAATGACTTGAGCTGCTTCGGGTCATTTAATATTGTCGCCCCAATTCTAAAAGTAATCTGGATCAAGATAGGTCATGTCTTGCCTATCTACGTTTCAACAATATAAAATTTTCCTGAATTTTCTGATTAAATTTATATTTTTGTAACAAAGAATGAGAATAATTTTTCACCCGTAAAAAGCTTTTTATATAACTTTTTGTATGTTATAGAGACATTGATTCTTAACATTTAGGCATTTTTTTGAAAATTTTACACCAATTTTTTTTAGAATTATGATATTTTAATTGAATAAAAAATAATATGGACTATAAAAAAATAATTATAATATAATTAATGTCTTAAAATAATATTTTATATAATCTCTTATTATTTAGTTATTTTATGAAAATGTGAATCTCTAATTCTTAAGATTGTCTATTGCCACCGTTGAGGCATTCTACCAAATTCTAAGATGAGTTTATTTATGTTTTAATTACTACAATGCAATGCATGATGTACTTATTGATTGAAATGTGAGATTTTAAAGAGATTTGGTGTGGATGAGGAAGTTCTATTCTGATGCTAAATGCATATTATGATGTTAAAGGTATATTCTGGTACTATATGCACATTAAAGTTGTTGAACTCTGTCTGTTCAGAGGCATAAGAGTCAAAGTTATTGAACTCTATTTATTGAAATATATAAGTGTTAGAGTTATTGAACTTTGATGTGATATCAAGCAACAAAGCTGCAAGAACACAAGCTACCTAAGCAAGAACTCAGAATTTTGATATAACAGTAAATAAGTTTTCTTTATTCTGTATCCTTCTTTTTGTATCCAATACTATATATATAGTATGCTGTTGTTCTGCTACCTTAAGCGTAATTAAGTCCAACTTTTAAGTAAAATATTAAATAAAACTAGTAGTAAGAAATGAGTAAAACAGAACGAGTGCGTAGAGTGTGAGGCAATGCGCGTAGTTGTATTGTCTGGTATGCTGCTCTTCTCCTTATGCTATTACAGCACTGCATCAGGTCCCTCCTGCTTAGAAAATTCATGGTCCACATGAATGATGGAAGTCTTTGGTGGATGGTAGGCCGTGATGTCGGAGACATTGAAGGTAGCAGAAGTGTGTATATGAGGTGGTAGTTCCACAATATAGGCGTTGTCGCTGATGCGCTGAAGAATTGGAATTAGCCCAAGCTTGCAAGGGTTGAGTTTTGATTAGGTGCCCACCGAAAAATGTTCTTTCTACATGCGGACCATGATAGGGTCACAGGGATTAAAGATCTGGATTTGACGGTGAAGATCAACTACTTTTTTGTATGTTGTATTAGAAGTAATTAACTTATTCTGGACCTGTTGCAACACATCAGAGTATTGATTAAGTAGCTGGGCTACAATTTTATCAAAACATTTAGGTAAAACAATAATATCAAAGATATGGTTTCGACTTTTTGTATAAACTATGCTTAAGGGGCACTTTTCGGTATAGTAGTTAACAATCAAATTATAAGCAAACTTTGCTTGGCCAAGAAATTCCTCCCACTGCTTCGGGTGGCTCTGTACGAGATAATGGAGCATGCTTCCCACGGTTCGATTAACCACCTCCATTTGGTCGTCAGATTGTGGATGGTATACAGAGCTAACATTGATGGCCATGCGTAAGCGTTTCCACAACTCCTGCTAGAAATGACTGATAAATTTTACGGTCTCGATCCAAAATAATGCTACAAGGTAGTCCATATAGTTGAACTACTTTGTGAAAGAACAGGCATGCCATATTGATAGCATCTAAAGTCTTCTTACAAGAAATAAAACGGGCCATCTTAAAAAAATGTCTACCATGACAATTATAGAATCAAACCCTCTCTTTGTCCTAGGAAGCCCCAAAATAAAGTCAATGCTAATATCTTCCCATATGATTTTGGGTACAGGTAGGGGTGTATAATCTCGTGTTCTTCTTGTTACCCTTGTATTCTTAACATAAAAAACAATGTTCCACTAGACGAACAATGCAGTTTCGGCCAATAGAATCTTGCTTGAAGTTGACTGAGCATTTTTTCACGGCCTAGGTGTGCGGCCAAGCCATTGCTATGAGCTTCCTAGATCAGTTGGTGGAACCACGAAGAGCTAGGAATGCACAAGGTATTGCCTTTAAACACTTAGCCATGTCGAAGTGAATAGTTTTCCTTGGATTGCCCTGAAGAACATAATTGCCAAATACTTGCAAAATCTGGATCAGTTGAGTAGAGTTCCTTTAAACAATCTAGTCCTGTGATTTCAATTTGCAATTGAGTTAAAAGCATTGTTCTCCTGCTAAGCGCATTGGCTACGTGATTTTGACTTCCAGATTTATACTTAAAACAAATGTAAACTTCTGAAGGAATAAGACCCAACAGGTGTGCATTAGATTAAGATTTTTGTGTGTTGATGACTTGTAATGCACAATGATTACTGCACAAAACAAATTCTCTATGTAGCAGGTAATGCTCCCAATGTTTGAGGGTTCGAATCACAACATATAATTCTTAATTGTATACCGTCCATTTTTGTCTTGCCAGAGTTAGTTTTTTGTTGAAGTGTTCAACCAGTTTATTTGATTGTGATAGCATGGCTCCAATGCCAAGTGCAGAAGCATCCAAATCCACTTGGAATGGCAGATCAAAGTTTGGCAATGCCAATACAGGAGTGGATGTTAGCGCTTGCTTGATAGATTCCCAACTACGTTGTTTGTCTTCATCCCACAAAAACTAATTTGACCTTTAAACAGTTAGTTATAGACGCCATGAGGATACTATAGTTGCAAATAAAACGACAATAAAAATTGGAGAGTTTTTGGAAGCTACAAACATTAAATAGAGAATGAGGTCGCAGCCAATCGACGATTGCTTCAATGTTATGGGAATCTGTGGCTATACCTTCCTCCGATATTGTGAAACCTGAGAAATAAACCTTAGTGGTAGCAAACTCGCACTTAACTCTGTTTAGGAACAATTGATGTGTTCATAGAGCTTGAAATATCGATGTAAGATGTCGGACATGGTCGTCAATGGATTTGCTATAAACTTAAATATTATCGAAATAAACAACAAAAAAGTTGTTAATATAATCTTTATGTACCTCGTTCATGAGGCGCACAAATGTAACAGGGGCATTGCACAGCCCAAACGACATCACTCGACATTCATATAAGCCTCGATTGGTTTTGAAGGTTGTCTTCCATTTATCGTCGAGGCGTATACATATCTGGTGATACTCACTATGGAGATCCAACTTGGAGAAGTATTTTGAACTAGCAAGTTTGTCCAACAAGTCTTCAAGCCGGAGCATAGGAAAACAAAACTTAGTGGTGATTTTGTTGATGGCTCGACTATCTATACACATTCGTCGTTTGTTGTCTTTCTTTGGAACCAGTAAAGTGGGAACGGCGTAGGGACTTAAGCTTGGTTGAATAAGCTATTTGTTTAGTAGCTCCTAAACCATCTCTTGAAGGATTTCATGTTCCTTTGTACTCATTTTATTATGGGGAAGGTTTGGAAGATTAGTGTCATGAATCAAATCGATTTGGTGCTAAATTGATCTCATTTGTGGGAGCCCTGATGGAAGTTCATATGGCAAATGTCCGCAAACTGTTGCAGCAAGGATAAACCAGTGCAGTGAATGTGTCCGCAGAGTCGTTAGGTGAAACGTTGGTCACCCAGCAGTGTTCGAAGATGTTCGTGGCGTTGACCTTCTCAGATTTGGAGGTCCCACCGAACTTCCACTGTAAACAGCTTGAAATCAATAGAAAGTTCTGCTAACTACTTGGAGATGGCAATCTGCATCGCCCAGAGTGCGCTTAAGTTTCGATCATCGTTGGAAGCTGCTCGTCGGCTACTCTCCGCCATTGGTGCTAGTCCAGGGTTGGCTTTGATACCAGTTGATGTGATATCAAGCAAAAAAAAACTGTAAGAACACAAGCTAAATAGGCAAGAACTCAGAATTTTGATATATCAGTAAAATAAGTTTTTTTTTTCTTCTCTATCCTTCTTTATGAATCCAATACTATATATATGATATTTTGTGCTTATGCTACCTTAAGCGTAAGTTAGTCCAACTTTTAAGTAAAATATTATATAAAACTAATAATAAGAAACGGGTAAAACATAATGAGTGCGCAGAGCGTGAAGCCATGTGCCCAGTTGCATTGCGTGGTATGCTGCTCTTCTCCTTATGTTGTTACTGCACCACATCAAACTCTATATGTAAATATAAAGTTGACTGAATTTAATAAGTTATAAATTTAAATGAATTAAAAAATAAAAATAATTAACAAAATCTTTTAAATTTTTAATTATAGAAATTAAAATTTCTAATATATGTAAATATAAAGTTGATTGAAGTTAATAAGTTTATTTCATAAAATATTTTTGTCAATTCTAATTATTCTATTTAAATTATTTATAACAAAAATAAATATCATAAATGATTAATGATCATTATAAGTAAATTATAAAATTAATTAAATATAATAGTTTTTATTTAATTACATTAAATCACAGGTAATATTAAATTTTCTAATTAATATGTTTTATTTAATTCATATCAACCAATATTACTATTTTTTAAAAAAATTAAAATTTAGAAAAAAAACTGCCATAGAATGATTCCTGATACCCAGATGGCCGAGGCTTGGTCTTTCTCTCCAGATCAAAACTGAATAACAGCCCCAGATTCCGGGAACTCGCGAGACTATAAAGATGGCGACGGATCGCTGGAGAAGGCATCGACAGTGCCAGAGGCGTGCGAAGGAGAAAAGAGGAGTTTGTAAGTTAGAGCTGAAGGACAAAGGGTTGTTGGTATTCTTTTCTGCCTTTTCTTGTCTATCTCCATAATTTATCTTCTCTTTATGCTCTGCCTACAGCCTTAGGCCTGTCTAGGGTTTGCTTATCCCCATCGCCATTCTTAGTTGCTTTTTTTGGCAGTTTATTGGTTAAATCTACTATTATTAAAGTTTTATTCCGAAAAATGAGTGGCAGTGTGCCGTAGAGAAGGAAGAATCATTTATCATTGCTCGGGTGATAAATGCAAAGATTGGCATCTTGAAGAACCCTGTGAAACTTTGCCAATAGAATGTGCTGCAGCTTGCTTTAATTCAGTCACCAAACTCAGTGAACCTCACTGAAGTGCCTTTGCATGATTAGCATTTTCTAAAACAAATTACAATGGAAAGAGATTATGATCATCCCTCACTCTACAAATTTAGAGCCTGAAAGAGCTGTTATGAATAGTTCCGCCTTAAATTCTCCTTCAGTTTCAGTTAATTCTGTTATTGGTGTGTACTCTTCATCCTCAGATCCGGTTCATGTTCCATCTGTAGCTTCAAATAATTCTCAGTCTGTAATCTTGTGTGGGAAGGTCATTTTATCCACAACAGAGTCACTTCATGACTCGGCTTCAAATATCAAAAAGTGTCAGGAAATACTGTAATGAAGAATATGGAAGGGAGCTTGGCTATGTAGTGAACCGATTGAAGATATTCTGATTATTGTCCTGTTATGCTCAGCAATCTGTGGAGTTAAGGAGACGGAGAATTTTATTTGATCTGTGGCTGCAATTGCACATGCCTCAAGATCATCAGCTGGTGTTTAGTGTTACCAAAGGCTATAGTTTGTTGTTGATGCTCTGTTGGATCACCTTAATTTCAACACGGCATCTTTTCTTCACCTACACTAATTTGCCTCCTGGACACCTTACTGACCTGCGTGCTGCTGCGGTTAATAATGAGAACTTTGCTCGTGTAGCTGTTAAGCACAAGCTCCACCTCCACGTACCTTCGTCATGGTTCAAGTGCTCTAGAGGCTCAGATTCGAGACTTTGTGAAGGATGTTCAAGAAGAACTATCAAAGCTCCCAAAGTTCTTGGTGACATTGTTGAATCCATAGCTGGTGAAACATTTTTAGACAATGATCTTGATACTTGAGTTGTTTGGAAGGTTTTCCAGCCTTTGCTGCAACCTATATATGGTGACCCCAGAAACACTTCTTATGCATCCAGTTAGAGAACTCCAAGAGCGCTGCCAGCAACAGGCACAAGGACTGGAATACAAAGCTTCTCGCATGGGTAATCTGCGCATGCCAAGAGGATTGTCTACGCAGTTCGTGTTAACACCACAGATCGTGGGTGGACTGATGAATGCTATGGGGAGCCAATGCCTAGCGTTAAGAAGGCCAAGGACTCTGCAGCAGTTCTTCCTCTCGAGCTTCTGAAGAAAGTTTATCCTGAAAATTAGAAGCTTAATTGGTGTTTCATTTTAGGTGGAAGTTTTTGGATGGAGATGACTTCAAGGTCTTTCTTAGCTCCAGGCCTCCTGCTATTTGCTCATCTAAAACCTTTTAATTGGCTGTGAGGAATCTTACATTGTGATGGGAGCTTTTCTAGCCGAGAAAGCCAAATGGAATTTTTTTTTTTTGTTGATGTATCAATATGATGAGATGATTTTGTTTGGGATGATTTTTTTGTTGAAGCAAGAAGAAAGCCGTCCCAAATGAAGCCTTAATGTAATTGGCCTGTGAAAGGTCTGTTTTTTTGCTTATGTTTGCCTTTATTTTGGATGGAAAATGCTCATCAGTGAGACTGAGGTCTCATTTGGTTGGATTGTTGGTTAGGTAAAATGGAGGTTTAGAAAGAGATATTGAGAAAAAAGAGTTTAATAAAATGGAGTTCTAATAAAAATAAAAATAAAAATAAATGACTCCTGGATAGTGCTTTTCATAGCCAACAACTGTCTGTCTTACACTTTCATCAATATGCAATAAAATTTGGAGTTAACAAAAAAATTGTGAGCAAGGCCATAACGAAAATCGATTGTAGACATTTCAACAAATAACTAAGATGCAATCCCAATGGAGAACATTGTTGAAGATTTTGTAAAGGCTGTAAACTTAATGGAATGTGCACTTTCTCAAATAAATAAAGTGAGATAAATCATCAAAGAAGCACCCCATTTCAACATAAGAAACTAGATAAAAAAAATAATTGTAGTATTTAAACTTGTAGTTCTTCCATTATATGCATATATTCCTCCAAAGTGAGACTGTGGAGTAAATATTGTGGCTCGTCATTTAAAAAACATGCTTTAGCTTGACTTATGAAATCAAGGTCACTAAAAAGGATCACAAGGAAGTCACGGTGAAAGTTAGATGGAGAAGGTGTCGATGGTATCAAGTAAGGCTTCGTTTGGGACGGCTTTTTTATTGCTTTCTAAAACGGAGTTTTAGTACAAAAATAAAAAATTTTGTACTAAAACTCCGTTTTAGAAAGCAGTAAAAAAGCCGTCCCAAACGAAGCCTAAGTCGTTACAGGAGCTCATTGGAGAACAATTTAATGACAATGAGAGGAAGTTCTGATGCAAGCATTTTAGGGAAGTCACTTATGGGATTAGTGCATGTGATGCTTGAAGAAGAAGAAAGTGTCAGTTTATGAGCGGCATACCTTGTGATGGCACATTTTTTTAAAGGCATACTTGAGTTTGATTTTCGAGTTCGGAAGTCGTAACAGGAGTTTAGTGGAGAAGGTGCCAAAAACTGTATGTCGTGACAGGAGCTCACTGTTGAATCTTTTGACAATGGTGAGAGGAGGTTGCGATGAGAGCTTGTTGGAGAAGTCACTGACTGGACCAACACAACCAATAGCATTGTTTGAAGGAGAAAGGGATGTCAGAATTGGACCCATGACATTTGAAGAAGAATAAGATTGCAACTCACAACAGGATTTGAGCAACCATATTTATTTAATCTGTCATGAATATGACAATCATGATCATGGGATTTAATATGAATCGTTAAAAAATAGGATGCACCATGACATTCTCAATCTCTTGGGAAAAATGTGAGGAAAAAGTAGGAATTTTTCAATCAAACCAATTAGTGAGTGAATGAACCGAGCCTCATGAAGCTCAAGTTCAAACTCAGTTAATATAGGATCTGTAATCTATGCTCAAGCTCATGGCTTGATAAACTTGAATCACGTACTCATTAACACGCCGGATGGTCTCAATTACACCCTTAAGTTGGATGTTACTAAACTCGTAAGTACCCAAAGTAATGAGAATAAAAACTATTATTTTATAATAGTTTTTTAATTTCCTAGCATGTCAAATAAGCTATGTGAGGAGTGTGAGACCAGGCTTTGAGGTCGGCACATTAGAGGGCTATTGAGTGTGTTGGAGAAGATTGAGTGAAGGTCAATGATGTTGTTTGTTGGATCATAACAGGAGTTCGATTGAGGCTTGTAGTGGTGATCGACAAGGCTGAGTGGTCAATTGGATCGGTTGAAGAGGAATGGGAAATGTGTGAAATGGCTCTGTGTTCGAATGAGCTTGGAGGCTTAGTTGTATGGGACGACGAGAAGGCTTCTATTGAGTTGTGGATTTTGGCTTATAGAGGCTCAGTTGCATGGGTCGACGAGAGGGCTTCTATCTATACACATTCGTCATTTGTTGTCTTTCGTTGGAACAAGTAAAGAGGGAACGATGCAGGGACTTGAGCGTGGCAGAATAAGATGTTTGTTTAGTAGCTTCTGAACCATCTCTTATAGGATTTCATGTTTCTTTGTGCTCATTTTATAATGGGGAAGGTTTGGGAGATTTGCACGAGGAATCAAATAGATTTGGTATTGAATTGATCTCATTTGTGGGAGCCTTGATGGAAGTTCATCTTGCAGAATGTATGCAAACTGTTGCAGCAAGGGTAGAACCGGTCGTTAGGTGAAACGTCGGTCACCACAAGTGCATACATTTCATCTGTCTGCCTCTGAACAAGCAGGACAATACAGAAAAGTAGCTTTGTCCTTGGCCTTATGATTGCGGTCTCACATAGTATTAGGAAAAAGTCTTAACCTTCTTCCCTTCCACTCAAAGGGGTATGTGTCCTTGTGGCAATCATACATAACCAAACTGTCATACTGCCACAGACATACCAAAATGTTATGGCACAAGTCCATTTCAAGGACATCGCATAAAACTTCACAAGCATAACTCTTACCGATGGAAAAAGTGACTCTGCACATCTCTTTTACGGGCACTTCCATCCCTTTTTTAACCTAGCTTATTTTGTGCTGGTGTGGATTGCGGGTTGTCTTTAATTGCAGTGCTAGGACCAGCGATCGTGCAACAATGTTTTCAGTGCATCCATCATCGATAAGCAACTCACAGACTTTGCCAATAATGGTATAATTAGTACGAAAGATGACATACATTGGTAAGGATTATGCTATCGTGGAGCTAAAAGAAGCCATTCCATAACACAAACGACTTGGTCACCTTCATCCGCTAAGTGGTCCTCTATTTCTGGTTCCAGATCATCAACTTGATTATCTACTGCCTCGTCAGTGTCTTCTTCCACAAGATGAATCTACGGCCTCATGGGGCACTCATTAGATTTGTAACCCACTTGGAAGCCTCGAAAACATTTCAATGTCGATGGCCTCATGTAGGGGTTCACCTTAGCAGGTAACCTTTGCCTTGGAGGCATTTTTGGATCAGGTGTGTTGGATGGGCCAACTGTAGGTGGCAGAGGAGTGGGCAGCGATCTTGGCATTTGCCTAGTGGACTTAATTCTGGTTGGTTGTTCACTAGGTGTCTATTTGTAATTGAAACTACAGAGGTGTCACGCCAGTTGAATTTCAACCTTGAGGGCAAAATTGACGGCTTCGATAGTGTCCAAATGGGGTTGAGCTCTAATTTGTCATGTATAGAGTCTTTTAATCCTTCAATATAGCAGGCAGCAATCTGAGTGTCGAATTCATGAAGGCTATTGCGGGCACTTAGCCTATAAAACTATTCAGTGTATTCACTGACAGTTCTATTGCCTTGAACACAATGTTGATAACGGACAGAGCTACTCATAACCAGTTGGGAGGAAACGTGCTCGCATTAATTGCAACATTCATGTCCAAGTTCGAACATCCCCCTTGCCTTCCTGATGGCTGTTTTATCTAACCTGCATCCACCACGTGCTAACTCCTTCCTTCAATCAGCAATGACATATTTAACTTGCTTTTCATTTGCAATGTTCATGTACTCAAAGAATGTCTCAATCGCTCTTTCTCAATCTATATAATCTTCGATGTGTAGCCGACCATCAAAAAGTGGGATATCCAATTTAGCATGAAATGGTATTTATGTGTCTTCCCCTCGCAAAATCACATAGGTAATCACATTCTCCTCCTTCCAAATCAAAGTCATGGAACGGTCAGAAATGATTTTTGTCCTCATCGAAATCGGGACTGGGTTCCGCCCTCTGATGCGTTCGATGTCTTCATTGATTTGACCTGCTTGAAGACCCACCGGTGTTCAAAGATGTTTGCGGCACTGACCTTCTTAGATTTGGAGGTTGCGCCAAACTTCCACGGTAAACCGCTTGAAATCAACAGAAAGTTCTGCTAACTGCTTGGAGATGGCATTCTGCATCACCCAGAGTGCGTCTAAGCTTCAATCGTCGTCGAAAGCTACACGTCGGCTACTCTCCGCCATCAATGCTGAACCAGGGGTTTGCTATGATACCAGTTGATGAGGTCCTACAAATAATTTTTGAATTGTTGATTCCTTAATACTTCCCTATTAAACAAGTAGAATGGGAAATATTCAAAAAAATAAAGAATTCATACAAAGGTAAAACTACAAAAAACAAATGAAAATCTAAATTTTCCTTCTCACTTCTAACAAAAAAATATATGGAATTCTTATTTATACATTATGCTCCATAAGAGAATCATGTATGTCCTAAAGAAGAAAAGTGGCTTCATTGAATTTAATAATAGGTTATAAATTTAAATGAATTAAAAAATAAAAATAATTAACAAAATATTTTTAATTTTTTAATTATTAAAATTAAAAATTCTAATATATGTAAATATAAAGTTGATAGAATTTAATAAGTTTAATTCATATAATATTTTTGTCAATTCTAATTATTCTACTTAAATTATTTATAACCTAAATAATATAATAAATGATCATTATAAGTAAATTATGAAATTAATTAAATATAATAATTTTTATTTAATTACATTAAATCGCAGATAATATTAAATTTTATACTTAATATGTTTTATTTAATTCATATCAACCAATATTACTATTTAAAAAAAAATTAAAAAAATAAAATAAACTGCCATAGAATGATTCCTTACGCCCATAAGGCCGAGGCTTGGTCTTTCTCTCCAGATCCCCTGCCCAAATTCCAGGAACTCGCGAGACTATAAAGACGGGAGCAAGAGCAAGTCGAGACAGATCACTGGAGAAGGCATCGACAGTGTCAGAGGCGTGCGAAGGAGGAAAGAGGAGTTTCTAAGTTAGAGCTGAAGGACAAAGGGTTGGCGTTATTCTTTTCTGCATTTTAATTTCTTCTCTATCTCCATTATTTATCTTCTCTTTATGCTCTGCAGAACCTTAGGCCTGTCTAGGGTTTGCTTTATTCTCATCGCCATTCTTCGTTGCTGCTTCGGCTTCGTAGAGATTAACGTGAAACAATGGAGAAACGGGATTTGATGTTATTTTTGCTTTTTGGCAGTTTTTAGGTTAAATCTAGTATTATTAAAGCTATTTTTTTTTGTTTTTCAAAAGACTTGTTAACAGGAGTTCGAGGCCAATCAAGGTGAAGATTTGGTTTTATTAATAATCTAAGATTGGCAACCAATATCACTGTCTCGTCTGATAAAAAAACAGTAATAGCATTGTGTGAGCAGAACATAGAAAGTTTGTTGCTGGGAAAGGCAAGGAAGCAACATTTTTTTTTTAATCCTACACTTGATCAATAAAACTTCCTGCTTTTATTAGTTTGAAATGATTAGTTTTTTTTTTTTAATTCTACACTTGATCAATAAAACTTCTTGATTTTATTAGTTTGAAATAATTACTTTAAAAGAGAATTATTTCATGGGTTTTGTTTTGAGAACAGTTTCTCCTAACTTAATTTACAGGGAAATATCTTTTACATAACACGAATACGGATTCTCATGAATTGTTTTTGGTCTCCAGACTTTTCTTTCATGGACTTCCTAATCTACATATTGCAAATTTCCTTCATATCATCACTACTAAGGCTGAGTTAGGCCACACCGAGGAGCAAATTGAATCTTTTATTGTTGGTAGCTATCAGGTTCCCGTCCTTCCTGAAGGGGAGCCCTATGGGCTTTTTTGGTCTTAGCTAACTTTAACTATGCCGGAGACACATCACAATTGAAAGCTAAGCAACAATATACAGAATTAGCAACAAACCAGTTTTCAAATTTGTGCTGGCCTCCAGAAAATTTGAAGGCCTCAGAAGATCTACCCTCTGCTTCAGATATTTTTCCTAAGAAAATTCCAGTTCCTGGATTCATTCACTTTGACAATGTTCCAGTTCCAATTGATGGGTTTGTTCAAACAGCCTTGGAATCAGCGATGTCATATAAGAATAAAGACATTATGTGTTGGAAAACTTTGGAAGGTCATTTTTCTAAAACTGGCAGATTAGGAGAGATGATAGCTTACAGATACTTCACTGAGAAGCTAAGTGAAGAAGCAGTTCAATGGGTCAATAGAGATTTTGATATGGGATTACCCTACGACTTGATCATTAAGAAAAAATCTGAAACGGTATATGTAGAGGTCAAGAGCACCATTTCTGCATCTAAAAACTGGTTCCCTATTTCGAAAAATGAATGGCACAGCGTGCCATAGAGAAGGAAGAATCATTTATCATTGCTCGGGTGATATTGTGCGGCCAAACAAATGTGAAGATTGGCATCTTGAAGAATCCTGTGAAACTTTGCCAACAGAATGTGCTGCAGCTTTCTTTAATTCAGTCACCAAACTCAGTGAACCTCACTGAAGTGCCTTTGCGTGATTAGCCTTACTAACCTACTGCTGCTGCGGTTAATAATGAGAACTTTGCTCGTGTTGCTGTTAAGCACAAGCTCCACCTCCACGTACCTTCGTCATGGTTCAAGAAGAAGTATCAAAGCTCCCAAAGTTCTTGGTGACATTGTTGAATCCATAGCTGGTGCAACTTTTTTAGACAATGATCTTGATACTTCAGGTTTTTGGAAGGTTTTCCAGCCTTTGCTGCAACCTATGGTGACCCCAGAAACACTTCCTATGCATCCAGTTAGAGAACTCCAAGAGCGCTGCCAGCAACAGCCACAAGGACTGGAATGCAAAGCTTCTCGCATGGGTAATCTGCGCATGCCAAGAGATTTGTCTATGGGTGGACTGATGAATGCTTAGGGGAGCCAATGCCTAGCTTTAAGAAGGCGAAGGACTCTGCAGCAGTTCTTCTTCTCGAGCTTCTGAAGAAAGTTTATCCTGAAAATTAGAAGCTTGGTGTTTCATTTTAAAAAGCTGCTTTAAGAAGCAAGAAACCGTCCTAAATGAAGCCTTAATGTGATTGGCCTGTGAAAGGTCTGCTTTTGGTCAATAAAAGCTACAAGTTGACAGCAACTGTCTCTCTTACACTTTCATCAATATGCAAGAAAATTTGGAGTTAACAAAAAAATTGTGAGCAAGGCCATAAGGAAAATCGATTGTAGACATTTCAACAAATAACTAAGATGCAATCCCAATGGAGAACATTGTTGAAGATTTTGTAAAGGCTGCAAACTTCTAATTTTCATCAAAGAAGCACCACATTTCAGCATAAGAAATTAAATAAATAAAAAATTGACAATTCTCTCAACTATGTTAGAAGTTATGCCAATATGAAAGCAATCGCAGAATAAGCATAGAAAAGGAATCTATTATTTCATATATATATATATATATATATATATATTAACCATGAAGGTTGCTGCGCTCTAATTTGGCATGCATTGCAGGAAATACAGTAATGAAGAATCAAGAATATAGAGCGGAGTTTGGCTATGTAGTAAACCTCATGAAGAAGTTCTGATTATTGTCCTTTTTTTTTTCAGAAATCTGCAGCTGCAATTTACTCCCTTAGAAAAATGCAGAATTGCTTGTTGTAGATGTCAGCTGAAGAGCACATCTAAGTCAATATCAATTTATTTGTTAATTGTATAATGATGGTTGTATATGAAGTAAGAGACTGAAGTTTCAGAATATATTGATATTTAGGTTTTGTTTGTGATAACTTTTTTACTACTTTCTAAAATAGTTTTTTAGCACAATATTTTCTATTCAAAATATTTTTTAATAGAAAGCTATTTTAGAAAAATAATATGAAAATTGTCCCAAACGAAGCCTTAAATTAATGTAAATCTCAGTTGCATATATGGAACCTTTTCTTTAATTTGTAAATTAATGTACATTTTTCCATATCCTATAGTTTACTCTTCATCCTGCATGCATAATTCGCCGAAAAATATTATATGACATGGAATATTCCACACAAAAAGGTGGACTTCAACTTCAAATATTGCATGTGGTTCAGTGTCAAACCCCCTATTCTATAGGGCATGAATGACTTTCTTACGGCTTCTTAAAGTAATTTTTTAGTACTAAAAAACTGCTTTATTAATAAAGCAGTAAAAAAATTATCTCAAACTAAACCTTAACGAGACTTGACCAACCTCTTTCTCTCTTTATTTTTTGTCTTGCAGGTTGTTAGTGAGATCATGATCTTGTTGTTCTTTTGAGATTGGTTTTTTATTTTGAAGGAAAATTTGTATTAGAGGAAAGAAAATTGTGTAATGATATTCTAAAGTAATTGCATGAGAATTAGTTCAAGAGCCATTGAATTTATGCTGAGATTAGTGAAATTCATGATATCATGTTCAAGCATTAATCTCGATGCAAATTCAAAGACTATTAAGTTCATTCTAATACAAATTGAATCATAATAGTTTTGAGATTACTTTTTAATTCTAATTTGTTTTAGGGAAAATCTTTACACACAGATAACTTTGATTGGAATCCCTCATCGAATGAGCTCACAGTAATAGAATAACAACTTATAATACATAAAAGGAGTTTCTAAATATAAAAGAAAAAAACTTATAATACATAAAGATACTAAAATTTTTCATCTAAAGTAGTTTAAAATTGAATGATCTCCAATAATTAAAAATTTTGATTTGACTAAAATGATCTAAAATCAATACACAAATATGGTAATAGTTCATAAATCATTAATGAAATTATACGTAGACATTATTTTCCATAGAATTATTAGAAAACGTCACCAAAACTTGAACAAAGAATTCTCCAAATCATAACAAGACCCTTTGAAGACTTTAGAACAATTCCAATAGCATGTTTGGGATATTTTATTTAAATATGTTTTGAAAATAATTAGTATTGTCGCTCGCCTTCACCTTTGATTATCACAATTATCGCCATTGGTCGTCACCTCGGCCATTGTTGCCACATGCAACCAATGTCAGTTGTTGCCACTACTATCGTTATTATCATCATCTTATAGTCACCACCATCGTCATCTTATAGGCAAATGATATTACATATCCTGTGTGTATGTGTGTGTGTGTATATATATATATATATATAATTTTTTTAATTAAAATACAAACAAAAAAGAAATAAAATAAAAAAAGTGATCCCGAATTAGCAATATTGTAGAGTCGAATACGAAGGACTTACAAACTTTTGCTTCAATTATGACTTTATTGGCCATTATTACTTTATTGGCTATGCCAATGGGGCATGCCTCTCTAAGTCTCCTACCCATGGTCCCCAATTTCCCCACAAGCAGCCATCGTCGCCAGCTAAGGTGCAATCCACACCCGTGATCTTCCCCCAAGCGTCCTATCCTCTTGAGCCGAAGCATAAAGCTTTTGAAGAGCCCCTTGTCTGTGAGGACAAAGATGAATCCTCCCTTGAAGCTTGGAACCTAATCACAAGGAGAAGGAAAAGCAAACTGAGGGCTCCTAAAGACCAAGGCACTAGTCTACAACCCATCCCCTATCCAATTATGTTGACTAAAATAATTAAGGCAATCGAAAAAAAAGAGAAAAAAACGAATGGAAGCGTCACTTCGGGCTGGACCAATGTAGCCAAAACGATGCACTGCTTCGTTCAAAAATGTCGTTCAAACGACGATGCATTGTATATAAAAAAGATAGAAGGACATAAACTGAACACTCACATCCATTTTCCTCTTTTTCTCACCCTTCATCCTTTTGCGACGCCGCCCCTGATCTTCACTGTCGTCGAGCACAAGCCCGCTTCCAATCGTGAAATTAAATTCCCTCCACAGGTAAACCCCGCAGTTAATCCGCCTCCGCCTCTGCCTCTGCCTCCTATTTCATAGACCTGTCAATTTCGGGTTACGGGTCGAACCCGACTCGACCCGTAATTGACCCGGCTTTATTCGGGTTCGGGTCAACCCGACCCGGTTTTATAAACGGGTCGGTTTTCGAAACCCGAAACCGACCCGTCTCGGTTTCGGGTCAACCCGACCCGACCCGGTTAACCATATATGCAGTTATTTAACTGTAATTTAAGGGGAAAAAAAAAACTAAAGTGCAAACAACAAACTACAAAACAGCAATTATAGTCTATTAGTCTTTAAATCTTCAATCTTTGTAGAGAAATACTAATTTACAAGTTGTCAAATTACAAACCATCATTCACAGTTTCACACATTTGTTTTAGTTACAACTTACAACTTACAACTTACAAAATTACAAACTCAATCCGAAATTTCAACATTCAAATTTACAACCTTAATCAGTTAATCTCAAATCAAAAAAATTATTTATACAATTATACATTTATATATATTGAAATGCTCAAATGCTCCTCGAATTGCTCCTCGAAATGCTCCTCGAATTGCTCCTCAAATGCTCCTCGAATTGCTCCTCAAATCTGCAATGACCTGAAATAAAATCAATTATATAGTTTACAAACTCAAATATGTAAAAAAATATATTGCTATGCTCAGATTAAACCTTCAGAAGTTCAGATTCATTAATCATTTACAAATTACCATCCTAAGTGACAATTTATATTAACTTAATATCTGTTCTTCGAATAAGATAGTAAGATAGTATCTGCTATTCTAAGTTAATAAAAATTGTCACTTGGTTGTAAATTGTAATAGTACATAAGATGATAAGAACTTATAGTTATAAGATTCGCACTTTCATCTTAGAAGGTTATTCATCATCGCTTCATTGCAATTTTCAACAGAAGCAGCCTTACAGAATTTTGAACCAAAGTCCCACACAAAGCCTCAGGCCCTCAGGCCTCAGCCCTCAGCCCTCAGGCCCGTGAACTGAACCAAGCAGAAGCAGCCATAAACTGAACTAAACACCAGCTAGCAACGGGTTACAGACTTACAGCAGCCAACAAGGCAACAAGGCAACAACTGAACTAAACAGAAGCAACCTCAGAACTCAGAAGCAGCCTCAGCCCTCACGCCCGAGAAAACAAATGAAGGACAGCAGCATAATAACATAATGCATAGAATGAGAGAAATGTAAAATCCTAACAATGGTTATCAATTACCACAATTAAAGACTACTCAGTATTCACTATTCAGCAACCAGCAACCTACAGGCTAGATTCCACTGAAATACAGAAATACAGAACCACTGAAATAAACAGAAATACAGTCCACTGAAATTTTACAAGCAGCAGCCACTAACAGTTTAAATGATTAACTCATTAACAGTTTAACAGATAACTAGAAATAATTAAAATGTTCAACTAGAATCATCGAATAACTGAACTTTCAGTCATTTCGGCATCAGTTTGGGTGACATGTAAATCAAGGATATCTTCCGTAACTGCATCTAATTCTGTGTCATGAACTACTGCAATAAAAAATAGGAATATGAGATATAGAAAGTAAAACTACTGAAACAGAAACCATAAGCTGAAAAGAAGGTTGAAGAAAAAAGCACCCTGTTCCGCATACAACTAATCCTTTGAACAGACAAGTGCCTCAACAATGTCAGGCTTAAGAGAACTTCGATATTGATCCAGTATTCTACCGCTATAATTGAAACTACTTTCTGATGCCACTGTACTTATAGGAATGCACAAAACATCACGAGCCATAGCAGATATAGAAGGAAACCTATATTGATTGCCTTTCCAGAACTGCAAAATATCTAAATCAATCTCCGCATCTAGATTTGGCTCATCCAAATATAATTCTAACTCTGATTTCCGAGGCATTCCAATCTCTGAATGAAAGGACTGAAAAGCCTGTTCGGAAGGTAAAGTTTTAAAAACAACATAAAATGTTTCAATGAAGAATTAACTAGATAAGTAGAGAGTAGAGAATAACTTTTCTGATGTTCCAAAATCCAACTTAATACCTGAATAAATTGTGACTTAACTATACTTGTAGATGTACTTCTTGATGTTCCAACTTCAGCATTTCGGGATGTACGTGTATGTTGTCCTGATAATTCATTACTTGTTGAACTATAATTTCCAAATAGAGAAAATAACTTTTCTCTAACCTTCATCAATTCTGATTCATAATCACCTTCATATAGTTTTCTATAGCACCATTCAACAAAAGCAAATTTGTACCGTGGATCTAAAATGACAGCTATAGCAAGTATAATAGAAAATCCAGACCAATATTTCTCAAATTTGACTAGCATTCCTGCTGCCATTTTTTTTATGTATTCATGTCCATTTAGGACTTCATATTTCAACGATGCATAAGCAGTAGAAATGCAAGGAAAGTACAAATTAGATGTTGGGTACTTTGATCCAGATATAACACAAGTGATCTCGTAGAAAGGGGCCAAGAATTGCCAAATAGATTCAACTTTATCCCACTCAGCAGTAGTTGGGCAATTCTTATAATTTGAATCACCCAATTCTAAGTGTTGAAAAGCTCGTCGATAGTAAATAGCACTATCCAGCATGATGAAAGTGGAGTTCCATCTAGTTGGAACATCTTGTCGCAAACCTCTCTTCCCTTCTAGACAGCTTTGTTTGATACATTCAACAAACTTTTGCTTCCTCACTTGAGAGCCTTTAACATACTTAATGCTCTCTCGGATTTTAATTACTGATGAATCAACCTCCTTCAGACCATCTTGAACTATGAGATTCACAATATGTGCTGTACAACGAATATGAAAGAACTCACCATCACAAAGCAAAGCACCACGTAAACATAAACGATTTCTTAAAAATTCAACTGAGGTATTGTTTGCTGACGCATTATCCAAAGTAATGCTAAAAAGTTTGGTATCAATTTTCCACTCCATAATCAGAGACTGCAACTTTTCAAACAATGAAATGCCATCATGAGGGGGTGGCATCAAACAAAAGCTTATAATCTTTTTTTGCAAATGCCAATCATTATCTATAAAATGCATTGTCAAACAAATAAAACCATCTGTATTAATAGAAGTCCAAAGGTCTGAAGTTAAGCACACTATACTTGTCAATTTTGCTAACTCTGAACGTATATTACTCTTCTCTTTACTAAATAATTTCATACAATCACTTCGTGCGGTGTTTCTTGAAAACAACTGTAAGTCTCGACGAAGATAAGTTAGAAGAGCTCGAACTCCAACCCACTCAACACACTGAAATGGCAAGTCATGCATAATGATACATGCAATAAACAGGTCACGAAATTCTGACTGATCAAACTTACTATCAGCCATAGAAATGGAGGATTCAGAGTTTGTTTGTAAAATGAGTTGCCCAATATCATGCATATTTCTTTTTTTACAATTTTCCAAGTGTCGTCTTAGATTTGCAGTGCCATTTTTGCTATCACAGAAATATGTCACACCACATTTCTTGCATTTACACCTTTGCTTACCACCATCTTTTGGCTTAGGCAACATCTCAAAGTAACCCCAAACAACCGATGTCATTCTTCTCCGCTTCCTAGCATTAGCAACTTCACCTCCTTCATTACATTGAATGTTACATGGCTCTAACTCTACCACATTTTCAGATGGCCCAACTTCTTCAATTTCATCAATAAAAACATTTTCAGCAATGGTATTAGAGCCCTCCAATCCCTCCATCTATTAAAAATTTTAAGAAGACATCACAAAAAATGAAAAAACCTACTTAACACTTAACACTTAACATTTAACAGTTAACTACAATACTAAATGATCATGATGCCATAACTGCATCACAAAAAATGCAAAAAACCAGTAAATGATAAGTTAAAAACTGCAAAAAACCAGTACATCAGTTTCCAATATTCCATGATTCCATCAGCATCAATAAAAACAAGATTCCCTAACTGCCTCAATGACTCAAAGCTTCTGGCATCAGCAAAAGTTCAAATCGGGCGAAATTAGAGAGTAGAGAAAAATCAATATGTTGGCTTAATCACTTAAACTTAAACACCGTTGCCATTTTCCAACCATATTTGCACAAATTTTTGTAACCCTAGCCGAAAAAAACTGTAGCAAAGAAATAGATTTCACGGGAAAACGTAAATGATAAGTTAAAAACTGCAAAAAACCAGTACATCAGTTTCCAATATTCCATGATTCCATCAGCGATTCAGCATCAATAAAAACAAGATTCCCTAACTGCCTCAATGACTCAAAGCTTCTGGCATCAGCAAAAGTTCAAATCGGGCGAATTTAGAGAGTAGAGAAAAATCAATATGTTGGCTTAATCACTTAAACTTAAACACCGTTGCCATTTTCCAACCATATTTGCACAAATTTTTGTAACCCTAGCCGACAAAAACTGTAGCAAAGAAATAGATTTCACGGGAAAACGAGAAAACTTCAACTTCCAAAAATCTCAACACCATCGAAGAGAAATGGAGTCTTAGAGAATAAATCAATATATGATAAAATGAAGAACACAAAATATCAAAACCTTCATGGCTTCATCTTCTAAACTATCAAAAAATACTAATAGAGATGAGAAACGAGATACAAACAGATTGGGGAATGTGTGAACTGTGAAGCGTATCCGTAGACGCTGTCGTGCCGACGAGACTGAGAGTCGGAGAGGAGACTGAGACTCTGAGAGGCGGAAACTGAGAGAAATCGGAAACCCTAAACAGATGCCAGGAGACGAAATGAGACGAGAGACGAGAGTTACGAGATTAAACAGATGCCAGCTCGCGGCTCGACTGACGCGTGACGGCGTGACGCCCTAAGCCCCTAAGTTTTAATTTTTATGTATTAAATTATTAAAGTCGCGGGTGAGGCGGGTCGATTCGGGTTACAATCGGGTTTTCGGGTTAACCCGGACCCGACCCGAATAACTAAATGGGTCGAAATTCCAGACCCTAACCCGACCCGTTATTTAACCGGGTCAACCCGAACCCGAGAATTTCGGGTCGGTTTCGGATCGGGTTTTCGGGTCGGATCAATTGTTGACAGGTCTACTATTTCACGACTCTCACCGGCAAACAAAAAAAAAAAATCTCTCTCGTCGCATAACACCCGCATCTCCAACCGAACTCCAAACACTTGAATGGAGCTCCCGGCCAGCTCCAGCCGAACTGCAAAATTTCCGCTATATGGCTGCGGGTGAACAGTGGGACGCCAATATTGGCGTTGCACTGTTCATCTCCGCCATTTTTACCTCCACTGAACTTGTCGCGGGAAAAAAAGAGGCGACGGTTACCTGCAAAAGGGTGAAAAATGCGTTCGATTGGAGATGAAATCACGTCATTTTGTAGTTTCCGACATTTTGGAGTGAAAAATGAGATTTTCGGTTGATGATGATCTAAGCCCCTACTGTTCTCGATTTCTGTCACAAAGTCCAACCGCACCTGTATCTCTGTTTTAAAAAACAGATAATATTTCCAATTCTTTTATTGATATGAATATGTCCGTGACCTTAGACCACTCAAAGCCTATTGTCTACTTAAATTGCCTGTCTTGCCCTACTGACATGAAATAATTACCTCCTAGTAAATGAATTTTTTTTAGAGACCTATAATGGTTACTTTTGACCAATTCTACCTCTCATGTTAAACTTTTGACGGTAAAAGCCTTATTTTAATTATCTACAACTGTCTATTTGCCAAATTTGAATACAAAACCTATGTTCTTTCTCCATAAGAAAGTATTCCTCTTTATTAAACTGCCGGAGGTAGGGTTTTTTCCTCCCCCGCCTCCTCCCCCCTTTTGGCTCCCTTCTTCTCCCCTCTCCTCCGGCTCTGCCGGAGGTCTTCCCCTCCTTGTGATTATGGAAGGTGGATCCCTTCTCTCTGCGGACTTTCCTCCGCTTGTTCAGTCTCTGGGAAATCCTGCTAAGTTCACTCCTAAGTACTGGAACCTGGTTTTCGGTCCAGTTACTTCTTCTTCCCCTAAAACTCTTAATTTTTCACACTTTCCTTCTGAACCAGAGATAATACCTTTCTCTAATGAAAAGCTGTCCAAAGGTGGTGAGGACTGGAGCATGTGTTTGGTAGGGTACTCTATCGGTCGTCGCCCATTTTATGAAGCACTGTTGGGAGCTATGAAAAAAACCTGGAGCCTCAAAGGTTCTTTACAGCTCCTTTCTTTAAGTGAAGGTTTCTTTCTTATTAGATTTTCTTGCATGGATGATTTCAACATGGTTTGGCTTTGCGGGGTGTGGTTTCTGCTGGGTAGGCCTTTCATCCTTCAAAAATGGCACCCCAAATTTAAGCCAAAGAGGGACAACTTCGACTCTGTTCCAATATGGGTAAAAATACACGACCTTCCTCTTGCTTGCTGGAACTCAGAGGAGATTTCGAGGATAGCTAGCAAAATCGGTGTTCCAATTGCTGTTGATAACTTGACTGAGCAAAAAACCCGCCTAACTTTTGCCAGGATTTGTGTTCTCGTGGACTGCAATGCTAAGTACTCGGACGAAATTTTGGTATCTTTAGATGGTGACATTGTTACCTTGAAGGTTCAATATGAATGACGCCCCTTTCCTTGTGAGCACTGTAAGTCTCTTATGCACTATTCCTCTAACTGTCTGTTGAAACCTGACATTCCGGGGGAAGAAATGAAAGGAAAAGAAGTCCAATACAACCGTGGTAGGAGTTTCAGTAGAAAAGCAAGGCATCGGAACACGTCTATCTCTATTAAGGTGTCAAAATCGCCTGTACCGGGTCACATTCCTGATGCAAATATGTCTGTTCAAGATACAAATCTTATTCCTTCCACTTCCCATAATGTCCCCATCATCTCCAACAGTATAGGACTTCCTTTACATTACCAACCACACTCCCCTGTTCCCCCTCCGGTTCAAGACCAAATTGTCACTGATGAGACTCAGGTGGAAAGCAAGGAGGTGTCTGAAAAAATTTCTAAGGGGATCCCAAACTTGAACTCTCCCAACGAGGAAGAGGTTGCTTCGACATCGTCTAGTTCATTCCATTCACAAGGATTGGTTCCTTCTAAGGCCATGACTGTCACTTCCCCTAATAAATTTGATGTGTTAAATTTGGAGGAAGAAAATTTTCAGGAGGAGAATACGAACGATTTGGTTGATCAAGAGAGTAAAGAGAGTAAGCTTAAATCCAAAGCTAAGAATAAACCGAACAATTCGGTGGGATCCAAAAACACTGCTAAGGGGAAGCAGGGGAAGAAGCCCCATTCTACAAAATCATAATGTCCATTCCTTCCATAGCTGTGTGGAATGTGGGTGGGTTTAACAGACCCGATAAAGTGCTTAGCTGTAAGCGTCTTTCCCAGTCCTTCAAACTGGATATGCTATGCATTCTTGAACCAAGAATTCATGCCCAAGCTTTTCAAGACCCTTTTTTTGAGGTTTCTCACTCTATCTTCCCCAATGAAAAAAGTTTTCACAATTTTGGATTTTCTAATTCTGGTAGAATATGGATCAAGTGGGACGATAACAAAGTGCGGTTCTCTCCCTCACACATTTCTTCTCAGATTATTTCTGGGACTGTCTCCATTGCCTCTCTCTCTCTCGAAGTTTCAACTTTCTGTTGTTTACGCTTCTAACAGTGCTAATGAGCGTAAGGAGCTTTGGGATTCCATAGGGAAAATTGCTCCCCCTGTGGATATTCCCTGGGCTTTAGTGGGGGACTTCAACTGCTGTCGTTTCGCTTCTGATAAACTGGGTGGCCATCCTCTAACCCAACCTGCTCTTTTTGACTTCAATCACATGATCTTTGTTAACAGTCTTATGGACCTACATTCGGTTGGGAGTAACTTCACTTGGTTTAACCAACGATCTAACAACCCCATTCACATTAAGCTGGACCGGATGCTTGTGAATGACTGCTGGTTAAAAGTCTTTCCTAATTCCTACTACTATATTCAAAGTCCATCAAGTTCAGACCACTGCCCTATAATTGTTCATTCTGGTTCGTTGGAACAGGTCAGGCACATATTTCTTTTCAAAAACTACTGGACAAATATTGATGGCTTCTGGCACATTCTCTTAAAGGCTTTCTCTGCCCCTATATCTGGTAACCCCATGTCTCATCTGTGTTTTACTCTTAGGCAGTTGAAAGCTTGTATTAAATGTGAATCTTGGGCTACTTATAACCTGGTTAGTCGGCATATGGATAACTTGCTTAATACACAAAGAAATCTTTTAGATACATTACATAGTGATCCTCACAATCCTAATGCCAATCTTTATCTTAAAGAGACTAATGCTAATTGCACGCTTCTTGGATCATACAAAGGGCCAAAGTTAATTGGTTGAAGCATGGGGAGGATGACCTTAAATTCTTATATGGTAAAATCAGGTGTAGGAGGGGCAGCTCCAAGTCTGTATGTAACCTCCTGGCGGCCTCCTCCTCTTCTTCTAGGAATGAGGTCATTGCTACTATTATCCAGTACTTCCAATCACTCTACAACCCTCCTCCCCCCATTCTCTTTAACATTGGTTTATTTCCTACTGGCTCTGTATTACCCAATTCTTATATTAATGAGCTTATTTCTGTTGTGAATGATGCTGAGATCAAAGATGCCATTTTTAAGGGTTCCTCCATGTCAGCCCCGGGTCCTGACGGATTCAACTTCCACTTTTACAAAGCTACTTGGCATATTGTTGGGCCTATGGTGTGTAAAGCTATTAGATCATTCTTTTCTAAAGGGTACTTGCCTAATGGAGTCAAAGCTACTGCTCTTGTTATTGTCCCTAAACACAAGAATGTAGTAAATATCTCTGATTACAGACCTATTGCGCTTTGTAATATTGTTTACAAGATTATTGCTAAGGTCTTAGCTTCCAGGTTAAAACTAATTATGCCGGCCATTATTGAGGTCAACCAATCTGGTTTTTTGAAAGCAAGGATCTCCACAGACAATATACTGCTTGCCAGTGATATCCTGGCCACTGTGGGCAGGAGGGGTGGTGCTCAAATTTTTTGTGCTAAACTTGACATTAAAAAGGCTTTTGACTCGGTATCTAGAGAGTTTGTTTTAGCTAGGCTAGCACAAAAAGGCTTCCCCAACATTTTCACAAATTGGATTAAAATGTGTATCTCTGATGTTAATTTTTCCATCATTCTCAATGGGGCGTTGGAGGGATACTTCAACTCATCTGCCAGATTGAGACAAGGCTGTCCTCTCAGTCCCTACCTTTTCTGTCTTGTCATGGATGCCTTCTCAAACCTCTTAGAGGGGAGAGGTTTTAAAGGTATGTATGTGGATAATTTCAAGCTTACTCACCTATTATATGCGGATGACGTCCTAGTGTTTGGAGAGGCTTCCACTGATAACTGTCATAAACTGGCCAATATCCTCACGGAATTTGGTAACACCACGGGTCTTCACATAAATTTGGATAAAAGTGCAATCATGTTCCCAAAGCATATTAAGAATCAACAAGCTGTTTGCCAGACTCTTTCTATCCACAATACTATTTCTAAGATCACATATCTTGGGATTCCATTGTCCTTTCATAGGCTTAAAATTAAAGGCTTTATTCCTCTTATGGATTGTGTTTCCAACAAAATGAACGGTTGGAAGGCCAATTTGTTATCCTTTGCTGGGTGTCTTCAGTACATTAAATTTTCTATCCAAAACACTATAGGCTACTGGATTCGTGGATCCATTTTGCCTAAAACGGTGTGTAAATTCATTAAAAAGGCGAGCTCTAGATTCTTATTTTTTGGGGACTCCTGACAAGCAAAGAAATTGCATATGATATCTTGGGATGCTATCTGCCGTCCCAAACTCAAAGGGGGATTAGGTATTCAATCTATTAATGCTATTCATTATGCTTACAATTGCTCTATTATTCTTATAATGTACAACACCAATTCTCCTCTATCTACCTGGTTATTGAAAAAATATACTTCCCCGTGGCGCCCCCCGCCACCTACGACTTCAATTTTCTGGAAAGCTTTGTGTAAAACTGCTACACAGGCTAAGGTGAATTTTAAATTTAGAGTTAATTGTAACTCTCCAATTTCTCTGATTTGGGATCACTGGTGCTTCAATATTACCTTAAATGAATTCACGGGGGGGGGGGGGGGGGGGGGGGGGGGGGGGGGGGGGGTTCATTATTGTTTCCTGACTGTCTTCTGAGTATGTTTTCTGACGGTATCTGTTGGCAATTCCCTGCTATTATGCATGTGCAGTTAAGAAATCTTATTTTGGCTGGTAATGGCTATGATGGTCCCTGCTTGTTGTGGCATAATAAGGCAAATTCTAAATTTAGAGACTTTATTGGCGAGTTTTACTCGGAACTTCAGAATACCACTTGGGGTAAGGCTGTTTGGCACAAGGGTCATTGCTTAAAGCATACTGTTTTTGTTTGGATGGCTATGGTTGGGGGCCACAAAACTGCAGATGCTCTTAATGCTAGGCATATTTTGATCCCTAAGAGAAGCAGTTTATGTCACACTTTTGAAGAATCTGTTTCTCACCTTTTCTTTGACTGCTCTTATTCTTACTCTGTCTTGCTTCCTGTCATTCCTGACTCTAAAGCTCTTCTTATGAGACCTTCTTTGCTGCATCTTTATGCTTGGGTGAATGCCAGTTATAAGGGAAACTCTTCTGTTAAATTTTTTTACAAATTTATGGTTAACTGCACCATATACTGCATTTGGAAGGAGAGAAATTTGAGAAGATTTGGGGGCAATATGCAAAGCTCTACTACCCTTGCTTTGGCTATTAAAAGAGTGGTTTTTGAAAAGGTGATTAAATGGAAAAATGCTACAGTGTTGCTGGATCGGCTTTAATCAGGTTGGAATTTTGCATTAGCTGGGTTAGACCTTATTTTATGCAGCAGGTTTTGGCCCTCCTGGACGATGATGATGCTCCTATCTGCTGCTCCCTTGGACGTCTTCGGGCAACCAGGGAATCGTGACCCTTCGAATTAAATTTTTCAATTCTGAGTCCAGGTGGTTAAGGGCTATGGAGCTTTTGGCCTGAATTGCTTTTCTTTCTTAGGCTTACTTTTAATTCTGTTGGTATATGTGGGCTCATTGTCTTTTTTTCATGTGCTTGCCTTTGTATTTTTTTGTCATTTTGGCTGGCCAGTTATAGGGATTTGAAATGTAATCTCAGTTTTGGGTTTTAAATATACGAGCTTTGCCCAAATTTTCCCTAAAAAAAATCCCTCTTTATTAAAAAATCAGATTTTCTAATATCAAAATATTCCATTCAAAAATCAGATTCTTTTTTAAATGCAGATTTTTCTTAAATGGGCATATTTTATTACATTAATTTTAATTGTAATAAAAGGCAAAATTTTATGAAGAAGCACGGTTGTTATCGAAATTAAGGAAAAAAGCGTAATATGGGAATAATTTTAAAAGCAGCATTTACGCCATTTGGTCAAGCGTATTGATAGAATGCGCCAGTATTAATCGCGCATTTAAACAATGCGCCAATACTTAAAGCGCATTCTTAAGAATGCGCCACACTTTAAAGCGCATTCTTAAGAATGCGCTTTAAAGCTAGGCGTATTATGTGGTTCCCCTAAATGCCAACTCACGAAACATTATCCTTTTTGGCGTTATCGCCGACCATATCCATTTTTTCAGGGTAGATAATGCGGGTTGGTTGGCATTCATGAGTGCATTCACTTAATTAGTGGTTGGGAGTGTTGGGAGTTATACGGGAAGCGCCTTTAAAAGGAGGAGTATGCTGAAGATTGGTAGTGCAGAAGGTTTCATTCCTTGAATTCAGAGAGAAAGAGAGGTAAGTGAAGTTTTATTTAGTTTTTTTTTTTTTTTGAATAATTTTCTGAGTGTTTAGTTTATAAAGATTTTATATGTAATTTGTCGAAAGATTTGTATGATTAATTTTGGCCGATGAATGTGCATTGAAGGAGTGATATTTGCTTAAATTTGTATTGTGTTTATTATTTTTTTAGTTAAGATGTTTATTCTTATTAGTTGAAGGTGTTAATATTTGTTTGGAGAACTTGTATTGGACTTGGTACTATTAATTTTACATTATCCTTTAATTAGAGTTGGTACTATTTAAGTGCTATCGATTTTACGTCGGTTCTGATACATAGTCCTACTTCCCTGAACAAGTCTCAGAAAAGTCTCCTACATCTACTGTCGTGCAGAAGGAGGTACAAACCACGATCAGAATTCCTCAGAAAATTCTTCTCAAGTAATCAACAAATTTAACTTTCCTTGGAATTTTGCCTCCTACTGGCATATCCACCAGCGCTCTGCTTCCCCATCTAACAGAAAAACTGCCAACGATACTTTCTTGTCCGACGGACACTGCATACCGTCAAAAGTCTTCTCCAACCTCCTCAACCATTCTTCAGCTGCTCTGGGCTCAACAGTGCCCTCAAACCTCGGAGGTTTCAATCTCAGAAACAAATGCAGATGTTTATCTATATCCTCAGATCGTACAGTAGAGGCTCTACTCTAAGTCTCGCTCATCATCTGAGCAACCAATGTAGCAAACTGGAGGTTTTTTTTGTACAAACATAAATTGAAAATTTAAGGATTTCACAATCTACCCACCTTAAGAAAAATGTCGTCCTCGACATTTTCCTTAAGGGCTCAAAAAAAATCGATATAAAACAAATACATCCAATCAAAACTCAAATCAAATCAATCAAAATCAAAACTTGTGGAAAATCATACATACACTCATACAGTTCATTCGATCACATGTCATTCACTATGCATGAAATGTCATGTCAATCAGTCAGTCAAATAAATTTCTTACCAGTAGAACTTTCAGGTAGTTGTTGATCTTCATAATGCTGTAAATTGTATACACGTGTGGCATCACCGGAGTATGTGCAGTAGGTCATGGTGCAACGGTCTCCCTCTGACTATCACTAACAGCTCTATCATTCGTCTTGTTTGTTGATCTTTCATTATATGCGCTTGAGCCAACATTCCTCTGTCCTACAGTACGTCCAGACTATCCTGTACCAGAATCAATTCTTCCTCCAAATCCTTTCTGAGGACAATCTGCTACTCTATGTCCTTATTGTCCACAACGAAAACATTGTCCCGTCAATAAATAACACTAACCTGCATGACGTCGACCATAATGAATGCACTCACTTTAGCTACCAGAAGATGCTACTGATGCAGGTTCACTTGAATCGCTATACTTACTTTTCTTGTCTCTATCTCTTTCTCTACTCGGTTCATCTCTGCTTCTCCAACTACTGACATTATATCTTGATGCTGGTGTTGCCAAATCAATCTCTATCAGTCTGGCCCATTCCATCAAATCAGAAAACTCATTAATTCGTAATGGTACTAGAGGGTGTCTCAGCTCTCTATTTAATCATTGCAGAAATCTATAGCATTTTCCTTCAGCATTAGGGATCAAATGAGAAGCATACCGAGCAAGTGCAGTAAACTCAGCTTCGTACTGCATCACTGTCTTGTGTCTTTGTTCCAGCTTAATAAAAGCTTCTTGCATTTGTCGTTGGGCTGACGGAGTGTCACGACCCAACCCGACCAAGACGGATCCCGCTCGCATCGGGCCACGACAGAGCCAATAATCCAGGATCTGGTTTTGGAATTTACTTCAGAACTTTCTTCCAAGTATAACACAGACAGAAAAATACAGAGCTACTATAAACATCCAAACACAGCACAGTTCATCTATCTTTTCTTTCATCAAAATAATCATATATAAATACAGTGCATGGCTTCAGACAGAAAGAACAGAACAGAACAGAAAAGCCATGACTGTACAAAAATCAAAAGTATCAAGTACCTAATCACATATCAGACTCAGAACGTCTAGTCCAAGACATCCTTCCCTTTCCAGAACCTAAAAACCATGCAGAAAATAAAGATGAGCTAACAGCTCAACAAGACATCAATCACCGATCAGAATCTTTAGAAACTCACACAAAAACATATCAGAATAATAATCACCAAAAATTTAGAAACTCGTACCGAATTCGTATATGAAACATAAGATACTTGATCAATCCATAATCAGATTATAGATACAGAAGAACTGAATTTCGAAAATAGAACAGATCATAGAATGGCCAGAAATCAGATAATTCATATTTCATCTCAAAATTCAGAATAGCTATTTAAAACTTTCGAATCATAAAGCAGACAAAATTGTACGGAAACCAGAGATCAAATAATTCACAGAACAGATTCAGATGTCCCTGACACAGACAGAATCTCGACGGATTCTGGCCCCTTATGCCTCCCTTCCCTGACACAGACAGAATCTCAACGGATTCTGGCCCCTTATATCTCCCGTTGTGCTTATAGCACCAGAACAGAACAGATATCCAGGTTCCGGAACATTTTCAGATTTCAGAGCTCATTTCAGATTTCAGAATTCCCTGACCCAGACAACAGAATCACATAGGATTCCGGCCCCTTATAACTCCCTTCTGATAGCACAAACACATCAAACATTCAAATCATCTCATTTCAGAAATTTAGAAATCGTATGAAAATTCAGCGGCATAACGGTAGTATACAGAATTTACACAAAATTCACAGATCCAGAAATTTACCAAATTACCACAGAACATTCACAACAATATTATAAGACTTTCATTGTACTGATAAAACATTTTTTAACATCCTGATAATTTGTAGTTCAATTAAAACACCGCAGAATCTAAAATATCCGGTAAAAATCTTCCATAAAATACTCAAAACGTGCATAATTATCATCTCAGGGATATACCAAAAGTTACGCGGTAAAACCTTTGTCAGAAGAAAATAATACCAGAAATTCGCTGATGAAATAAAATCCGGAACAGAAAATGTGTCAAAAATCTCGTTTCTGAAAATTGAGAAAGGCGGAATGTGCCTTATCTTGAGTCGGTCAACTTCTCTAACTGTCACAACGGACGAAAACAAACCGGAGTCGCTCAAAAATCCTCTTTTCCTTCGTTTTTATCTCTCCTATACGTCCTTTTCTTTCCAAAAATATCTCATTTCCATTTATATCAAGACTGTTCGTACCTGACGATCGCAACTTCGTCTCGGACGAACTAGGCTCTGGACGAATTTCGTCCAGACGAATTTAATTACCATCACGGACGACTGGGCTCTGGATGATTTTCATCCAGACGATTCGAATTTCGTCCAGACGAACCATGCTGCCATAAATGTTTTCCTGCACAACCTGTACCGATCGTCCCGGACGATCTAACTTCGTCCGGACGAACCTGGGAGCAAAATGGTCTTTACAATCTCCCCAACTTCAGAAAAATATCGTCCTCGACATTACCAAACCAAAACTCAGTCAGAAAAGAAACGGATATGCTTGCCTCATGTCTGACTCCTTCTCCCAAGTCGCTTCTCGTGCTGTTCGGTGCTTCCACTGAACTTTAACCATAGGAATTTGTTTACTTCTTAACTTACTAACATCATAAGCCAAAATCAACTCAGGTTCTTCTTCATACCTCAGATTCTCCTGAATCTCCACTTCATCAACAGACAATTTCTTTCCAGAATCAGATATCCACTTTCTCAAAGTAGATACATGAAAAACATTGTGTACATCAGACATCTGATCATATAGTAATAGTTTGTAAGCAGACTTATCAATTCTTTCAAGGATTTCAAACGGTCCAATATACCTTGGACTAAGCTTGCTCACCCTTCCAAATATGCTGACTCCTTTCATCGGACTGACTTTGACATACACAAAGTCATCAATCTGAAATTCAACAAACATGTGCTTCAGATTGTAATACTTCTGTTGTCGATCTTGTGCAGCTTTCAATCTTTCTTTAATCAAGTTAATTTTCATAATAGTTTCATCCACAAATATAGCACCCATTTCTTGTCTATCTCCTACCTCAGACAGAGTCAAAGGAGTTCTACACTTCCGGCCATACAAAGTTTTATAAGGTGTCATACCAATATTGGACTAAAAACTGTTATTATAAGCAAATTCGATCAAAGGAATATGATCTTCCCAGCTTCCTCCAAAATCCAAAACACATAATCGCAGAAGATCTTCCAGTACCTGGATAGTCCTCTCAGACTGTCCGTTAGTCTGCGGATGAAAAGCCGTACTGAAATGCATCCTCGTACCCAATCATTGCTGAATACCCTTCCAAAGTCTGGAAGTAAACCGTCCATCTCGATCAGACACAATCACTTTAGGTACACCATGTAATCTGACAATCTCCTTCACATATATTTGTGCCAACTTATCCATCGGATCCGTCTGCCTGATCGGAAGAAAATATGCATACTTCGTCAATCGATCCACAATCACCCAAATGGCATCGTGCCCTTGCCTTGATCGAGGAAAACCCATGGCAAAATCCATCGTTACCTCCTCCCATTTCCACTCAGGGATAGGTAACGACTGCAAAAGACCTCCTAATCGCTGATGCTCTGCCTTCACCAACTAACAGGCTTCGCATTTCAAAACAAAATCTGCTACATCCTTTTTCATTCCAGGCCACCAGAACAAACTCTTCATGTCTCCGTACATCTTGCCACTTCCCGGATGAATCGTATAGCCTGAATGATGAGATTCGTACATAATCTCTTTCCTCAAATCTCCAAACACAGGAATCAACAACCTATTCTTGCAGAAGAGAACACCATAATTAGAAACTCGAAGTTCAAGTTTCTTACCAGATTCAATTTGAGCAATCAACTTCAAATAATCGGAGTCTGACTTCTGAGCTTCCTGAATCCTTTCTTCCAGGGAAGACTGAATGTTCATCTGAGTCAAAACACCAGAATCCGCACCAGTAGAGAAAATCACTTCTGACTGTAATCTTTCCATGTCTCGTATCAGATACTCATCAGAAGTGAGCTGAATACTTAATAATCTAGAAGACTTCCTGCTCAAAGCATCTGCTACCACATTAGTCTTGCCAGGCTGATACTGAATCGTCAGGTCGTAATCCTTGATCAACTCAAGCCACATTCTTTGCCTCAAATTCAGATTCTTCTGAGTGAATATGTACTTCAAGCTCTTATGATCCGTAAAGATCTCACACCTGACGCCATACAAGTAGTGACGCCAAATCTTCAAAGCAAACACAACTGCAGCCAACTCCAAATCATGCGTCGGGTAATTCCTTTCATGTGGTTTTAACTATCTCGAAGCATAAGTAATTACCTATCATGCTGCATCAGAACACAGCCCAAACCTTTCAGTGAAGCATCACTGAACACCTGAAATCCTTCCGTACCTGACAGAAGTGCTAACACTGGAGCTGAAGTCAAATAATCCTTCAACTTCTAAAAACTAGCCTCATACTCCAATGTCCAAATAAAAGCTACTGAATTCTGAGTCAATCTCGTCAGAGGCGTAAAAATCTGAGAAAATCCCTTCACAAATTTTCTATAATATCCGGTCATGCCTAAGAAACTACGTACCTCAAATACCGTAGTTGGCCTTGGCCAATCAGCAACAGCTTGAATCTTCTGGGGATCAACAGAGATACCTTCACCGCTCACCACATGCCTCAGAAAAGAAATGCTCTTCAGCCAGAATTCACACTTGGAAAACTTAGCATATAGTTGATGCTGCCTCAAAGTCTCCAACACAATGCTCAAATGTCTGGCATGATCTTCCTCAGAAGTAGAATACACCAGAATATCGTCGATAAAGACGATCACAAACTGATCCAGATACTCCATGAACACTCTATTCATCATATCCATGAAAATAGCAGGTGCATTGGTTACCCCAAAAGGCATAACCAAAAACTCGTAGTGCTCAAACCGAGTATTGAAAGCTGTCTTCAACACATCCGCTTCCTTCACCTTCACCTGATAATATCCAGATCTCAAATCAATCTTCGAAAATATAGAAGAGCCAGAAAGTTGATCAAATAAGTCATCAATCCGTGGTAATGGATATTTGTTCTTGATCATGACTTTATTCAAATCTCTGTAATCAACACACATACGGAGTGTTCCGTCCTTCTTCACAAATAGTACGGGTGATCCCCAAGGAGAAACACTAGGACGAATAAATCCTCTATCCACCAACTCCTTGAGCTGAACTTTCAACTCAGAAAGTTCCTTCGGTGCCATCCTATACGGAGCTTTCGATATCGGAGATGTACCTGAAAAAACATAAATAGAGAACTCAACATCTCTATCCGGAGGTAAGCCAACCAACTCCTCATGAAATACATCAGAAAACTCCCGTACAACCGGGATATCAGAAAGGGAACCCACCTCTAGGTTCATATCCCGTACAAAACCAAAAATACCGGGCAACCCTTCTTCCACATTATTCTGACTTCCAATACAGAAATCAGACAGGATAGAATACCTCGTAATCCTTGGAATACACATCTTTATCCATCCATAAGCAAGTTCACTTGCTTCTTCAAACAGTCAATCTGAGCCTCATATAGAATCAGCCAATTCATACCCAAAATCACGTCATAAGAAGAAATCGACAACAAAATTAAACTCGATTTCAACTTCTTGCTAGAAATATTAATCTCACAAAAACAAAACTTTCGGGCGATCAAATTGCTTCCAGTCGGCAAAATAACAGAAAGAGAAATCGGTAACAAAACAGAATTCAGACGCAAAGCATCAAAACAACGCTCGAAAAGAAACGAGTGACTGGCTCCAGAATCAATAAAAACACGACATGGCTGATCAGAAATATAAATCGTACCTGTCACCACATCTGGAACGTCTCAAGCCTCCTGCTGACTCAAACTGTACACACGTGGCTGAACAGGAGCTGAAGCTACTAAACTACTAGGCTCCCTCTAACTACCAATGGGTGGTCTTCGTGCCACAGAACTTGAACCACCACCTCTACCATCAGAGGATCCTTCAGTCACAGTGCGTGGAGGAACAGTCCTCAGCCTTCATGCTGAACCAACAGGTCTAGTATCAGATCGGAACTCAGATCGTCTATCAAATCCAACCTGTTGACACTCTGCAATCTGATGTCCTGGCTGACCACATCTGAAGCACTGACCAGTCATCCTATAACACTGGCCAAAATATCATCATCCACAATTTTGGCACACAGGTGCCCCACTGATAGATCCAGAACTGGTCGTACTGGTAGTGGCAGTACCAGAGAATTCTGACAGTCCACTCCTCCTGGAGTCTCCGGAAACAAACATCCTCTTGCCAGAGGAACCACTGCTAGAAGTATCACCCCCGAACCTCTTCCTACTTGCAGTCCACCGCTGCTGAGTAGCCATCAGATCATTCTCTATCAAACGAGCTCTCTCCACAAGCTCAGAGAAATCAGAAATGTGAAATGGCACTAGGGGCTGCCTCAGACTATCTCATAGTCCCCTCAGAAATCGATAGCACTTCTCAGCAGAAGTACTCACCAACTGCGGAGCATATTTGGCTAAAACAGTAAACTCGGCCTCGTACTGCATTATAGTCCTACTTCACTAAACAAGTCTCAGAAAAGTCTCCTGCATCTGCTATCGTGCAGAAGGATGTACAAACCACGATCAGAATTCCTCAGAAAATTCTTTTAAAGTAATCAACGAATTTAACTTTCCTTAGAATTTTGCCTCCTACTGGCCTATCCACCAGCGCTCTGCTTCCCCATCTAACAGAAAAACTGCCAACGGTACTTTCCTGTTCGACGGACACTGCATACCGTCAAAAGTCTTCTCCAACCTCCTCAACCATTCTTCAGCTGCTCTGGGCTCAACAGTGCCCTCAAACCTCGGAGGTTTCAATCTCAGAAACAAATGCAGATGTTTATCTATATCCTCAGATCATACAGTAGAGGCTCTACTCTGAATCTCGCTCATCATCTGAGCAACCAATGTAGCAAACTAAGTTTCATTTATAATTTCATATGTTTTACCGGATAGCTTATATGATAAATTGCACATCCATGTCACTGCCTTGCCCGAGTCTATTAAGATAAATTTTGGGGCTTCCATTTTTTTTTTGAAAAAATTTATTTATTGAGTATAAGATAAATTTTATTTTGTAAAATTAGTTATTTTAAAACTAAAAGATAAATTAGATTTAAATTTGCAAAATATAATGAAAGCATGTATATGAGAGAAATTAATTTTCAGCAAGTAAAACATGATCTTTATTCCTTTTTGAAGAGAAAATTATTTGAAGTATAATTAATTTTATACAGTGTACTTATCCGTTAATGATAATTACTTGAAATGAAGAACTAAAATGTTGCTTCCACCCTTTTTAAATTTTTTCACAAATTAAAAAAAAAAAAAAAAACTAAGCTTGACTGCTAAGGATCTTCTAAATAAATGTTTTTCCTTATTATTTTAGGAGAGGAAAAAAATAATAAATATTGTTCCTTAGCTAAAAACTTTATGTTCTAGAAGAGCATTCCGAAATTTTTCCAAAATAAAAAGAGAATTTGATTGGTGGATATATCAAGAGATCTCCTTTTTCATTCAGATTTTATTGGAATTTTTTATGAGATATTTATAAGTGTAAAGAATCAGGTGATTATTTTTAAGAGATTTAGGAAAGCATGAACTGATTTGCATAGCTGTTAGTTGTAACTTTGATTTTCTATGCAAATCCCCATCTATAAATACTATTTAAGGCAGAGAGAGCGAGAGAAATATATACATGTAGGGGATGAATTTAAAGAAAAGTTTTAAGTTTGGAAGACGCAGGATAAGGTAGGAAGAGGAGAGTTGAGAAGAAAAGAGTTCTCGAAGAAACTTCTCAAACAGTTCTTGGATATCTCATGATAGAAAGATTAGACCGAAGCTTATTTGTGCAATAGTGGCAGCAAGTGTTAGTATACAATCTGCATCAACTAAATAGTACAAAGTAATGCTGGTTATGCAAGATGACATTTTTAATCTTACAAAAATATGGAAATCTTTTAAATACAATAGACGCGAGAGTTAGAGTTTTATTTTTAATATTTTCTTTGTTAAAAGCAAAACAAAAATAAATAAATTTGCAAATTTAAATAAGAAACAGCTAGGAGATGTAATATCAGCATCAAACGAATTTGGTGCCAATTAATTGAAGTTTTCAATAGTGTACCGAGTGATTGGAAAGTCAATATAAGAACGCACATAAATGACAAATGCTAAGGCCATGAACTTAGGACATGTATTAGATAATTTTTTTTTCAAATAATTAACGTTTATAATTTTAAAAACAACACAAGTATAATGTAAACCCTAAACTTTAGATTGTTTTCCCTTTTTTATTTTTTAAACATTATTGTTTATTTAGTGAGTATTTTAGCGTTTCCTATTTTTTCAAATAAATAAAGTTGATTGAAAAACACTCAAAATAACTTTTCAGTATTTTGAATGCTTCTAAAATTCAACTATCACTATTGGCTAGAACCATTGTTGTTCCCACCAATCCAAAGAAGTCGCCACCCGCCCCACAGAAACCTTAGTTAAAAGTTTTGATTTTTTTAAAATTTTAATTTTAATATTAAATGTTCATAAAAAATATTAATTTATATCATTCTTAGAAAAATAAAATTTACCTTTTGTTGTTCTTTTGAAATATAAAACCACTGAAGCAATATTATTTTTAAAAAATTTTATATGATTCATTATTGAAATAAATGTGAACTCAAATATAGAATAAAAAAAGGAAATTATAGAAAGTATGCATGTAGAGCACTTTTTATTTAAAAAAATTTATATAGCAGATATGGATTTGGATATTTCATTAGAATTTCGAAAAACAAATTTTAAGAATAGGAAAAAGTAATAAGAAAAAATCTGATTATAGAGGTATCCAGAAGAAATCATGATATATTTAGGAGAGATTTTATTTGATATCTGCAAGAGATTAATCTTCTGAATCAAAGTTAAGATACTTTTGTTATTTGTTTGTCAAAGCAAGAAGTTGCACTATAGGCTAAATAATGAAGACCAACATATGAAAATAATGAAGACCAACATGTGAACCAATATAAATTATGAAATATCAAGTGAACGTATTTTATTAATCGAATCGAAAAATTTAATTACGTTCATTTCTTTGGAAATGAGATAAAAGTGTATTCTGACGCATTAAAACGCTTTTCATTACGTACATTATACGCACTATGATAAGTGAAGATGTTTAAAAAAATATGACATTCTGTTACTTGGCCCTCCTCTATCTTTAATTTAGGATATCATGTCACGCTTGCTATTATTTTTTGGTGGAGAGCTGTGTATCGGGGATGAGTTCACAGCCACATATATTGGTGGGCAAAATCGATCAATCATTGTTTATTATGACATATCACTTACTATGCTAAAAGACAGAATAATGCGTGCACTTAGGATAAATCCTACAATAAATACTGTCAGCCTAACATGTCGCCTTCGTAGTAATTGTGGCTACTATGCTACACATGTCAATGATGATGAGGTTTGTGAGTTTATGTTATTGGAGGCTAGAATTGATCCTGTCATTGTGTACGTCGATGCCGAACAAATAAATTATGATGATGTTATTGGTCCGTCAACGGAGGTACAAACGTAAGTATATTGAACTTTATTATGTTACTATTTGGTTTTTGAATTCCCTTTAAGCAAAATTGAAGCATAACTAAATATTTTCTTTTACCAGTCATAACTTATGGTACGACAGAGAAGTAAATTCGTTAGATATGCAAAATAATTTTCAAGGCCAACTCAGTTTGTCGGAGCAACCTAATTTCATGCCAAAACAGTTTCGTCCACATCGTATTGTAACCGAACGTCCAATTATGGTTAGACAAAGTAATAGTACATTTGAAGAAAACCTAGTATCTTCGTTGTACGTGCCTCAGTCAGAACAAAATGAAAATGTTTGGTTAGATGGAGGTATGATGGATAATAATGACGTAGGTTCATACAAAACTATGGATATTGGTAGTACTGATTCAGGAGATGGTTGTAGTGAACCATCAACAAATTTTTATGGATCAATGAATAATAATACGAATGATGAAAATATTGGTTTTGAGTTCATTGAAGATCATGCAAGATGAAATGTAGCTGGAGTAGAATCGATGGAGGCAGACAACAACTTCAAGGAAACCATTGAAACATCAGAATAATGGGATCGTAATGATCAGTGTGATCCTCCTGTCCCCAATATTGTAAGCTCAAACGAAGCAGGCATTCCTTCTGAAATTTATGAAGGTCAAATATTTCATAACAAAGAAGATTTACAGGCTGCAATTAATGGTTGGTCCATTTCACAAAATGTTGAGTACATAAATTCGACTTCCAACAAAAGTCGTCTCACTATTTTATGTAGTCAATATAACAATGTGCATAGGGCTTGTTCTTGGCGTTTACATGCATCACGAAGTAAAAGACTTAGTGACCTTTGGAAAGTCTCATCTATGGGTCCTCCACATAGTTGCACTCAACCTATTATACTTGGTGGGCATCATAATTGTACCTCGAAATTTATATGTAGGCATATCATGCTTATTATAAAACAACAGCTCGATATGAAGCCGAAGGAGGTAATTGCAAGAATAGAGTCGAAGTTTAAATGAAGATTTCATACATGAAGGCATGGGATGCACGTAGAAAAGCTATCGAATCAATATTTGGTACGTATGAGGAATCATATAGTTCCCTTCTACGTTTTATGGAAGTTATACGATTGACCCAACCAGGAACTGTATCCAATATTGAATTGGTTGGAGGTTCACGATTTAAGGCTTTATTTTGGGCATTTGGCCCATCAATTTCTAGGTGGCAACATTGTCGGCCCGTCCTAAGTCTTGATGGAACTTTCCTACTAGGGAAGTATCGTGGCACACTTCTTGTAGCTGTGGGAATTGATGCAAACGGTGGATTATTTTCGTTGGCCTTTGCAATTGTTGAATCGAAGAGCAACGAATCATGGGTTTGGTTCTTTAAGAACTTACATGACTTGGTCGAAGTAGTTCAACTCCGTCAAAATTTATGTATAATATCTGATAAGCATCCTGGTTTGGTGAGAGGGTGCCGAGAAATATTTCCTAACGCCGTTCATAGACACTGTCTGCGTCATTTGCGTGAGAACTACAAAAAAATTTTACGTCGTAAAGCAATTCCTGATGTTGAAGGCGTATGCATTAACATGTACTTAGCTGGTAGTACTAATGATATCGTGAACTTCACTCGCATGATGAACCATATTAAAAATGTTAAGCAAGAGGCATATGACTGGTTAATAGAACGTGATGTTAGTAAGTGGTCATTACTATTTGACAACGAATGTCGATACAGCATCATGACAACCAATGCATCAGAATGTTTTAATGGAGTTCTTAAACTTGCTCGTGGACTTCCAATTTAAGGTCTGGTAATGTCCATATACTATAACCATGTATCTTTATTCGTTAGGCGTTCTACAGACGTTGAGAAGTGGCTTATATCTGGGGAATCTGAATTTGTTCCACGTACGATGGCTATATTACAGCGAACTGAACGTAAGGCTAGAAGATGCCCATAACCCATATCACGAAAACCTGCTTCTTCTCCAAATTAAAACTACTGACAAGCTCGTTTCAAAAATTTTGCCGTAATAAAATTTCTATTTTGAACATTAAATCAATAAGAATTAAACTCAATACCTCGCGCCGTCGATCTTAGATCCGGCCGAGATGGTTTCAAAGTGAAGACCTCGCATCGTCGATCTTAGATCCGGCCGAGATGGTTTCAAAGTGAATACCTCGTACCGTCGACTTTAAGTCCGGTCGAGATGAATTCAAAGTGAAGACCTCGCGTCGTCGATCTTAGATTCGGCCGAGATGGTTTTAAATTCAAGGCCTTGTGTCATCGACCTTAGGTCTGTCTGGGAAGAAAATATCGACAAATGCCGTCCCGATTTCTCCCTCGTTGGAGAGATGACGCCAGGAGGCTGCCGAAATTTTCCTTGAATTATTGAACTTATGAAAATTAGAGAGCACTTAATCCACCGGTTGAACCAATTAAATTGCATATACATCAGATTTTTATATAAATCAGATTTCTATATAAATTATGATGGTTTAATTCAAATCATTTTTTTTAATTTTATTTTATAAATCCGATTTCTATAAATTGTTGGTTTTTTAAATTCAATTTCTCATGAATGAGCAAATTTGATTTCTAATATAAAAAACTTTGAATTGAAACATTACATAAAAGGGAACATTCTTTCACATTTGGACAACTTCCCTTACTCAAGTCTTTAAAAAACTTTCTTGTATGTGGAAAGTAAAATGACTTGAAAATAGAGCTTGCTTATTGCTTGAAGTTGAAAGAGTTGCTCTCTTTGCCTTCTAAGCTAAAGAACTTGAAGTTATCCACAATGACTCTTTTTAAATATTAGAATTGTTAGAAACATAAACTCACATTTTTATGGTAAAACTTCTTTGTAAAGTTCATCTTTATAAACATGTATACAAAGCAATCAACTCTCAAACAAACTCAATCTACAAACAACTCAAACTCAAATCAAACACAACTCAAACAAAACTCTACAAATTCCTATGCAAAACTCTCTATAACCATAATCGAAACTCTACACAACACATTCTACAAGCTCTCTAAAAGTCCCTCATGTACGAGCCCCCTCAACAAATAAATTAAATTCATTTAGCATTACAAATAAAATAATGTTAAAATTGATGTTAAAGCAGAAAATGTAGTAGTAAATCATTAGTACACTGGTACAAAAAAATAAGTAATATATTAAAAGAAAGGAAAACTACTATAGCAAAAGAACACCAGTGTTACAACGACAACTAGTCAAACTAGTAAGTACAACTATTGGTAAACAACTAACTAAAAAAAATCACGGTGGTCTAGTTTCAAACAACTACTGTCCACTCAAATAATTAAATTCAAAATATTGGGCATCCTACTCTATAGGATTAGGTTGTAAGACCCGTTATTGGGCAACTCCTAATTAGAGCCGTAAGGCCCAAACAAAATAAATCACACAAGCCAAAATTTTAGGAAAAGTACTAAATAAATTATAATGAACCTAAATCCCAAACAATAAAAAATAAATCTCTGGGCATCTTAGTCTAAATGATTAAGTTGTAAGACCCGCTTTTTAGGCTACTTCCTAAGGGAAGTCATAAGTCCTACATAAATAATTAAAATTCTCAGGCAACCTTACTATAGAGTTAGGTTGTAAGACCCATCTTTGGGAAACTCATAAATAGAGCAGTAAGTCTCATTCCAAATCAAATCCTTGGGTTACCTCTAAAAGAGGCCATAAGTACCATTATCAGGGCAACTTCTAATTGGAACCATAAGCCCCTAACTATCAGGGCAACTCCTAATTGGAGCCGTAAGCCCCAAACTAAACAAATTAACGAGCTATTTTTAAGTGAAGTCGTAAGACCCACATCTTAAAAAAATTGTTACATAAATAACAATGATCTTAAATCTCAAATAATCAAATTCAAACTTACGGGCATCCTAATCTAAAAGGACTAGGTTGTAAGACCCACAACTTGGGCCGCTTAGCTTACAGGGCTAGGTCGTAAGACCCACCGTTAGACAACTTCTAAGGAAGCCATAAGACCTATCCAACTGAAATTCTTTGGGCAACTCCTAATTGGAGCCGTAAGACCCAAACTAAGCAAATTATCCGGGCAACTCCTAATTGGAGCCGTAAGCCCCAAACTAAATAAATTAACGGGCAACTTCTAAGGAACCCATAAGGCCAACTCAAATTAAATTAAAACTAAAATCAACATCTAACCACTTCAGTCTACTCGAGATCCCAGAGAGGAAGCAACCCATGTATCAGATTCCCTGGACACTACGGTCAATAATTATTAGTGTTGGTAGACTGAAATCTATGGTATACTCGGGACGATGGAACCATGAGATCTTGATCGGGTTTACCTCCATCTTCTCACCATTGAGACTAAAAAATTACTTAAAATATATTCATCCTTAATCGAGAGTTCTCTCTTAGGTGTTAAGAGGGGTAATTAACTATGAGTGCTTGCGCTCATAGGAAGTAAGAACCCCAGATCTAAATAAACCCTGACACTACACTCAGGGGAAATCTGGTTAACTACAATCTGACTTAAGGGAAATGAAATCCTACAGCTGCAAAGTGAGATTCATGCATTCGTGCCATTTTTCTTGAGCCCACAAATTTTTGATCGAGAAGTTACAGCAAATGGAAGAAACTTCTAACTTGATCATGAACTTTCACAAGCAACAACCAAGAGTGTCAAACTCTCGCTTGGACAGAGAGCTCCTCCGACTTGGGTCTTTAAGTGCTTTAGCCACCTCCCTTAGGAAGAGGAAAAAGATTTTAATAGATTCTACAGGCGGGGATTTGGTCCCCTCAAGTGCTTAATGAGTGACCTCTTGTCATTTGTTTATATTGGATTTTTGTGCAATACAAACTAGTGAATGAGTCCTCTTTCTCACTTGAGGGGCTTTTTCTTTTGTTATTGTTTTGTCTGCAGCTTGGTATGGGGTGCTTCTCAAGTTGTTACCATTCTCCCTTTATCTTAGGGAAGTGGTAGTATTTCCCTTTCAAGCTTTTTATTTCCCGTGTATCCTTCATTCCTTTTTTAATATATTGGTTTTCCAAAAAAAAAAAATTATTGTAGATTGCAGCCACAAAAAAATTAGCATTATAGGCAGTGATCTGAAGAACTCTAGAATTTATCACAATATTTGAAGTCAAAGATTAAGGGAGGCTCATCACCCAGACCATCTCTGCCTTGCATCATCCATTGATAGCTATTTCTTTAACATCGTCACCCTACTTTTATCATCTAAATACTATCGTCCAACCACCGTAGCCAACTCTTATAGTTCGCGAACTAACAACATCAATGAATGTCTTATATCGCTTATAAGGTTAAATCACATTGTGGATAAAAATGTCAACATCCACATACGTCATCACCCCAATTATTGCTACAATGTCTGTGCAAGCCATACTTATAAAGTCAATATACAGTGTTAATACTAACGTTAATGTTGGGCAACTTTATTGTCCACCATCACCAATAATATTAGCACACATAACTTTTATAAAGCCTATGCACATTACCAACACCAATGCCCACCCTGGCCGACTTAATCTCTCCATATCATTAATAATAATTATTATTATTATTTTATAAAATTACAGACCAACAATGCAACGGTCATAATTAAAAATAAAAAATTAATTCTCTAAAAATAAAAATAAAAATTAACTGTGTTGAGTTGTGACCGATTTGCCCAAATTTAACTCAATACCATCAAATTCTAATCATTTAAATCATCTGAAGATAAAATTTCTTAATATATGAAAATAATTCCATGAATAGTAAGGCCAAACTTTATTAAATTCATTCTTAATGTCTGGTAACATAATAAATACTTCAAAAATTGAGAAGTCAAAATAAGATAATAAAAATTACTTCAATCTCAAAAATAAATTCTCATCAAAATAAGATGATATCTGCCTATAGTCCCACATTGGCTGTACTGTAGCAATTGCTTTCTTCTTAAAAGGTTGCCTGCTGCACTCAGTTGTCTCTTCGGAGACATCCGATAAAATTGGAACGATACAGAGAAGATTAGCATGGCCCCTGCGCAAGGATGACACGCATAAATCGAGAAATGGTCCAAATTTTTTTGCCATTTCTTCAATTTTTCAAGCGACAGAAACCCTAGAACTGAATCAGAGTAACCTTACGCACCCTTTCCTTCATTTTTTGAGTTTTGGAATTTATTTTTCTTCTGTTTTTTGGTTTTCCAGCTGCCGAAAACCTACCGATCAAACACAATCTTCCTCTAAGTTTCGATTTCGGTCAGATTATGCAATACTTTACTTCTCCTTCAGACGGTAATTCGTCTTTTTTATTGTAGTGATCGAAATGTCCTACGTATCATCTTCATATGTTATGTTTTATATGAATTTAATCTCTGTACAGATTGTTGAGCGACTTCCCCTTAATTTTTTTTTTCTATACTGTTTTTTTATTGACCTTTCTTATTTTGCTTCAATTAATTGCTAAATTTGCGATTTGGTGAACTTTTGATGTTGCAAAAACATGTGGAAAAGAGGATGGAATTGTTCAAATTGTTGACTGTAATTCCTTTTCAAGTTTTAATTTATAAAATTTTACATTTTTTTTTTCATGATTGCATTCCCAGAATTGCATTGCCTTCAATTGATAAAGATTTGATGTTTATTTATATCATGATATTAGGCAAAGGGATTAGGTTAGGGGATCCTTTATTATTTGATCTTTTTATTATTGCTTAGGAATATTTTTATAGAGAATTGATTTATACCATCACTGTTTACCCCTGTTTGAAATATAGAACTAAGAAAGATTTTTCTATGTCACATTTGGCTTTTTTTACTGATAATCTCATTATTTTTTTCTGATGGGAACATTTCTGTAGATAAGATTCTGGAAAAAAAAATCTTCTTATCTTTTGAGGAAAGTGGTCTTATGATTAATTCTAAAAACGGTTTTTTTTTTTTTTTTACTTCTAAACATCTAAATGCATTTCACACATTGTCTATTAATCATTGAAGATATTAAAGTTAAAGAGTTTAACATAGATTTTTCTTGGAATGTGGTTAAGTTGATGTGTTTTCTTCTTATTTACGAAATAAGAAGTATTTTCTTAGATGTTCTTCAAAATGTTGTCATTCTTTTCAATAAACCGCCTGTGTGATGCTTTGTTTCTATTGATGTTTGGTTTGATATCAAATTCATTACTCATGTTCATCCACATTTAAAATTTATTTGGAGTGAAAATATTTGTGTCATATTCAATCTTGTTGGCGTGTTATGAAGCATTTATTCCTTTGGATTCCTTATTGCAAAGTAAGGCTATTTATATAGTTTCTAAATGTCAGTATTGTTATCATTATTGAATCTCTAAGTTACATGTTTATTAATTGTCCTATTACTTCTGAAGTTTGGTCATAATTTTTAGAAGTTTTCAAATTCCTAGTTCTGATTTTCACATTGTGACTTTTATGGAAAGAACTTAATGAGGTGAAGCATCAATGAATTAAGATGAATCATGTAAGACTTATTAATAGACGTACTTGCAAATTGGAACAATTATGGGATATTCATCTTCCTTCTCATAAGTATATTTGGGTTTGTATTGATCCTGCCAGAAATCTTGGTTACAGGTTTTTAGTTTTTAGGGTTTGCTCATAAGGGGAATATAATTTATTGGTTCTAATTTGGGCATTATTAAAGTTAAGATTGATGGGATTTTAGTGATAACATGGCTGGTGTTGGAGTGATTTTGGGAGACCATCTTGGTGATGTTATAGTTGAATTGAATAGTTTGACAAGATAATCTTAACAATACTAAAAGTGATATGATAGAAGTCCAAATGAATTACAATCAAGCACTTGAAATACGTTTAAAAACTTATGGATTTTAATTTAAGTATCAAATAGTCTTCAAATCTTGTGTAGTTATAGTCAAATCGAGTGGTTCAACAAGATGAATACAATGAGCATAAGATCAATTGATTTTGAGGTCTTTAAGGCATTTAAATATTGATTAAATAGATCAAAACATTTGATATAGGTTGTCCAATGAAGTGTTGCCAAATTTGTGTTGAATTTATCTGAATACAACTCCTAATACTTATCGACTACCATTCCCAACAATCGTCACTAGTAGGCCACTGTTACTTAGCCATTTTAGTCCATTCACCGTCATCTGATTATAATCATCTAATTGTGGTTGCCTTATTCCCTTCTTATGATCATCATCATTTAACAACCGTTACCTAACCATTTTTGCCCGACTAACATTGTTAAATTATCATCAATATTAATTTAATATTTCTTTCATAATCTCTACTACAATTACATGAGACCAAACATGCTTCTAACTTTGTACACTTATCTTCTTCAGTTGCGGGAAATAGTAGATTTTTGTAACTTCAAGGATATAGGGAATTGTTTAAATTGGAATGGGCCAGATAATTTTTTTAACTTTTCGGTTTTTCTTGCATTCTTCTCATTTATCTCTGTGATCTTTATTTAAAGTTAGGAAGAAAAAATTTATCTTTATTGCGACGAATCTTCTAGCTCTAAGCAATAGTTAAACTTGAATTGAGTACGAATTATTCAATAGTAATTCAACTCAAAGATTAATATAAAATGCAAGTCTAGTTGTTTCAAGCTAAGTATAAATTGAATCTAATTTAGTTTAAGCAATATTAATTAATCACTTAATTTCTTCTAACTCTAGCTGGGGGTTGCAAAATGTAATGAAAGCTTCAACAATTTTTTGTAATGCTTCATGTTATTTCTTCTCTCATACAAATTTTGTTAAGATAATAAAATTATCTAATTGCCAACAATCTCATTCATGATGTTCAAATGGGATCTTTGAGGTTAATTAATATTTACAAAATTGTAGGTGAACTCGACTTGAGCTTTATTGCCTTAGGTGTTCTATTGCCAGGCATCAAATCATGTAACCAAAAGATTGACAGGCACATCAAACACAGAGATAGATGAGTTTATATTGTATTTCCTTTTCTTCAAACCAAACATCTAAAATTTGAAATCTCTTGCATTTGGAATTCCTTGCATTCTTGTTTTAGAAAACCAAACAATCTCATATGGCTCTTAAGCAATAATATCAATACAAATCTAATTGCTCTTAAGTTCATCTTAATTGAGTTAAGACATTCTTATGGATTTTTTTTTTTTTTTGGCATCCTAAAACATAATTTAGGAAAAATCTTCACAGCCGAAATCTTTGATTGGAACCCCCTCATGGAATTAGCTCGGTGTAAGAAAATATTTCTTATGTATAGCTAATTTAGTTTGTTACTTGTTTCTAGAAAGTTATAGGACGTGATTGACGAAATGCTTGCAAACATGAAGGAAGAGATAGACAAGAAGGTGATCAAAACTGCAAAATAGGGGACCGAGTATGCCGGTGGCTTCCTGCTGCAAGCAGCAAACGTATGAAGCAAAATGCTTGAAGTGCAACCGATGTTGTGAAATATGTTGTGGGGATTGGTGGCTCCAGCTAGGGGTGTCAATTTTGGGTCACGGGTCGGGTTCAGGTCAAACCCGGAACTGAACCGGCACTTTCTGGTCAACCCGAACCCGACTCGCTTCGGTGGGTTCGGGTCAACCCGACATGACTCGAATGACCCGGGATCGACCAAAAAAATGTTTTTTTTTCAAGTCAAAAAATGGGTCATTCTCCAATTTTCGGGTCAAAATTAGGTGAAAATTTGTCAATCTCGGGTTTCCGGATCAAATATGGGTTTTCGGGTCAAAAATTGGGTCAATTTTAAGTTAATGGGTCAACCTGAACCCGACCCAATTTTTTAAACGGGTCGATTTGCTGAACCCAACCCGTTTCAGGTCCGGGTTGACCTTAACCTGAAATTTTCAAGTCGGATTCTAATGGGTTTTCGGATCATGTCAAATATTGACACCCCTAGCTCCAGCGACCGAATCACTACCACCGACTAACTTGTCATTAATTATATTTATGAGGTGTTAATTACAGATAAAATCAAATAAATTCTTTCTTTTTTTTTTCATCGCAATAGCCCCACCCCCTCGAACATAGGGATTCAATCGAACCAAACCAAGTTCCAGCCTGTTCGTGCTCGAGCACGGGTCGAAGCTCGTCGAGCTTTTTAGACTGCTGTTTAGAGCTCGTGCATGTTCTGTTTAAGCAATTTTGTTTTGTTTTTCCTGTGGCTGTTCAAGGAATAATGTCTTCTCCAAGCATATATATATATATATATATATATATATATATATATATATATATATATATATATATATATATATATATATATATATATATATATATATATATATATATATATATATATATATATATATATATATATATACAGCAATAATAATATATATATAACCTTAGATTTAATTATTTTATTAGTTAAATAAGATATAATAGTTAAATATTTATTTTTAATTAAATAAGACATAATCGAGCTTTTTAATCGAGTTTCTTAATGAGATAATCGAGTTTCTTAATGAGAATGTGCACGAGCTCTAAACGATCTTGTTAGTGAACATAAACGAGTCGAACGTCAGGGTGCCAAGAAAACACAACTACAGTGGAGATGGATTAGCCCTATTAAAATTTTAAAAATTATATCTTAATAATTAATTGAGATTTGAGAATGAAATCGTTAGCTAGTAGTCATTTTGTTTGCTTGGGCAGGAGTTTGAGATTTTTTTATTTGAGTGGATAATTGATATATCACAATAAAATTTATTTGATAAAGCATAAATTTTGAAATGAAATTGGAATTGAAAAACTTTAAAGTTGAATTTAATATCATTCTAATTTTAATTTAAGCAAATTCATTTTATTTAATTTTATGATGTTACTTTTTTTTTAAATCAAAATCTTTTTGTCATCAGTTTATTAAAGTGTCATTATTATATCATAAATAAAATTCATTTTTATTTAATTTTATTTAATTTTAAAATGATGATTCTAAATTTTTTACTTAAAACTGCTAATGCCCGCCTTAAAATGGGATAAACGAAAGGTTGAGGGTATTTTAAGGTTCAATAGTTTGTGCCCCCACATGAAAAAAATGCTGGCTCCGCCCCTGACTACCATCAAATGCTAGTTAAGCAATTCACATAGGTTTTATTTAGGATAGTTTTTAGCCACTGATTTTCCATTACTTTCAACATATTTGTACTAGAAACTAATAAGAAAATTGTCCTAGATGAAGCCTTAGTGCTTGCATTGAGCAAATCATGGGCTTGGCAAGATTAGATTTTTACTTTTATGGCAAAATAAGGTAGAATTGTCTGGTTTAAGAATGTTTAGTAGTCTCAAAGAGTTTTAGTTTTATGCAAGGGTATTCATTTTTGCCACATTTCAATTTATTGTTATACTATCATGGCAAGGCAAGGGTGATTAGATAAAATAACATCAGATCGGCATCTCTATTAATAACCTTCCAAAATATTATTTTAACTGCCCTCAGGCTTAACTATAAGTATTTTGTTTAGCGTGTAAGTAAGCTGAGCCGACTCGCAAATTGCTTCAAACTTCAGTCACTTGCGAGTCAAGTTTATTGAGCCACAAACTCGGCCTCAAATTAAAGCTTGTACATATAATGTGCAAGAAGCTCGAGTTCAAGCTTGACCTAGCTTAGCTCCGTCACTATCTTCTTCCAACGCCAATCGTCCTAGTTCAATGAGTTTCCATGGCAATTTTGGCTTCACTATTTACTTTTCTTGGTGGAGAGAATGACAAAGAAAGAGAGGGTGAAACTTAATATAAGTATATGAGTATTTAATAATATTTATAAAATTTTATACGTATAAATATCATTTAAGAATAATATATTTATAAGAATAATACTTAATATAATATATAAATTTATAATATAAAAAATTTATGATCATTAATATAATATAAATAATTAAATATATGACCATTTAATATATATATATATATAAATTTAAAAATATATATAATACAAAATTATGAATATAAATATCATTTAAAAATAATATATTTATATATTTATAAGAATAATATTTAATATAATATATAAATTTATAATATTAATATTTTATAATATAATTATTATAATATATATTATAAAAAATTTATAATACATATTATTCAAATTTGTAGCCCAACTAAACAAAATTTTGAAGCCCAACTAGCTCAAATAAGAGTAAATTCACATTCTAAAATATTCATGCAACTTTTTTAGTCCCACATCATAGGGAGAGTTTGAGGATGTTTCCTTGAACCCTTTATAAAGTGAGAAGTACAATATTTTTGCAAAATAAATTATGTGAGGTATTTAAGATAACTTGCATGTATTATTGTGATATTAATAATCATCATACTTAATAAAAATATTTTAAGAAGTCAAAAAATAATTAACTAAAATATATTTTTAAAATTTTAATTAAAACAAAAATAAAAATTTTGATAAACCGGTTGGTTCTTTCCAATCCGGACCGGTTGAACTGTCGGTTCAATCTAGTTTGATCCAGTTCGATGCATAGCCAGATGTGAAGCTTCACGATTGAATCGGCCGGTCCGGTCCGGTTTTCAAAATGTTGGTATGAATAAAAAAAATTGAGTGAATATTTAAAAAAATATAATTTGTGCCCTCACTAGAAAAATTTATGACTCCACCACTGCATGATGTTGACCCGCTTAGTGGGACAAAGACTAGCTTGTCGTCATTCTTGTTGTTGTTGAAAGCATTTATTTGGTGGAATATTTCTCTTTCAAAATTATGTAATCAGTTTATCTATTAAAAATCTTGGAATTGCATGGCAATATTAGCTTATTCAAATAAAAAATAAATAAATAAATTTGTGAGAGTATTTATTAAACCCCATATTTCCCAAAAAAAAAAAAAAATTTCATGGATATGATAGCTGCTATAGTCAAAGGTCCATTAGTAGAATGGAAATTGCTTTGGCATTTGGCACATGAAGATTTAGCACTCTTTAATGAGCTCGATTATTTATGGGCCTATATTCGGCCCATGAATGCATGTAATTGCTTGATGATATGGATTGTATTAAATGGCATGTCAGCTAATGATTAGATTAATAATAACTTGCTTATTTGGGAAAAACACTAATTAGGGCTTCATTTAGGATGGCTTTTTTATTGCTTCTTAAAATAACTTTTCAGCATAAAATTTTGCACTAAAAAATTGTTTTAAGAAGCATAAAAAAAAAAAAAAAATCTAAACAAAGCCTGAGATTAATTATCCACCGGATAGTATATCCTACATCTCTAAAAATCACTTTGATTTTCTATCCATAAATAATTTTTCATAATATCATATCATTATATCATTATTTAAGAAGTAACTCCTTAAAACAACTTCACCAATAGACCTCCAAAAACCTCATCTCTTCTTACTTCTCTCTAGGGGTGTCAATTTCGGGTCACGGGTCGGGTTCGGGTCGAACCCGGAACTGACCCGGTTCAATCGGGTCGACCCTAACCCGACCCGGGTAGGCAAACAGGTCGAAATCCTGGACCCGAACCCGACCCACTTCGGGTTCGGGTCAACCCGACACGACCCGGGCAGCGGCGCGGGTTCGCGATTTCGCAGCGCCAGCGGGTTCGACATTTCGGCGGACGGCGGTTCGCAGCGTGACGCGGTGCAGCGGGCAGCGGCAGCGGCACGGCGGGCAGCAGCGCGGCGGGCCGGCGGGCAGCTGCGCGGCGAGCAGCAGCTGTCAGCAGGCAGCTGCGCGACGGGCAGCGGCGCGGCGGGCAGCAGCGGTCAAGGCGGGCAGTTCCGCTCGGGCACGGGCAGCGGCAGCGGCACGACGGCCGGCAGCAGCGGCGCGGTGGGCCAGCGGCAGCGGCGCGACGGCCAGCGGTAGCGGCGCGGCTGGCCAGCGGCAGCGGCGCAGACTGACAGACGCGACGCGCGACAGCGGTTGACGCGATGCGACTCGCGAAGCGATGCGGGTCAGACTCGGACTCCGCGCGGGTAGCTTCGGTCAGCCCCGGTCAGGGCGAGCAGCGGGTCATTTCCGGGTTTCCGGGTCAACCCGAATACGACCCGGTTTTTCAAACAGGTCGAAAACTCGAACCCGAACCCGACCCGATTCAGGTTCGGGTTGACCCGAACCCGACCCGATTCGGGTTCGGGTGACCCGAACCCGAAATTTTCGGGTCGGGTCCGGGTCGGATTTTCGTGTCGTGTCAAATATTGACAGCCCTGCTTCTCTCCACCAAACTCTATCCTCAGACATTCACCTCCTCCCAAACCTTCCAAATTAGGAGTCTAACCATCACTTCATCCTCCATATAAATCATGAACTCCTATGGATATTTTCAAGTCTCCCCACTTCCCTTCCCCCTAGCCTCATAACCACCCAAATGCCAACATCCACATTGAAGGCATTAGGAGTGTAAATATTGGACTCGACCTGAAAATTTTGGGTTTGGGTTGACCTGAACCTGAAGTGGGTCGCGTTCGGGTCTAGAAAATCGACCCGTTTGAAAAATTGGGTCGGGTTCGGGTTGACCCAGAAACCCGTCTTCCCCGGCTGCCCCACGGCCGCCATCCCGCTTGCCACGGCTGCCCCGTCGTGTCCCGAGGCCAGTTGTCAGTGTCGCGTTGCGCCGTTGCATCTCGAGGACAATTGCCAGCGTTCGCATCACGTCCCGCTCGCTTCTCGGCGTTCCCGCTTGAGTTCCACCAGCTTCTGCTGCCGTCGACCATCGACCCATTGTTGATGCCGACATGTCGCTGCCGGTGTTACCGTGTTCGCGGATCGGGTCGGGTTCAGGTCCAGAAAATTGACCCGTTTGCAAAAACGGGTTGGGTTGACCCAAAATCGAATAGTGCTTAGTCAATTTCGGGTTTGACCCGAAATCCGACCCGTGATCCAAAACTGACACCCCTAGAAGGCATCCCAAAGCATTTTGACTCTAACTCAACAAGGATCATACTATACCCAGTAGAGTCTCAATATTAACTTTGACTCTCACATATTTGAAGGAAAATATTCCTTCACTCTTAAATAGCTTACCCTCCATGGTAAGGTTTATTATCTTCTGCTTTCGAACCAAGATCATCCGCATAAATGATCCTTTTAAGTCTCACCCTAGTAAAGTTGGCTCATTTCAACGAGGTCTCCTTTCTCTTTAATCATTTCATGAATCATATATAAGGATTTTGCCTCAGTCTTCGCCATACATGAAATCATTAGTATCTCTGCTTACATTAACACTTTGAAAATTTCCTCCCTACCAAACCACCCTTAGCTTGGCTTAGATTATCATATTCTAATGTTGTTATTTTTTACTCTTAGCTTTAATGGAGCTCACATGATAAAAATTCTTTTTTTGCACATTTAGGGAGAAAGTCCTCGATCTAAAATAGGTCCTCATCCTTATAAGTCTTTGATGGAAGTCACCAGATGATAAAATACTCTTTCCTACCTATTTTGGGAAAAAATTTCACATCACGATCCAGCCCACGGTGGCTCTGATACCAATTATGATGCCGTTGAGGATCCGTGTGGTGCCTAGAGGAAGAAATCGCAAGCAATGGAACAGGACAATACCGAGCTGATACGCTCCAGGTGTTTGTCTATTGATAAAGATGAAAAAATTGTCGACAGATTTCTAATCATTTCCTATATGTAATATCTTCTAGTAAGAGAATAATACTATAAAAGAAAATAGCAGCTAACGAAAATGGTATAGGAGGTAGTGGAGAGCGTATCTGACGGTTTGCCACGGTAGTTTGTCTCGCGGGTGTAGCATAGTGCATCAGTTCTTATCTTTTTTAAGGTTTAGTTTCGATTTAATAGACACTCATATCTTTTTGAGTGGTTATATATATATGGTTATGGTATTGTTAACTCTATAAAATGGTTTATGTTACACTCTTTTGACATTGTATTTGTTGGAATTCAAAGTATTTTATTATTTATTTTTTTGTAATGCCCACAATCTTCCCTGAACCTCTGCTATAAATATATGCACTCCACATCTTTAAGATTATCGTTGACCATGTATAGATTTACTTTCATAACCTCATCATGCGTATACCATAATAAGCAATATTTGTTTCGCACCAGAAATGCATAATACATCGTAAAATTTCATTACATTTAGCCTTCTCATTAAAGCTCTCATCAGTACTTAGAGCCAAACTTTCTTTTCAAACTAGTGCTTCCCTTTTCATTCATCTGCTTCATGGTAATTCTACGAATCTTATCCATAACCAATGAATACATTGTGGATTAAGGTATGAGAGGTTGGACAACTCTCGTAAACAAAATTAAGACTGCAAGATTCAGATCTTGCTCATCAAATGAATATCTACAACCACAACTTATATAGACAAACAATCACACCTAAAATATGAGAACTAAAATATGATAAACATTTAATGAAATTTATTGATACAGTTTATATAACAAGATTATACATGCCTGCAAATATGATTTGATAATACAACATGATTTGATAATGCAACTTTATAGTTCTATAAATTAAATTTTATTATTTAAATCAAATACACGGAGAATATTTAATTTTTAAAAAAATTTCTCATAAATTTATTATCATCAATACATTTTGATTGGACTAAAGAGAGATTAAGTTAAAAAAAACAAAAAAAATAAAACTGAGTTCTTAAGCAAGTGAATCTTATTAATCATAACCTCCCCAACAAAAATGGTATGGACACCAACCATTTACAATTATCATCAAGCAAGGAATTCCATCCCATTATTCCTTCTTATAACAATATGAAAATCTCCTCAAAACCCCTATAGAAAGTACAAATTACAAATACACCCCCTTCGAACCAACATAATAGCACGCCGATCCTTTCTCCACCGACGCCATATACCAACGAGGCAATGATACTATAAAAAAGAAAATTTTCTAAAAGCGAAAAAAAGATAGCTTTTTTTTTAGACTGAAAGGCCGGCGACGAAGGCGACGCCGGTCGACGGCAGCCAAGAGGACCCGTAGATAAATTTCCCAACGGTAAACTTTTCGGCTTCCTCCTCCACTGTAATCACCCTGAATCCCGGCCAATTCACCCTCTTCGCCACGCCGGCGCCGGGACCATAATTCATGTACTCGCCGTAGTAAAGCGTACTGAGCGCAAAATTTCCATTCCACTCCAACCACCCTGCAGGGTTAATGAGATCCCCCATGTAAGACTGAAGGTAGACCACCCTCGCGTACATCTTCCATGGCCGTCCCAAGAAAGTTTGAACGCTCCCCTTCGCCGCGCTGAGGTCGCTCGCCGCCTGAATCCTGCAATTATGGATCGAAATCCCCGTGTTCTGGTTCGGATCCTTGCGGTTCTGTGCGGTGATTGTGTTCTTCTGCATCGCCATTGGCTTTCGCGCCCAAATATTGCATTTTTGGAGAACGACCGCGGCATTGCCGAAGATAAAGTCGACGGTGCCGAAGATGTCGCATTCGCGGAAGAATTGGCGTTGAGAGTGGACGTAAAGGGAGTCTTGGTAGCCTATGATGCTGCAGTGGTAGACCACCGCTCGGTCGGCTCCTACACGGAGTGCCACCGCCTGATGCTTCTCTGGCCCGGCGGAGTTCTCTATTGTCATCTCTTTCATTATGAATCCTGCCCCTGTCGACGCTGTAGGTTTTATAGCAAGTTAGTTTGTTTTCGCCTGCTAACTATTCGATGAAATGCCCGACTGAAAAAATGAATTAAAAAAATAGCTTTTTTTTTTTTAAAAAAAGGAACATACCGAAGGTAGCCGTGTGAAAAGTAGTGAATTTGTCGTACACGCTGCGTGAGCCAGCGACGACGGTCTTTCCCATGCCGTCGCCGACGAACATAAGATTGATCTTCTTTCGCGCGACCTTTATGTTCTCGTCGTAGCGCCCGGCCTTCACGTAGATAATGATGCGCCTGGAACTGCCTTGAGGCGCGGCGTTTACGGCATCACCAATGGTTCTATGCGTCCCGCTGCCGTCCTTCGACACAATATAATCCGCCTGAATCGAGCTCCCCGGCGTCTGAAGCAATTTCCTGTCAATCGAATTCACCCAATCCGGGAATTCAGAGCCCAGCAATCGCCTCCGCTTCCTATTCTCAATCGGAATGCCGGAGAAATCCTGGTTCCGGCTCGCCGCAGCGAAGATGGCGAGTGAATTGCTCACCAGCTCTGCAACATCTTTCAAAAAGCTCGTCATTTGCCCCCGCACATACCTGTTGTCAACAACTTCAAGCCCCTCGGCGCAGGTGTCCTGATTCGTGAGCGCCGCGCTGAGCCAAGTGAGCGCGTCCTCATCAGAACCGGCGGCGTCGCCGCCGGCGACGACGAGGAGAGACTGACTGAGCTGGTCGATGGAGTCGTCGAGCAGCTCGACGCAGTCCTCGTACGCGGAGCGTGCGAGGCTGTTCATTGAAACGCCGGAAATGGAGGAAGCAGCGTAGCGAGCCTCGCCGACGCGTTGACGGGTCATGTTGAGGGAGATGTGAACGAGCTCGCGCTCGCCGGCGGACAGCGCGCCGGGAAAGTTCACGAGCGAGCTGATGCAGAGCTCGGGGTATTGCGTGAGCTTACAGGTTTGTGAAATGGCCTGAGTTGGGCTTCGGGTCAGGTTGGAGTGGCGGTTATTCTTGCTGCGGATAAGCAAAGCCACTGAAGCAGCGGAGGCTGCGAGTAGGAGAGTGGCCGTTATGCCCAATAGAAGAAAACGCCTCCGGCGACGGCTGTGGAGCGAGATAGGTTGGGTCGGCGGCGGGTCGGGGAAGCTAGAGCGATTGGACTCGGACGGGCCAAGCTTTCCGTAGTCCATTGTTGATGATGGATGCTTAAGACTGGCAGCGAGCAGATAGTGGAGTTTATAAAGGAGCGAAGCAAAGAAGTTCAGTTAATATTTAGAAAGGTTGGTGAGGCGTCTATTTCGTTCCAGCCAAGGCCTGGTGGTCGGAAGCTGTATTTATGGTGGAGTTCTTTGCAGAGAAACGGAGAAAGATCTGCCATTGATTTCGCAGGCTGTGGGTAATCAACGGTGGATTAACGATTCTGGTTTGGTTAAAAAGTTCATTAGAAATTTTTTTTTTCTCTTTAACGATGCGGAAGGAAAAGGTAGTGTGGGGCAAAGGTTAGCAAATCTGTCTTTTCCGAAAAAAAAAAAAAAAAAGTAAAAAGCTATTTTTAAAAAATATTATTAATTAATGATTTAGGAAGAAAATTCTGATTTTTTTTTTGTTTTTTGTTTTTAGGGGAAACCCACAGAGGGGCCTACGCGTTGATATAATGGAGAAATTACAAGATCCTTAAAGGGACCTCGAGCTTGACTAAAGCTCAAAAGAGCTACAATCCAAAAATTAAAAAAAATCTATAAGCTCAAGATCCCTACTAATCAAAAATACAATGAAATCTAAGGACATTCTACGGTGATCAATAATGAGCAACCAAAAAAAGAGGAGTCAGATCAAAACAGCATTCAACATAAGCTCCCACAACCAAAAACCACAGCAACACTGAAAACCACCTGCAAAATAGAAACAAAGGCAACTTAGAAGAAAAATTAACAAGAAAAGGCTCATACCATAAAAAAGAGAATCCTCCTTAAAAAGAGAAAGATTGATCTCTCTGCAAAGAAACACAAAATGTTAGTAAAGAAAAAAATAGCAAAAGAAAACAACCTCTAGCTCGGGCCATAAAAACCCCAAAACTACACCAAGAAACCACCACAATCCGTCTCCATCCAAGACCCCTCCAAACACAAACCCCACTCAGCAACACAACAAGAACAACCCAGTAATTTGGAACCACCCAGCCAGAGAAAAAGAACAAACACCCACAACCAAACCATGATAGAGTCCTGAATAACCAAGACAGGAAAAAACACAGTAAAAAACAACAAGCTATAAACAATGCACCAACTAAAACACTGGAACCCCAACCAAAAAGACCAAAACAACCACAAACTCCCCAACCAGACCACAATAAAGAGAACCACACCAACCCAAAACAACAAGACATAACAGAAGACAACCGACCGATCCCCAATACAGAAATAACACCACCTAGGAACAAATATACGGAAAAGAAATTTTATCCAGATAAATAAGGCCTTTAATATGCAAAGGCAAAGAATCTTCAACCAAATCATTAAAACCAGAGTAACCAGTACCAAGCTGGGCAAGGCCACGAGCACAGGCATTACCATCTTTAAGAACAAAAAAAATAACAGTGTGAACATTATTGGTTAAAGACCTGATATCACGGTTAATATAAAAAACATCAGGAGCACAATGATCCTCCCTAGCACCAAGTAAACACTGCACATCCTGAAGACAGCCAATCTCAATAGTAATGTTAGGGATACCCAAACAAATACAACTATTTAACCCGTAAACAATAGAGTGCAAAATGGCTAACTGACTAGTACCAGAAGAAGGCCCCACAAAGACAGTGATGAAATTACCATACCCATCTTTAATAATGCCACCACAACCTAAAACATTGTTAACCACCTTAGAGCCAATATTCATTTTAAAAGTCCAAATTCTCAGTTTAACTCAAACCACCACCCTTGGCAAAACAGCGGACTGCACATTAATACCAAGGGAAGAAGCAACATGCTGACATTGATAAAACCCTTTCCATGAAATTAAATTCACAGAAAACAGACTACACAACTTGTCTTTCACCTTATAAATAACCCTCTCATCTTCCATTTTAATACCATTAAACACATCATTGTTCATCTCCAACCAGAGATACCAAAAGATTAAAGAAAATGTAACATTCCTAACATGGCCTTTGTAGTTCACAACCCAAACTTTAATCAGATCATAGATAGATAAAGTCCCCTTAAACTTGTCAAGCTTAAAGAGAGCATAAAAAAACACCAAGTTTTAACCGCAATATGCCCAGACACAAAAACATGATGCAAATTCTCTGAATGAAAACAACATTGACACTTATAGGTAATGTGAAAACCGCGTTTCATCATAATATCATCCGTAGGAATGAACTTATTTAAAATTCTCCAAACAAAAATAGAAACAATCGCCGGGATATTCTTATGCCAAATCCTAGAATAAATAAGACTCATATCTTTTTTAAGTCTAAAATTATGCCAAGCATCTTTCAGTCTAAACAAGCCATCCTTGCCCGACTTAAATAAAATAATATCATTAGAAGCAGTGTTAATAAGAATAAAGAGGATCACCTCAAAAATATTATAAGGAACCACCTCAGCCAGCTTATTAACATCCCAACCATTATTAGAGATAAAATAGCTCACCTTAACATTCTCAATGGAGGATGAATTAATAAGAGAATCAACAGAAGCAAGATTCAGCCAATTATCCTGCCAGAAAGAAACATTACCACAACCAAGGCCCCAAGAAATGAGAGGCTCAACTTCCCATTTAACCTTACACATTCTTTGCCAAACTTTTGAATCACCCTTATTAACAAAGCAAATAGAAGAATGCTTCCACCCATAGTACTTAGAATTCATAAACTTAGCCCAAAGGGACAAATTAGAATGAAAATTAAACCAAAGTTTATAAGAGAAAGCATGAGCCAGATCGTGTATAGATTTACAGCCAAGACCCCCCTCATTTAAAGTACCAGAGCATTTATCCCAAGAAGCCCACGTAATTTTGGAGTTATTGGCAGCACCTTTCCAAAAAAACTTGTTCAAGATAATATCAATCTGATTGCAAACCCATTTGGTGGGAAGCAAAGTTTGAAAGGAGTAAACAAAAAGAGAGCATAAAACACTTTTAATAAGAGTAAGCCTACCCCCATAGCTCAAAAAATTAGATTCCCACGACATAAATTTATGCTGAATGGAAGCAATTAAATCATTAAATAAAAAAGACTTTTTCCTACCCTTAAATAAAGGAATACCCAGGTACTTGATAGGTAACTGCCCATGCACAAAACCAGTAAGATTTTTAATGATAGAAATGTGGTTCCTCTTCATACTCTTAGGAACAATAAAACAGCTCTTTTGCTTGTTTAAGGCTAAACCATTAGTATTGTAGAAATCTTGAAAAAATTGCATAATTCTAACAATATTGGTGTAAAACCCTTTAAAAGCTGATTTTTTTGTGCTGTTAGTCCCGTACGATCTGACTTTAGTCCCGGACGAACTGAAGAAATTTGTGAAGAATCTATCATTTTCGTCTGTACGAACCTGGAGCAGTCGGGACGATCCGTCTGGACGAAATTTGTCCAGAGAGCAAGTCGTCCGGACGAATTTTAATTTCGTCTGTACGAAATTCTGCCCGAGGCCAATCGTTCTGGGACGAAATTTGGATCGTCCAGGACGATCAGTGTTGATAAATATCGGATTTGAGATATTTTGGATTATTTTTTAAGAGAGAGATAAGGCAGGAGAGAGAAAGAGAAGGAAGAGAAGAGGAAAGCTTGATTTTCGAGCCCGCTGAGCGCTTTTCGTCCGACGATGCAGTTGGAGGATTTATTTATCTCGCAGTAAGGACTCTGTATCCTATTTCTGTTTTTAGAGATATTGATTTTTGATCGAGTTGTGCACTGTTTTGTGTTTTCGTAGTCGAATTTTGGACCCGGTTTTGTATTGACACAACTTTCACCGCACAACTTTTAATATGTTATAGATATGAATATTGTACACGATTTGAGTATTTTCTACGATGATTTTATCGGTCGGAATTGGTTCTACGTAATTTTAATTGAATAGAAAAATATCATGATGTTATTTCATATGGATTCTATAGAATAATAGTCTTATATTGATGTCGTGAATATTCTACTGTAATTTGGTGTAATTTGGAAATTAGTGATTTTTGCAGGATTTTTGTGTAAATTTGATAGACTGCCATTACTCTGCCGAATTTTTGTAGGATTTCTGATTTGTCTGAGATTGATAGATTGAATAGATTTGAATGTGAATATTGATATTATTGCTTTAATATTGACTATTGAATTAATTATTGATTGATTATTGATACTGGAACACAAGTGGAACCTGGTTGAACGTTGGTTGGAGATTGAATTGACCAGTACAAGATGGTGGGCCGACGGGCTTTCCTTTAAACATTGATTATGGATATATGGATGAGAGTCATAAGGAGTTCTTATAGATATGCCGATGGGCGGCCGACGGGCAATAGAGTGACGACTCTTTTTATTGAAACCAACGTATGGATATCTACAACAGCAATATAGATTCTGCAACAGCAACATAGCCAGTTGATTGTACTTATTCAGTATTATTGTATTGAATGCATGTTCACTGTATTGACATACGGATTTATTGCTTTATCGATTTCTGCTTTATTGATTTGATCGGATTTACTGTATTGTACGATTTCGTACGATTTCATAGATTTCATTGATTGATCATTGAGCATATATTTGATTTGATTTGATTGATTGATTCGACATGACTGATATGACGGATTGATTGATTTTCTTCTGTGTACGGATTTCTTCGAGATTAACGTGTATTGATTGAGCTTGATTTATCGATTTGCCTGCTACTGCATTGACTATGGATTTCCGTATTGCATAGACTCATTGACCATTGACTGATATGGATTTGATTGACTGACATGCATATTGATAGCATCGCCGTGCTTTGATTTCAGTTATAGGTATTAGGTGACCTGCTGGGCTTTATAAAGCTCATTATATGTGATTGACATTTTCAGGTCAGGGCAAGGGAGCAGAAGATAGAAATTGATCTGGATCTACAGGTTTTAGTTCTTTTAATGATTTTGATTCTTTTGTATTCAGGACAGGATAGATTTATGTACTTGTGATTGTAGTGTAGTTCCTGAGTATTGTACATGAACTTTTGAGATATGGATCGACTTGTATGTTGATGTTTTAAATATTATAGATGTTTGATAGACTGTTTAATTGATGTTTAGATAGCTATGGTAAATTGTGGGAGAAATTAATTGAAATTCTTTCCAAGTTAGATCTTGGGACGTGACAAACTTTTTGGTATCAGAGCAGTGTTATTGGAAGAATGGATTGTTACCAGAGTTGTAGGATTGGATTGAGAATTGGGTAGATTGGGTACCTTTAAGAGCATCATTGGCATACATCGTTGCATGTGTGTATCATTTGTTCTGAATTGTGCAGGTGAAAAGATATGGATCCTCCGGCAGAATCCAGTATACCGAATGAGCAACACAGTGCAGCTCCAGTACATTCAGAGAGTATGATGCAGTTGGCTACTGCGATTGCACATGTAATGGGGGATGCTCAGAGCAAAATGAGTGGGAGCAAAGAGGAAGAAGCTGATAGACACTTGCAGATGTTTCATAAGTTGAAGCCTCCGTTGTTCAAAGGAGCTGTGGGACCCCAGACTGCTGAGGATTGGATCATGAGGGTGGAAAAGATTTTTGACAGCATGCAGTGTCCAGGGAGTAGAAAGGTACCATTGACTGTGTTCCTGTTTGAGGGTGAGGCGGAGAGATGGTGGATCGGACAGCAGAGAGAAAAATTCCAGGGGAAGACCAATGCTGAGATCACCTGGGATGAGTTCACTGCAGTGTTTAAGATGTGGTTTGTACCACCGTCAGCTCAACGACAGATGCATGAAGCTTTTATGAGATTGGAGCAAGGCCGCAAGTCAGTGATGCAGTATGAGGCCGAGTTTACTGCACTTGCGAGGTATGCTGCTCATCTGATTCCTACTGCCGAAGAGAAGTGCTATAGATTCCTGCATGGATTGAGTAGAGAGTTGAGACATCCACTAGTACCTTTTCAGATACATGAGTTTTCTGAGCTAGTGGAGCGGGCCAGATTGATAGAGATTAACTTGGCGACACCAGTATCGAGGTATGATGATACCAGGAGGAGGAGAGATGAGGTACGACGAGATGATTCTGACAGAGATAGAGAGAAGAAAAACAGGTACAATGATTTGAAGGGATATGCATCGGGATCTGCAGTGCGATCTACATCAGTAGTATCGTCTGGTAGTTCTGGAGAGTGCATTCACTGTGGTAGACGACATGCAGGTCGGTGTTACTTATTGACGGGGCAGTGCTTTCACTGTGGACAGCAAGGGCACAGAGCAGCAAATTGCCCTCAGAAAGGATTGGGTGGAAGGACTGATTCTGGCACGGGTACAGGACAGTAGAGGACTGTTGGCTCGAGGGCCTACAGTGAGAGATCAGAGAATCGAATGATTGATAGAGCTGCTGATAGAGTTGTCAGAGATCAGAGGGAGACAGTTGCACCACGACCTCCTGCACTTCCTCCAGTGGTGCCACGCATCTATAGTCTACAAAGTTTACAGCATCATGAGGATCAACAACAACCGGAAAGTTCTACTGGTAAGATGATTTGACTAATTGATTGATTAACATTTGATCATGCATATTGACATTTGATTGATTGCATTGTATGTTTTGTATGGATTTCGACGAGTTTTGATTTGGATTTGGATTTGAATCGATTTGGTTTGCGTTGTTTTTGCTTCGTACCTGTAGGGAAATGTCGGGAAGACATTTTTCTTAAGGTGGGTAGATTGTAAAACCCTTAAAAAGATGATTTTTTTATGCTGTTAGTCCCGTACGATCTGACTTTAGTCCCGGACGAACTGAAGAAATTTGTGAAGAATCTGTCATTTTCGTCTGTGCGAACCTGGAGCAGTCGGGACGATCCGTCTGGATGAAATTTGTCCAGAGAGCAAGTCGTCCGGACGAATTTTAATTTCGTCTGTACGAAATTCTGCCTGAGGCCAATCGTTCTGGGACGAAATTTGGATCGTCCAGGACGATTAGTGTTGATAAATATCGGATTTGAGATATTTTGGATTATTTTTGAAGAGAGAGATAAGGCAGGAGAGAGAAAGAGAAGGAAAAGAAGAGGAAAGCTTGATTTTGGAGCCCGCGGAGCGCTTTTCGTCCGACGACGCAGTTGGAGGATTTGTTTATCTCGCAGTAAGGACTCCGAATCTTATTTATGTTTTCAGATATATTGATTTTTGATCGAGTTGTGCACTGTTTTGTGTTTTCGTAGTCGAATTTTGGATCCAGTTTTGTATTGACACAACTTTCACCGCACAACTTTTAATATGTTATAGATATGAATATTGTACACGATTTGAGTATTTTCTACGATGATTTTATCGGTCGGAATTGGTTCTACGCGATTTTAATTGAATAGAAAAATATCAGGATGTTATTTGATATGGATTCTATAGAATAATAGTCTTATATTGATGTCGTGAATATTCTACTATAATTTGGTGTAATTTGGAAATTAGTGATTTTTGCAGGATTTTTGTGTAAATTTGATAGACTGTCGTTACTCTGCCGAATTTTCGTAGGATTTCTGATTTGTCTGAGATTGATAGATTGAATAGATATGAATGTGAATATTGATATGATTGCTTTAATATTGACTATTGAATTAATTATTGATTGATTATTGATACTGGAACACAAGTAGAACCTGGTTGAATGTTGGTTGGAGATTGAATTGACCTGTACAGGATGGTGGGCCGATGGGCTTTCCTTTAAACATTGATTATGGATATATGGATGGGAGTCATAAGGAGTTCTTATAGATATGCCGACGGGCGGCCGACAGGCAATAGAGTGACGACTCTTTTTATTGAAATCAACGTATGGATATCTACAACAGCAATATGGATTCTACAACAGCAACATAGCCAGTTGATTGTACTTGTTCAGTATTATTGTATTGAATGCATGTTCACTGTATTGACATACGGATTTATTGCTTTATCGATTTCTGCTTTATTGATTTGATCGGATTTACTGTATTGTACGATTTCGTACGATTTCATCGATTTCATTGATTGATCATTGAGCATATATTTGATTTGATTTGATTGATTGATTCGACACGACTGATATGACGGATTGATTGATTTTCTTCTGTGTACGAATTTCTTCGAGATTGACGTGTATTGATTGAGCTTGATTTGTCGATTTGCTTGTTGTTGCATTGACTATGGATTTCCGTATTGCATAGACTCATTGACCATTGACTGATATGGATTTGATTGACTAACATGCATATTGATAGCATCATCGTGCTTTGATTTCAGTTATAGGTATTAGGTGATCTGCTGGGCTTTGTAAAGCTCATTATATGTGGTTGACATTTTCAGGTCAGGGCAAGGGAGCAGAAGATAGAAATTGATCCGGATCTACAGGTTTTAGTTCTTTTGATGATTTTGATTCTTTTGTACTCAGGACAGGATAGATTTATGTACTTATGATTGTAGTGTAGTTCCTGAGTATTGTACATGAACTTTTGAGATATGGATCGACTTGTATGTTGATATTTTAAATATTATAGATGTTTGATAGACTGTTTAATTGATGTTTAGATAGATCTAGTATTGTAGAAATCTTGAAAAAATTGCATAATTCTAACAATATTGGGCCTACAAGCATTCATGAAGATGATAAAATCATCAGCAAAGCAAAGGTGAGAAAAAGGAAAACCCCCCTTTGTTTTGAAACACATCTTAGGATAACGGTCAAACATAGTAGCAATACTCCTAGAAAGGTAATCAACAGCAATAATAAAAAGCCGGGGACATAGGGTCACCCTGCCTAAGACCATGAGAAGATTTTAAAAAACCCTTGCTTTTACCATTAATAATCAAAGAAAAATAGAACCCTCAATACAATTCTTAATAAGATTAATAAAATCTAAATGAAAACCAAAATCATGAAGAATGTTGTAAATAAACTGCCAACTAATATTGTCATAAGCTTTGGAAATGTCCAGCTTAAAGATAGAGTTACCACCCCTAATCTTAATGTCTAAATCATGTCAAAACTCTTGAGTAAGCAAAATATTATCATAAATAGAGCGGCCTTTAACAAAACCCATTTGAAACTGAGAGAAGATATTGGGAAGAACAGTAGATATTCTAGCCATAAAAATTTTAGAAATCAATTTATTGAAAAAAGTGCATAGACTAATGGGTCTAAAGTCATCACAACAAGAAGCAATGCAATTCTTAGGAATAAGAACAATAGAAGTAGAAGTAAAATACTTAAGCATCTGATTACCCTCAAAGAAATCTAGCACATTAGCAAAGAGGTCATCCTTAATGATATCCCAAGCATTTTGAAAAAAATTAGTAGTAAAACCATCCGGTCCAGCCACAGAATTGCAGTTCATATCAAAAACAATATTTTTAAATTCTTCAAAAGAGGGAGGGCAAGAAAGCATAACATTCTCCCCATCCGAAATAAGTTTAGGAATAATAGCCGGGTTAATCAAATTAGAAGGAGAAAAATTCATATTGAGCCTATTAGAAAAATGCTGCACAGCCAACATGGCAATTTCCTCACCATTATCAGTGAAGGACCCATCGTGACGAGCAATTTTAAGAATAGCATTAGAGGCACGTTTATGGTTCACCAAAGCATGAAAGAACTTAGTATTATTATCACCTTGCACCAAAAACTTAGAGTCAACCTTTTGCTTCCAAAAAGTCTCTTCTTGAGTCTGAAGATTACAAAGGTTAGCTTTAGCCTCTCGAAGAGAGGCAAAGTTAGCATCAGTAGGATAATTAAGGTAAAAACTTTCTCTATCATTAACCAAATCTTCAGCATACAGGATATTTGAGAAAATATTTTTGAAAACATGCAAGTTCCACCAATTTAAAACCTGTTTAAGCCTCTTCAACTTAAACCAGAGCCTAACCATACCCTTAATAGAATTATCAGAGTGAAGACAAGCATTCCAATTCTCTTGAACAATACCCAAAAAAGAATCATGTTGAAGCCACATATCTTGAAATCTAAATTGAGGAAAACCATTCATCTAATTATCATTAAAAGAAAGAATTAAAGGGGAATGATCCGAGAGAGTGCGGCTAAGGTGCTCAACATAAACAACATTAAAAGAATTAAGCCAACTATCATTAAAAAGAATACTATCCAATCTTTGCCAAAGCCGACCTCTATTCCAGGTAAATTGATTACCAGAGAAACCAATATCAATGAGATTATAGTTGATAATCATATTATTAAAATCTTCCATGGAATAAGAGCTAGGCGAAGAGCCCCCAGAACGCTCAGAGGGAGAGGATATGACATTAAAATCACCCCCAACCAACCAAGGGCCATGAGACAAAGTACAAAAATCGGCTAATTGATCCCACAAAACTTTCCTGATGCCACAAGAAGACGCCGCATAAACCAAAGAAGCATAGCAGTTAATATTTAAAACATCAATATGAGAGTGCAAACTTCAATCTTAATAGGATCTTTCTAAAAAACCCAAATCTTATTAGCACAGTTAGCCGTAGAATTTTTAAAACCAAGAAACTTAGCAGTACTAGATAACTTGGAAACATTAACAAGAGGTTCAAGCAAGACTAGCATAGAAATATCATGAATGCAACAAAGATTCTTAACCCTAAGTTTAGAAGAAGCACCCCCAATGCCCCTCACATTCCAAATAATCGGCTTAATCATAAAAAATAGATTAACGATTATTTTTAGATCTGGTACTAACACCAGATTTTAAAAAAAGGTTAGAATTTTTTTCGGATTGAGACATAGAATTTTTTCCTTTTTTCCCACGTTTACCATGCCCTTTAACATAGCTAGTATCCAAATCATCTTTAGCAAAATAAGAGGCAGTGCATTCGAGTTCATCATTATCAGAGAAGTGATCAAAATTGGGAAAAAAATTAGAGGGGGACTTACAATCCGGCAAAGAATCCTGACCAATACCACATGTTTGAAACTCACCCTTTTCTAAAGAGGCGTCATCCTCCATCTCCGAAATATGTAACCCAAGATGGGTATTTTCTAACACAACCAAATTCTTTTGATTGGACTCACCACCAACAAACGGAATAATCTGAAGAGAGGGATTAGGTAGTACATGCTTACCAATATCACATAAATCAACACCATCATTAGTAGTAATATGATTAAGAGAAGAGTCATTAGATTTAAGAATAATTAAAGGCGAAGACTCATTAACCCCTTGCTTAACCAGGGTTATCTGCGCAGCCAGGGAATCAATACCACCACCACTAGCTTCAAGAAGTTTAGGTTAATCAATCTCCAACGAGTCCTGAACATTCTTAGGAACAATTAAAACAGAGTTTGGATTATTAGTAATAGTGCAATCGTTAGAAACAAAGTTATTTTTAACAGTCTCCACAATTGTCTGGTTCTCATTTTCAGTAAAATTCTCAGGATGTAAATTCACAACCTTTTGATTGGAAGCTTTAACTTGCACATTACCTTTTCAAAGATGCGGATGCAACCTAAAACACTCATTAAAAGTATGGCCATGCATTTTACAATGAGAACAGAAAATAGGAAGGTTTTCGAATTCAACCTTTTGAAAATAGCCGTTGAGCTCAGATACCAACCAAACTTCTGAGGGGTATTTTTTAGAAACGTCAAGTTCCACAAGCACACGAGCAACAGAAGGACGAGAAATAGATGTCGTGGCCTGATCCGTTTGCAAAGGCCTTCCAAAAATCGACGCAAGACCAAACAATATTTGGGTATTGAAAAAGTGCAGTCTAAGATTAGGGAAAGCAATCCATACCGGAGCAATCGGTGATTCCTCACGCACGTCAAAGTTAGGAGTCCATTTGAGGAGTCGCATTTGGCACCCTTGGATGTAGTAAGATCTTCGAGCAAAAATACGGCTATAGTCTAGGTCATTTGTTAATTGGATCGCAACATGCCTGGGGTCAAGCAATCCCACGTGAAAAGTCTCAGCAAGCTTCAAACTCACAAAAAACTTTCGGATTACATCCAGATTCGGACGACAAAGCATGAATTTACCTACAAGAGTCAAAGCAAAGGGGGCTGCAAGTTGCGAAACCACCGCATCATCAAAAAGTAAAGCCGAACAACCCTTAAAAGAAGACTGTATAAAACTTGGCTTAGGAGAAGCAGAGGAGGAACCCGAAATAACCTCTTTAAAGGATCTAGAACAACCACTGGAAGGAACAACATTTGACGGGAGAGATGACGACGGAGTCGTCATTTCCCAAAAGAAAAGCTAAAAAAACCTCAAAATAAAACACCAACCAACGACGAACACAATCTAAAACAAAAATCACCATTAAAACCCAAACCGAATGCCAGGAATCCGAGGTAGAAGACCGCGGAGAAGGAAAACCCTAAATCGCTTTAGAGTCGCCTTCAAGAGAGGATGAGTTCTTTTAGTAGCCTTTACAGTAATTTTATAATTTCTGTTACCAATTCATCATGAGCAAATCTTCCTAAGCATATAAAAGAAAAAATGTGTACTATATATATTATATGAGGATTATTTAGTTTATTTTCAAATTAATGCTATATATAGAGGTTTTTTATTTGATTAATCTCTTAATTTCAATAATTTTCAAATATATTATCAATCAATATAAATTATATTTGAATATCATAACATAATTTTTTTCATAAAAAAATATCAGGTTTAAAATAGAACACCATGCATGTGATGCAACAAATAGTCCACCACATTGGTTAAAACAAACTTGAATGAAAATGAACACAATTACCTCATAATGGTTCCTAAATTTCAACAAGATAAAAGATTTTGTTTGAGACGGCTTTTTAAAGCTGAGGAAATCAAAGTAACCACAGCTCGCAATGTCTACAACGAGTGAAATTATTACGAGCGGTCACCAGATGCTGTTCAGAGGCGAATCAGGATGACATCATCATTTGTTGTGTATCAGTGTTATGTACCATCATATACTGAGGGTATGTTGCGCATTCTGATTCGTCTCCGAACCGTTCTCCTAAGCGCATTAAGGAATAATTCTGATGATTTCCAATGATCCTTGGTGAATATTTTTCCATGGCTGAGAGAGAAAGGAATAAATATGGTTGTAAGATGATAGAAAGGGATGGATTCCTCGTCTTTAAATAGATTTTCTGGCAATTCGGATTATACATTTAAGAGCTGTTAATCTGTGTGTAAAGAGAAAAGGATTATTCATTAACGAAGGGATCTTAGAAAAAATGAGTAATAGATAGGGACGTAAGGGAGACAGAGCATGTGCAGGCAACGAAGGTTTCCACATGGGGTTTTGAATGGTGTGGTTCAAAGATGGTGGGTCTAAGAAAAGATGAGCGAGCAATTGCTCAGGTTTTTTTTTTTTTTTTTTCACTTTTAAAAAGATAAATATATTTGCCCAAAATTCTAAAATAATTTTTTTTTTGCCCCTAAAATTATGTATATCCTAATTATATTTTACTCGCCCTCAAAAGAGAGGCTTAGGCCATCGTCAGTCGAACGTCAAACACATTTATGCTGTCACTCGCGAGCTCCAATGGAACATCAGAATATCGGTGTTGCACTGTTCACCCACTATATATATTTATTTTTTTTAACTAAAAAAATTGGTTATTAAATAGAGTGAAAAAAAAGTATGCGAAAGAATATATTAGGAATATTTTTTTTTATGTTAGAAAATGGGATTCGGTTGGAGCCAAGTTATTGCATTTTTTATGTATTACTGCATTTTGGAGTGAAAAATGAGTTTTTCTGTTGGATTCAACCGAAAATTCCATTTTTTACTCCAAAATGCTGTGAAACTAAAAAATATCGTGATTCATCTCCAATTGAACTCCATTTTGCCAAGGGAACCGTTGTTTTCTTTCTTTGTCGCGTTTCTTCGGTAGTTTGGTAGAGACCGAAAAATAACGGAGATGAACAGTGCAACGCCAATATTGGCGTCCCACTGTTCACCCGCAACCAAATAGCGGAAGTTTTACCGTTCGGCTAGAGCTCGCGAGCGACACAATTCAAACGTTTGAAGTTCGGTTGGATATGCTCTAAGGCTTTGTTTAGGATTTTTTTTTTTTTGTATTTTGCTTTTCAAGACTATAATCACAATTTTATTTGATTACTATTTTTTTTATTATTTTCAATACTTTTTTGTGTTTGGAAGTTACTTTTTACAATAGCTTTAAAAAAAGCTACTTTCCCTACAGCAGCTTTATAATCATCTTCAAAAAATGTTACAGCTGTCCCAATGAACTCTTAGGCTTCATTTGAGATTGCTTTCGTACTAATTTATAAAGTTACCATAGAGAAAATGATTTTTTAAAGATGTTGTAGAAATCAACTTTCAAATAAAAAATTTGTCACAAATGAAACCTTATTTTACCTCTGAAGATGGAAGGAAAAAAAAAATCTAAGTATTAAAATCAAATTTATAGGCTTTCTTATTATTGATTATTAGTTCTAATTTTATATAGTATTGTATGCCTCATTTCCTATGAGCTACTTTGTCATGGAAAGTTTAGTGACACAGTTAAGGGTATAATTTATTATGGTTTTGCATGGCTTTGAGTGTTGAGAGAGTTGGATGTCAACTCTGTATTAATTAGTTTTTTTTTTGGTAATTGAATTAGATAAGTTCTACAAATATTTAATTTGTTATGGTAGTAATTCATGTTTTATATTTAACATTTAAGGCATTTAGAATATTATATTAAGTCAACTAATATTTAAAATCAAGCCAAATCATTATTATGATAAATCTAACAAAAATCGCTGATTGATTCGGTTCAATCGCTTCGATTTTAATTAAGAATTTAGATTGATTACTATGACAACTCTTATAAATAATGCACCCTCTCTTTTTTTCTGATTGTGTATTGGATCTTTCGTACAGAGCTATGATGTTAAACTTCATATTTCTCTACTGCCGCAAATATTCCAGTACACAACAATAATCATAATGTTCAACTTCTAGCATTTTAAACGAAGTTTTGAAAGAATTTCGTGCGGGAGATGTTTTAAGTTGCAAAAAGCAACTCAAATATATCGTAAGTAGCGATGTCAAAAAAAGTTCGTTATTGATGTTAGTAGCATTATATCATATCAAAAAGCTCGAATTTGACTTATTTTTACAATCTCATTCACTTATGGAGTCAATTATATAGATGTGTATATATGCTTGTATTGATATGAATTTTGCTCACACAACTTGTCAGAAATTATTGGTTTGAGAGATATGGATATGATTTAATAGCTAGAAAATGGTCCACCCTTGTTCAGAAATCTCAAGCTCCAACTGGAGCCATGGATGAGTTATCCTGGATTCAAATGATATGGTGAACAATTATTTCCTTTTTAGCATAGTTCTATTGTTGTTTTCATCTTGTCCTTCCACTATAAGGCATAAATTTGTTTTGGTAAGACTTTAGACTTCTAATAGTTTACCGGAAATTGATTTGATCGATTTCCAAATACTCTGAGAAATTACTGCCGTTCTCATTACTGTTAGCCACTATTGCTGCCTGTCACTGTCGTCCGCCGGCTATCATCATCGTTGAGCTTGACACTGCAAATAAAAAAGTATAATTATTTGTATTTATTTAACCCTGATTAAAACGACTCAAAATACTTCAAATACATAGCATTCTTTTTTCAGCAAATCAAAAAGCCTGATAACCTTGATCCTCAATGCTATTCACTTGAATCATCTGTGCATGGGAAAATTATTCTGTGCGGACACCAGACCGTCCAAAGGTGAACAAAATGCGCACATCACCCAGTACATAACGGTACCCAGCCATGCTACACAGCAAACGGGTGACGTGGCATCTTCTAGACGACGTTCGTATCTGTACAAAATAATTTCATCCATGCATGAGGTTTAATATATTTTTGTAAGTTACAATACTATTTCACATGTTAAATGAGGATTGCATTTTTTTTTTTTTTTCCTCTACATGGAAAGGAAGTAATTTAATACTATTTTGAACTTAGTCAAATTTAATAGTTTTATTTCATAATAGGTAATGACGGTGATTATGACTGGAAGATGTGTACAGATTTGATAGCATGGCCATGTTAGTCTTGGAAGGTACTGGGAGATAATTAACACATGAGTAGAGTCTATTGACTGAGCTTTTTACATATGTGCCACTATTTGAAAATTAATTTTGATAGATTTTTTACTATTTTTTAAAGGTATTTTTTAATACAAAAATTTGTAAAGTAAAAATTTGTATATTAAAAAATTATTTTAGAAAGCAATAAGAAGGCTATTCTGTGCAGACACCGATCGTAGCTCTGTGTCCGGAGGCAAATCAGAGTGTGTCATATCACCCGGTACATAACAAATACACAACAGCGGTACAAAGCTGGAGGTAACGTGATGTGCTTTAATTTGTCTCCAGATGACATCTGGTATCCGTACAGAATAATTAATCATTTTGAGAGAAAATTTTGGCTTTATTAAATTTATTTTTTTATTTGAAAAGTTATTTATGTGAAGAGTTGGTTGGTTTGCGTATGATTGGTGTTGGTTAGATATTCCGTCAATTCTAAAGTACCAATTATTAGTTGTACGATTGTATCTAAGCCAAATGGTTTCATTGGCACTCCTAAATAAACAACCCCATGTTGTAACAGCTTTATAAATTTTAATGAAGTTACATTTTTCTCCTGTTTTCAGTAAATTTTTTTTAACTAAAAAATAACTTTACAAAATAATAAGAAATTCATTACAAACGAAGCGATAAGTCAAAATATGGTGAGTGAAAAACTATGTTTTACGTACATTTTATTTATTTGGAATAGAATTAACGTATCATCGTGTGAATTTGAATCTAATTTGGTTAGCTATTAGTCAACGAACTAATTTGATGGGTGTCCACAATATTTTGTCACATATTTAATGTATAAATTTATGATGTTCATAGAAATCGACTGCTCATCTAGAGTACTTGTTAGGCCACCTAAAAGTTACTGCTAGAAGAACTCGTCAAGTGTACCTATCCTCAACGGGAAATTATTGGGTCAGGACACCGGACACAGCTTACATTCAGTATTCACAGTATTGAGTAGCACTGAGTTCAGTACTATGAAGTACTGAGTACCGAGCAGTACTGAGCTTGGTATTGAGCAATACCGAGCTCGGTACTGTTTGGTACTGCTTAGTACCGAGTAGGAGGTGATGTGGTGCATTTTTATTGGGCACCAAACACACCCGGTGACCTGACCCAATAATTTCCCATCCTCAACACAAAACTCACCAGTACTTCTTGCTTATTAAATATTTGCTAGTTAGGCTTGTCCACTAAAGGCTAGGTATATCGAGCTCTATTATGTAACTTTATTGCTATTTCCTCCTGTAACATTTCCTATAATATCTATCTCTATCTCACCTATAAACAAGGGGTAATTGTTAGCCACACCTCCACGTGGCATACTCTAATTAGTAGTTAGTATGTTTGTTTAAGCTACTCAATGTACTTTCTTTATTTTGTCCTTTTATATATACTCTGTATCTTGCTGTTAAGATCAATGAAGAATACAATATTATTTTCCATTGCCTTCTCTCTGCTTCTGCGTCTCGTCCCGTCAAGGCCTGCTATGGCTATCTCCCTCAACATGGTATCAGAAGTCTAGGTACCAATTTCTCCCTGGCTTCTTCCTCCTCTCCAATGGCACATTCAAGCACTACGCCTCAATCCACTCAGGCGGCCTCCTCTACCGCCGATGGTATCTTCTCCTCTCCCCAAATTCCATCATCTTTGAAATTCTTGATGAGTAACATCAAGAATGTGATCTCCCAACAATTAACCGCAGAGAATCATTCTCTCTGGCGTTCGCAAGTAATCAAACTCTTTCGAGCAAATATCTTCGAAGGTTTCTTGACCGGCTCTATTTCCTGTCCATCTCCGTTCACCTCCTCCACTGAAGGATCTCAAATCACAAATCCCGATCATACAACTTGAATCCTGCTAGACCAAAATCTTGCCGCAGCACTATACTCTGTTATTTCAGCTTCGATCCTTCCCTATGTTCTTTCGGCTGATCACTGTAGTGATATATGGAGAATTCTTGATAACCGATTGCAAGCATCCACCCGATCAAGAATCTCTCAGTTAAAGAACGAACTTCACTACCTTAACATGAAAGACAAATCAATGACGCAGTATCTACTGGACGTCAAATCTAAAGTTGACGCTCTCGCCGCCGCAGGAGCACCAGTTGAAGTCGAAGATATCATCCACTACACTCTCAACGGACTGCCGCCTACCTATCAAGCTTTCAAAACCGCCATACGTACCAATCTTCGCTCGGTCAGTCTTGACGAGCTCTATACCCTTCTATGCAGTGAGGAGCTTAATCTGCTTCATGAAACCACTAAAGAACTTCACGATCTTAGCCTTCACGGCACCCAAACGGCTCTTACAGCCAACCGGGGTCGCGGTCGTGGCAGACCATCAAATAGTCGTGGAAGAACTAGTTCACGACACAACTACTCTCAGCCCAACAGCAACCGTGGAGGCAAACCACCAAGATCTTCCATATCCTGTCAAATATGTGGAAAAACAGGTCACTCAGCGATTAAATGTTGGCATCGCCATGACGAGATGTACAATTCCGATCCACCCACAGCCCTGATAACTTCATCAAACTCATCCAACGCCTCCGAATGGTATCTTGACAGTGGGGCTACTACTCATCTCACGGCGGATCCAACTTATGTTCAAAACGCTCAACCGTATCATGGCTCCAGTCAGGTAGCACTTGGTAACGGACAACAAGTCCCAATCAAGAACACCGGCAACGGTCTTCTGCCTACCCCATCCGGTAACCTCAAGCTATCACATCTTAATCTTGTTCCAAATTTATCATTCAATCTCTTATCCGTTCATCAATTAACTGCTGACAACAATTGTTTTATTACTTTTTACCCGCATGGATATGAAATTAAGGATCGGACGACCCACCGCCGTCTTCTCACGGGTCCTTCTATTAATGGACTGTATCCTCTTCAACCCAAGCATCCGTCCGGCGATCATACAGACAACCTGGCTCTTATTTCAGTCCAGCACATTCCCGATCTGTGGCACAGGCGACTAGGCCATCCATCGTCTCAAACGCTTGCTGCCATTTCAAGAAGGAACAGCACCGTTCTCTCCAACATTGCCAGTTCTGTCTGTAATTCTTGCAAAATGGCTAAAAGCCATCGTATTCCTTCTTTTCTCTCTCAATCTAAAACTACTTCTTTATTTTCTGTTGTGCACTCGGATGTATGGGGGCCTTTTTCCATGATCCCAGCTCACGGATACCGTTATTACGTTTGCTTTATAGACGATTTATCAAAGTTTACCTGGATTTACCCATTAACAAATAAATCAGATGTGTTCGATAAGTTCTGTGAATTCCACAAATTAATTGAGCGTCATTTTGCTCATAAAATTAAAATCCTCAGAACTGACAACGGCACGGAATTTGTTAATCATAAATTTCAAACTTATTGCAAACATACAGGTATTCTCCATCAAACGACATGCCCGCACACTCCGTCTCAAAACGGCGTTGCAGAGCGCAAGCATCGGCATCTGATCGAAACAACAAGAACCCTGCTCATACAAGCTTCGCTACCTCTCTCCCTTTGGGTCGACACGCTCCTAGCTGCCAATTACCTCATCAATTGCATGCCCTCACCTAATACTCAACACAAAGCTCCGTATGAAATTCTGTTCGGTAAACAACCCGACTACACTCAGCTTAAGGTACTCGGTTGCTTATGTTACCCTTGGCTCAAGCCATACTCGTCGCACAAACTATCTCCCATTTCCCATCCATGTGTTTTTATTGGTTATCCTCAAACTCAAAAAGGGTATAAATGTCTTGATCTCACCACCAACAAAGTTTACATCTCAAATCACGTGATCTTCATTGAAAACTGTTTTCCCTACGCTTCTGCAAATACCTTGCAGTCATTCAATTCCGGACCGTCTCATAACATTCCTCCGTTACTTCTTGTTCCGAGCTCAAGTCTACCAAATACTGTTTTGTCAAATTCAGCCAAACCATCCGCTAACCAATCCTCGCCTACCCACCATACTACCCCCGCAGCCACCAACGTTCATCAACCAAATCAAATTGACTCTGCTTATTCGACGGCTCAACCCAACATCCTGACCACGACCCCCTCCGCCCAGCTGTCTCAGCCACCTCAATCTCATCCAATGCTTACCAGACTCAAAACTGGTATATTCAAACCAAAGAAAATCTTTGATCTTACCCACATTACTCAGCCTCCTGAACCCAGAACCTACAATCAAGCTGCAAAATCGGAGCACTGGCGCAAGGCAATGTCCCAAGAGTTCCAAGCTCTTCAATCCCAAGGCACTTGGGAACTTGTCCAACCAACACCGTCAATGAACATTCTCGGATCGAAATGGACTTTCCGCACCAAGTTTAAATCTGACGGCTCAATTGCCAGGTACAAAGCTCGACTAGTGGCACAAGGTTTCAATCAGGAACAAGGCGTCGACTACACAGAAACTTTTAGCCCTGTGGCTAAAATGCCCACCGTCCGTGTGCTTATTCATCTCGCATTGCATCACCACTGGCTCATACATCAACTTGACGTATCCAACGCCTTTCTACATGGTAAGCTCTCGGACACCGTTTACATGTCTCAACCTCCAGGTTTTCAAGACTCCTCACATCCCGACTACGTATGTAAACTTAAGAAAGCATTATACGGGCTAAAACAATCACCACGGGAATGGTACGCAACACTATCGAATCATCTTACATCCTACGGCTTCAACATCAGCGCATCCGATCCATCTCTCCTAACCTACAAAGACGGCAGCACTCGTATGTACATGCTAATCTACGTCGACGACATTCTACTAACAGGTAACTCTCCACCCGCTATACAAAAATTGCTCTCTAATCTTCATCTTTCGTTTCAGATGCGCAATCTCGGCACTCTCTCCCAATTCTTGGGCATTCAAGCCGTTAACACCACATCTGGATTAATTCTTCACCAACAAACCTATGCCAAGTCAATCCTTCAACGAGCCGGCATGGAGTCAGCTAAACCTGTAGTCACACCGATCTCATGCAAGATCACACTCACGCCTACCTCTCAGGAAACTTACGCTCATCCGCAGCTCTACCGGCAAATTATAGGCGCTCTCCAATATCTCACTATTACTCGACCGGACATTCAGTTCGCCGTGCAGCAGCTCTGTCAGCATATGCAAAATCCGCTTAACTGTCACCAAGACGCCTTAAAACGCCTTCTTCGTTATCTTCAAGGTACTCTGAATCTCGGCATCCCAATCAACAGATCTAATCTACAACTACAGGGCTATGTTGACGCTGACTAGGCCAGCAACAATCAAGATCGAAAGTCGATTTCGGGATTCTGTAACTTTCTTGGCTCCTCCATTATCTCATGGCAAGTTAAGAAGCAAAACACAATCGCAAGATCCTCCACCAAGGCAGAATACCGGGCACTAGCTATGGAAACAACTGAAATTCTATGGCTCCGTCAACTCTTGGCCGACCTTCATCAACCGCAAGAAACAGCTACAACCGTTTATTGTGACAACACCTCCGCAATTGCCCTGGCGAACAACCCAATCTTCCACGCCAGAACTAAGCACATAGAGGTAGATTGTCACTTTATCCGGGACTGCATCAAGAAAAACAAAATATTTGTTCATCACGTTTGCACTGAGGACCAGCTAGCCGATCTCTTCACCAAAGCTCTGCCGAATCACCGTTTCAATCGTCTCACTCACAAACTCACCGCTGTTACACAAGCATGAGTTTGAGAGGGGCTGTTAGCCACACCTCCACGTGGCATACTCTAATTAGTAGTTAGTATGTTTGTTTAAGCTACTCAATGTACTTTCTTTATTTTGTCCTTTTATATATACTCTGTATCTTGCTGTTAAGATCAATGAAGAATACAATATTATTTTCCATTGCCTTCTCTCTGCTTCTGCGTCTCGTCCCGTCAAGGCCTGCTATGGCTATCTCCCTCAACAGTAATGCTCATGCATGTGAGCATGACACAACTCTATACTTTTGGTCATGTTATTATTCCACATAGATCTCTCTATTATGTCTCTTATTTTGTCTCACCCTTTCTCTATTTAAGGGGTTAATTGAGATTTTAGTAAGCCTTTAACAATACAATTATTGACTTCAATATTAGTAAGGTCATAGTACTTTATATGAATAGCACTGGATCCCTCAACAGTCAACAAGCCCTCCACTTGGTAGAAGAATTTATTCTTGATCACCTCATGTTTCACTAATAAAAAGATAGCATAAAGGCAACATTAGTTAAAACGGTTTGAAAACTACTGCAATATATTATCTATAGCGGCGGTTTCATACTAATAGTAGCTGTTAAAATAGCTGCAAAAAGTAGCGGTTTAAACTGCTACATTAAATTAACTTTATTTCTCTCTCACTGTGTCCTAGTTGGGCCATTTTTATTTTTCTTGAGCTCGTCATTGCTATTTCGCCCGACCTCCAATGAGAAGTACCATCCCACATCGATGCACCTGTGGTAAGTACCAACCATTACCCCTCCTGCTCTTGCCTAAAGTGTTCCCGGTCGTTATTCTAGGTTATAAAACCACTACGAAAACTCTTTACAGGGAAAATCAATTACAGTGGTAGTGCAACTATTTTGGAACCGCTGCAAGATTTTTGTGGCCATTAAAACCTCAGGGAAAGTCCTTCAGAAATGCTGCAAAAGCTATTTTTTCTTGCAGTGTTCTAATAGTTTAGTCTTCATTTTCTTCAACGGGGATCTTTAGAAGTTGCAAATCCCTCTTAGACCATCACAACTCTTTGAGCCACTATTTCTATGCATCTATTTAACAATTTGTCAGATGCTTCAAGATCAAAGATCAAAATTCAAAGGACAAAAAAAAAAGTTACATTTTTACCACTTATCTAAATAAATTATACTTTTAAAGAAAATAAAAAATGTTTATTTTATGTAAGCAGTAGCAAATCAAAAATATGTTTTTTTATTTTATTTTATTTTATCAATCAATCACTTAGGTTTTATATTAATAAAATTCACAATTTGGGTTTTATATCAATAAATTTATTTGATTTGATTGATAGACTAATAACAACTTCATATTTATATAGAAATTTATCATTTGATTTGATCCTCAATGAATAAAGCTTCGTTTGGGACGACTTTATGACTGCTTCTTAAATCACTTTTTTAATATAATAATTAAAAATTTTGAATTAAAAAGTTATTTAAAGAAGCAGTAAAAAATTGTCCCAAATGAAATATAAGACGATAAAATTAGAAGAAAATTAGTTCAGATTCCCCATTTTCTTTTGAATGACTCACCAAAGCCACTTTATTGCAAGTGTGGCAATGTCTTCCTCCTTATGAGCAATAAAACAAAGAGGCCAATGATGCTCTATTTGAAAGTAAAGGCCATTTGTCAAAGTTCTAAGAGTTGGAAGCTTCCTTCTGCCATCTCTGTACTTTCATGCTTGTGGCTAAAATATAGGAAAATAAATAAATAAATATTTTAATCAAATTTTATTCAAGAGAAAGTTAAATATTAATTATTTATTTATATTTTACACTAATCTTAAATAAAATTTAAAATTTTAATATTAATAATGTCTAAATTTTAATTATAATGTCGTAACGAAAAAGTTTCTCATCTTTTTATTTTTGCTAGTAGGGTTTTTTTTAACTCAACTTTTTTTAGTTTCAGATTTCGTTTGGGACAGTTTTTTATTATTTTTTAAAGCAGTTGTTTAATAAAAAAAATTAATTTTTAAAAAGTTATTTTTAGAAGCAGAACAATTATTACATCCTCTGACCTGACGTAGAGCTACGTTCGGCCGCCAATAACATGTCGCCAAGTGCTCTTACTTTAAACCGTGCGGCCCGACGACTTGACCCGGAGCGGAACCCGGAAAATGCTATGTTCGCGATTTTCTCGGTATTGCTCGGTATTTGCAGGTATTGCTTTGCAAAAATGAGAAATACAGCTCTGTGAAGACTAATACCATGCAAATACCGAGTTGTACCGAGTTTTTTCCAACTCGGTACAACTTGGTATTTGCTCAGGATTTGCTCGGTATTGCTAGAGATTTGCTCGGTATTGCTAGGTATTTGCTCGGTATTGCTAGAAAAACTCAGTACAACTCGGTACAACTCAGTATTTGCTCAGGGATTTGCTCGGTATTGGTAGGTATTTGCTCAGTATTGCTAGAAAAAACTCAGTACAACTCGGTACAACTCAGCACAACTCGGTATTTGCTCGGTATTGCAAGGTGTTTGAAATATATCCAAAAGATGTTGTTCGGCTCGTCAAGGATTTAAAAAAACGCACGTGCGAGAACCCAAAAAATAGCGGATCGATCGGGTCAACGTCTTTTCTTCCTGCTACGTGGCGCTAATACATTGGTGGCCGAACGTAGAGGAACGTACGTTCACCGGACTAAATAAAAGTTCGTAAAACAGACCCCCAAACAAAGCTTTAATTTGTAATTTGGCTTTAGAAAAATAATTATTCTAAAATAAATTCTAAAAAATAGAAAAATATTTCTAATATGTTAATCTAAATAGATGTCTTATCATAATAATGGTAACAGTTCCATATAGAATAAATGCTTAGCATAATCAGTACTACAACAGAAGAAATTTTTTTTTATTTTTTTTATCTGCTGAATAGATAAATATTCTTTGGAATTATCAGTGCATTTATGAGGTTTAATTATCATATTACCCCCTAAAATATATCAAAATATCATATTAACCCCTAACTTTTTCAAAAAAAAAAAATTCAAAATACAGAATGGTGCATGTAAATACTAATTTTTAAATAAATAATGATATCATTTAAATTAAGTTAAATTAAAAATCATAATACATTTCACCAAAGAAACTAAATGAAATTAAATGTTTTTTTTATCATTATTTCAAAATAACTAAATTTCTATTTTTAATTATTCAAAACTCTGAGAAAAATAATTTAAATGGTAAATACCTAACATGCTTTTTTTATTTCATAAAAGTTGGATGAAAAAGTTAACAATAAAAACATCTTTTGTGTTTTGCCAAATCTTCAGAGTCGTTTTTTATAATTAGTTAATTATGGGGGAGTTAAATGATAATTATTCCATTTTCTTCCCACACCCTTCACTGTGTGGGCTAATCATCAACAATATTTATATAAATGGACAAAAAATGAGAAGTTCAAAGAATTCCTCTCATTGATTCCATTTTTGCATATAGGTCCCTATAGATTCAGCTAATGTTAATAAAACTTTTTTGAACTAAAAAGCTACTTTAGAAAATAATATAAAGTTGGGACAACAAATTTATGTAATTAAATTCATTTTGCAAAAAATTTAGTAATTAAATTCTTCACATAAAATTTATTATATGCCCACTCAAAATCTTCATGCAAAAGCAAACATTATGAATGTTTCAAATCTTGAAGAAGAAGCTATCTCAATACCATTCAAAATTTCAAGGAGATGCAATGCCATCATTCTCCCTATATTGCTCATTTAATTTTATTGTCTTAAGCAAATCAATAAATATTTGTTATATTAATATGAATAAAATAGTTTTTGAAGGTTTGAATAATAATTTTTTTTTTCATTAAAATATTTTTAATATATAATAAGTTATAACTAAAATTTTCGAAGGGAGATTTTTAAATCTAAATAAAGGTGAAAAATTCAATTATGAAATCGGATAAATATATAAATTACTAAAAAATAAAAAAAGCTAATTACCCTAATAATCCATTTAAATTGCATTAATAATACTAAGCAATATAATTTAATATATGCAATTTTAACATGTGAGAATCAACCTTCCAATTATATGAAGTACTATCCACCGTTCTTTTCTTTTAGGGGTTTTACATACATACCACTTATTTCATGCTATTTACATATCTAACATCAAAAATATTAATATTATATGCCTACCACTCATAGAATAAATTTGGGTACATAGAATGAAATATTAAAGTTTATAGGATGGTATGAATGCTATAAATGAATTTAGGAGTGGTATATTTGATATTAAAATTGTATATGAGTGATAGACATGTAATATTAATATTTTAGATGTTAGATAGGTAAATAGCATGAAATAAAGTGGTATGTATGTAAATTTCACTTTCTTTTAACTTTTGTTCCTTGTTCTTCTTTTTGTTCTTAACAAAAATTGGCTTTTCTTTAATTTCCCCCCTACTTTTCCAATTATTTGCTCATGCTATGTGAGGACCAAATGCATCAACAGCCCTCTTTTTGCACAATTAATAATATGATTCCATATATAGAAGAGGATATGATAATTTATCTCAAGAAAAGAAATGAGGAGAGAGGAATCACAAACTAAGGAGCAAAAGACAAGCTTGGGAAACTTTTTTATTTAATTTTTTTTCCCTGTTTTTTAAAGCAAAGGAAACTTCTCTATGACATATGGTGGTCCCATTATTGTTAGTTAGGGCTTAATTTCAGCCATCTTTGTGGTCCCTACACTTAACCAGGGTGGTGTTAGTGGGTCCCATAAACTCCAACATGAAGTTCATAAATTGGTTGAAGGGAATTTATTACCAATAATAGATTACTTACACACACCTCAACTTGGCTTGTTGGTTGAGAGCTTATGCTTCCATCTAAGAAGTATTGGGTTCGAGTCTTTATGTATACGTTGTGTATGTGAGTTTGCCTTAAATGACCTAAATGTCTCAAAAAATAAAATAAAATAATAGATTACTTAAAAAGTTGAAATTTACAAAGATAGGAAAAAAAAAAATCACTTCAGGTTTTCTTGAAAAGCAGCTTTCTTATCAATTTCTAGTACAAATTTTTTTTTTAACTAGAAATTTTTTACTAGGTAGTTATTTTAGAAAACAGTAAAAAAGCAGTCCCAAATGAAATTATAATTTGATATAGTAAAGTAATTTTATGATGGGGTCTTTTATGTGCATTGCATAAATATTTGATTACTATTATTAGAGTTTGATTAAGCCTTCCTCTAAAAACATAATTTAAAAAAAAATTACAAATTGGGGATCAAATTTTTGATAAAATTGTAAAACATTTCAATTGCATTATTAATAATCTAATTGAAGATTTAATTAATAATGGATCAAGGCTTAATATAAATAGGGTTTTTTTAGGTTATTGATGTAACTTTTCCAAATAAAGTTGAAAATTTAACTAATATGTGCTTGAGATGAGCATTGTTCTAAAGTTTCCCACTTGCTTATATAATCATACTTGAAAGCAATGTGTTACCAAACTTAAGAAGGATGTGACCGGCATTATATACATATTGGATGGATATGATCATCACAATAGTTGTGCAAGTCTTGGTGGAATAACTTTAAGATAATTTATAATGGAGTTTTGGCAATATAAATATCATCATAAATATTTGACAAAATTATGTATCTTCCTATTTCTAATATTTGAACATTATTTTGGTAGCTTAGGAATAGATATTTTTTTAATTTAATAAAAATTATATAAAAAAAAAAAACATAATTTCCTTTTCTTTTGTCCATTAAAATTACTAAATATTCATATTTTTATGTTTTTTTTTTTAGAAATGAAAAATAATTTATTTGATGCTTTATGTTACTTTCTTCCTACTTCTCCGAATTTTATATGATATAAAATCACCTTTTACAACAAGATTTAGGCAACGTTTGGGACGATTTTCTTACTGTTTATTAAAGCAGCTTTTTAGTATAAAATTTTTAATTTTTAAACAAGAAAGCTGTTTTAAGAAGCAATAAAAAAGCCGTTCCAAACGAAGCCTTAGGCTCGTTTGTGACAGCTTTTTTAATGCTTCTTATGAAACAGGAAAAAAAATCATCCTAAATAAGCCTTACTAATTTATTGTAGCTATAAAAGAGTATTTGTACATCATCACATTTTTAACTCTACAATATCATAAAAATATAATATTTTCTCACTATCTTCATATATTGTACATCTCTCATACCTACAACATGCAACATAAGTTAACAATATTTTTTTGAAATCATGCTGAATTTAATAGTATTGGAAACATTGCTCTTTTAATAAAAAAATTTCAAATACCTGCTCATACAACAGTCTTCATAAGCACTTTTTTTTAATCCAATCTTGTTCATGCAATTAACTAATCAATCTTAAATTTAAACATAATTTAAAGTTCCAATAACTCTACCAACAACTTATCTATGGTTAGTATTGATGAAAGCTACTTTTTAAAAGTTCCAAACACTTCCAACAACAACATTACGATGTTAAAAAATACAATCATATACTTAGAAGATAGCATTAAAAATGCCAATAGATAGTTTAAACTAATATAAATGCCATGCAATATTGAAAAATATTTCACATGTTGACTTTTTTGACAAAATGAATTCATTAAGGGCAGGAAGAGAAACAAAAATAGACGTGTGTGAATGAATGAATAGAGAGAGAGAGAGAGAGAGAGAGAGAGAGAGAGAGAGAGAGAGAGAGAGAGAGAGTCATACACCAACGCAAGTAGGCGTGTCGATATCTGACACGACCCAAGAACCGACTATAACTCAACCAGAAAATTTCGAGTTATGGTCAACTCATTTGAGAAACGGGTCAGGTCTGGGTTCGTGTTTTTGACCCATTTGCAAAACCGGGTCGAGTTCGAGTTGACTCGAAAACCCAAAATCAACCCAGGTTGACCCAGGAAGATGACTGTCGTGTTTCGTGCGAGTCCCGTGTCTGTGATATCGTCTGTTCGCAACTCAACTATCACAGTCATCGCATCAGACGCCAGTCCCGTCGACCTGTTAGGCTCCACTATCAAGTCCTGTCCTCGACCAGCCGACCACAAGGCACCAGTCCACGCTAGCCTCACCTGCCAAAGTCGATGTGAGCCCCGCTTTACCACTCTAGCCTTTCCTGCCAATGTCGACTCGAGCCCAACTGTCCCATATTGGCCTCGCCTACCGCCGTCAAAGCGAGCCCCACCATCCCGTTGTCCCGCACATATGCGAATAAGGTATTTGGGTTTACAAAACCGAGTCGGGTCGGGGTCAACCCGGTGACCTGACGGGTCGGGTCCGTGTTCGTGTTTTCAACTTGTTTGCAAAACCGCATCGAGTTCGGATCAACCCGTTTGAACCCAAGTCAATTCCCTGTTCGACTCAAACCCGACCCAAAACCCAATTTTGACACCCCTGAATACAAGTAACAATCTCAACTATAATTTCTGGAAGACTAACTAAATGTGTAAATATCTATAAAAAAAAAAAAGATCAAAATGATCTCTTGAATCTTTATGAATGATCAAATAATTCTTAATTATATTAAATGATTATTTTGATATCTCGACTTTTTAAATATAACCAAAATAGTTCCACTATGAGACTATTTTGATTTTTTTTAAAGACTTCGAGAAATCAAAATGGTTCATCAATATAGTTGAGGATCATTTTAATCCTTTATAAAGAATCAAGAGATCATTTTAATAAATTTTCTCGAGTAAATATCAACATCCTCTTTAGTATAATAAATGTTTATTGGTGGCAGTTCAACTATAGGAAAGAAATTGTTAAGTGGACTTCTATCCTCAGAAGTCTTCTGTGAGGTGGTCCAAAAAGGGAATTAGAAAACCAACAATAATTGCTCATCTAATTGGAGCAGGCTACAGTATCGATCTCCTCGTGAGCATTCAACAAATTTGATAGCTCCTTCGCCTGTAAGTAAAAGCTTCAAAAAGTTGAGAATTCATCATACATCAAAATTAACGCAAGTAAAAAACTTTATCCTAATATCCACAACAACAATGCCAGATTAAGCTTTCATTTGTGGGAGCTTTCTTAGTGCTTTCTAAAGCGGCTTTTTAGTATAAAAATTTATAGCTCAAAAAAAATTTTGTACTAAAAAATCGTTTCAGATAACAGTAAAAAAGCCATCGCAAATGAAACCTAACAAAACAAATTCACAACTAAAATAAGAGCACAAACACTCATGGATGACATATCGGACATGATATCTCAGGCTAAATTTTTTAAATGGAACTACCTCTTATTATTATTGTTTTGTAATAGCAAGAAAGCTTCATAAAACAATTATAGAGGAGACAAAAAGGTAATGCTTCAAAGAATGCATGGAATCTTCCTACTAAACAAAGGCTATTCGCCAACGTGAATAGAGCAGGAATTGATAAGACCCATAGCAGTCTCACTGGAAATCACAAATCTTCATGATTTATTATTTTATGCAGAGTCTAGAGGACGTCCGAGACCAATAAAAATCGTCACGTCACCCCAAAAAAGTATCGCGCTCGATACCAAACTCAGTACCCACTCTCGGTTCCGCTTGGTACCGAGCGTGTAACCGAACGAGAGAACCGTCTGATATCCGCACAGAATAATAGCTCCATCTTCGTAGGTATCTTCAACAATATGTACTGAATGCATCTACATGAACTTAGAAGAAAAATTGCAATACCTATAAGTGCGACCAAGATTACTACTAAAATTTAATATGTAAGTTAGTGAACTATCATGCGCATGTTGCATTTCACGTTTGATAAAAAAAACAAACAAACATGTAAACTATGAGCAACTTTCAAATTAATGTTTTGTCACATTTTTCACACCAACATGAAGGTTCACTCAAATTGGTATATATATTCAAACATTGTACTTTACAATCAGAATTTTAACTTCCTTTTATATGATGGTGAATTATTCAATTATACATAATGCATCTATTGAAGGTGTTGGATTGAATGGGTATTAGGGCTTGGGTGTGGCGGGGAGGAAGGGGACGGCCTAGGTTTGGGTGTGGAGTTTCGGCCAAAGGAGGGAATAGAGAAAGGGGTTGGTGGCTAGGAGAAGCAAAGGAAGGAAGATAGGGGAGGATATTGACTGCGAGCTCGGATGCTTCCTGCAGCTCACATGTGTTGCTTTGCTCTCACCTGGGAACTTCAAACTCTCAAGTATGCTCACAACTCTACAACTGAAATTTTCATAATATTAACCATCATCCTCTCAAAGGAGGGGAAGGGGCTATAAATAGTCGAAATACAATAGCATCTTTAAAGACAAAAGTAACCCTTGGGGTCAAATAAGCCTACTCCCTCAAGTGAGGGTAAAAATGAAAAAGATGCATAAATAAATCAAATACAAATAATAGATCAAAAATAATGTTTTCTAAATAGTCGAAATACAAAAGCATCTCTAAAGACAAAAGTAACCCTTGGGGTCAAATAAGCCTACTCCCTCAAGTGAGGGTAAAAATGGAAAAGATACATAACTAAATCAAATACAAATAATAGATCAAAAATAGCGTGGCCTAATCGTGGTCATCGATCTCTGGTTCCTTCTATGATAAACTTTCCACGATCGGATGCCCTCATCATTGTTGCTAGTCGAAGATCAGCGATGGATCTACAATGGGGGCCTTTGGGGAACGAACCTCCACTGACTCATAAAGTTCACTTTGGTTTTCACGAGCCCCCACTTACTCATAAAGCCCACAACTATTTTAAAATTTATAAATAAAGTATTTTTTATTGCAGAACAAATAGAGGATTCTAACCCTGCATAATTGGGATCTAACTTAGGTGCTCAACTAGTGGGCCACGGAATCATATCTTACCATTATAGATTGTTTATTCCTAAATTATAAATAAATTATATATATATATATATATATATATATATATATATATATATATATATATATATATATATATATATATATATATATATATATATATATATATATAAAATGTATGTTATAATTTTTTTTTATAAAACAAACACCTAAATATTTAAAATGAAATAAAATAATTATATATTTTTAATAAGACAACTAATAGAATATAAAAATGTATTGAAAATAAATATTAATTTCACTATGCTTTATTAAATAAAATGTTAAAAAAAACATCCAAAAAAGATTTTTAGTATTTTAAAATTCATCAATTTGGGCCCCCACTAATAAAAATTCCTAGCTCCGCTTCTGTTGAAGATATATCAAGTTTACAAAGTCAAATTAGTTCCTAGCTAATGACGTGTTTGTTTCAAAATTAAAATTTTGGAATGACTTAAAAAATTTAATACAAAAGATATATCTTAAAAAAATTTATAGGAGGAGATTTAAATAGACATGTGGGTAGAGAGGTAGGTGATTTTAAAAATATTCATTGTGGTTATGGATTTGGAGCGACTAATGAAAGTTGTAAGATCATATTAAATTTTTCTTTAGCTTATGATTTTGTAATTGCTAATATCATATTTAAGAAAAGAGATGAGAAATCTCATCACTTATAAGAATCGATATAGTAAAACTCAGATTTGTTATTTTCTTATAAGAAAAATTGATCGTTTAGATTGCAAAGATTGTAAAATTATTCCAAGTGAAAGTTTATGTACCCAACATCACTTATTAGTTTTGGACTTTAAGATGAAGGAGCATAAAATAAAAAATAAAATATAACGTTGTTCAAGGATTAGATTGAGGCATTTAAAAAATACTAACAAAAATATTTTTAAGAGTAAGATACTAGATCTTAATTTTAATATGTATTATGTTATCCGGTTGAACTCCAACTAAAACATTGAACAAAAACTTTAGTATATATTATGTTATATATACTTTTTTGTTGGCGACCAAACAATATCCTCATCACTAATTAACTTAATAACAAAAACTTTAATAAAGTATCACTAACCCTATGTACTTCAATAATTCTATCTATCTAAAACTATCTTGATCCCATTCCCATTACCAGACCTCCCAACCTACAATAGCCCATAACCTTTACCAATGTTGGTGGATTTTTCCTATTTTCATTTACTTTCTTCTAAACAGGCAATAATGATTCTAACTTTAATCATTGTGTCTGCTAATTCTCTCCCCTTACCATCCAATATCCTAAATATTTCAAGCAGAAAATTTAATTTAATTTTATACCTAGTTGGGGGGCGTCACTTGCTGGTGGCATCATAATCGATTATTACCAACTTTTCATCATATTTGGGCTAAATTGTGACATTACTTGCAAGCGATGTCCTAAAAAATTCTGCCAACTTTTCCTTAAATTTGGCTTAAATCATGAAACATAGCATAAAGAGAACACCAACAATAACAAAATTAAGATTTTGATTCATTTCATGGACTTTGGCATAAATTATAAGATTAGAACAACAACCTAAAAACAATCAAAGCACAAAACAATTACAACATTATTGTTCAGTATTTCAACAAACTAAATATTTATGTTCAGATATTTCTTTCCCAGTTTTTCTGAATATGCTCTAGGAGATCTTTGTACTTACACAAACCAGTTCAAATGTAAAATACCAAATAATTGACACAGTAAATTGGTCATCCTCTATTTACACAATAGAATGTTATAATCGATCTAGCAGGAAAATATAAGTTTCATGGTCCAATTTCTAATTATTCAATTATAATTTAATTTCTGATTCCAACATGGAAATGTGCACTTGACACCCCAATTGTCACTAGGAACAAAAAAGTGAAAAACTTATCTACCAAGCCAATATGAAAAATTCAAAGTTTCAATGTTATTAATAATCAAGAATTTATGTAATTTAGAACCACATGTTTGATATTTATGCGAACTGGTTCTACACATTGGTGATGAAACTCAAAGATTTAGTTCATGAAATTCAGTTTTTATAATCAAGCATTCATATACTGTTGATGCAAAACACATAAGCATATGACTCAAAAAAGTAAAACAACATCTTAATTTTATGATGAAAATAAAGCAAAACAAGAGATCAGACTCAAGACTGTATCAATGCATCAATGATCACCTAATAAAAAAATTCACAAAAACAGCTTGACTGGTTATTTCATGATAAGCACGGGCGAATTTTACAACTACAATTACAACAACAACATCAAGCCAACATCACTGGAGCTACTCCAACCTTTTCATGTATATGCTCATTTTATATCATGTCTCTAAGAGTAAAGCCACTTATCATCCTCATCTCTGCAACACTTAACTTAATATTATGCTTCTCTTTTAATGGCCAACATTCTGAGCCATAAAGCATTGCAGATCTAACCACTATCTTATAGAATTTTCTCGTAAGTTTGAGTGCTAGTTTTCTATCAGACAACATGCTCAATACATTCCTCCACTTCAACCATCCAACTTGAATTCTACTAGTAAAATATCCATCTATTTCACCATCACTCTGAAAAATAGATTCAAGATATTTAAAACGTGTACTCTTATTAATGACTTGAATCGCACAAAGTCACAAACCCCACACTAGACCTATTACTACTAAAATTACACTCCGTGTATTCGGTTTTAGATCTACTCAAATAAAAACCTATAGACTCTAAGGTTGACCTCCATAATTCAAGTTTACCTTTACCTCCCTCTTTAGTCTTATCAACCAGAAGAATATTGTCAACAAAAAGCATAGCATACACTAGGGAAAATCCTCTTGCAAATCTTTAGTAAGAACATCCATGACTAAAGCAAAAACGATATGGGCATAGGTTGATCCTTAATGTAATTCAACTGAAATTGGAAAATACTTTGTCAAACCACCTTATGTTTAGACACAAGTAATAACTCAAGCATATATATCCTTGATGACTTGAATATAAACTTTATTAACCCTTTCTTTTTTAGTACTCTCCAAAGCACTTCTCTTGAAACTTTATCATATACTTTCTCTAAATCAATGAATATCAAATGTAGATCCTTGTTCTCTCTATACTTCTCCATCAAACCTCTCAATAAATATATGTCTTCCATAGTACACCTACCCAGCATGAATTCAAAGTGATTTTGAGAAACATTAGTATCACAACCTATGCTCCATAACTCTCTCCCAAAATTTTAAAGTATGACACATCAACTTAATTCATCTAAAATTCACACAATCTTGTGCATCACCTTTATTCTTAAAAATAGGACTCAACAAACTCATTCTCCACACATCTAGCATCTTTTTAGTCTTCAAAATAATATTAAAAAGTTTAGTAAGCCAAGAAATTCCTTCATCATCTAAGTATTTCCACATCTTTATTGGAATATCATTAGGTCTAATGGTTTTCCCACACTTCATTTTATTTAAGGCCTCTTTAACTTCATATTTAGTAATACACCAATAAAACTAAAAAATCTTTAATTTCATTTAGATGCTAAGGTCACTAAAATCAATCGTCTTTTCACAATCTTTATTAAAAAGCTTAGCAAAATATCTCATCCACCTTTATTGAATATCCTCTTCTAAAAAAAGTAGTTTTTGATCTTCATTTTTAATGCACTTCACTTGAACTAAATCCTTACTACTCTTATCTCTTTGTTTGGCAAGTTTATATACATATATCTTTCACCCTCTTTAGTATCTAATATATTATATAAATCATTAAAAGCTAAAATATTTGCATCGCATATTGCTTTCTTAGACTCCTTACGAGCATCTTTATATATTTCCCAATTTTCAAAGTTTTTACATCTAAACCAATTTTAATAACATAACTTATTTTTTATAATTTCTTGCACATTTTAATTCCACCACCAACTATTTTTACTATTGAAAACTTTTCCTTTTGATACTCCAAGCACATCTTTTGCAACATTCTAAATATTACAAGCTACTATTTTCCACAAAACATTAGCTTCCTCGTACACCAACAAAATCTTAAGACCGTGAATCTTACTCTCAAAGAATTTTTTTTTAAAGTTCTTTAAATGTCACAATCTAATCCTAAAACAACGATTTACTATATTTTTCATATTGTGTCCCTTCATCTTAAAGTCCAAAACTAATAAGCGGTGTTTAGTATATAGACTTTCACTCGGAATAACTTTATAATCTTTGCAAATCTAAATAATTTAACTTTCTTACAAGAAAATAATCAATCTGAGTTTTATTATATCCATTCTTATAAATGATGAGATGTTCATCTCTTTTTTTAAATAAGGTATTAGCAACTAGAAAATCATAAGTTAAAGCAAAATCCAATATAGTCTTACCAACTTCATTAGTCGTTTCAAACCCATAGCCACTATGAATGTTTTTAAAATCGTCTACCTCTCCACCAACATGTCGATTTAAATCTCCTCCAATAAAAACTCTTTTTTCAAGAGATATTTTTTGTTTTAATTCTTCAAAGTCATTCCATAATTTTTTTAAAAGACTATATTCAATAATTTTAATTTTAAATATATATCTAAACCTTTTTGAGAAGCATAAATACTTACAATATTAACAATCTTATCATCAACAATAATCTTCAAAATCATAATTCTATCTCCAATTCTATCAATTTTTATAACATTATATTTCAAACTATTATCTATAAAAAATAGATAAAATTTCTTGAGTAAAAATCAATGTATCATGAAATTGATCAATCAATGTCTAGACATGCCTCTCTATGGACATGACTACAGCAAATTTTGAAATGTGTAATCTTCATGCAATTGCATAATATAACAAGGGTATGATCCTTAGTGTGATTTGGTTTGTCATTCCATGACTGCACTGACCTAAGAAATTACACATGCATTACATTAAAAAATGGATATTGCGCACAAGTCCCTCAAGCACAAAGATGCTTGACATTAGACAACATTTTTAAGAACTCTTTATATGGATCCCCAATATCCTTCCATTAACAAAACACCAATAAAAAATAACATGTCCGCAAGCCGGCAGGGGAGGCAAGCTATCTAAGAAGGGACCAACTGAGGATAAGAAAATGCTAAAAAAAGCCCAAGGAAGAGAAGTTCATACCAAATATGGATGTTGCTGCCAAAGGCGACAATGAAGGGATCAGAGATGTACATTGTACAAGTCTACAAGATCTAGATCTTCAAGGTTCTAAAGCAAATACACCATAACATTGGGATCTTCAACAAGGCGATGAGCATCATGAAATCTTTCATGAACGACATCTTAGAAAAGTAGGGAAGTAGTCCTCTCGCCTCACCCTCTTCAAGAGAACATGATGATGGGGTGTGTAAATTTGAACTTGAAATGGATATAAAAAAAAAATGCTACTTATCTATTGCTAATTTCTTGGTTCAATATTGCTATGAAATTGCTAGAGATCCTAATGCTTTTTTCACAAACTCTAGCTTCTCTCTTTTGTGAGTCAAGTACTTCGACTAAAAAAATAATTTACAGTATGTGAAACAAACAAAAGGATTTCATGTGACTGAATTTAACCAATTTGTGCAATCATAGGCACTAAGAATCAAAAAGCGATGTGTTTTTGTGATCATAATCACACATTTGACAAGCTTTTTTCTGCTTAAACAGCATTTCGCGAGAATAAAAGAGAAATGCTATTCAAATAAAAAACTATTTGCATGGAAAACACAAATTAGCAACATCAATTAATCCCATGAAACGCGGGCCGAAATTTAGGTTTTACCTCATCCACTTCGGCGCTCATTCTGTAAGACCACTTTTTCTTTGGCATTAAAAGCATACTAGGGTTAATGGGTGGAAAAATAAATAGTTTCATTTCATGTCAGAATTCATCAACTTCTCAACTAAATCCCTATAGGAGATAGCTCCAAAGAGAATCAACCGCAGGGGTTTCTGGATTTTTTTTTTAGCTCAGTGTATTACAATCATAGCTTTGGAAGCATTAATCGCTGGTTTAGTTCTGTAAAGAGTATCATCCTAATAACTGCTAGATAATCAAAAGATGCATTCTCCCTTGCTCCCAACTCAAACTGACTAAACCCTAAACCAAAATCCCCCACGATGGAACAGGAAAGAGCAACAATTAGTTGTTCAGAAACATAAAAAGTCATGCCGACCTGAACCCCGACAACAGCAATGGAGAGCAGCGGTTCCCGTAGCGTCGGAGGAGCGCTTTCCTCGCTATGATCTCCGAGAGCAGTGCAATCCCTCTTTAGCCTGTTGACGAGGGCAAATTATTGCAACAGGTCACCGAACAGAGAGGATCTCTGTCTGCGCTTTACTGTAGACAGAAAGGATCTCTGTTCGGTGACCTGATGCAATAATTTGCCATTGACGAGAGAGATCAATGGACTTCTCGAATGAAATATGTAGGAGATGGATGGTCAACTAAGTGTCAATTTTTGACACGATCCGAATCCGGCCTGGAAAAATTCGGGTTCAGGTCAATTTGAACCCGAAACGGGTCGGGTTCAGGTTAAACAAATCAACCCGTTTTAAAAATCATGAGGGTTCGGGTTTACCCAGCAACCCGAAATTGACCCGAAAATCATATTTGACACGAAAATCCTAGATTGACCCGTTTTTTACCCGATTTTAACCCGAAAATTGAATATTGACCCGATTTTTTACCCGAAAATTAGTAATTTTAGGTCAACTTCGGGTCATTCGTGTCAGGTCGGGTTGACTCGGACCCGTATCAGGTCGGGTTCGGGTCCGGAAACCTGACCCATTTTTAAAACCGGGTCGGGTTCGGGTTGACCCGAACAGTGCCGGGTAAGTTCAAGGTTCAACCCGAACCCGACCCGCTGACCCGAATTGACACCCCTGATGGTTACAACTTCTAACGATCAGACCATTTAATTTCATGATAATTTAGCGCAGTATAATTAATTAATCACTTAATTATTTATAATAAAAAATTAATTATACTTAATTAATACTTTATTTTGATCATTATTATAATTATGCATAGGGTAATTAAAGTATTATTTAATTACTTATTATTAAAAAAAATGAATATGATTAATAAGATGATTAAGTATGATAATTAATGTGTAAGAATGAAATTATTAATTGAAAAAAAAGGATTTATATACATAAAAGAAAGGATTTATATATATACAACACAATTTTTAAATATTTATAAATTTGATATCTAAATTTTAACATTTAGTTTTATATTACTTTAACATCTCAATCATATCAAAATATATGAATGAAAAAAAAAATTTATCAATAAAAATTAATATTAATATTAGTTTTATATGATTTAAAGATTTAAGTATTATGTAAATATATACTAAACTTAAATAGATCAATATATTAAAATTATTTAATAGTTATGTAAATCTTCCAAATTAATATTTATTAATGATAATTTAAATTTAATTATAAATTATAATACTAATTATGTTAAATAAATGAGTTATATCAAAATACAAAATAATTTTTTCAACTTTTTATAAATTATATTAAACTTGATTTATAAGAGATTTTACTTTTTGTCAACCAAAAGCCTTTTGGTTGTTTGACTTGATTTAATAAAAAGCCCAACAACAATTGGCCTATAATGACGAAAAGATGAATTGGACTTTTATTTCTTTTCTGTCATATAGGATCTTCAATCTCGGCCCATTAGATATTAGATTTTATATCATTTAAATATGCATTTCTAATAAATCAAAGGGCCTCTCAACCTTCGTTTGGGACGGTTTTCTTACTGATTCTTAAAGTAACTTTTTAGTACAAAATTTTTTATTTTTGTACTAAAAACCGCTTTAAGAAGCAGGAAGAAAACCATCATAAACGAAACCTCAATAATAAAAATTATTGATTAATTAAGAAAATATTTTTTAAAAAAATAAAAGCATTCGTGATCATATTTGACGATAATATAAATCATTCAACGTAGACCAGTATATCGAGAAAATATGAGAAATTCTCGTGAGAATTTATGTCATTGTCCTTATATATCAAGCGTATATGCATGTATATATGTTAGTCATTTGTCTCGTTAGAAAAAAAAAAAGCTTTAAACAAACTAATTAAACTTATTTAATCACTTTGAAATATATAAAAGATCATACAATCATCAAATCTCACTGTTCAGATTTTCTTTGAGACAGCTTTTCTTAAAAAGTAATAAAAAATTATCCCAAACGAAATCTCAATACATAATTCTTTTCCTTAGAGATTGATAGGAGCTTTATGCAATGTATTTGAAATCAAGCAATATTGAAATTATTGATAAGGAGTGAAGATTGTGATGCCTCTAAGAAGGAGATATTAAGTTGAAATGAATCGTGCATGCAGATGCTAATATGAGGAAGAACAACTGACAAGTTGGTCCTTTCTGTCAGGAATTATTTGACTTGATTACTGATAATCAAATAGCTTTTCAAACATGGAAGAGTCCAATTTCAATCAGAAATATCTGCGCTGGAGGGACGTTTTATGCTCTATAGATTGCGAGTATAGCATTTTTTCAAACATGAATGCCTTTTTTTTTCTTTTTTTTTTTCTTTCATAACTTTATAATTATTTATGCCCATAAATATTGTATTTTTAATGGTAATAAGATACATTTTTATGCTAATCTTATTTTTAAATATGTATATACTTAAACAAAATATATTATAAAAATGTAATATATATACATATATATATTCGGGTCAAGTTGAACCCGAATATCATATATTGCGGACGACAAATGTTAGTATAGCATCGGTTGGTGATGGCCTTACTATAAAAATGTAATATATATATATATATATATATATATATATATATATATATATATATATATATATATATATTCGGGTTAAGTTGAACCCGAATATGACTAGACATATTTTTAACCAGCTTCGGGTTCGGGTCAACCTAAACTTGAACTTTTCGGGTCAAATTTTTGGATCGTGTCAAATATTGACACCCTTATATATATACACTACGACAAGTGATGGTTTATGTGCAATAATGATAGATGTTAATGATGAATAGTAATCAATTATAGGTGGGTGGCTTCCAACAACAACAATAATGATGACGGGCAATAGCAATGACATGTAGCGAGAGGCAAATAACGGCAATTAATGATGACCTAAATCGAAAACATCTAATTTATATAAATTTTAATACACAAAAAAAAAAAATCTTAAGCACATCAATAAATTATTTTAGATTCATTTTTTCTAGCAACCAAATACTTAAAACTTTTAAAATCTCACATTCATTTTTCTCTATACTTTAAATCAAACATCCCGTTGATGTTAAGGCTGTTAAAGTTTGAATGTAATCAAATTATCACGTGCCAAAATAGGGGCCATACACGTCAGCTATATCAAATATTCACTGTTTGTCAAGGGATTTGAACTCGGGACCTAGGCTTTGCCCAACCGGCTCTGCACCACCCAAACAAGCAGCAGAGGGTCGAACAGTAATCTTCAATAATTAAAGTTATTCCAATAATTGCCTATCAGAAAGCTAAAGCTATGCAGAGCTAGCTAATATATATATATATATATATATATATATATATATATATATATATATATATATATATATATATATATATATATAGTCTAACTCCAAAAAAGATGGACCACCATTATGGCTAGTTTTTATAGTCTTTAAGATTTATGTTTTCACGATGTGGGACAAAATTCTATCATTAATATCTATTTTTCTATTAAAATATATAAAATTTATAAGAGCTTGTTTGAATTTGTATGAAAATACCGAAGAACCAAATGATACAAATATATTAATTCCACTGAGGTTTTGTTTGGATAATTTTTTTACTATTTTTTATCAATTTCAAAGTATAAAATATTGTTGCGTCCAGGAGTATTCGCGACGGTAGAGAAATATAAAGTTTATCGTCTTAGCGTTGTACGAAAATCAGGCACGCAATCAGATAAGAGAAAGGGTCTAGCATTTATGAGACACCAAGATTTTTACGTGAAAAACCCCTGCAAAAGGGGGAAAAACTACGGGGCCTAGCCCAGTTTGAATGAATCCACTAGTATTGCAGTCGATTACAAATGAGGCCCTTCCTTGGTGGAAGGTCTTAGCTTGATGTACATCTTATGGAGTATATTACATGATGTAAATACAAAGGATCACTATTGACATGTTCACTTTGTTAGAAGGATTGCAGTCGGCGGGCGACGTAGGTCAGGAGGACCGTAGTCATGGTGGCCCATGCAGGTTTGTTTGGCTTGAAGAACCGTAGTCGGCAGGAGAGCGGGGTCGGCAGGACTGTAGTCTGACAACGAAGATCAGTAGGACAGCGTCAGGTAGAAGTCCAGCAATGAAAAGAAATACATCTTCGCATAGATGTCCAGCGAAGTCCGATAACCGGTAGAAGTCTGACATCGGGTAGAGACTTGGCGAAGAGTGAAGGTCCGACGTCGGGTAGAAGTCTGACGTCTGTAGGTGGCAGAGGAGAAATCCGGCCTCCCTTGGGCGGAGTTTCGGCGTCAGGAGGGAACTCTGTTGTTAATTGGAAAGGATTTCAGCATCACGTGGAAGTTGTGCAGAATTCCTGCGTTTCCTGAAAATCCGGCAGAGTTCCGGCGTCTTCAGGCGGCAGGAAGAGCTCCGGCGGTGGTCGAGGAGGTGAGGAATCTCCTTTTCCCCTTTCTCCTCTTCTTCTTCTCTCTCTTCCCTCCTTCCCTTGGTGTAGAATGAGGGCTCTATTTATAGTTTTTCTGGAGTGGCATAGCCCGTAAATAGGCGTGAGATCAAGGGCGAATTGGGAGTGGTTTGAATGGACGGCCGATATCGAATCCTTTGATCATGCATCGTTCGTTGGGCATTTGAAGGCCTTAATGATGTCGGAATTCAATGATCTTGGTCTCGTTGGATTTGTCTCGTCGATCCGCTCGATTCGAGTACAAGCTCGTGAAAATCTGAGACCGTTTGATAACTCAAATTGCGGTTTGAACCTTCCAACAGCGCTTTGAACCCTTGATTCGGAGTCATTTGGGCTCAGATTGGGTTGATCTTGGTGTCGTTGGGTTTGTATTTCTGAGACGCTCAGTTTGACTGTAAGCTCGCTGAAATCGGAGTTCATATGCTCCCGAAATTAATTTTGGAAGTTTCCAATTTGATTTTGCATCGAGATTCGTGCCCGATCAAGATAATTTTTTGAGGATGTATCAAATATAATTTAAAATAACAAGTTAAGTGATAAAGTATTTAACAAGAATAACATATTATTAATGAGTCATTTCCACTAACTAAAGATTAATTAATTGAGATTTTATCGATGCCCATTAATATTTTATATGATCAAGCTTTGATAGCCCTGTAATCAGTTCTAATGAACACACAACTAACAAAAAAATTAATAATTTAATTAGAGAAATTAATATTTTTATTACATAATTAAGGTTGTATTACTATTAACTTGAGATAATTAATTAATCACTTATTTACTTAAAGTAATAAAAGTTAACTATGATTAATAAGAGTTTTAATTAAGACAAATTTGATATATTTAAAGAAGCATAAGATAAAGTTAATTAGTTAAGGCTTAATTAATATTATTAAGAGTAATTCATGCATAATTAATATTATTAAGAGTAATTAGAGCAAGAATATTAATTGAACTCGCGGGAGTCGAAACCTGACGAGGACGCGACGCGGACGAGCTGGCCTGACGGGACGCGACCTGAGCATCGGATTTGCGAAACGGGTCAATTCGTGTTGACTTGCGGGTTGTCGGGTCAACCCGAACCCGACCCGTTTTTCAAACGGGTCAAAAATCCGAACCCGGACCCGACCCGTTTAGCAAACGGGTTGACCCAAACCCGGATTTTTCCGGGTCGGGTCAAAAGTTGACACCCCTAATCAATACTAATGATATATTAATAAACAAATTGATATACTATCTTAGCGATATCAATTCCGTTAGTACAATAGAGTTTAAGGCTTCGCTTGTAACAACTTTCTTAATACTTTCTAAAGCAACTTTTTAGTATAAAAATTTATTGAATTGGTTAGAAATTTTCGTGCTGGAAAGTAATAAGAAAGTTATCTCAAACAAAGCATTAGGATCAACATTTTGATGATCATATTGATATGAACAATTCTAAAAATATTTCATCTTACACCCTCATATCAAGTTTCTATGATCTCCTTCCAAGCTTAGTGAGTAGGGTGTAATAAATATGCTCATGAGGATTAGAAAACCCATTGTAAGGAATTTTTTTTTTTTAACAAAATACTTATATTAAAATAACATGAAACGGTTACAATAGCAAAAGACCCAAAAATAAAATGAAAAAGGCAGAAAACAACCTAAATTGGGCTCAATACACGGACGAGGCTCCCAGCACTCCCAAAGCCTCGCACGGACCATCCAATCAGGTGAAGTCAGCGCTCAAAAACCAACCAAACTCAACGAACAACACCAGAGGTTGCCACCAGCTCGACGACGAGGGTACGAGCCATAGCCACATCATAGCCCCCAAAATACCCGACCATAAAAAGCAGAAAGGCAACCCGAAGCAAATAAAAGAGAAGAAAATACTGTAAACAGAAGATCAACTTCTTCTACGGCCCCTCCCACGAAAACGGCCACGGGAAACAGCCGAGCAAACAGGCCTATCTCGAACCAAAGTAAACTCGTTACCAGGATCAGAACCACAACAGAGGTCCGGAGACGCCAAACCACAATCTAAAAAATCGGATTCAGATTCAAACTCAGAAGACCCTGCTAATTCACATGGTTCCTAATATCAAATCCCGAATGATCACCCAATCGATTTGCAAAAGTCTGTGTATCAACCAAATTTACGGGGACATCAACAAAATTATTAGAGCAGGCCGCATTTACATTTATTTTTTCCACCCGCTCACTCTCAACATTGGTTTCCACATTCACAGCCGGTAGCACAGAAGTCTCGACATCAGGCGTCGGATTCACAAAAACATTATTCATAGCCACAACAAAGGCATCAGCCACAACATTACTAACATTAACACCAGAAGAAATTAAATCGGGATCCACAAACACCCCAGCATCAATATCAGTTAAAACGCCACCACCCAACCCATCAGAAACAACCAACATATCAGGGGTCCCCAAAACCTCAGGAGAATTAACCGGAAGTTCAACAGAGGGTAAGGCATCAACCTCCACAGCATTAATATCAATATCGTAGTTCAAAATCCCTTGAGCCGAAATAACTTCGCCAATACCCGCAATATTATCACATAAAGGGACAGGGATAACAATCGGGACAGATGAAATAACAGGGTTACCATAATTCAGTAAGGGATTAGACACAGAGGTCACCTGTTGAGGAACCGAAACCTCAATCGGACGTAAATTAGGAAAAAGCTTGGAACATTTCGATTTCTTATTACCCACAGCCTTACAGTATTGACAAAAATTGGGCACTCCCTCAAAAACAATTTTCTACACATACCCCATCTTCTCCGGACCCAACCAAACAGAATTAGGATAGGATTTAGAAATATCAATTTCAACAAGAACACGAGCTACTGAGGGACGGGAGTCGGAGGCCGTGGCATTGTCAGTTTGAATCAGGCGACCAAAAATAGAACCCAGCCCAAAGAGAATATGAGAAGAGAAAAGGTGATGACGCAAACCCGAAAAGAAAAGCCAAACAGGGATGATCGGCGACTCCTCTGAAAGGTCCAGAAGAGGCGACCACTTAATAACTTTCATGAAACAGTCATAAACAAAGTAAGAACGATGAGCAAAAACCCTACCATAATCCAGATCATTAGAAAGCTTGATCAAAACATTTGTCTGATCCAACAGAGTAACAGAAAAATCACCGGACAACTTAAGATTGAAAAAAAACCTTCGGATATAATCCAACACCGGCCGTTTAAGGGGGGATTTCCCCACCAAAGCAAACTCAAATGGTTTAGCAAGATGTAAAATTTCATCTTCCGATAACCACAATGCAGACATACCTCGAATCGAAGAGATACGAAAATCCGGAAAACCCTTTGAATCATCGGAACCAGACAAAATATCTTTGAATGATTTTGAATGCTTACCCTCCAAGAAACTAGGATCTAACATTTTTTTTTGCCATGAAAAAAGCACCACCTGAGAGAAGGCGGAGGACGGATGAAGGCGGCTAGGGCAAAAGCCCTAGCAAAAGGGCGAAAATCCTAGCAGACGAAAAGGCATCGCGAGTTTTTTGGTGTTCTTTGTACGATGTTCATTAAAAACCATGGAATGGAATGGAATAACATGTAACTTTGAATATACTGGAATGAAATGTTTGAGAATTATCTCAATCAAAGATGAAGACTCGTATAAATTGTGATGAGAAATAAGTTGATTTTTATTTCTGAAAAAGAAATCTTCTTGAACTAAATATCAAATTTCATCTCTTATAACATCACAAGAGGTGTAATTGAGATAAATTTGGATCAAACCTGCTATGATTGTTCCACGATCATGAACCAGCCAAATATCATGTAAAGGACAATTTGAACTAGTAGTATCATGAAGATTTGAATTTGGTTGTGGTAGAAGAGAAAATTCAATAGGATGGCTAGAGGGCTAAGGGGCCCTTTAGCCCGACATTTTACTCATATTGTTTTGATAGAATTATTTGTTAAGTAAATTGTCATAAGAATTAAATGATTTAAGCTTGTTGTACCTATATCCTACAAAATCTTCCAAAGGTAGGATCTTCATCGACTAGATTATGTTGCCTTTAATTGAGGGATGACCCATAGATTGATAAGTACTGTTAGAGTGAGAAGATCCATTATTATGAGCATTATGCCTATTAGCTAAAGAAAATGAGTTTATATAGTTACAGGCATTTGCTTAATTTCATGTGGATGTAGCATATATTATGGAACTAGTGGATGGTGATGATAAGGTTAACAAACATTAGTTGGGTGATAGTGATTCGTAGGCGTTGGTTTGACGATAATGATTGAGTGATGGTGATTAAGTGACATTGATTGGAGTACAATGATGAATAATGATAATCGGGAGATGACAGTTGGGCGACAACAAATAAGAGATGGCAATTGTTATCAATGATCATCAGCATTAAACATAGGGTTGCAAATGAACCGAGCGTTCAACGAGCTGCTCGTGGCTCAGCTCGATAAGAGCTCATTTATGTTCGTTTGATAAGATAAACAAACGAGCTTGAACACTCTTGATAAATACGGAACAAGCTTGAACAGCTTGTCTTTTGATTCATTTATATTTACAAACAGTATTGTTTAAGCTTGTAAATAAACTCAATAAGAAGCTCGACTAAGAAGTTTGATTAAAGCTCAATTAAAGTTTAAAAAATAAATATTATTAAATCTACTAATTTAATAATTGTTGTATGCTCCTGTTCATGCATCAGAAACAAATGAAAAAAAAAAAATTATTTTCTGCTAACAGAAAAAGAAAATTGTGAAAAGAAATTTTTTTATTAATTTCCCACTCCATTTTACTTTTTCTCTCCCACCTCACTAGCCTCAATTCCGCCTTAGATACCACCAAAGCTTTAAAAATCAGATCGGACTATCGGTTGAACCGCGAACCGGCCAACTAGTTACGGTTTACTATAAAACCGATTTCACACAAAATTACTATCAAACCATTCGAATTGGCTGTTCGACCGCCAAACCGGTCACTATTGTGAATAGACAAGCGGTTTATTTGAAAATTGATTTGAGCTGTTCAGATCAAATCAAATGGCCAAAAATTAACTAAGGTAAAACTTATATTTATACAAAACGAAACAAAAAACAAAAACAAAAACTCTATTTATCTCATATTTATTTTATTTTCAGAGCTTCACCAAATACATATGTAAACTATAAGTTCTCAATAGAAATTTCGATTTTATCTCTCAAGTTATGACAACAAAGAGGTCAGTTACTCAAAATAATAATATATTTAATTTTAAATTTACTGAATTTATTTGTTATATTTATTAATTGCTGCATATTATGATTCTGTTTAATTTTTGTTATATATTTACAAATAATTATGTCATTATTGTAATATTTAAATATAATAAATATTTATAACATCATCTGGTTCGACCCTGATTTGACCCCGATCGAACCATCGAACCACTAACTTCTCTTCTTCTGGTTCGTTATCCGGGCCTATTTTCAAAGCCTAGGCTACCACTCATGCAACATGTGGTAGGAAAAAAATGGTTGGTTTGTTCCGTGAAATGCTAGGAGATTTTGCTCTATATATGAAACATAGTGGCAATGCGTTCGACAAAGGAGATTTTGCTCTATATGTGAAACATAGTGGCAATGCGTTTGACAGATGGTGGGATGGGCTCAACTAGGGGTGTCAACTTTTGACCCGACCTGAAAACCCGACCCGGACCCGACCCGAAAAATCCGGGTTGGACCCGACCCGTTTTATAACCGGGACGGGTTCGGGTTCGCAGATTCGACCCGTTTGATAAAACGGGTCGAGTCGGGTTGACCCGGCGGGTTGCCGGGTCAACCCGACAACCCATTTATTTTTAAAAAATTTGAAATTTCCCGCCCGCTGCCCCAGCCTGAGCTAGCCGCTGCCCGCCTGTCCAGCGCCTGCCCCGCGCTGCCGCGTGCCCAGCGGCCTGCCCCGCTCCCGCCGCGTGCCGCTTCTGCCGCGTGCTGCTTCCGCCGCGTGCCGCTGCCCGCCTACCCAGCGCCTGCCCCGCGCTGCCGCGTGCCCAGCACCTGCCCCGCTCCCGCCGCGTGCCGCTCCCGCCTGCCCAGCGCCTGTCCCACGCTGCTTCTGCCGCGTGCCGCTTGCGCCGCGTGCCGTTGCCGCGCGCTGCCGCTGCCGTTGCTGCGCTGCTACCGGGTCTAAGGTCGGGTCAGGTCAACCCGGCAACCCGCCCGGGTCGGATCCGGGTTGAAATGTCCGACTCGTTTGCAAAAACGGGTCGGGTTCGGGTTGACCCGTTTACATCCTGGTTGGGTCGGGTTCGACCCGAACCTGACGGGTTGACCCGAATTGACACCCCTAAGCTCAACAATTAGGGTGGGTGGTTGCAAGCAGATCGGCTCAGCTTTAAACAAAAATAAACAAATCGGCCGGCTCAATTTAAAAAAGAAAATTATGAATAATGAGCAAGTCGGCTCGGCTCATTTAAAGAGCAGCTCGATTAGAGGCTCGACAAACTTAAAATTAACGATCTCAAATCTGAACACAAGTTGAGCTCGAAAAGAGTTTTTTTTAAACGAGCTAAAGCTCTAGCAACTATCAAAGAGGCTCGACATGCTTTAAACCAAGCTTGAACATGTTCTTCGCAAATGAGCTCGAACTCGAACATGCCGAAGCTTCGCTCGCCTCCGTTTGTTTGCAGTCCTAATTGAACATTAGACATATCTCTAGAGCTATTCAAATCTTCAAGATCTCTTTAATTTCAAGTCAATGTCTCACTCATGATTATAATGAGGGTGTATATGTCACGACCCGACCCGACGGGGACGGATCCCGCCCGAGCCGGATCGCGGCGAGCGCACACTTACTTGCTTATCCAGGATCTGGCTTTGGATTAGGTTGCTGAACTGAACTTCCCAAATACATAACCCAACAGAAAACACACAGAACAACAGAGCTACTAAAAACATCAAATGCAGCGGAACAAAACATCTATCTTTTCATTTCCTCAAAATAATCATCTACAGAACAGTACATGGCTTTCAACAGAAAGAAAGACAGAACAGGAAAGCCATGACTGTACAAAAATCAACAAGTACAAAAGTACCTAATCGGATCAGACTCTGAACTAATCCTGGACCTCCTTGCCCTTCCCAGAACCTGAAAACCACTAGAAAGCAAGGGTGAGCTCAACAGCTCAGCAAAGCAACAAACCACCAATCTAAATTCTCAGAAACCAAAACCAAACTCATCAGACAGAAATCAGATCAGAAATCGGAATAGAATCGGAAATCAGAACGTATACGGACAGATATCAAATCAGAATCGGAATCGTACAGATCATATCAGAACAAATCAATAGAGTCAGAATCAGAAATCAGAATCGTACGGAGCATATCATATCAGAATCACAATGTCGTACAGAACAGAACAGATACAGAAAACAAAACAGATACATATAGCTAAATGCCCTGACACTGACGGAATCTCTACAGATTCCGGCCCCTTATGCCTCCCTTCCCAGACACTGACTGAATCTCGCAGGATCCAGGCCCCTTATGTCTCCCTTTGTGCTCACGGCACCAAAACAGATGTGCTTATAGCACCAAAACAGAATTCATCGGATCCGGAACGAAACAGATATCAGATTTCAGATTTGAGCTCATTTCAGATTTCCCCTTTCACTAACTGAATCTCATAGGATTCAGGCCCCTTATAACTCCCTTTGTATAGCTTAATCACATAGCATTTCAATTCAGAAGAAATTCGGACATTTCAGAAATTACCCAAAAATCGGGCAGCACAACGGCAGTATACAGAATTTACACAAAAATTCCTGCAAAGAAAATTCACCGAATTCGCACAGAACATAGATAAGCATATTCCAGAACATTTATTCTACTGCACAGATAATTTCCAATTTCACAGAAAAATCAGGTCGACTAAAAACACAGTCGAATCAAAAATACCCGGACGAAAATCTTCAAAATATAATCAAAACGTGCACACCCGGCACGGCAACGATATACGGAAAGTTACGCGGTAAAAACTGAACCAATCAAAAGATACGGACGAAAAACCGTAACGAAAACTAAATCCGGACAGAAAAATACCGCCAACCGCGACGGAACTGAAAATTGAGAAAGACGGAATGTGCCTTACCTCGAGCACAGCAAATTCTTCAACAGTCACTTCGCTCGAAAACGGCTCCGCGTCTTCCCGAAATCAACTTTTCCAAAATGCTCTTTTTCTCTCTCCTCAGACGAAAAATCAGATATTTATTTTTTTAATATTTCTCTCTCTCCAAAATGTCTCAAATCAGCTTTATAATACACAGATCGGCCTGGACGATCAGACCAAAACCCATCGTCCTGGGACAATTTTTCAGGCCGATGTTTACTATTCATAGGCGATAAAAACCTCTACTCACTGACTTGTGCCATCCACTGATCGTCCCGGGACGATGCCTCGATCGGCCTGGACGATCCCTACAGGAAATCACTTAGAGCAAATTCTGGGCAAAACCTGGAGCTGAAATCCACAGATCGTCCCAGGACGATCCCAGATCGGCCTGGACGATACTGGAGCAGTTTGAAATATTACAATCTCCCCAACTCAGAAAAATGTCGTCCTCGACATTATCCAATCCAAACTCAGTCAAAACAAGTACGGGTACGACCGTCTCATATCAGACTCCTTTTCCCACGTTGCTTCCCGTGCAGTCCGGTGCTTCCACTGGACTTTAACCATCGGAATTTCTTTATTTCTTAACTTGCGGACGTCGTACGCTAAAATCAATTCTGGCTCTTCCTTGTACGCCAGATTCTCCTGAATCTCAACCTCCTCAGCTGATACCTTCTTCCCAGAGTCGGATACCCACTTCCTCAGAGTGGATACATGAAACACATTATGCACATCAGGCATCGAATCAGAAAGCAATAGGCGATAAGCAGCTTTTCCAATTCTTTCCAAAATCTCAAATGGTCCAACATACCTTGGACTAAGCTTGCTTACCTGACCAAATCTGCTCACACCTTTCATCGGGCTGACTTTGACATACACAAAGTCACCGACCTGAAACTCAACAAACCTGTGTTTCTGATTATAATACTTCTGCTGACGATCTTGAGCGGCTTTCAATCTTTCTCTTATCAAATGAATCTTCTGAGCAGTTTCATCAGCAAAAGTGGCACCCAAAGTCTGTCTATCTCCGACCTCCGTCAGAGTCAAAGGAGTACGGCACTTCCTGCCATACAGAGCCTCGTACGGTGCCATACCGATACTGGACTGAAAACTATTGTTATAGGCAAACTCAATCAGCGGAATATGATCTTCCCAGCTTCCGCTAAAGTCCAGAACACAAAGTCTCAACAGATCTTCCAGTACCTGAATAGTCCTCTCAGACTGTCCGTCGGTCTGAGGATGAAAGGCTGTACTGAAATGCAATTTCGTACCCAAGCCTTGCTGAATGCCTTTCCAAAGTCTGGAAGTAAAACGTCCATCTCGATCAGATACAATCACACGAGGCACACCGTGCAATCTGACTATCTCTTTCACATATATCTGTGCCAAGCGTTCAACTGAATCCGTCTGTCTGATCGGAAGAAAATGGGCTGACTTCGTCAATCGATCCACAACTACCCAAATAGCATCATGTCCTTGTCGTGATCGAGGAAAACCCATAGCAAAATCCATCGTTACCTCCTCCCATTTCCACTCAGGGATAGGCAACGACTGCAACAGTCCACCTGGTCGCTGATGCTCTGCCTTCACCAACTGACAGGCTTCGCATCTCGACACAAACTCTGCCACATCCTTCTTCATCCCAGGCCACCAGAACAAAAGCTTCATATCAGCATACATCTTACCACTGCCTGGATGAACAGTGTAGCCTGAATGATGAGATTCATACAGAATCTCCCGCCTCAAATCTCCAAACACAGGTACCCACAACCTGTTCTTACAGAAAATAGCACCAGAATCAGAAATTCGAAGTTCAGGAGTCTTACCAGATCCAATCTGAGCTAGCAACTTCGAATAATCAGAATCTGACTTCTGGGCTTCTTGAATCCTTGCTTCTAAAGAAGACTGAATACTCATCTGAGCCAACTCCAAATCACTGGAGGAAATCACCTCCAACTGCAATCTTTCCAAATCACGAATTAGAAAGTCATCACAGGTAAGCTGAATACCTGAGAATCCAGAAGACTTCCTGCTCAAAGCATCTGCTACCACATTCGCCTTCCCAGGCTGATACTGAATAGTCAGGTCATAGTCCTTGATCAACTCGAGCCACCTCCTCTGTCTCAGATTCAAATCCTTCTGAGTAAAAATGTACTTCAGGCTCTTATGATCAGTAAACATCTCACATGTGACGCCATACAGGTAATGCCGCCAAATCTTCAAAGCAAAAACAACTGCAGCTAACTCCAAATCATGTGTCGGGTAATTCTTCTCATGTGGTTTCAACTGTCTCGAAGCATAAGCAATTACCTGACCATGCTGCATCAGAACACAACCCAGTCCTTTCAGTGAAGCATCACTGAACACCTGAAAACCTTCCGTACCTGACGGAAGCGCCAACACTGGAGCTGAAGTCAAACAATCCTTCAATCGCTGAAAACTAGCTTCACACTCCGGTGTCCAAACAAAAGGAACTGACTTCTGAGTCAGTCTCGTCAGAGGAGTCGAAATCTGTGAAAATCCTTTCACAAATTTCCTGTAATACCCGGCCATGCCTAAGAAACTACGTACCTCAAATACCGTAGTCGGCCTTGGCCAATCAGCAACTGCCTGAATCTTCTGGGGATCCACAGAAATACCTTCTCCGCTAATCACGTGCCCCAGAAATGAAATGCTCTTCAGCCAGAATTCGCACTTGGAGAACTTGGCGTACAGCTGATGCCTCCTCAGAGTCTCCAATACAATCCTCAAATGTCTGGCATGCTCATCCTCAGAAGCAGAATATACCAGAATATCGTCAATGAAGACGATCACAAACTGATCCAAATACTCCCTGAATACTCGGTTCATCAGATCCATGAAAATAGCAGGCGCATTGGTTACCCCAAAAGGCATAACCAAGAACTCGTAGTGCCCGTACCGAGTACTGAAAGCTGTCTTCACCACATCAGATTCCTTCACCTTCACCTGATAATATCCGGATCTCAAATCAATCTTCGAAAATACCGAAGATCCGGAAAGCTGATCAAACAAGTCATCTATCCGAGGCAAAGGATACTTGTTCTTGATCGTGGCCTTGTTCAAATCTCTGTAATCAATACACATACGGAGTGTACCGTCCTTCTTCTTCACAAACAGAACAGGTGCTCCCCAAGGAGAAACACTAGGACGTACAAATCTTCTGTCAACCAACTCCTGAAGCTGAACTTTCAACTCAGAAAGTTCTTTCGGTGCCATCCTGTACGGAGCTTTCGATATCGGAGCGGTACTCGGAAAAACATCGATAGAGAACTCCACATCTCTATCCGGAGGTAAACCAACCAACTCCTCAGGAAAAACATCAGTAAACTCCCGTACCACAGGGATCTCAGAAACAGAACCAACCTCCAGGTTCAGATCCCGCACCGAAGCCAAAAATACTGGATATCCTTTCTTCCACATTCTGCTCACCTCTAACGCAGAAATCAGACTGGAGAGAACACCTCGTAATCCCTGAAATACAACTCTCTCTCCAGCCACAAGCAAACTCACTTGCTTCTTCAGACAGTCAATCTGAGCCTCATACTGACTCAGCCAATCCATTCCCAGAATTACATCATACGAAGAAATCGGCAATCGAATCAAACTCGATTTCCACTTCTTGCCAGAAATCTCGATCTCACACAAACAAAACTGTCGAGCAATCAATGGATTCCCAGCCGGTAAAATCACAGACAAAGAAACCGGTAAAACCATCGAATCCAAATGTAAAAGCTCAAAACAATGCTCGGACAGAAAAGAATGACTCGCTCCAGAGTCAAACAAAACACGACAGGGCTGATCAGAAATGTAAACCGTACCTGTCACAACATCCGGAGCATCTCGAGCCTCCTGCTGACTCAGACTGTAAACTCGGGGCTGAACTGGAACAGGAGCTGAAGCAACAGAACTACTCTGCTCCCTCTGAATCGTAGGTGGTCTCCGTGGTGCAGAACTAGAACCACCACCTCTACCAGCAAATCCCTCAGAGCGTGGAGGAACAGTCCTCGGTCTTCCTGCTGCTGAACCAACAGGTCTGACTAAACCCTCAGATCGCTGATCATATCCCATCTGTGGACATTCTGCAATCCTATGTCCCGGCTGACCACACCTGAAACAAAGACCAGCTATCCTGTAGCACTGGCCATGGTGTCGCCGTCCACAACTCTGGCACACAGGTGCCGAACTGACAGATCCAGAACCAGTCGTACTGGTAACAGTACCAGACGATCCTCCGCTCCTTCTGGAATCTCCAGATCCAGAACCAGAAACAAATCTCCTCTTCCCAGAGGAACCACTGCCAGAAGTATCACCTCCAAATCTCTTCCTACTCGCAGACCACCGCTGCTGAGTAGTCGTCATGTCGTTCTCAATCAGACGAGCTCGCTCCACAAGCTCAGAGAAATCAAAAATCCGGAACGGTATCAAAGGCTGCCTCAAAGTGTCTCGTAAGCCTCTCAGAAATCGGTAACACCTCTCAGCAGAAGTGCTAACCAGCTGCGGAGCGTACCTGGCTAATGCAGTAAACTCAGCCTCGTACTGCATCACCGTCTTGCTCCCCTGAACCAGCCTCAGAAAACTCTCCTGCATCTGCTGTCGTGCAGAAGGGGGAACAAACCAGTCTCTGAACACTTCAGTGAACTCTTCCCAAGTGATCAAAGAGTTCAATCTGCCCTGAAATCTGGCTGCCTGCTGGCCATCCCACCAGTGCTCAGCCTCTCCATCTAACAGAAAAACTGCTAACGGAACCTTCCTGTCTGCAGGACACTGCATCCCGTCAAAAGTCTTCTCTAATCTCCTCAGCCACTCCTCAGCAGCTCTGGGCTCAACAGCGCCCTCAAACCTCGGAGGCTTCAACCTCAAAAACAACTGCAGGTGTCGATCGATGTCCTCAGATCTAACAGTAGAAGCTCTGCTCTGAGTCTCGCTCATCATCTGAGCAACCAACGAAGCAAACTGGGACAGTGTGTCAGCACCGACCACTGGGGCTGTACTCCCCACTGGTGCTGCCTGATCATCACTCTGACCGTCTGTCATGTCTGGGTCTGGCTGATCCATACAGAAAAATCCAAAAAATCCGGAAAACTATCACAAAAACAACACAAAAATAACACAATAAAAAGCCAAACGACCCAAAACTACCTCCCAGACAGACTCACTGATCACATCCTAGAGCTCTGTTTTACAATCCAACCTGTTTCCAAAACCAGTGCTCTGATACCACAAAAGCTTGTCACGACCCGACCCGACGGGGACGGATCCCGCCCGAGCCGGATCGCGGCGAGCGCACACTTACTTGCTTATCCAGGATCTGGCTTTGGATTAGGTTGCTGAACTGAACTTCCCAAATACATAACCCAACAGAAAACACACAGAACAACAGAGCTACTAAAAACATCAAATGCAGCGAAACAAAACATCTATCTTTTCATTTCCTCAAAATAATCATCTACAGAACAGTACATGGCTTTCAACAGAAAGAAAGACAGAACAGGAAAGCCATGACTGTACAAAAATCAACAAGTACAAAAGTACCTAATCGGATCAGACTCTGAACTAATCCTGGACCTCCTTGCCCTTCCCAGAACCTGAAAACCACTAGAAAGCAAGGGTGAGCTCAACAGCTCAGCAAAGCAACAAACCACCAATCTAAATTCTCAGAAACCAAAACCAAACTCATCAGACAGAAATCAGATCAGAAATCGGAACAGAATCGGAAATCAGAACGTATACGGACAGATATCAAATCAGAATCGGAATCGTACAGATCATATCAGAACAAATCAATAGAGTCAGAATCAGAAATCAGAATCGTACGGAGCATATCATATCAGAATCACAATGTCGTACAGAACAGAACAGATACAGAAAACAAAACAGATACATATAGCTAAATGCCCTGACACTGACGGAATCTCTACGGATTCCGGCCCCTTATGCCTCCCTTCCCAGACACTGACTGAATCTCGCAGGATCCAGGCCCCTTATGTCTCCCTTTGTGCTCACGGCACCAAAACAGATGTGCTTATAGCACCAAAACAGAATTCATCGGATCCGGAACGAAACAGATATCAGATTTCAGATTTGAGCTCATTTCAGATTTCCCCTTTCACTAACTGAATCTCATAGGATTCAGGCCCCTTATAACTCCCTTTGTATAGCTTAATCACATAGCATTTCAATTCAGAAGAAATTCGGACATTTCAGAAATTACCCAAAAATCGGGCAGCACAACGGCAGTATACAGAATTTACACAAAAATTCCTGCAAAGAAAATTCACCGAATTCGCACAGAACATAGATAAGCATATTCCAGAACATTTATTCTACTGCACAGATAATTTCCAATTTCACAGAAAAATCAGGTCGACTAAAAACACAGTCGAATCAAAAATACCCGGACGAAAATCTTCAAAATATAATCAAAACGTGCACACCCGGCACGGCAACGATATACGGAAAGTTACGCGGTAAAAACTGAACCAATCAAAAGATACGGACGAAAAACCGTAACGAAAACTAAATCCGGACAGAAAAATACCGCCAACCGCGACGGAACTGAAAATTGAGAAAGACGGAATGTGCCTTACCTCGAGCACAGCAAATTCTTCAACAGTCACTTCGCTCGAAAACGGCTCCGCGTCTTCCCGAAATCAACTTTTCCAAAATGCTCTTTTTCTCTCTCCTCAGACGAAAAATCAGATATTTATTTTTTTAATATTTCTCTCTCTCCAAAATGTCTCAAATCAGCTTTATAATACACAGATCGGCCCGGCCGATCGTCCAGATCGGCCTGGACGATCAGACCAAAACCCATCGTCCTGGGACGATTTTTCAGGCCGATGTTTACTATTCATAGGCGATAAAAACCTCTACTCACTGACTTGTGCCATCCACTGATCGTCCCGGGACGATGCCTCGATCGGCCTGGACGATCCCTACAGGAAATCACTTAGAGCAAATTCTGGGCAAAACCTGGAGCTGAAATCCACAGATCGTCCCAGGACGATCCCAGATCGGCCTGGACGATACTGGAGCAGTTTGAAATATTACAGTATATTTAAAAAATTTTGAGTGTCATTGACTCATTCTAGTAAATTTTGTCAAACTACTATAATATTCAATCGTATGGTGTAAGTGAGTCAAGCTAACATGTGAGCCGGCTCAAGCTTAACTCGATGAATAGATTGTGAGCCAACATTGATGGGCTAAGGAGCCAAGCTTGAGTCAGCTAGACTCAACTTATTAGCTCGCGAGCCAACTCGTTTCAAAAATATTATCCATGAACTAACATACATATTGTATTCTATAGTCATGGTTTACAATAAACAAATACATACTCTCTATCCTCCAAATACTCTTTAAATAACAAAAATTTGGGTTGACTTAAGGGCTTTTTTTATTACTCTCTCTCTCTAGACCTCCATAGGCTCTAGGATTTCGGGTGAGAGCTCCTACCATCTCCCCCCATCTTCCCCGACCAGATTCCGACAGTGAAGCCTCACCGGCGGTGAGATTCCGATGAACCGAGAGCAAATCAATCCAAGGCTTCGATCTAGGCGATCCAGGGCTTGTTGGATCGTGTTTCCAACAAGGGACACGTACGAGGACAGTCTACAAGCTCAACCGTGTCAAAGATTTCAAGATCCAATGGTGAAAACTCTTTAAAATGCTTAGAATATGTCACATAGCTTCGGGTTAAATAGCTTTTCAAAAAGTTGATTATTCTCCAAACAAACAATCCCCCACGATTAATGTTTGTATATAAATCTCGTGTTTAAAAATTTCATGCAATTTGGTTGAGTATCGAGGGAGAACGAGGCCAAAAATGAATTAGGGTTTCGGGTTTGTACATCGTCAGCCTAGGTGAGATCTGAGCCGTTGATCTCTTGATCCAACGGAACAGATCATGCCGTTCCACAATCCCCTGCGACCGCCCGGCTTGATCCACAGATGGATTCTTTGTCCGGCGAGATCAGAGCCCTTGATTTAGTATGGCACGGGATCGGACGACTGTGGACGTGGGCCTACGTGGCTAAGTCAAGCCGCGTCAGTGGCGCCTGATTGCCGCAATCATGCGGCAATCATTGCCAACGGCGCAATCATTGCCAACGGCGCAATCATCGTGCCGCCGGGCAATGATTGCCCGAGAATGGCAAATCCAACCTGAAGAAGCCACATGTCAATTCTGCGGGTCCCGCCGCCAGTTTTATGATTTATATTATTATTATTATTATTATTATTATTATTATTATTATTATTATTATTATTATTATTATTATTATTATTATTATTATTATTATTATTATTAATTAGTTTTAATTATTTTTATTATGTTATAGTATTATTATTTTAAATTGTTATTTTTAATGTTATATTAGTTATTATTATTTAGATTATTTTTAATTATTATTATTATTATTACTCCTATTTTTACTATTATTGTTATTTTTAATTTAAAAAAGGTTATTTTTCTCTATTTTTGTTAATATTATTACTATCATTATTTTTTTAATTATAATTATTTATAATAATTATTATTTCAAATTATTTTGTTATGGTTATGACTATTTATTATTATTATTATTATTATTATTAGCCTTATTTTAAAAATGATTTTATTATCATTACCTTTTTTTTTAAATCCTTATTTTTGTTATTATTTTAAAACTATGAAAATTATTACTTTAAGGTTATTATTATTATTATTATTGTTATTATATTAAAATTTTAGAAACTTCTTTATTTTAGATTAATCCCATTTGATAATTATTTTTAAATATTATTAATTTAAAACTATTTTTAAATTAGCTTTTATTGCCTTTAAACTTGCAAAAATCATAACTTTCTCATTTTAAATCGGATTTTGGTGTGCCATACCTCGTTCTCTTTATAAAATTATGAATTTTTAATTTAAAACTATTTTCATAAATTGATTCTAGCTGTTTGGACAGACTTCTATTTTATGCTATTATTTTGAGTATTTTAGTAGTACTTATATAAGTATTATCATAATTATTTTAATATTAAAGATTATTTTCAAATTATTTTTTTTTTAAACCTCATTAGGGTGGTCAGTGGGTCTCCCTATAGTAATGTATTATGAATTGATTTACTTTCAATTACATTAATTTTCAAAATTATATATATTTTTATAAGTATTTTAAAACTATTTTAAAATTACTTATATATTAAATCTCCTAATTTTGAGAAACCCACTACATGAAATTTTAAACATATATCTTACATATGAAGAGCAATCATGGGGGAGTTGATTAGTGGATTATTAAGTTCCAATCATTCACTAATCCCTTCATTATATGTATTTACTTTCATTTTATCGTAGTTTGCATGTGTAGGCTGCACCACCACTTAGCTTAGGCTCTCCTAGATCTAAGGATATGGTGTGTTTACTGATTTTGTGTGTTACCATGTAATGTTACCTTGAGGGTTAGCTAAAACTTCACTTTAAACCTTTATAACGTAGCGACACCCTAAGGACTAAAATTAAGGACCCGTTTAGCGAATTTAGAAAATTTCTATGAGCTAGGATAGATCACTCATTAATATAAAAACTTCAAAATTTAAACTTAGTGACATCATAAATATCTCAAAATTTTCTAGGAATTTTTAGGGATCTTTAAACCCCTTAATTAACCAACCCTAATTTACTTGTTAAATAGGACTCGGAAGCCTTCTAAAAATTACAATAAATCTATTTTAGGTCAAAAAATTACCTACCTTAGATCAAAATCTCTAGAATTTAGAGCTTAACCTTAGACAAATATGGCTCCTTAGTTTGACTTTAGGTTGACCCTTAATTTAACCTTAGGTGGAAATTATCTTTTAACCCTTAATAAATCATTAAAAATTATTAAAAATTTCAAATTTTTCTCAAACACTAGGGAACACTTTCACAGGTCATTCCTGACCTTTGGGGGTGATTCCAATCAGTTTGGAGTTAGTTTGGATCAAAATCATAAAATCAACACTTAATTAAACAATTTAGATAATTTAGTAATTACCCGATCTTTAAAAATTTAAAACTAATTATAGAAAATTTCAAATTAGGAAAATTTACTTGAGTTAGACTCCAATTAGGATCTAGTATTTATTAAAAATATTAAGATTTCATAAACCCACTTAAATTAGAAGCTTAGAAAATTCATCATAACTTTGCATAGGAAACTCCAAATCCAGTGTACTACCTGTCTAACTACTCACCTTAAGATATAGAATTTACCTAAAGTGTTAGGAACCCCAGACCTAGCTTATTTCCCATAGTGACCTTTTTGGACCCCCTCAACCTAGCACCTAGGAGGACCCAGGAATTTACAAAATTGGCTAATACAATTTAAACTTCAATATCACTACCCCCAACATTTAAAACTGATTAACAAACTAAATTTACTAAAATGGACTCTAATCTATTAATATTTGGACTTTAACTAAAAAATTCATTTCTTGGCCTTCAACGAATTAACTTGAACTGTAGGCAACTTTAACTAACTACCCAGCTTAGGACATATCCAAGACACACCAGCCATACACACGTATAAAATTATTTGTTAGGGCGCCACTTCTAGACTTAGGCTAGGCCGGTGTTTATTTTTTTCTGCTGTGTGCCAGAGCTTTTCATGATTTTCACTGCATGTTGTATGAAATTGATTGGTGTGTTTGAATACTTTCCCTGTGTTCTGGATATAATGTGATGTACGTTAGATTTACCCCTAGGTTAGAAATGATGCATACATATATACTGTTCTTCTTGTAGGTGGCCATGCTCATGCAATGCTAAAAAGGGGGCACTATCATGATTTCTAATAATGTCTTATGCAGTTGCTTGCTCAGCCCTCCTAAATAAATGAGGGATATAATCATTAATTAATAACTACTACAGGTGCTCCAGAAGCTGCATTAGCCCTCAATCATTAAGAGCATGGCCAAGTTTGATTGTGATGTGTATTTATTTTTAAATAACTGCTTGGAAATTTTTATTAGAATAACCATACAGGTAACTTTAGAATTTATTGCTTTTTATTTATATAAATTTGTTTGTAATAAATTGTAAAGAATTGTGAAAATGACTTTGAGTTGGGATATTCTTATTCAACTCGAATTCCAAAAGAAGAAGCAAGCATCCTCATAGGGGAGAGTCTTCTTCCATTTGGAAGATCGAGTTGGATGGCTTTAGATATTCAAAGAGAAAAGGCAATACCCCCTACCAGGGGAGAATTATCTCTTCGTTTGATATTCAAGTCACGACGGATCTAAGGAGTCCAAGGAGGAGATTTCCAAGGAGTCCAAGGAGGAGAGATCCAATGAGTACAAGGAGAAGAAGATTGAAGAACCAAAGACTTGAATATCAATGTCCCACTCAAAGTCATTTGCGTCTGTCATAGGCTTAGAAATTCGGGTTGTTGGCAGTGGTGCCCAGCCACTTTATTTTCTGTGTACCCTGGGTTATAATTAAAGGGCAGTTGGCTTATGGACATTTAGTTGATTTGTTTATTTATATTGATGTGTTTATATTATTTGCGCAGTAGAAATTACCTATTTTTTTAGGTTTCTTTCTTGCATGCAGATCTTGTTTTAGCCTGGATTGCGTTAAGCTCTTTTAAGGACTACAAAATATTTTTCTACTCATAATTAAAATTTAATATTTAAGATTTAAATAACATAGAAACTTAACGAATTTAAGAAATTGCTGGAATCGTCCATGGTCGCATGCATATTACTACATTTATTCTTTTTCTTCTTTGATACACTTCCCCTCCTGCGGGTAGAGTCCAGATAATCTGCCTATGAGGATGAAGTGCCGGACCTAGGAAAGTCTAGTCTCTTTCTAAAAATTATTTTCTAATAAGTATGTTTTTAAAATCTAATGCATACTTGATTTAGACCTTTCAACTAGCATGCATTGTATTAGTAACTAACTAAATTAAATTTTAATGCTTTAACTATGAGCATTTATCCTACATAAGTCCATGACCAATTAGAAAACCCTCTAGATGTCGTTCATATTTCTAGAAACTGTGCAATCCACCCATCTTTCAAAAATGACTAGACTATATGGATTTGAATCGATTTAGGTGGTTAGCTGGCTCCCCAATCCAGGCCGGGGTAAGTCAAGATCTTTGCACTATATTAGTTAAGACACGAGTGTTAGTGTGTATAGAATACTAAGCCCAATCTAGATTTAGGATTCGAGGCTACTACATTCGGTCTCGTAGTATGCCTTAAATAGTATGTAGATTCCTTCCTCACAGACTATAAATCCTACTTATCTGCATCAGAGGATGACGCTACCTCCATCCTTCTCTCACGCATGTGATTGAATGCTTGATCTTTTATTTTCTCCAGTTTCTCCTTAGTACCCTAGAGCCTCCGAATGCTGGTATGAACCATGCATATTGATTCAACCCCTCAGAACCTTTCCTCCCTTTTGAGTAGAATTTCGAGAAGGATAATATATAATCCTTAATCGAGAGTTTTCTCGGGCTCTGACCTGGGATATAATTAACCATGGGGGCTTGCGCCAATGAGAAACTTGGCCCCCACATCTACTAAACTCCACTCGGTCTATTGTATCAGGTGGGGGAAACCTGTGACTGTGATCAGGTCATGTATATTACTATCCATCGGGGTGCACTGACGAGAGCCGCTATCCTCAATGGTTAGTCGTAGGCATGATCCAATATGTCCCTTTCAGTTGGCCCGTTTGCGCGGTGCTCTTTCGGAGGTCCACAATTAATACTGTAAATAAAAAAATATATACTATATTTATCTTAAAATAAATCTAATAATTTTTAAGTCCATAAAAAAGTAAAAAAGATTTCTTTGCTGAATATTTATTAAAAATTAATAAGATTTATTTTTTTATTAAAAGAGTGTTACATTACTAAATTTGTGACCAACTTATATGTCACAGAGAAGGTGAGATTATACTAACACTGACTTGATGAGCACAAATAGGCTTTCAAAGTCATATGAGAGTTTAGGAATCACTTTCTATTAAGGAATGCTTCCAATTTCTCACAAATTGCCCGACAGCTGTTTTCATATGCTCACAAATCACATCACAATTTGCTGTTGTGTCCTTTTTGGTGGCTTTGACTTCGTTTAGAACAACTTTCATACTGCTTTTTAAAATAGCTTTCTAGCAAAAAATTTCAAATTCAAAAATTTTTTGCACTAAAAAGCTATTTTAGAAAACAAGAAGAGAACTGTCACAAACGAAGCCTTTGTCAATTTGATTCAAATATTAAAGATTATTTGAAAATTGTCAGTCTAACATCATAAATCACATATGAATAAAAAAATCACATATGAATGTTTTTCAAAGCAGCATTTTAGTACAAAAAATTCTAGTTCAAGAAATTTTTGTACCAAATTTTTTTTTAGAAAACAGTTAAAATGTTGTCCAAATGAAGCCTTAATTGCATCGTTCATCATATGCTTGCATTAAAATTGTGCATTCAATTGCATATTATTTAGGCTTATTTGTAATGTTAAATTTATTCAAAATTGTATGATGTGATGCCACATTAAGCTAGCATATAAGACTATTATCATAAGAGAGAGAGAGAGAGAGAGAGAGAGAGAGAGAGAGAGAGAGAAAGAGAGAGAGAGAGAGAGAGAGAGAGAGAGAGAGAGAGAGAGAGAGAGAGAGAGAATGCTGATCTCATGAGCTAATTCAAGAATGAAAATACATTAAGAAATAATCATTTTACTTAAAGCTACAACACATTATGGATTTTATGGAAAGACAAGGAGAAATCTCAAACATATCATAAAAATCTATTCATTTTGATAATTTTTAATTAATTATGTAAAATTGAATTTTAAGAATATTTTATTGATTAATTAGCCAATTTATAAATATTTTTAAAATTAGCACTTGTTTTTACTTTGAATTTAAAAATATTTTTAACATTCATTAACATTCAAAATCATAGAATGATTTTTTGTGTTGACCCAATGACACCATGTGACTTAAATATAACATAGTAGTGATTTGATAATAATAAATTTATTTAAAGACATCATCTAATAAGTTGTTAAGTGCTTAAACACATAAAATAAATATTATCAAAATTTTGAAGATGATGACCTATTCCAATAAATGTTTGGAGCTTTTGTAGCTTAAGGTTGAGTTTTAAGTGGTCTACCAACATATATCAAAAAGGCAAAGTGAAAGATTCATGAAATAACTTAGGCTTCAATTTGGATAGCTTTAGATCGCTGTTTTTTTATGCTTTTAAGAGATTTTTGTATTAAAAAATATTTACAAAACAGTAAGAAAGTCGTCACAAATGAAGCTTTAGTGTGTGGTATGTATTTTATCACTAAGTTTCCTATGTATAATTGTTTATGCTTGTATTTAGCTATCATAAATCTAACATCAATTTTGCTTTAACTTTATGATTTTAACATACTTGTTTCTTCAAGTAGAGCTAGGTTTTGTTTACACAATTCTTCATAATTCTAAGTCCATTTTGGGACTTGCATGACTACTGTGAGTGTTGCTCTACTCTTTGTTGTTGAGTAATAAATTTCTAATGGAATTACTACTTCATGATCAAAGGCATGTAATAATACAACTGACTTAGGTTTCGTTTGGAACGAATTTTTTATTGCTTTTTAAAGCAACTTTTGAGTACAAAAATTAAAATTTATGTACTAGAAAAATGCTTTAGAAAGCATTAAGAAAACCGTCCCAAACGAAGCCATAGTCATCATAGATGATTTGATTTGATATGCTCATATGATTGAATGTAGTTCATTTGATCAACATCCTTGATTATAATTAGCTTGTTGGAAGCTTAAACTTGGTGATTGTGATGCTCGAGAATGATGAAAAAAATCATGTAATTAAAATACTATAATATCAATGCTATGGAGAAGACGGATATTAAATTTGACTTATAATGACTCATGAAAAAATCTATTATTTGAATTAAAATATGAGCTATTACAATGATGCTCACCTCTAGTTCAAATTGTCTTACTATCATTATAGCTATGTCATGGTAATTTTTATGTTGAAAACAACGCGTTCACATACTACTATGTGACGACATTTAAGCCCTTAATAACTTACACATGATAAAATATAATAGCATTGTCCTACATTAAGGCTTCGCTTGGGACGGTTTTCTTACAATTTCTTAAATAAATTTTTTAGTATAAAAATTTTATTTGTTGTACCATAAAGCTGTTTAAGAAGCAGTAAGAAAGCTGTTCCAAACTAAGCCTAAATTAAAGCTGAAAAAATTATTATGCGTGGTGTCCAGACGCATCCGGCTACATTTGAATACCGCATGGAATAATCTCTCGTAAAAGCTGAGGCTGTTCAAAGAAAATACTGAGAAAGCATAACAAAAGTACGCTAAGAAGTTTGAAATGACTGGAATGAAGCTGATACAATGTGATGAGCCATCGATGTGATATAAAATAATGATGATTACATATATGGAGGACTTAGTTACATCAGTAGTGGCGATAACAGTGCTGAGGATTAATCTTTAGCGACAATCGACTACCATTGATGTTAACTACTACGGAATATATTGAGGTACTTATATGGAATTAACAAAGTTAGGTTAGACGTATTTGTTATTAAATTTTTTATAAACATAAAAAGTTTAAGTCTATATTAATCATTTGTGTTTATAGCAATCGTGACAGCTAATTATCTTTTAATATTGTTTAAATGTGATGGAAGACATTGATAATCATAGAAGTAATAGATCGCTTAAACTATTTATTTTATAATCACTATTTTGATATCGTTTGTTAGAGAATGTGCAGACATATGAGTTTTAAAATATATTTTTAATATGAAAGCTTAAGTTCGTGGGTGAAAACCAATTATTTTGATATATATTGTAGAATTTACACTTCGTTGGCGAGGGCTTTCTTAATTATAGCTCCTTAAAGCTGTAAGAAAGTCATTCCAAACGAAGCCTTAATCACGTACTCTGACGTCGATCTCTTATATCAATTGTGAGGGTGAGCATAAAGAATAGTGAGTTCCTATAGAGTATGAAGGGACTAATATATATACACGTCATTTCTTTATAAAACCATTTTCTTATTATTTTATAAGCAGTTTCTTGGTTCAATTTTTTTTTTGAAATTGAAAATTTTGTACTAAAAAATTGCTTTATAAAGCAATATGAAAGCCGTCCCAAACGAAGGCTTAGCTAAATACTTGATATATATATATATAAAACATAAGTACAACAATAATGATAAAATCCAATGAATGTTTATGCTACCAATAGATGAACTTCCAAGACATGTCCACATCCCTAAAATGAAGCCACTAGCCATTGAAAGCAAAAGCCACCACCTCTTGAAGTATTAATTACAGCCTACGAAAGAAAGAAGAACATCCTCCCCAAGATGAAACAAAAGCCCCACTCCCAAGAAGGAACCAAAATCTACCCATGAAGACTCACTAAAAGTAAAAAAAGCAAGATATCAAAAAATAGCGACAACCATCCCATGAATGAAAAACATCCACCATAAGAAAAGAGTCCAAATCTACTAGTAAACCCAAAAGAACGACGGAGCATAAACAAGCAAACGAAATAACTTTGATGTCTTAGGATCTAATGTAAGAATTAGTTTTACTTAAACCTATAATTAAATAACTAATCCACTAACAATAAACAACTAAATCTTTTAAAATTTTACATATAAAACTAGGAAAATTAACTTTCATTTGACCAAAACATAAATACATAATTCAGATCACATAAGTCTAGACCTCATAAAAGTAAAAGCTGGATTACAAATTAAATGTATCTTGTTAACTCATATCCAAAATTTTGCGGCTACACCCGATCAAGGCAAAATTTTAGGAAGAAGCATGTTTGTTGCCGAAATTAGGGAAAAAAGCGTAATCGGGAAAAAATTTGAAAAGCAGCAATAACGCCATTTGGTTAAGCGCATTGATAGAATGCGCCATAATTAATCGCGTAATTGGTCAATGCGCCAATTCTTAAAGCGCATTCTTAAGAATGCGCCATACCGTAAAGCGCATTCTTAAGAATGCGCCTGATTGGTAGGTGTATTCTTTGTTTTTCTCAAATTCCCACTCACGAAACATTATCTTTTTGTCGTTATCGCCGACCAGATCCATTTTTTACGGGCAGATAATGCTGGGTGGTTGGCATTCAGTGCAGCCACTTGATTAGTGGTTGGGGGAGCGTTGGGAGTTATCCGGGAAGTGGCTTTAAAAGGAGGAGAAGCTGAGGAATGATAGTGCAGAAGTTTTCTTTTCTTGAATTCAGAGAGAAAGACAGGTTAGTAGTGTAGTTTTATTTTCAGTTTTTTTTTTTGTTTTAATAATATTCTGTGTTTTTTGTTTGTAAAGGCTCTATATGAAATATGTTGAAAGATTTGTATGAATGTGTATTGAACGTTAGATTTTTGCTTAAATTTGTACTGTGTGTGTTATTTTTTTAGTTACGATGTTTATTCTTATTAGTTGGTGGTGTTAATCTTTGTTTGGAGATTTTGTGTTAGAGCTAGTACTATTAATTTCACAGTATCCTTAAATTAGAGTTTCATTTTTAATTACATATGTTTTAGCGGATAGCTTACATCATAAATTGCACATCCATGTGACTGTCTTGCCCGAGTCTATTAAGATAATTTTTTGGGGTTTCCAATGTCTTTTTTAAAAAATTTATTTAATGAGTATAAGATATCTTTTTTTTCGTAGGATTAGTTATTTTAAAAATAAAAGATTAATTATATTTAAATTTGCAACATATAATATTAGCATGTATAAGAGAGAAATTAATTATCCTCAAATAAAACATGATCTTTATTCATTTTTTAAGAGAAAATTATTTGAAGTATAATTAATTTTATAGTGTACTTATCCGTTAATGATACTTACTTGAAATGAAGGACCAAAATGTTACTTCCACCCTTTATAAATTCTTTCTTAATTTACAAAAGGAAAATTTTCACTGACTGTTTAGGATCTTCTAAATAAATGTATTTCATAACTTTTTTTGTTTAGAAAAAAAAAAACTAATATTCCTTAGCTAAAACTTTATGTTCCAAAGAAAAGCGTTGAGAAGATAAGAGTTCTCAAAGAAAGTTCTCAAACAGTTATTTGATATCTCATGATAGAAAGTTTTGATCGAAACTCATTTGTGCAATAGTGGCAGCAAGTGTTACTATACAATGTCCCTTACCTAAATAGTACGAAGTAATGCTGGTAATGCAAGATGACTTTTTTAAATTTCCAAAAATTTGAAAATTTTTTAAATACAATATACGCGAGAGTTAGATTTTTATATTTAATATTTTCTTTGTTAAAAGCTAAACAAAATAAAATAATTTGCAGATTTAAGTAATTGAAGTTCTAAATATTACACCGAGTGATTGGAAAGTTGATCTAAGAACGCACATTAACGACATAAGCTACGGCCATGAACTTAGGACTTGTATTCGATAAATTTTTTCTCAATAATTAACGTTTCTAATTATAAAGACAACAAAAGTTTAATGTAAAATACTCAAATTTAGTTTGTTTAACCTTTAATATTTTAGAGCTATTCTTCACTCTCTGTGTAACTTTTTGCATGAAACGATATGTTATTTGTATTTTTCCAACCAACAGCCAACATTCTAATTAAAGCCACCAAAAGATTAAGAAGATGAACAACCATGATTGCCAAAAAAAATCACCAAAAGATCAAGAAGATGAAACGAGATGCTTGTTTGTTCAAAGTTGTTTCATTTTCAATGTAATAGAAACCTGATTGCCAACAACACCATAATGATTTTACAAAATAATAAAAAAAGTTGTCTCAAACGGAATCTTAATTTCAAATTGCTCCTATTTTATTATTGCATTTCTTAGTTATAAATTTATAATATCATCATAGGTTCATCGTAGAATATATCTAATTTATTTTCTCTTACACTTTCATATTCTAATGCAACACATAAATCACTAAATATATTCATAATTAACCAAATTAGTATTTAAGTTATATCAATACGGGTTAGTTAAAAAGACGCTTACAAAATAAAATTTAAGTGAGTTATATATCATCACGTGGGCAATTTAGGCATAACAAATATATCTATTATTGATATTGTTGTCATATTTCAAAAATTAAAAGATAATAGGTTTATGATTCATTAGTGAATAAATAATTTAAATATCTCATAAGTCAATTATACTTGATATTTTGTATGAACAGCTAAATTGATCATCGACTATTTAAAAGACTAATTTTAGTACATTGATTTTTAAATAGTGACAAAAATGTTATCATAAAAGGAATAATATGAGGAATTTTTTAAACATTATTGTTGAGTGAGTATTTTAGTATTTTAATGTTTCTTATTTTTTCAAATAAATAGAGCTGATTGAGAAATAATCAAAATAACATTTCAGTATTTCGAATAATTTTTTAAAATCAACTATCACAATTGGCTATAACCATCGTTCTTCCCACCAATCCAAGCAATATTAATTTGAAGAGAATGTATATGATTCAGTAGTGAAATGGATTTGGATATTTCATTAGAATTTCAAAAAATAAATTTTAAAGAATAGGAAGATGTATTAAGGAACAATATGATTAGAGAGGTGTCGAGAAGAAATCATAATGTGTTTAGGAGAGATTTTATTTGATATCCGGAAGAGATCAATCTTCTGAATCAAAGTTAAGACTCTTTTATTAGTTGTTTGTCAAAGTTAGATTGTTGCACTAGAGGCTTAATAATCAAGACGAACATATGAATAAAATGAAGACCAACAATTTGATTACGTTCATTTATTCGGCAGTGAGATAAAAGTGTATTATGATGTGTTAAAACGTTTTTCATTACGTACATTATGCGCACATTGTTTAGTGAAGATGTGAAAAAGAATATGAAATTATGTTAATTGACCCTCCTCTATCTTTAATTTAGGCTAGCATGGCACGCTTGCTATTATTTTTTGGTGGTGAGCTGCGTATCGGGGATGAGTTCACAGCCACTTATATTGGTGGGCAAAATAGGCCAATCATTGTTGATTATGACATATCACTTACTATGCTAAAAGAAAGTATAATGCGTGCACTTAGGATCAATCCTACTACAAATACTGTAAGCCTAACATGTCGACTTCGTAGTAATGGTAGCCACTGTGCTACACAAGTCACTGATGATGAAGTTTGTGAGTTCATGTTATTGGAGGCTAGAGTAGATCCTGTCATCGTATACGTTGAGGCCGAACAAATAAATTATGGTGATGTTGCTGGTCCGTCTACGGAAGTACAAACGTAAGTATATTGAACTTTATTCTGTAACTAATTGTGTTTTTTAATTCACTTTAACCAAAATTGAAGCATAACTAAATATTTTCTTTTACCAGTCAAAACCTATGGTACGACAGAGAAGTAAATTCATTAGATATGCAAAATAATTTTGAAGGACAACTCAGTTTGTCGGACCAACCTAATTTCATGCCAAAACAGTTTCGTCCACATCGTAGTGTAACCGAACGTCCAATTATGGTTAGACAAAGTAATAGTACATTTCAAGAAACCCTAGTAAATTCGTCGTACGTGCCTCAGTCAGAACTGAATGAAAATGTTTGGTTAGACGGAGGTATGATGGATAATGATGACGTAGGTTCATACGAAACTATGGATAGTGGTAGTAGTGATTCAGGGGATGGTTATACTGAACCTGCATCAAATTTATATGGATCAATCAATAATAATTCAAATGAACCTACAAATATTGGTGTTAAGCTCATTGAAGATCATGCAAGACGAAATGTTGCTGGAGTAGAATCGATGGAGGCAGACAACAACTACAGGGAAACAATTGAAACATCCGAACAATGGGATCGTAATAATCAGTGTGATCCTCCTGTCCCTAATATTGTCAGCTCAAACGAAGCAGGCATTCCTTCGGAAATTTATGAAGGTCAAATATTTCATAACAAAGAAGATTTACAAGCTGCAATAAATGGTTGGTCTATTTCACAAAATGTTGAGTACATAAATTCAACTTCCAACAAAAGTCGTCTCACTATTTTATGTAGTCAACATAACAATATGCATAGGGCTTGTTCTTGGCGTTTACATGCATCACGAAGTAAAAGACTTGGTGGCCTTTGGAAAGTTTCATCTGTGGGTCCGCCACATTGTTGCACGCAACCTATTATGCTTGGTGGACATCATAATTGCACATCAAAATTTATATGTAGGCATATCATGCCTATTATAAAACAACAGCTCGATATGAAGCCGAAGGAGGTAATTGCAAGAATAGAGTCGAAGTTTGAAATGAAGATTTCATACATGAAGGCATGGGATGCACGTAGAAAAGCTATTGAATCAATATTTGGTTCGTACGAGGAATCATATCGTTCCCTTCTATGTTTTATGGAAGCTATACGGTTGACACAACCAGGAACCGTATACAATATTGAAATGGTGGGAGGATCACAATTTAAGGCTTTATTTTGGGCATTTGGCCCCTCCATTTCTGGGTGGCAATATTGTCGGCCAGTCCTAAGTCTTGATGGAACTTTCCTACTATGAAAGTATCGTGGCACACTTCTTGTGGCTGTGGGAATTGATGGAAATGGTGGATTATTTCTATTGGCCTTTGCAGTTGTTGAATTCGAGAGCAATGAATTATGGGTTTGGTTCCTTAAGAACTTGCATGACTTGGTTGATGTAGTTAAACTCCGTCAAAATTTATGTATAATATCTGATAAGCATCCCGGTTTGGTGAGAGGGTGCCGTGAAATTTTTCCTAACGCCGTTCATAGACACTACCTCCGTCATCTGCGTGAGAACTACAAAAAATTTTTACGGTGTAAAGCAATTCCTGATGTTGAAGGCCTTTGCATCAACATGTACTTAGCTGGTAGTACTGATGATATCGTGAACTTCACTCGCATGATGAACCACATAAAAAATGTGAAGCAAGAGGCTTATGACTGGTTAATAGAACGTGATGTTAGTAAGTGGTCATTACTATTTGACAATGGCTGTCGATACAGCATCATGACAACCAATGCATCAGAGTGTTTTAATGGGGTTCTTAAACGTGCTCGTGGACTTCCAATTCAAGGTTTGGTAATGTCTATATACTATAACCTTGTATCTTTATTTGTTAGGCGTACTACAGACGTTGAGAAGTGGCTTGTGTCTGGGGAATATGAATTTGTTCCACGTACGATGGCCACGTTACAGCGAACAGAACGTGAGGCTAGAAGATGCCCACAACCCATAACTATTAATAGAGGTGAATTTGAAGTTGTGGATTCTTCATGTCGCCCACATAGAGTTGAGAGTCCATCACATCAAAATTGTACCTGCATATGTAAGAGACCACAACTCTATCATGTGCCGCGCGTTCATGTCATAGCGGTCGCCGGATATAGGCGATGGAATCATAATCCGTTCGTATCACAGTACTTCACACTCAACTCCTATGGGGAAACGTACTCCGGCCTTTTTCATGTTCTTCCCCCTAAGAGAGTTTGGCCGAACTTCTGCGAAGTTCAGGGAATCATACCTTTACTTGCACCGGCTTTCAGAAGGTGTGCAGGTAGACCGAGGACAAATAGATTTCGTAACACAATGGATGAGCCTAATTCAACAGGGAATAAGAGGTGCGGACATTGCAAGCAAAACGGTCATAATAGAGCAACATGCCCAAATAATCCAGGATCATCGAGGTATAAAACATATTTAAGTAATAATTATTTTACTACAATGTGTTAAATTGTTGGTTTGATTTCTAGATTGATTCTAATGATTGATTTTTTCTTAATGATTTAAAGATATCGTCGGTAGATCGAGGGATGCAATCTCAAAGCTACGTCCACGGATTGTGTTCCACATCAAGAATATTATAGATTGTTTTGAGCCACCTAGGTGTTGTGTATTTGAATTATCATTGTAACATATATGCTAGTTTATTTGGAGAACATTGTTGTATGATGTCTTAATTTATGGAATGCTAGTCACAAATGTTCATGTTATGACATGTTTACCTTTAAGGCCCTAATAAAATTATGTTCTCTGCATTGCATCTTTCCACGACTCCATATGATGTTGCATTAAATTATATTGGTTATGCAAATATAGTAAATGGCTGATAGATCAAGGCAACGACGTGGTGGGCGTCGTAGTAGACATGAAGAGCGTGGGGAGGAGTCAATTCAAGAAATTAGCATTGCTTCAATAGGCGCATCACATAGGGCTCATGACCCTGATCAGGTGACCTAGCAGTTGCATTACATTTCTTAACTAGTTACATTTTAAGTTCTTTTTAAAACCGACTCTTATTTTTTCATTGAAAATAGGCATCTCCGCTGGTTCCTTCAACCCATTTACGGACCGCACGTGAGTGGCCTGTGGAGTGCCCCAGAATGATTTATGTCCTAAGGAATCTTGGGCTGCATAACATCCGACACCTACAATTCATTCGTTTGGATCATAACCTCATAACAGCACTTGTGGAGCGATGGTGTCCACTTACGAACAGCTTTCATTTTACGGTGGGGGAGATGACAATAACGCTCCAAGATGTCCAGGTTATACTTGGCTTGAGAATTGATGGCCCTGCTGTTGTGGGCCCGAATGTGGTGGGTGTTGGTCGTCGTTGGGAAACCTGGCCAGAATGCTATGATGAACTGCTAGGAACACATCCAGGCCGGGATACTATGTACCATGCACCGGGTGATGAAGAAGACACAGCCACCTTTAGGATGGGTAGTGCACTGGTAGATTCAATGCTTCCTTTGCGTTGGCTCCGTTGGACATTCTATCGAGAATCATACGACGACTTAGGTCATGGTCCATTTCTTCAACATGTTCGGGCGTATATTTTGTTCATGATTGGATGCTTCTTGTTACCCGACACATCACGATCACATGTGTCATTGCAGTGGTTACCCTTACTGTTGGATGTTGAAAGCTTTGCCCGAATGTCTATTGGTGGTGCTGTACTTGCGCATCTATACAGAGAGTTGTACCATGCTACTAGGCCAACACGCACTTATATTGCTGGATGTGTGGCATTACTACAAGTTTGGTCTTGGGAGCGATTATATATAGGGAGACCCACACTACGTGTACCACAAATACACGATTTCGGTGGAAGACCATTGGCGTGCAGGTATGCATTAAAAATTAGTATACTTAATTACACTTAAATGCTTGATTTCAATTATCTGTTATGTTAACTATAGATGGGCTGAAGATCAGATACGAGAACTACCTACCGGAAACACTTTGACATATCGTGACGAATTCGACGGTTTACGTCTTAGTCAGGTAAAACTAATTTTTACAGTAACTACTACAGTTATTCTTTACATATCAATAATAATTTATTATCTATAACTTATTTTATACTAGGTGGCCATGACTCCTTTCACGGATGAGATCCTTGTAGCTTTGCCTACCCAATGTTTGGAGGGGAGAGACATATGGCGAGCTCGAGTACCACTTATTAGCTGGAAGCGCATTGAGTGGCATTTACCGGACCGTGTTATGAGGCAATTTGGGGGAGTACAATTAACGGATATTCCACCGATGGAAGCAAATTTTAGAAGGATTGATGGAAGAGGTCGAGCAGATTTAGATTGGACAATTCAGTATAGGGATTACCTTGAGATATGGGAAGCAAGGCGAGCATATGTTGTACCAATAACTCCACCAGAAGGCACAGGTAATAAGGAGTTAGGCACTTACCTACGATGGTATAGATCATGGGCATCGATTTATCTATTGCAGCCACAGACGGATCCACCAGAGACTTTCTTCCCTCGATCTCCAGGAGAACGATTAGTGGTATGTAAGTTAATTTAATAAAAATTTTTAAAATTTTCTTTCAAGAGGATAATTTAACAAACATATTGCATCTTGTAGGCTGACTACTACATCCGTTCAACTGTAATTCTAGAGCCATTGGTTGGAGGTCAAGGACAAAACGCAAGTTCATTGCAATTAGCAGTTGACCAGGTTGCTGAATTATCGTCAAGAGTGCAACGTTCAGTTTATATCGATTATACAACTTTTGACACCACAATAGAAGAACAGAGTCAAGGTAGGGCTGAGGGAGCAAGACGGTCAACCTCTGATGCTCCTTCTAGATCCATGAGAAGTCGTCGACGCCAAAATACAGAGCGTGAACCATCTAGACATTCAATGCATATTCCGTCGTCCTCCTATGATATGACTGGGGCAGGGCCATCAACACAACATTGGAGCACATTTCCTATGCAAGAAAGTGCAGCACATGAAATATATTACGGTACACCATCTCAGCATCCCACAACGCAATCATTTTTTCCAGTTACAGTCCCACAGTGGATGTCAAATGTAGGGTTACCGTCCTCCCCCACACAGCAAGAAATACTATTAATGGGAGGAGATACATCACAACAATACCCTGTTGCGGCACAACGTCAACCAGAATTGCAAGAACAAGAAGACGATTTTATTGAGGAAGAGCAACAGCTACAAAGACGAAGAAGAAGGGCCCCAGATAGGTATACTCCTGGTAGTAGGGCTCTCTGTCGTCATCGTTAGATAATCTGTAATAATAATTTCTCTTATTTATGTTGCCTTCTTTATTTGTGTGTGAATGTATATGTTAATGTTTCGTGACAACTAAGGTTAAATTGCACCCGTACTTTAATATCTATCATTGTACGCACTCTTCTTTATGGTTATTAATAAAGGTAAATTTCTTTTTTGTCTCCAAATATTTTTTATTTCACTATGTCATATTTACTACAATTCAATTGCCAAAATATATTTTTAAACATAGCTCCTCAAATAGAGTTCCACATTTTCTTAACTAATTTCACCTCATTTTTACCTTCATGCAACATAGGCCAACGCATGTTTACATGAAAGAAGAAGGAAGTACCCGTTCACATGAAAGTTTGACTAATATTACAAATGATTTCGTAGAAGTAAAAGTAACAAGAAATGAAAGTTTGGATGGTAGCAGCAGTGTCGAAAGAAAACTATGGATTACAGAGGGTACTATCCGAGTGCGTAAAAGCTTATCATATCCTAACGATAAGGACCTTGAAGCCAGGGTATCATCAAATGAACTATTTAGGTGTGTTATACATACTTGGGATGAAGATGAAGATTTCTTACTGTGGCACTTACACGATGATACGATGAAAGAGAAGGAATATAGAGGTAACACTGCACGTCGAGAGTTAGGCTGGAAATGTATACAAGAAGGCTTTACCGATTTTAAGCACCACCTTGTGGCAATAGATTTTCTGAAAGGTCGAATTCTAGAACTTTGTCGTGCTAAAAACGGTGACATTGGATTGGGTTTGGGAAGGTCCATGATGGATACAGATACTTGTATTTTATACTCCAACTGGACGGCTCAACATGATAAACACATGTTAGATTCTTATAAACAATTATTGCGAAGTTCTAAACATGCTAAAGCACATGAATATCTTAATGGAGGAGATTGGCAACAAATACAACATCAATTTCAGATCAACTTCTGCTGTTGTCCTACACAAACACAGATCCAAAATCGTCTACGATATCTACTTAACAATATGAATCAGTAACTTCGAAAAAGTACTTTCTGTTGTTCTTTCGCCAGAAAATTAAAATATAATTCCTCTTGTAATGTTCATGCTTACTATTTCTGTTTCTAATTTATACTCAAATTTAAATTTGCTTTATTAATGTGAGCCTACTTCTCAAATCATTTCTTTTAAATGGTATGTGTTATTATTTTACTAATGATAACTCATATTGTATTTGCTAAAAAATCAGCACTTAATGTCTTCATCATCAAGTACCTCATCAATAAAGCGCTCGCCATCAAGAGATTTCCTACATATTATTCCAAGAAAGAAGTTGATTTATGATGGTACTATTCAATTGACAGAATCTAAGTCGTATCCCATGGATGAATACTTGGAGGAAAAATCAAGATCAAATGAAATTTTTTGATGTTGTCTACATGAGTGGTCTTGGTATGAAGATGACAGTTTATGGGATGCGTATCATGAAGTTATTAAAAGTCAGTACCCCATGTATGTGGATGGAGAAATAATTACTGATATGGGTTGGAAATTTGTACAACAAAGGTTTAGGGATCATAATAGTCATTTGGCTCCCATAAATATTCTTATGACAAGAATTGGTGAAATCACACGGAAAAAAGATGGTTCTGTTGTGGTCAATGTTGAGAATCCAATAACTGATGTGCAACATTGTATTCTTTATAAAAGGTGGGATACTTATCAAGATGCATTTCTATCAGAAAAATATCAAGAGCTGAATATTAAAGATGGTAAAAAGAAGAAGGAGTTCTTAAATATAAAAGATTGGCATCACATCCAAAAGCAATTCACAGAAAAATTCTTATGCTGTCCAACTTTAACCCAACTCCAAGCGCGCATGCGCATAGTACTCAGCCACATGTAATAATAGTTTTTTTAACTGTTGCTTTCAATCATTAGCGTATGTATTAACATAAACTTGTGTTGATTACTTTCCGCACTATTTATATTCCAAATTTTAAGTTTCTTTGCTTCTACAGGTATTTAGTCATTTTGCTAAGTACTAGACAATCTGAAACAACAACTTCAAAAAAGAATCGAGAATATGCTCAGCTTTAATCCAAAATATACATTAAGTTATTATTCAATTCTTATTTTTAAAAAATCAAATATTTTTCATAAAAATTAATTTATTTTATTAATTAGCATTTCTCATAAAAAAAATATTTTTTCCTTCATATTTATTTCAAGATTTTAAATATATTTATAAACTACAATTAAATGTCTGACTACATTAAAATTTTATTCAAATTTTGCTTTTTAATCATTTACAATATATATAATTCATTAACAAATACTATTCAACTTTTTTAATTCAATACAAGAAATTTGGATATTAAAAATAGTATATTTATTTTACATTCCCTAAACTTAATAAAACTACTATATTCCAACAATATTATCATTCCCAACCTCAATACCTCAAATATATATATGATGGGGATACGGCTACCATCTCAAACAAAAAAAAAATTTCCTTACTCATTCAATACTCCTGATTCCGATAACACTGATTCCAACAAAAAGGCATCGAATTTGAGGCAATATTGCCGCCTGCCATTGCACTGAATAAGTGAAATCGTGTACGGCTGGAATACGCCAAAACATTAGGCGTAATCTTCGTAAATTAGAGAATACGCTAACCTAAACCGCGCATTCTTTAGAATGCGCCATGCAATTAGGCGTATTCTAAGAATGCGCCAATTATTTGAGCGCATTCTATCAATACGCCATCTATTACAGCGTATACGCCGCTTCTTAAATTCTTTTCCAATCAAGCTTCTTCTCCTAAATTTGGATTGTTACAAGCTCCTTCCAAAAATTTGGCCCCCGATCAACTCAGCAGAATCTTTACCTTTTTTCTGAAATAATAAAAGAAACAAAGTATGTTTAACTTGCTAATTCAGTAGACTCTCTCCTTTATCCCTCATAGATATCAATATCAAATACAATATTTAAAAGCATTCAATTAAAATAAAACATAAAGATTTATGAAATAACTAAAGTATAAACAAAACCTGAATTTGCTAGAATATAATATATATACCTGACCTTAGAGCTATCACTTATACTTTCATAACCATATAATCATTTTCATAGAAATCTCCAGATGCCATACAAAATACTTATTCTCAAAAGTTCACTTACATATCACTTTGATTTTCATTTTTCTCACATATTTCATACAGAGATTTAGAGTTTACTAATGCATATTTTAGAGCATTTCATAAATCTAATTCATTAAAATATTAATATATAAAATACAATGATAGGAATGTATATATCTCGATGCCTACTTATATATCAACTTTCACTTATACATCCTTTTTGTAATATCTCGTTTCCTTACTGTTCCTCTCTGATTTGGATTTTCCTCCCAGAATCGGCCAGGACGAAATTTGGATCGTCCAGGCCGATCAGTGCATTGAAAATAGCTGATTTCTGGAGTGCTTTCTGGAATGATTTCTGGATGAAATCGTCCAGGCCGATCGAGGTATCGTCCCGGGACGATCAGTGGATGGCACAAGTCAGTGAGTAGGGGTTTTTATCGCCTATGAATAGTAATTATCGTCCTGAAAAATCGTCCCAGGACGATGGGAAATTGGTCTGATCGTCCAGGACGATCGAGACGATCGGCCGGGCCGATATGAGCATTACTTAGGGAAATGAGCTCGTTTTGAGGAGAGAGAAAATCAAAAATTAAAAATCAGATATTTTGTAGAGAGAGAAAGAGAAAGGAAGAAAAGAGAAAAGTTGATTTTCGGAGACCGCGGAGCGCTTTTCGTCCGACGCTGCTGTTGGGAAAAGTGAAGATCTCGTGGTAAGGACTCCGAACCCTGTTTCTGTTTTCAGAGATGTTGTGTTTCGACCTAGTTGTGATCTGTTTTGTGTTTTCGTAGTCGACTTTTCGACATGATTTTGATTTGACACAACTTCCACCGCACAACTTTTAGTATGTTATAGATATGATTATTGTACACGATTTGATTGTATTCTACGAAGATTTTACCGGTCGAAATTGATTCTACGTGATTTTAATCGATTTTAATTGAATAGAATAATATCAGGACCTGATTTGATTTGGATTCTATAGATCGATAGTCTTGTATTGACGCTATAGATATTCTATTGTAATTTGGAAAGATTTGGAAACTGTGTCTTTTTGCAGGATTTTTGTGTAAATTTGACCGACTGCTGTTACGCTGCCCGATTTTCGTACGATTCCTGAATTGTATGAGATTGATAGATTGAACTGATATGCATTGATTATTGATATGATTGCTTTAATATTGACTATTGAATTGTTTATTGATTGAATTGACTATTGATACTGATCGCAAGTGGAACCTGGTTGAACATTGGTGGAGATTGATATTGATACCTGTACAGGATGGTGGGCCGACGGGCTTTCCTTTAAACATTGATTATTGATATATTGAAGGGAGATATAAGGAGTTTATTGATATGCCGACGGGCGAAAAGAGTGACGACTCTTATTGATTGAACCAATGTATTATCTACAACAGCAATATGGATTCTACAACAGCAACATGACCAGTAGATTGTACTTGTTCAGTATATAGTATTGAATTGCATGTTTACTGTATTGCTTTATAGATTCATTATTTTATAGATTCCTGCTTTATCGACTTTGATTGGATTTACTAGATCGTACGATTTCATTGATTTCACTGATTGATTTCTGTGCATCGACATTGAGTATTGATATAGAAATGGATGAATATAGATACTGCATTGATAGCATGGACATCGTACTACTGCTTATAGAATTATTGATACTGCTGCCTATAGATTCATTGTATTTCTGCCGTATCGTTTTCCTCTACTGATTCTATTGATTTGATAGCATCGATTTGATTGACGACGTTGATTGATTGAATTGATTATCGAATTGCCTGCCGCTGCATTGATTGGTTTTATTGACTATTGATTTCCGCTGCATTGACTCATTGACCATTGACTGATTCGGATTGAATAGATTGACATGCATATTGATAGTATCGCCGTGCTTTGATTTCAGTTATAGGTATTAGGTGACCTGCTGGGCTTTGTAAAGCTCATTATATGTGGTTGATATTTTCAGGTCAGGGCTCGGGAGCAGGAGATAGGCATTGATCCAGATCTACAGGTTTTTAGTGCTTTTGATAGATTTATGATTCTTTTGTACTCAGGACAGGATAGCTTTTCTACTTGTATTGATAGTGTAGTTCCTGAGTATTGTACATGATGTTTTGTGATATGAATCGACTGATATATTGAAGTTTTAAATTTTATAGATGTTTGATAGAATGCTTACTAAAGATTTATAGATAACTCTGGTAAATTGTTGCGAATTGATCGACATTCTTTCCAAGTTAGATTCTGGGGCGTGACAAGTTGGTATCAGAGCAATGTTATTGGAAGAATGGATTGTTACCAGAGTTGTAGGTTTGGATTGAGAGATTGGGTAGATTGGGTAGCTTTAAGAGCTTCATTGGCATACATCATTGCATGTGTGTATCATTCGTTTTGAATTGTGCAGGTGAAAAGATATGGATCCTCCGGCAGAATCCAGTGTACCAAATGAGCAGCACAGCGCATCTCCAGTACCGTCAGAGAGTATGATGCAGTTAGCTACTGCGATTGCACATGTTATGGGGGATGCCCAGAGCAAGATGAGTGGGAGCAAAGAGGAAGAAGTTGATAGACATTTACAGATGTTTCATAAGCTGAAGCCTCCGTTGTTCAAAGGGGCTGTAGGACCACAGGCTGCTGAGGATTGGATAATGAGGATAGAGAAGATTTTTGATAGCATGCAGTGTCCGGGGAACAGAAAAGTACCATTGGCAGTATTCATGTTGGAAAGTGAGGCAGAGAGATGGTGGATTGGACAGCAGAGAGAGAAATTCCAGGGGAAGACCAATGCTGAGATCACCTGGGATGAGTTCACTACAGTATTCAGGATGTGGTTTGTACCACCGTCAGCTCAGCGACAGATGCAGGAAGCTTTCATGAGATTGGAGCAAGGTCGCAAGTCAGTGATGCAGTACGAGTCCGAGTTTACTGCACTTGCGAGGTACGCTGCTCACTTGATTCCTACTTCTGAAGACAAGTGTTATAGATTTCTGCACGGATTGAATAGAGAGCTGAGGCAACCACTTGTACCTTTCCGGATCCATGAGTTTTCTGAGCTAGTGGAGCGAGCCCGATTGATAGAGATCGAGTTGACGACACCAGTATCGAGGTACGAGGATACCAGGAGAAGGAGGGATGACGTACGACGAGATGATTCTGGTAGAGACAGAGATAGAGAGAAGAGAAGCAGGTATGAGGGTTCGAAGGGATCTGCATCGGGATCTGCGTCACGATCTGCATCGATAGTATCGTCTGGTGGTTCTGGCACGTGCAGTCATTGTGGCAAACGACATGCAGGTCAGTGTTACCTATTGACGGGACAGTGTTTTCACTGTGGACAGCAAGGACACAGAGCAGCAGAGTGTCCTCAGAAAGGACTGGGTGGAAGGACTGATACGGGTGCAGGACAGCAGAGGACTGTTGCCTCGAGGGCCTACAGTGAGAGATCAGCAAACAGGATTGATGATAGGACTGTCAGAGATCAGAGGGAGACAGTTGCGCCACGACCTCCAGTGGTGCCACGCATCTACAGTCTACAGAGTTTACAGCATCGTGAGGATCAGCAACGACCAGAAGATTCTACTGGTAAGATTGATTTGACTAACCGATTGATATTGACATATGAACATTGCATATTGACATTTGATTGATTGCATTGGGTGTTCTGTATGGATTTCGACGAGTTTTGTTTTGGATTTGGATTTTGATCGATTTGTTTTGCATCGTCGTTTCTGCTTCGCACCTGTAGGGAAATGTCGGGACGACATTTTTCTAAGGTGGGGAGATTGTAATATCTCGTTTCCTTACTGTTCCTCTCTGATTTGGATTTTCCTCCCAGAATCGGCCAGGACGAAATTTGGATCGTCCAGGCCGATCAGTGCATTGAAAATAGCTGATTTCTGGAGTGCTTTCTGGAATGATTTCTGGATGAAATCGTCCAGGCCGATCGAGGTATCGTCCCGGGACGATCAGTGGATGGCACAAGTCAGTGAGTAGGGGTTTTTATCGCCTATGAATAGTAATTATCGTCCTGAAAAATCGTCCCAGGACGATGGGAATTTGGTCTGATCGTCCAGGACGATCGAGACGATCGGCCGGGCCGATATGAGCATTACTTAGGGAAATGAGCTCGTTTTGAGGAGAGAGAAAATCAAAAATTAAAAATCAGATATTTTGTAGAGAGAGAAAGAGAAAGGAAGAAAATAGAAAAGTTGATTTTCGGAGACCGCGGAGCGCTTTTCGTCCCACGCTGCTGTTGGGAAAAGTGAAGATCTCGTGGTAAGGACTCCGAACCCTGTTTCTGTTTTCAGAGATGTTGTGTTTCGACCTAGTTGTGATCTGTTTTGTGTTTTCGTAGTCGACTTTTCGACATGATTTTGATTTGACACAACTTCCACCGCACAACTTTTAGTATGTTATAGATATGATTATTGTACACGATTTGACTGTATTCTACGAAGATTTTACCGGTCGAAATTGATTCTACGTGATTTTAATCGATTTTAATTGAATAGAATAATATCAGGACCTGATTTGATTTGGATTCTATAGATCGATAGTCTTGTATTGACGCTATAGATATTCTATTGTAATTTGGAAAGATTTGGAAACTGTGTCTTTTTGCAGGATTTTTGTGTAAATTTGACCGACTGCTGTTACGCTGCCCGATTTTCGTACGATTCCTGAATTGTATGAGATTGATAGATTGAACTGATATGCATTGATTATTGATATGATTGCTTTAATATTGACTATTGAATTGTTTATTGATTGAATTGACTATTGATACTGATCGCAAGTGGAACCTGGTTGAACATTGGTGGAGATTGATATTGATACCTGTACAGGATGGTGGGCCGACGGGCTTTCCTTTAAACATTGATTATTGATATATTGAAGGGAGATATAAGGAGTTTATTGATATGCCGACGGGCGAAAAGAGTGACGACTCTTATTGATTGAACCAATGTATTATCTACAACAGCAATATGGATTCTACAACAGCAACATGACCAGTAGATTGTACTTGTTCAGTATATAGTATTGAATTGCATGTTTACTGTATTGCTTTATAGATTCATTGTTTTATAGATTCCTGCTTTATCGACTTTGATTGGATTTACTAGATCGTACAATTTCATTGATTTCACTGATTGATTTCTGTGCATCGACATTGAGTATTGATATAGAAATGGATGAATATAGATACTGCATTGATAGCATGGACATCGTACTACTGCTTATAGAATTATTGATACTGCTGCCTATAGATTCATTGTATTTCTGCCGTATCGTTTTCCTCTACTGATTCTATTGATTTGATAGCATCGATTTGATTGACGACGTTGATTGATTGAATTGATTATCGAATTGCCTGCCGCTGCATTGATTAGTTTTATTGACTATTGATTTCCGCTGCATTGACTCATTGACCATTGACTGATTCGGATTGAATAGATTGACATGCATATTGATAGTATCGCCGTGCTTTGATTTCAGTTATAGGTATTAGGTGACCTGCTGGGCTTTGTAAAGCTCATTATATGTGGTTGATATTTTCAGGTCAGGGCTCGGGAGCAGGAGATAGGCATTGATCCAGATCTACAGGTTTTTAGTGCTTTTGATAGATTTATGATTCTTTTGTACTCAGGACAGGATAGCTTTTCTACTTGTATTGATAGTGTAGTTCCTGAGTATTGTACATGATGTTTTGTGATATGAATCGACTGATATATTGAAGTTTTAAATTTTATAGATGTTTGATAGAATGCTTACTAAAGATTTATAGATAACTCTGGTAAATTGTTGCGAATTGATCGACATTCTTTCCAAGTTAGATTCTGGGGCGTGACAAGTTGGTATCAGAGCAATGTTATTGGAAGAATGGATTGTTACCAGAGTTGTAGGTTTGGATTGAGAGATTGGGTAGATTGGGTAGCTTTAAGAGCTTCATTGGCATACATCATTGCATGTGTGTATCATTCGTTTTGAATTGTGCAGGTGAAAAGATATGGATCCTCCGGCAGAATCCAGTGTACCAAATGAGCAGCACAGCGCATCTCCAGTACCGTCAGAGAGTATGATGCAGTTAGCTACTGCGATTGCACATGTTATGGGGGATGCCCAGAGCAAGATGAGTGGGAGCAAAGAGGAAGAAGTTGATAGACATTTACAGATGTTTCATAAGCTGAAGCCTCCGTTGTTCAAAGGGGCTGTAGGACCACAGGCTGCTGAGGATTGGATAATGAGGATAGAGAAGATTTTTGATAGCATGCAGTGTCCGGGGAACAGAAAAGTACCATTGGCAGTATTCATGTTGGAAAGTGAGGCAGAGAGATGGTGGATTGGACAGCAGAGAGAGAAATTCCAGGGGAAGACCAATGCTGAGATCACCTGGGATGAGTTCACTACAGTATTCAGGATGTGGTTTGTACCACCGTCAGCTCAGCGACAGATGCAGGAAGCTTTCATGAGATTGGAGCAAGGTCGCAAGTCAGTGATGCAGTACGAGTCCGAGTTTACTGCACTTGCGAGGTACGCTGCTCACTTGATTCCTACTTCTGAAGACAAGTGTTATAGATTTCTGCACGGATTGAATAGAGAGCTGAGGCAACCACTTGTACCTTTCCGGATCCATGAGTTTTCTGAGCTAGTGGAGCGAGCCCGATTGATAGAGATCGAGTTGACGACACCAGTATCGAGGTACGAGGATACCAGGAGAAGGAGGGATGACGTACGACGAGATGATTCTGGTAGAGACAGAGATAGAGAGAAGAGAAGCAGGTATGAGGGTTCGAAGGGATCTGCATCGGGATCTGCGTCACGATCTGCATCGATAGTATCGTCTGGTGGTTCTGGCACGTGCAGTCATTGTGGCAAACGACATGCAGGTCAGTGTTACCTATTGACGGGACAGTGTTTTCACTGTGGACAGCAAGGACACAGAGCAGCAGAGTGTCCTCAGAAAGGACTGGGTGGAAGGACTGATACGGGTGCAGGACAGCAGAGGACTGTTGCCTCGAGGGCCTACAGTGAGAGATCAGCAAACAGGATTGATGATAGGACTGTCAGAGATCAGAGGGAGACAGTTGCGCCACGACCTCCAGTGGTGCCACGCATCTACAGTCTACAGAGTTTACAGCATCGTGAGGATCAGCAACGACCAGAAGATTCTACTGGTAAGATTGATTTGACTAACCGATTGATATTGACATATGAACATTGCATATTGACATTTGATTGATTGCATTGGGTGTTCTGTATGGATTTCGACGAGTTTTATTTTGGATTTGGATTTTGATCGATTTGTTTTGCATCGTCGTTTCTGCTTCGCACCTGTAGGGAAATGTCGGGACGACATTTTTCTAAGGTGGGGAGATTGTAATATCTCGTTTCCTTACTGTTCCTCTCTGATTTGGATTTTCCTCCCAGAATCGGCCAGGACGAAATTTGGATCGTCCAGGCCGATCAGTGCATTGAAAATAGCTGATTTCTGGAGTGCTTTCTGGAATGATTTCTGGATGAAATCGTCCAGGCCGATCGAGGTATCGTCCCGGGACGATCAGTGGATGGCACAAGTCAGTGAGTAGGGGTTTTTATCGCCTATGAATAGTAATTATCGTCCTGAAAAATCGTCCCAGGACGATGGGAATTTGGTCTGATCGTCCAGGACGATCGAGACGATCGGCCGGGCCGATATGAGCATTACTTAGGGAAATGAGCTCGTTTTGAGGAGAGAGAAAATCAAAAATTAAAAATCAGATATTTTGTAGAGAGAGAAAGAGAAAGGAAGAAAAGAGAAAAGTTGATTTTCGGAGACCGCGGAGCGCTTTTCGTCCGACGCTGCTGTTGGGAAAAGTGAAGATCTCGTGGTAAGGACTCCGAACCCTGTTTCTGTTTTCAGAGATGTTGTGTTTCGACCTAGTTGTGATCTGTTTTGTGTTTTCGTAGTCGACTTTTCGACATGATTTTGATTTGACACAACTTCCACCGCACAACTTTTAGTATGTTATAGATATGATTATTGTACACGATTTGACTGTATTCTACGAAGATTTTACCGGTCGAAATTGATTCTACGTGATTTTAATCGATTTTAATTGAATAGAATAATATCAGGACCTGATTTGATTTGGATTCTATAGATCGATAGTCTTGTATTGACGCTATAGATATTCTATTGTAATTTGGAAAGATTTGGAAACTGTGTCTTTTTGCAGGATTTTTGTGTAAATTTGACCGACTGCTGTTACGCTGCCCGATTTTCGTACGATTCCTGAATTGTATGAGATTGATAGATTGAACTGATATGCATTGATTATTGATATGATTGCTTTAATATTGACTATTGAATTGTTTATTGATTGAATTGACTATTGATACTGATCGCAAGTGGAACCTGGTTGAACATTGGTGGAGATTGATATTGATACCTGTACAGGATGGTGGGCCGACGGGCTTTCCTTTAAACATTGATTATTGATATATTGAAGGGAGATATAAGGAGTTTATTGATATGCCGACGGGCGAAAAGAGTGACGACTCTTATTGATTGAACCAATGTATTATCTACAACAGCAATATGGATTCTACAACAGCAACATGACCAGTAGATTGTACTTGTTCAGTATATAGTATTGAATTGCATGTTTACTGTATTGCTTTATAGATTCATTGTTTTATAGATTCCTGCTTTATCGACTTTGATTGGATTTACTAGATCGTACAATTTCATTGATTTCACTGATTGATTTCTGTGCATCGACATTGAGTATTGATATAGAAATGGATGAATATAGATACTGCATTGATAGCATGGACATCGTACTACTGCTTATAGAATTATTGATACTGCTGCCTATAGATTCATTGTATTTCTGCCGTATCGTTTTCCTCTACTGATTCTATTGATTTGATAGCATCGATTTGATTGACGACGTTGATTGATTGAATTGATTATCGAATTGCCTGCCGCTGCATTGATTAGTTTTATTGACTATTGATTTCCGCTGCATTGACTCATTGACCATTGACTGATTCGGATTGAATAGATTTACATGCATATTGATAGTATCGCCGTGCTTTGATTTCAGTTATAGGTATTAGGTGACCTGCTGGGCTTTGTAAAGCTCATTATATGTGGTTGATATTTTCAGGTCAGGGCTCGGGAGCAGGAGATAGGCATTGATCCAGATCTACAGGTTTTTAGTGCTTTTGATAGATTTATGATTCTTTTGTACTCAGGACATGATAGCTTTTCTACTTGTATTGATAGTGTAGTTCCTGAGTATTGTACATGATGTTTTGTGATATGAATCGACTGATATATTGAAGTTTTAAATTTTATAGATGTTTGATAGAATGCTTACTAAAGATTTATAGATAACTCTGGTAAATTGTTGCGAATTGATCGACATTCTTTCCAAGTTAGATTCTGGGGCGTGACACTTTTACCTCTCACACACATATAAGTGGGGCCAAAATCCTTCTCACGTCTTATTAGAACAAGATATACAGGGTTACTTAAAATAGTTTTCAGACTGCAAGAAAGCCATAGGCATACGTGTAATTCTGTAATTTGCTATCTTGCTCTGTCCGTACATTCCTAGTCTATATAACGAAAACAAAAGCTGCTGTAACAGATATCAAAGTTAATATAATTTCCTTTTACTTTCTCTGTGCTTGTCCTTGATTTTCTTGGACCATTGGTTTCTTCATGGTATCAAGAGTAGGATAGTATCCTGTTCATGGCCCATTCAGCAGCTTCTCAGACGGTAGATCGCTCATCGTCAACAATGGCGGAAGAGACGGATCCGATCATCCCGTCCAATCTCAAGTTCCTGGTCTCAAACATAAAGCATGTCGTTACGATTCCCCATGCCGCCGACAACTACTCTCTATGGCGGTCACAAGTTCTCAAGATCGTGTGCGCAAATGGATTCCAAAACTTCCTCGATTCAAAAATGAGTCCTCCACCGGAGTCAATCACTAATGCCGACGGATTGAAGTCTCAAAACCCTATGTTCTCCAAATGGAATCTTATAGACCAGAACATTTCGGCTGCCATTTGTTCCACGATTTCTCCATAGGTTCTTCCATATGTTATCAATCTGGCATCTACTGTGGAGATCTGGCTGTCACTACAAAATCAGTTTCAATCTACTAACCGATCCAAAGTAATTCAGCTAAAGAATGAGCTCCACAACATCGCGTTCAAGAACTCCACAATGACCCAATATCTCACAGAGATTAAGGCGCTGGTGGATCAGATCGCGGCTGCAGGAGCAAATGTAGACACAGAGGATATCATTTTGTACATTCTCAATGGTCTACCTTCACATTATCAATCTTTCAAAATGGCGATTAGAACGATGCTTACACCAATAACTCTCGACCAACTCTACCCACTTCTTCTCAGTAAAGAAGTGAATCTTGCGTCCGACGCTGCCAAAGTGACCAGTCGGACAGATCCTAACACGGCACTCTTCAACTATCGTGGTTGTGGCCAAAGATCGAGAGGTCGAAATTCATCTAATTCGTCCAATGCTCCAAGATAGCCAACATCAGCCAATCTTATCTGCCAGATCTGCTTCAAGAGGGGCCATTCGACTCAATCTTATTGGCATCGGCTGAATATCCAATATACTCCTCCATCAAGAAACTCTAACACCGCTCTTCTTGCTGGAAATGAAAGTACCGAACCAAATTGGTTCTTAGACTCGGGCGCGTCTTCCCATCTTACCAATTCGCTGGAGAATTTGACGCTGTCAACGCCATCTTCACATCTACATTATGCACATGGTGCAAGAAGAGTGTTCATAGTGTTACTTAACCTCTCACACCGACTTTTAGCAAGTGAGGTCAGAATCCCTCCCACACTTGCATCTGACAGATGGGGTCAGAAAAGTATGTTTAAGGCTCTTTTAACATAACAATGACTGCTCTTTTGCACCTTTTAGAACATAACACCTCCAATGTCATGTAATGCATTATAACAGTAAATAACATAGTTATAAAAACCAGATCAGACCGGTTGTAATAACTCAAATTTTTTAAATGATTTTTTAATGAAAAATATGAATTTCAGAGTTGTGCCTTGCTAAAGAAGGAAGAGATAGAAGGTTGTTCGAAACTTTTTTGTCAGTCAATTTTGTTCAAATATTTCTTCTATTTGTTGTAAGTAACTCAAATCTCATTTTAGTTTTCAATGATTTTGAGTTTGACGGATTTCTTCTCTCCTAAATCAATTAAAATAACTTTTCCCGTGATTTATCAAATTTTTATTATATAACTTTTTGTATATAATAAATATGAATAGTGTGGACATTTTGACAATAACGTCACTGAATTTCACCTGGTAGAATTGAATTTATGATTTTCTTAAGTTATAAATATTATATATTTTTTCTTGTATTAAACAGAATTGATTATGTCATATTTCATTTTGATTGTGGTATTTGCATAAGAAAGAAAGGTTGATTGTCAACACTAAAATGAATTTGTTGTTAAAACATTATACCGTGCACAATAGGGTGGATTGACGGACTTTCCTTTAAAGATAATTTATTTTGTTATTTGGGTTATAGCTTGTAATAGATGTCTGAATTATACTGACAAGCAGAGGGTGATAACTCTTAATGATTATTGAAAACCACATGCATGTAATAATAATGATAAAAAATGAAATATAATAATATAAAAAGGAACAAATAAAACTACATTAAACTAAATGTTTGTCTCGTTGAACCATATACTGATGGCATTTATAAATAGAGTAGTAATATGTATACATAGACAACATATGAATGGATATAAGTATTGATTGCATATAATTGATAGGATAAATGTAAAATGATAAGATTGATAATAAATAAAATATAAAAGAGAACAATATGCTATAAATCATATAAAAAAATATATGCATCAATATCTATACTAATTCTCTATATCAATATATCCTTTTATAGTTCATCACATCTCAATCCATCACATCATTAATTAATCATAATATCAATAACAATCAATAGTACTAATGCCAATAACAATATAACTATCATGAGCAAAAGCATTAACTAGTGCAAATGACATTAATCAATATTAGTGACAGTCACAATATCAATACAGTGTTTATAGTAGTAGTAGTATCAATATTCATATATTCAATGAGTGTATCTTAATGTTATCTTACTTCTACACTTATAACACTCAATCAGTCGTTCCTTATAACTCTCAATTAATGAACTCTTTATAAATCTTATTGAATCATGTGATTCAGTCGCCCCGACTTCTTAGAACTCTTAATCAATTTCCAGCTCCTTATAACTCATAATCAGTGAATCACATAGATCAGTAGGATATCACGTGGAGTTATCATATCATGTATTTGATATCATTCAATACTTTATTTAAAATGCAATAAAATCATATCAAATCGTTCTGAATGATCAAATATATAACATTTCCAAATTTGCAAGGTGGAAATTTATGAAATCAGGAGGTGATGTATTTCTGACAAATTTAGGAGAAATAAAATCCGTAGAATTCAAAATCATTGAAAAAAAAGTGAGGGATCAGTCACTTACAATGAATAGAATAAAATATGTAACAAAAATTACTAATAAATATGATCTAAAGATTTTCTCTCTTCTTTCGCTCTTTCAATTTTTTTATGGCCAAGCAATCAAATAAGAGAGTCAATGAGGAGAGTCAAGAATGTTTATATATATATATATATATATTAGATGATATAATCATCCCCCACCTAGTCGAAAGTCGGTAATTTAATTTTTGTCATTTTAAAAATTATATTTAGCTTTTATCTCATTGAACTTAAATTTAATTTAAACTTTGGCTCTTAATATTAAAAAAAAAGATAAATTCATTGGAAATCGGTATGTAATATTGTGTTAGCAGCTAAAGATAAATTCATTTTCAGAGTCACCCCTAACACCCTATATCAGTCCATTGGGATCACTAATGCTTCAATGGGAAACTCGATGACTTTTCGGATGGCCATTATGTCCTTAATGCTACTGCCCCATCTTCTCTTATCAGGATTTCATCCAGGGTAATTGCTGGAATATGCCGCACTCTATTCCTCTCTTTGTTTCCCAAGCAATTCATGATATTCCCATTTCTGAGAATTCCAGGTCTTGTTTAAATTGGGGTAGTAAAAAATATAGTAGATTTTCTGATTACATTAATGAATATTACTCATATCTGCCAACTTGCTCCTATTACAACTTGGTTTGGCATTCTAAATATGCACTGAGATATTCATGTTTCACTTGGTTGGCTATAGTTGGGGGTATGAAAACTGCGGAAGCCCTGTATAAACAAAATATTCTGGTTCCCATTACTTGTAGTCTATGTCATGTTTACCCTGAAAGTGGCTCCCATCTATTTTTTGAGTGCTCTTATTCCTATGATATACTACTGGATCTCATGCCTAGTTCCAAACACCTTCTTCTTCTTCCTAATATTCTTCAACTATTCGAATGGATAGATTAAGAAAACAAAATTCTACAACCAGTTAAAAAGCTCTACTTCCTTATCTCTTGCTGTTGCATTTATTATATTTGAAAAGAGAGAAATAATAGAATATTTGGGAGCATTTATAACAGCAGTTCTACCACTTCTCATGGTATTAGAAAAGCAGCTTTTGAGAAGGTTAGTAAGTGGAAGCATTCCTCCAAATACCTGAATCTTATCTAGGCACTGTCATGTTTGAGGCTGATTCATTTTGTTGCTAGTTTTGGTGTTGTTATGTTGGAGGCTTTCGATTTTCACTGTATTATCTATTATCTGTTATGCCCTATGAATTTCCTGAAAATTCTTTGCATATTGCTGCTGTTGGCTGGTTGTTTATTGCCTGCGACATTGGTTTTGTTGTGCCTTGGACGATGATGAAGCTCCAATGCAGGCTACCCTTTGGACGGTCTTCAGGAAACCAAGGGTTTGAGTATTTCGCTGATTTTCATTATTATTCTTATCCCTGATTCCAAGCTTTTGAAGTTTGGAGCTTTTTCTATTACTGTTTTCTCTTTATGTGTTCCTTGCTTTGTTTTGAGCTTAGTTTTTTTGCTCATGGTGAGCAGTCCCTCTTTTTGTTTGGGACACTTTTGATTTATTTCTCTTACTTATAACTCTTTGAGTTATATATTCCAAAAAAAATAATTAAAAAAAAAAAAAACTGACACATTGAAGTCACCATAAGCTTACAATTAAAGTACAATACTATACTGCCTCCATTATCACAAGTGGTTGTCTCTCCATCTCCATTATTTAGATTGCGGGATCAGGTCAATCAAATGTCTCAATAAAAATGTATTTATTGTACTACTGCTGACTTTGATGTTAGCTTTGGGCCCTCGATAAGAATTTATTCCTAAGGATTTCTGAGCAAACTTTTAATTTATTATATTAAAATTTTGAGTTGTGTTAAGTGATAAAATATATCATTAATAGTTAAATTTAATCTAACAAACATTAATGAAAATATTAAAATGAATGAAATTTACCTCAAAAGAATAAGACGGAAATTATGTCGAGATATTCTGATTGTTTTTCGTCATAAGATGCTTAAGTGTTCTTAAATTTGCACTGAGAATAGTATTATATATTAATATCAGTGTAATTTTAATAACAGATAGATCTATTCTAACGAAAAATTCATCCGAATATTCTAACGTAATATTTTTTCAAAGAACAACAACAAAGTCCTGATGAAGAAATTATTCTGTGCGGACATCAGACTGTCTAGAGATGAATGAGAGCACACCATGTCACCTGATACACAACACCGGTACACATAAAAAAACTGACATTCCGCACTTTCGTTCGTCTCAGGATGGTGTCTGGTGTACGCACAGACTGATTAATCCACTATCATGCAAATGCACGGATAAATGGTGCAACCATTATTGCATGGTATGCCATATAAATAATTTGAACCATAAAAATACGTTATTTAATGACAAGTAGACTCCCATCACCTAAAAATATTAAATATAATCATGATACTCTTAGAAATATTCATCCTGAATGAGAATGATATAACACCTAACTTTTATTAAAAGATATTTGATATGATATTTCTACATTTATGCTAATTATTTAATGTTTAATTATATTTCAAATTTAATGATTAAAGTTTCATATTTAATTATTTTTTAATCTAATATGACAAATTTAATAATTGCATGGGATATGTTAAAAAATGGAGTGATCCAAATTTATAGATTTGAGCATATCTAACATAATAGAATAAGGTTTTCTTTGTGACAATTTATTTATTATTTTGTTTTTGAGTTCATAATCATTTTTTTTATTTGCTCCGCGCGCTTTGTTGTTGCTTTCAATAATTTTTTTGAACTAGGAATATGCTTTCTACAACAGCTTTTAAAAAAGCTATTTTTTTTCATAGCAATTTTATGAACACATTTATAAAAAGTTACAACCGTCTCAAACAAAATCTAAGATTTCATTTTGAATAGTTTTCTTATTGATTTCTATATCAACTTTGTAGTATAAATTATTTTTTGAAATCAAAGAAAAAATAATTGTCAAAAGTCAATCCAAACGAAGCCTAAGAGTATGAAGAGCTTTCACCACTATGGGAATAATGACATGACTTCTTTTTTTTTTTTAATAATTTAGAATGGCCTAATCATGTTTAAAATGAAGCAAAAGTTGCCACAAGATTGCAGGAAATAAACGAATGTTTTACTATGGCTGTAGATAGAGCCAAAATGTCATATGGAGGCATCAGTCATGTGCTTCACAGTCTCTTCATATTTTCTATGGGTATCAATTTTGGGTAATGATTGGTTCGGGTCAAATTCGGAACTGATCCGGCACTATTCCGATCAAGCCGAACCGACCCATTTTTTTTACAAACGGGTCGATTTTTCAAACCTGAACCCGACCCGCTTGGGGCTCGGGTCAACCCGACTAGTCCCATAAGTAAAATCTCTTAACTTCGCTTTGGGTTCGACAATGGCAGAAATTGTGTAACTTCGGCATCGAAAACGACAGCGGAAGGTGATTCGACGCGGCGACGCACGACAGTGGTGACGGATGGCAGAAACAATAGCCACAGCAGCTCGCAGGCAGCGACATCGAGGTCGCAGGCACTGGGTAGTCACCGGACTCAGGGCAGCGGGGCAATCTACGTGGCAGTCGACATGCGAGGCAACGAGGTAGGCTAAGCGGCAGTCGACATGCTAGGTAGCGGGGCAGGCTACGCGGCAACGGTTTGATGGCCAATGTGATGCGGGCGCTCCATTGGTCCAGGGCCTGGGCGCTATTGTTCCAGCACCAGGGTGCTAGTTCATTTTTCAAATTCCAGAACTCACAACATTGGGGGGCCAAAAATCACAACAACACGTTACTCCAAGGAAAAAAAATAGATTTCACATCCAAAAAACTTTTTCTTTATTATTTGCCCAATAAATCACTAATGAGCTTGACAATGATTAGGGGTGTCAATTTTGGGTCACGGGTCGGGTTCAGGTTGAACCCAGAACTGACCCGGGTTCAAATTGGTCGACCATAACGCGACCCGGGTAGACAAACGGGTCAGAAATCCAAACCCAGACCCAACCCGGCGGGTTGCCGGGTTGATCAAACCCGACCCGATTTTGGGTTCTGCCGGCACCGGAACGTCGGAACGGTGGCGGGCGGACGACGGGCGAGGGGGCGGACGCGACACGTGAGGGCTTAAGTGGGCGGGGGCAGCAAGAGCGGGCGCGCAGGGTAGCAGCGCGGGGTGCGGGCAATGGGCGCAGGGAAGCGGGCGCATGGCAGCGGGAGCGGGGCGCGGGCAGTGCAGGCGGGGGCAGCGGGCAGTGCGGGCGGGGGCAGCGCTTAGCGAGCGGGAATCCAAATTTTTTAAATTAAATGGGTTTTCGGGTTGACCCAGCAACCCGCCGGGTCAACCCGAACCCAATCCGTTTTGAAATCGGTTCGGGTCCAACTCATACTTTTCAGGTCGGATTTTTGTGTCGTGTCAAATATTGAAACCCCTAACAATGATTTTTAATTACTTCATATAATTTTTACACATAAATATTTGCCCAACTTCTATAAGCATAGATGAGAGACTCCAGTATGGGATCATTATATCAACATCTACTATATTAGATATATCCATATGTTTTTCATCTAAATTTTTTTTGCTTTCGAACCTATTATACATGAAGAATCATGAGAATTCACTCATTTACAAATTTCAACTATATCACATTATGGCGTCATCATTTTTTTTTTTTTGGACATTTAGGCCATTTAATACAAACTCACACACACAACGCAAACACGTAGACTCGAACCCTGGACCTCTTAGTTGGAAGCCTAAGCTCTCAACCAATAGGCCAAAGAGAGTTGTGTGTGCGTCATCATTTTTAATGGTCAATTTAGTAATGAAGCATATATGGAGCCATCATCATGTATGTCTTTTACATCACCTTTATTTGCTCTTAAATCAATGTAGATTGTGATAAGTGATGGTGTGCATCAATATTTATAAGTGATAGTGTGTGTTAGCATAGGTAACAAAATCAATGGGCTTCAATTTAGCCAAACGATGATTTTCAAAGGACAACAATCAGATGATTGAGATTGGAGGACCGTAGTTAACAATGACAGTTGGAATATCATAGTTATACAATGATGATCGAATGATCGTAATTGGATGGTAGTCAAAATACTATAATTAGACGACAATGATCGAATGATTGTAGTCAAGCGATCGATGGTGGTAGTAGGATTATAATAAAGCAATGATTATTGAAAGATCTTATTTAGGCGATGGAGCTTAGAGGACTCAAGCTAGACGCAGTGGAAATTATTAGATAATATAGGTAAAGAATTAAATAAATAAAATTAAAGTATAAAATAATACATCTAAATTATTTGAAATTCACAAGTATAGTTATAATATAAAAAGTATTGTGAATGCAATAATTTAGTTATATTGTCTAATAATATAATTGATTCAATATCAGAATATTCACAGTGATAGAGAGAGTATAACATATATATATATATATATATATATATATATATATATATGAGCAGAAGTTCATTTATAATTTGTAAATATAATTAAAATATAGTATAGTTCATCAAATGATTCATATTAAATTTTTATTATATTTTATATTTTTAGTATTTAGGTGCCTTTATGACGTCGAATTAAGCAATTTTACTATTTGTGTTTAATTTGAATTAAAATTTAAAATTAAATATAAAATAACTTTATTTGGAAAATAATATAAAATAACGTTACGTAATGGTTTTGTCACAACACGTGACAGAGACACGTGCGCCGCACTTATACTAAATAGCGGGACCCACAGCACCAACTAATCCGGAAAGAATATACGTGTTGTTATGTGATCGATATAAATACGCTGTTCGGTGAAGTATAGTATATATCTGATTCAGCTACTTTGAGTTTGTCCTCCCGAGTACGATGGGCGGTTTGAGTTTGTCCTCGCTCTCGCTTCTCCCTATTTCTTGTCGAAAGACTTCTTGTTCTTGGAGCGGAAGATGGACTAGCCGTGAGAGTTCAGTAGAGATAGAGATAGAGATAGAGTGAGATGTACGCGGGAGCGGCAGAGGTGCGAAACTTTCGCCCTATGGAAGGCGAGCTCCGGCGATGCTTTCCCAGTGATCTTGGCGGCGATGCCCCTCCCATGGTACTTTCTGGCACTGTTCTTCTAGATTGCCTTTGACCCTTGCCACCATTGATAAACTGAGAGGGAAATTAAAGGTGGCGGCAACTTGCTTGCCTGTTTAGGGCGTTGGTCATTAGGATCCCGGGAGAGAACGATTGGTTTTGGTGGAAAGGGCGAAACGCTACCCCATATACTTCTTGTTTTGATACCGAAAGAAATGCGCTGGGTCGCAGTTCCGAAAATTAATTTCATATAAAAAATGGGAGAAGCTTGTTCTGATTTTTTGCGGTGTAGCATTTATTTGTTAGATAGTCTTGACACTTGAGGAAGGGCTTCTGGAAGGCTGAATCCAATATAGTTATCCGGCATTTGCATGAAATCAGAATCGTCTTTTATTTTTAGATTCGTGCCATATTATTTTCCTGTTTGGGTGAATTTTTTTTATTAAATGATTTGAGGAGAAATTCTGCTGTATGCATCAATAGTCATTTTGCTTGTAACCTTAATGATTGAGGTTATTTGTACGTAGAAACATATGAAATTGGATGACTACTAACTGTTGGATGCCTAATTTGTTTGTTTGTTTTTTTTCTTTGTTTGAGTACATTTTATGGTACAAAATGATCTGGCTTTTATGTTTATGCTCTCATCCTAGTGCCGTTTACTTATTGTTGAGGTCCAAATGAGAGTCCATGAGATTGTCACATCAAATATGAAATAATCGTTGATTTCCTAAAGTATTAGTAGTTTCTCTTGCCTATTAGCTTAAGCTTTTGGATTAATGGATGCCCATCTTTTACTATATTGAGTTCAACTTGTCCCCCATGTTTCACTCTTCTAACAATACATTATATCAAACAATTAGAAAACAGGGCTGAATGATGGGCGTGATTGATTGTTCTGGTTTTTCTTGTACTTTCTTTTCAATTTAATTTATTTTTATTGATCTTGGTTTGAAAGGACAAGGGTTTGCTTGAAAACCTAAAATATTCCTTTTAGATTAAGCAACTTGCTTTTATAAAAATAGTAAGCCTATCATTGCTATGATGAATGATTCAATACTTTTTAGTATTATGAGCCATCTTTTGTTTACCATACACATATATTAATGATGTAATTTTTAATAACTTTTAATGTGAAGCTTCAGCCCATTATGCTATTTAACTGTTTACAAATCTAGAATGTGTTACTGTTCATTTGAAATTAAATATGTTGCATTTGCTTAATACTGAATTATTGACTGATTGGAACTTTTTAGAATAATGTAATTTAGTTTTTGAAGCATGCTCTAGTTGGGTATTTTATACAATGCAAGATAGGAGTTATCCAAGATTTTTGTTCAATTTCTACTCCATTAAAGTGTTATCATTTAGATGTTGATGCAAAGAGAAATTTGTTAGGTGCCATTGAATAGATTACAGTAAACAAGTCATTAGTAAAGTAGGTACCATGGGCGCAAATGAGATTAGACATGCTTTGTTTTTGAAATGAAAATTCTGATTTTAAAAGTGATATTAGTAAAGGTGTTAATTCTGGTTGGCAAGTTGGGTTTAGGTCAAACCATTGGTTGAGCTAACCTGATATTCTTGACTTGAATTCGACCCATTTGTTATGTGGGTCAAAATATTTGACCAATCTAATCCATTTGTTATGTTTGTCATATAATTTTTTAGATCAACACAACCAAATTAACTCATATATGACTCGTTTAACCTAATAATATACATGTATGCTTTAATATTGTGTTTCTAGCTTTTCAAAATCGACACCTGAATGATAGATCAATTTTTAGTTGATTTCGAGTTATTTGGGTCAATCTACCAAAATTTTCAAGTCAGGTTCATATCAAGTTGTCATATCGGGTAATTTATTGACACCACCCCTAAATCAATTTCATTACATACCACAATGAAGAAAGTTGATTTTATTTAAATTGCTTATTGGATATCAACCAATGCTAGGATCAGTTGGAGCTACAATTGATTGCCTTGTTTACCTGACATTAAATGTCTTTTGTTTTAAATTTTTTTTATTAAAAATGGAAAAATCATGTTTTAGATTAATCTTTGATAAAGCACAACCTTGTTGCAAGAGGTTTGTGTAGGATATCTAGTAAAACCTTGGAATAATTGGTGTGGCACAAAGTGATAATAATGGTGCGGTCATAAGGATCTACCTAGGAAAGCAAAAGTATGCTCTGAATGGCCAAGAATAAGAGTCAAGATAAAGATCGATCATAAATATTTTGTATTTTATATTTTCATATTTATGTTTAGTGTGTATAAAAGATTTATATTGTTGCATTTGTCTTGAAAACAACATTCATAAAATTTTTTAGGACTTTCAAATCTTGAATATTTTTTAATTTTAAAATGTGATATACCTAGGAAAGCAAAAGGATGCTCTGAATGGCCAAGAATAAGAGTCAAGATAAAGATCTATCATAAATATTTTGTATTTTATATTTTCATATTTATGTTTAGTGTGTATAAAAGATTTTTATTGTTGCATTTGTCTTGAAAACACCATTCATAAAAATTTTTAAATTCGAGTTTCAAATCTTGAATATTTTCGAATTTTGAAATGTGATATTTTTAATTTTAACTTGATTTTTGAGAGTTATGTTATCAATTTAAATATAAATTGATTATTTGAATTTTCATTAATCAAATAACCAATTTGCAGCCAAGTTGGTACCATCCACTACTCCAAAAGGAGGAGTTGCATCTCTCTCAAGAGGTGCTTCCACCCCTATGACATCCTTTCACCAAAATCGGCCCTAACCTCTCTTTTTTCTTTGATTTTTTTAAATTATTTTCAAGAGTTGTAAGAGATTACAAGTATTTTATGTTGATAAATGAAAGGTGGTTGTTGTTTTTGTGTTACAAAATTTGGAGCTTATTCCAAAGAAAAGGGGACTTGGTGGCCGACCCACCATTGAAGTCGTTTGGTTATTCCTTTAAGCTTTGCCACTTTGGCAAGTGATAAGTACTCTATCGCCTTAAAGTTTTCCTATCTTTTGTTATAGAACTCTTCTACCCTTATCCCCTCATACTTTCATGCTATTTTACCATCCATTTCAATACAAAAATCCACTCAAAGCCCTAAGTAGGTCTCTAAGCCGAAATATACTCCTACATGCTAAATAATAAAGAAAATGATGGCTTGAAAAAGGAGAAATGAGCAAAATTGCACTGCCGATGCATAACAAATTTAATGTGCTGCTAAACCGCACTATCAGATTCGCAACATCCGTATAAGCAGACAATAGGCATTCACCGGCTCTTCAAGGAAGCTCATGTCACGGCCCGGCCCGGTGAGCTCGCGTAGGCGAGGCGGAAACGGATGGTCGGACGGTAGGTCAAATATCTAATTCCTAAAACTATCACCTTAACATTTGAAAAAGTATCTAAAACATCAAATTGAAAACACATAAACATAAAATCAAGCATAATCATAAAATTACCTTTCCTTAGGCGCTCCTCTCCTACAATAAACATTGCCACATCTTCTACTTATTTTTTATTAGTTTAAGCTTACCTGAAAAATGTTAAGAATTAACATTAAGCCAAATTTCAGTAAGTACAACGCAGTTCTAAACTACAGTAATCAAGACAAATTGCATAATATGCTGGATGTTACATATGAACATAACATAAAATGATTTCCTAAAAGCATGCCATTAAATATATTATATCATAAAATTATATCTTTCATTTTCATTTTCATTTTCATTTTCATATCAATATACTTAGCTTTCTCATTTCGTATATATTACAACCGTCATAGGAGCCACCGTTTAGTACCATAAAGGTACTTCTTTACCATTTCTTTTTTCATATCCTTTACCATTTTAACGTGCACGAGTAAAGCGTCCCCAGCTAGTACCATAAGGGGGTGAGCTCCATCATTTTAGCATGCACATACAAGCATTCAATATAACATTCATATCATTTCATTTCATTTAACATATAATTTCTATCATATAATGCAATAAAATATAACATATAATTTGCATGATCAACCATTTGACAAGAGTAATAAAATCAAGATCTAAATTAATCATAAAGATTGCATGAACGTGTTTGGACTTTCAAAACAGAAAACTGAAGAGAAACAAAAGTATTACTGTAATTAAGAATTGTGTATACTTACCAAAAATTAGGAAATTGCTTCTCCTCACTAATCCTCCTTCCTTCGAGGTCTCTTCAAAACACCTATAAAAATTAATTTTCTCCTTCAAAATTCTTCATAATAAATCTAAATTAATGTTCTCATTCTCTTCCTAATCACCCTAAGTTCTCTCTGTCCCTCTCCCTCTCTCCAAATGATTACATAAAGCAAGCATATATTCTAAAAATTCAAATCTTCACTGGCTTTCATGGTTGAATAGAATAGAAAACTAAGCAATTATATTACGTGTTGACTTCATACAATAGTTATACATATTCAAAATTCGCAAAAATCATATTAATTGTTCAAGATAAGCGTTGACAAGCAGCAGAATGACTTTAATGCTTGTAATCATTCTTTCCAAGATACCGGAAAGAACTGATGATTGAACTCAACTGTGTTGTTTGAAACATAGTATGGACCAAATAGTCAGGGAAAAAAGCAATATATATATATATATATATATATATATATATATATATATATATATATATATATATATATATATATATATATATATATATATAAAACATGTTTTTTCTGAATTTTTTTTACTATTAAATTCTAATTATTTTATTTTATTTTTTTCTATAGTTCAACCCATTCTACTCTGCTTCTCTATCTGAGTATGACGTGGCGGGAGATCTATTCAATGCACCAGAGCCCATCATTGAAGAACCTATACTTGAATTAGATCCTATTACAGCTGCAATCTGTATGATGTCAAGTGGTGAAGATGTTATTGCTGCCGAGGCAATGAACGTTGCGGATATAGAATCTATTCAAAGTGAGCATCTGTTCAGTGAGGTTTTCTATGACTGCAAAAAAGACCTCCTGGAGAAATCAGCAATCCAAGAATCGTTTTCTGAGCCACCAGATTTCAAGTCGCCTGCAGTGCTTATAGAAGGAGATTCTACCGGAGAGAATGATAGTTCTATCACAGGACAACTGCAAAAAAGTGTTAGTTCTGGATGCCTGAAATCAACTGAGTGGACTGCAGACAGCCCTATGAATTCGAACTTAGATGCATTACAAGAACTGAATCTTGAAGATGCATATGGGATAAGGAGGGCATACAGTGAAGGAGATATTCGTGTAAGATGATTCCTGTGTTGAATTATTTTCTTATGTTTTTTATTCTGTAGTTGACAGTTGAAATTTTGCCTTTGACAAGATTTTGTGGAATAACATAACTTAAAAAAAACTAATCATGATAGATTTCAAATATGCATTTGCTACAGCAGGACATTCAATAATCTTATTTCTTAATGATTAGCCAAAATATGCCATCATTCTTATTAGCAAAACTGGGGGGATATTAAAACCCAAAGCCGGTATTGAGAGGAAAGCTATGGATTACTGACTTCACAAAGCGTTATTGGATACATTTCATCCGTTTGGAACTCATTTCTTATAGATTTTATGTTTTATATGATATTAAAAACAAGCTTTTATTATTTACGCCTGGTTTGCCTTGTGAAAAATGTTTAGCTAAATATTGCTACTGTTTTTTTTGTAGCCTTGAGAAAGCGTTATTTCACAGAAGAATGCTGAACTGTGATATTTGCTGAACTGAAATGAAAGAAGTATGGAAGTTTTCCCAAGATTATGGAAAGCCCAACTAATTGGGATAAGGTTGATGTTGCTTCTAATAATTCTAATGGTTATCATCACGACTATCATCACCATTTGCTTTATCCAACTATGTGGGATTGACTTTATGATCCATATTATGTTGTTCATATATGTCAGTTTGGCATGTGAAATTAACTAGAGTCTTCGAAAATATCTTTTCTTGGTCGTGTGCCTTTGGCATGACCATTTTCCTCTATTCATTTTCCTTTATGGCGTAGAACGTCTTTAGGTTTAGGATTTAGAATTCAATTCCAACATGCATGCTGAAAAGAATGCAATAAACACTCAAAAATTTGTATGAGACGAGCTATAGATCTTAAACAGTTATTCACTATTTTCAATAAAAATCATAAAACGTTAAAATCCATCTACAAATTTTATGGCATTCTGTTACAAATTAGCAATAAAATTAACTAGAAATAATACATAAAAAATGATTATATTGTAGGAACAGTTAAGAGTGTTATCTATCAAAGATAAAATACTTAAAAATAAACTTTATGTGATTCACATGTGCAGCAATGGGTTAAAAAGTGAAACCAAGTAGAGGTAAAATTAGTGTCTCGATGAGTAACAAGCTTGTTATTTGTCTGCGTAGTAGGTGATTTGCTCATGGGTTGACAGTCTGGCTAATTTGCAATCTTTGTTATTTTTTTGATGAGTAACAAGGTTATACCTCATCGTTGATGCAATGATTAGGAATGTCTCTGTCATTAAGTTTTGCTTATTATGTTTTTTCTTTTTCTTTTTTTTCTATGTTATCAAGGAAAAGGTAAAAGTTATTTTTCATGTAATACTTTTCTTATACTATAACCATTATTTCTATATCTTTTTTTTTCATTTTTTGAGTCATGTAAATATTCATTAACTCCTAAAGCTTTCCATCTAACTAAAATAACTTATCTTCTTACATGATCTTATTTTACTCTTTGGTCTGTGAATATGATTACCTAAGAAACACCTTTATAGGAATAAATATTCTTAGATATGATAGATAAACTATGGCACCTTTTTCCAAGGTTTGGCACATTTTATGCTTAGATTTTAATTAATTATGCTTGCAAAAGGGTCTGTTATTTATCCATCTACTTTGCTTTCCCTTTTAAACTTTATTAATGATTTATCTTTTTGTTGTTTGTTTATCATTTGCTATTAAAAGTTGAACTCTTAAATGTTTAAAGCCATGAACTAAGGGTTGCATGAAGGATGACTTTTGAATATTTAAGTCGTGAATAAAAAATGTTTGATGTAAGATTGAGATGATTTCATCTAATTTATACATGTCAAAAATTGATACTTAGCCATGTCCATTTGAAGTTGAGTAAAACTATTTCACATATCTATTTCTGCAACTGATTGTCCTTCACCTGAAAATAATATTATAAACTAGTATGATACCATTATGAAATTTATATGATGCTAGTAAATTCTCATGAGTGTCTGGTGCATGTATTTAATATATTAAATCAATATTATATTCTATTTCGAAAACATTGATAATGCTTTTTTTCATGAACTTTTCCCTCATATTGTTGAATTTTAAATAATTTTTTGTATTCTTTTTTAATATTTCATGCTATTTTTTAAATGGTACGCATGGTGCTTTGTTATGCACTATGGTTGCACAGGACCTTTGCACTATAATTTGCTATTCACCACTAACAAATATGTTTGGACATCCCCAACGTAATTATTCTCATCTTTTTATTATTTTTATCTGTTATCATTATGAAGCCTATACAAATTAATATAAATAAATTGAGAAATGCAGTTTAATTTGTATCATAGAAAATCTTTTATTTTTTTAAGTATGCATCGGTAAAAAATTGTGTAATATATTTGCCAAGTTTTTGCTCAAAGGTGGATGATGGTGTTGGTTTTCAAACTATATTGTTTTTATTTTTTTCCACCAGAAAGTTCACAGAAGGAGAGCTATTACGACGTAGGTGAGGATTGAACCCAAGACCTTAGCATCAACTTTCAAGGCCCTTACCAAATATACTAGTTAGCACCCACTTCAAACTATAATGGTGCTTATCCGATGAGACTCAGGCTTTGTTTGGGACGGCTTTCTTACTACTTCTTAAAGTAGTTTTTTAGTATAAAAATTTAATTTTTGTACTAAAAAGCTGCTTTAAGAAGCAGTAAGAAAGCCGTCCCAAATAAAGCCTCAGTCCATTAGATGACCCTTTTTATTAGCCCGTACTCATTAAGGCCAACTAAGTATGGCATCTAAATAGTTGAACTTCAAGGCTTAAAGACGGGAGTCACGGGACAACCCGGCCTGTCCCAGTCTGTTTGACAGACCTACCCATACCTTCCACTAGATTTCCTGGATTGAGCTTACCAAAGATGCTCAAGGAAGGAGATTAGAGGCATGCAAAAAAACCAAAAGGATTTAATTGATTCAGTGCCATTCATTTGTCAGTCTTTTGCCTCGTAGATGCAGCCAAACATTTTTATAAGTCGTTTGTTAGTATCCAGGCAAGTGCAAAAAGAACTTAAACAAACAAAAGGAGAAAGGAAGAATTCAAATCCTTAATAACTCCTTAAGAATTTACTGATTTTCAAGGCCCAGGTTATCAGCCACTTTGCACCCCTCTCTCGTATAGAATCTCTATTTTTCTTCCTAGGAATGTGACATGATTATATGAGATCATATATAAACTATTTCTTGAATTATATTGAATGTCATTGAATTGTATGTTTTTTGTGACAGATTCTTAAAAATTGTGGATCAAGCCTTAGAGACCAAAACACTGTTCATTCTTCTTTTGAACAACTTGAAATTCGTGACTTGAAGATTGAAGAAAAACTAATAGAAGAGCGAAAGGAAAAGATTAACAGATACATGAGGAAGAAGACGCGGAGGAATTTTGGCAGAAAAATCAAGGTAATCGTAATAGCTGTACTAAAGTTACCCATTTTAGTAACAATTGGTAGTTTGCATTCAGTCACCTTTGAATCTGATACAAGATAGAAACAGTTACAAATGACTTCACAAAATTTAGTTCGTTCGTATGTTGATTCTAAACTAGATTGATTATTTAGTTTCATTCAATTTTTTTTTAATTAAAATCTTGATACTTGAGAAACAATTACAAATGACTTGATCATTTCAGTTGGTTTGCATGGAAAATGGAAACTACATTGATTATTTAAGTTCAGGTATTGATGATTATCATCATATCATGTAGTCCATTTATCAATGGAATTTTGCCCTCTGGGAAACTTCATTTTGATAAATTATTTTATATTTTACCTATCTCTATCCAAAGCAATGCAATCCCATCATTTGATGGTTTATATTAAACTGTTGAAATTCTACTTAAAAATAATATTTGTTATGGTTATCATTTTTGTTATATAAGCACTTTCCTAGGGGTGTTAATATTTCACCCGACCCGAAAACCCGACCTGACTCAACCTGAAAATTTCTGGTTTGGGTTGACCCGAACCGGGTCTGGTTGGGGTTGAAGTTTTTGACCCGTTTCAAAAAATAGGTCGGGTTAGGGTCATACTCTCTTGAAGCACGCAATAAACTCCAAATCAGATCAAAAGATGCAAGGAAAAAAATATTGGGTAAATAAATAGCCAAATAGGCTCTTATGAAATCAAACTTGTCTCTTGTTTTTATTGTCCATTAAAGTAAAATTTTTCTATGACTTGCAGTATCTATGCAGAAAAGCTTTGGCTGACAGTCAGCCGCGTGTGCGGGGCAGGTTTGCAAAGAGCGAAGCATGTGAGGCAGCAGCAAAACTTCAACACAAATAGAAGATTTTATAATCAGGGAATATGGGCTTTAATGCACTCTCCAAAATCTGTTTGAAAAATAGGTAAATATCCATTTTGTCATTGCTTTGGCCTTTATCTATATAGATTAAAAATAAGGACAAAATGATCATTATAGCAGTAGCCAGTCTTTTGTTTGTAGGCCTGGATGAAGGTGGGTCAATGTAAATATGTTATTTAATTTTTATGCCCTATGTGGGTAAAACAATAAGGTACTTTGATCTAAATTATAGAATCTTGTCTTGCAATAGTTGAACCATTTGTTATGTCTTTCGAAAATTAAACTAACAAGCACTCATTTAAAATTAATAGTATACTAAAATCTCATTTGGAATGGCTTTCTTATTGCTTTTTTAAATAACCTTTTATTTTAAAAAAATGGTACTAAAAGCAGCTACAGAAAGCAGTAATATAGCTGTCCGAAATAAAGCCAATGGTCGAAGTTGCAAAATTAAACTAGAGCATTAGTTGGTACTACAAATATACAAAATTATGATAATTTATCATGTTGATTTCTTACTTTATGATTATGTGTATATTTGTTGCATCCAAAATCTCAATTAATAGAGGACTTTGAGGTACATTAACAAGAGAAAAAAAAAATGAAAATTATTATATCTGATTTTGGTGATGAATGTGATGAAAAATGTAATGAAATTGGATGTCTTAGTTTATTTGCTAATTTCCTTAAAAAGTGTGATATATGTGCTTAATAAAATGAATGGTTTTGCATGCTTTTAGAAATATAATGGATGTGAGTAAAAAACATGTTAGAAATTCTTCTTTACCCTTATTATTGCATGCTTTTATAAAATTTTCTAGTACTAAGTTTCAAAAACTCTTTGAATAATTGAAGGGAATAAAAGTAAGTTTTTGAGGCACTTAAATGAAAGAATTTATAATTCACATTAATAACTAAGATGATAATATCAAATGTAAGAGAATCAATTGTAAATAAGTCTTTAAGATCAAATGTAATTCAAATATCAAGATCAAATGATATGAGGCTAGACTAATTGATAATCATTTCACTCTAAAAGAATGGTGTGACTCTAATGAGATATTTTTTCTCTAGCTTAAAAAAAGACAATTTTAAAATTAGCATGGTAATTACTTGCATTATAATATCAAATGTAAGAGAATCAAATGTAAGAGAATCAAATGTAAAATTCAGCTTATTATAACTTAGACTTGCATTACATAGATGTGGAACCTATTAATTTATATAAGTAAATATAAATGGAGCAACCTGAGGAAATTTTTAAATGAAAGAAACAAACTCATTGTGTCAAAATTTTAGGAGTCAATATATGCATTAAAAAAACTTCGGTTAATAATATCTTGAATCAATTGCTTAAAGTATTCCAGCAAAGATCAAGTGGGAAATTTTCACCTGCCTTGAAATTGATGCAAAGATTACAATAAATAAAATGTTAGATTACAAGCCTCAACCTTGCAGTGTATTTCATGAGAAAACACTTTTTTATTCATATGAGATGTCCATCACTGTTGAATATGTCATGGAAAAATTATTTTGTGCGGTCGCCGGACGGCATCTGAAGACGAATTTGAGCACGTCACATCACTTTTTTGCTGAGTACCAACGCGCTCTGATTTACCTCCGACCGCACAAAATAATTTATCTAATATATGAAGAATCAGCAAGATCTTCACCTACTTTGATAGAACATAAGATGTTAAATGGGCTAAAAAAGCCACCTTAATCCAAGCAGAGCCAGAAGAAATCACACGTTATGAACTTAGATATGATCAAAATGCAAAACCAGATTCCCTGATACCGTTAAGCTGAATAAAATCACTCGATACCTGGGGAAAAAATTTATAAGGAATCGAAAACGAATTTATATTATATCATAAGAAAGCAAAAATGGAGATTTCGCTGCAACTCAAAAGCCATTGGAATGTGTTTTATCAGGAGAATAAAAGTCAGAGATAACAACATAAAGAGAAGCCTAAAGAACACCTAGTCGACTCCTGACAAGGCATTGGCCCTAAAAAATTGATGGAAAAGAAAGGGGGTTCAACAAGGATCTGAAATTTCATCTGATAAATTTTCCAAAGCCATCACCGGCTCGGGCTCCAGCAGCAGCATTTGCAGCACCATAAAGTCCTCTCTGCTGCTGCCGACCACGCCGACCCTGTCCGACGAACTGTCCGCAGCTGCGAGCCAGCTCCAGGGAGATCGTTCGAATCCTCTGCTCCTTGAGATCTGAGAAAAGAGCATCCAAGGTTTTTGGTTTCTGCTTATCCTGCACGTTTGTTAAGAGCAAAGAATTATAAAGGTAAAAACAAAATAAAAAAGGTAGTGTGTAACTGGATGAATATATTTATGAAGCCACCAAAAAAGAAGACAAAGATAGAGCACAACTACACTTCATAGCGCCACTGGAATGACAATAATATCTGTTAATTTTTGCTTCCTTGCAAATCTCTGCATGTTTGCTTTGCATGCTTAGTTTGCATAAAATGACTGAATTTTCATTTAAAAAAAAAAATCAAGAGCATTAAATATCATTTCAAACCATTAGATCTTAGAAAATCCTACAAAAAAGTAATAGGCAAGACCATAAGACTGTCCAACACCGAAGAAACTAAGCTTACAACATAAGCACTTGCTTGAGACACAAAAAAGTGAGATAGTTAAATTACTTAGAAATTTATTGAATTTGCAGCCTTGTGTTTTATAACTTAGCACATCAGCTTCATAGAAAATATTAGAAATGACCTTTCTTTATTAAATTTAAGAGAAAATTTAACTCTTAACCGGATACAATGGAGAAAAAGGATTCATGTAGCCAGATGTTGTCGTTTTTGTATCAGATTCTTCCTCTTCGTCCGCAAAATTTACTAATCTAGGAATTGAAGCTCTATCACACATGTTGGGCCTAACAAGTTTTCAAAGAACATCCCTATTTCTCCAATTCTTGAAGATCTTTTCAAACTACTCCAATATTAAATTAACATTATGAAAATTTAACTTGTCTTTCACAATGCAAATTGACACCCATGTCTCAAAGAAATAAGACAGCTTAGCTCACTTCCTACTTGCCCAATGTTAATTTATTGATACACATTTTTGCTCAACAAAAACAAAATTTGAAACAAAGAGATCTTAGGGATAATTATAAAGTTTACTTAAATTATCTTATGGCTTAAGAACAAGCATAAATTTTGTTATAAATTCTACCATATTGATTTGCACCAGAACCAAAAGTTGATTTAATTTTCACCCCCATAAACTCCTATAAAATAGAGTATAAAACTTGAATGTGTGCATGCTTGCAAATGAGGTTAAAATCTCGATATTTTTCCATGATACAAAATGACATTTCCCAAAACAGCCGCCATATTCATTTAAGCCAAATCACAGAGAGTTGTGTTAGGAGCGTAAGGGATTATAACCATGTTTAACAGTGAAAGATTATTGATTACAGCAAGATAAGCGTTCATCAATCAATAGTCAGAACTATTTACAGAAGAATTGGACTTGATTTATCATTAGGGTTAAGAGAATTAATACCATAGTTCATGAGATTAGATCCTATCGAGTTTTGCCAAATTGTTCAGATGTTTAATTGATAAAGTTAAGACTTGCAATTATGAAATTTGAGCTTAAATTAGCTTTTTCAAAACCCAATTAACCCAATTGAGGTTTAAATCCTGTTGACCTCTGATATATAAAAAAAAAAAAGAAAATATCAAATCTTACCTGCCCACTGCCAAGGCCACGACGCACGTCGCCTGCACGCCGAAGACGTCGCATCCTGCACGTCGCTCCCACGTCGCCTATACGACGCTCTCGCGTCGTTAAAAGCCAGCGGAGAAGAGGCCTTCGGCCTCCTCTCGCGATCTCGCTCGCTTCTTCCATTCTTCCTCTCCCGATCCTCCTCTCTGCCTTCTCCCGTGAGCTAGAGCCTATAGCCCGACGCCGAGCTCTTCCTCTCCCGTCGATCTCCTCCCGACTCCAAACCATAGCCGATCCCGACCTCCGATCTCCCATCTCTGCCCTAGTCGACGAAGCACCTCCGACCTCCTGGTCTCTTTGAGCCGCAGAGAGAGAGAGAGAGAGAGAGAGAGAGAGAGAGAGAGAGAAAGAGAGAGAGAGAGGATCCGCATACCCGACTTCCTCTCCTAGCCGACGCCGAGCCCTACCCGACTCCTCCTTGGCCAGCCGACTTTGCTCCTTCCGCCGACTTTCCCTACCTGTTAGATCGGAAGTTAACACATTTTGAGCGGGAGCAAGCAAAGGAGCTCACTAGCTGGAAGGTAACTTTCTCCCTTTCGTATGCTTCATTCGGCCAAATCCCGTAATCCACTAACCGAGAGAGAGTGAGGGAGAGATATCTTGATTTTATTAATTAATTTTAATTATAATTGATTTAATAATTATTATTTTATTATAATTAATTATTAATTATATAGATTATAATTAATTATAATTAAATATAGTTAATTATTATTAATAATATTTAACTGATCAGTTAATTATTATTAATTCTAATTAATTATTTAATTATTTTTAAGTATAATTTATTATAATTAAATAATATTAATTATAATTAAATATAATTATTACTCTAATTATAATTAAATAATTAATTGCAAATGACATGCATGCTTGCTCCTCTGCCTCGGTCTCCGTGCCCTCGACGACCGCCGCCGATCCGCCGGTCACCGGCCCCGAAGGTATAACCTCCTAAACTCAGGCTTTCGTCCTCGACGTGTACGACGGACCGGAAAAACCGCCTATACACGCCTTTATTGCGCGTGGTGGGATGGAACCCCGGTCCGACGCCTACGACGAGGCGAACAGTCGCCTCTCGCTTTCTTACCTCGTCATGCGTGGCGAGTCAGTGGTCTACCCATGCACGCTTTTCTTAGCGTGGTGGGAAGGGCAACTGGCGCGACACCTGCGATAAGGTGAGCGAGCAACCTCCGCTCTTTTACCTCGACTAACGTGTCGGGCCGGCGGTCTACCTATGCACGCCTTTATTGAGCGTGGTAGGAGGGGCAACCGGTACGACACCTGTGTTGAGCTAAACGAGCAACCTTCGCCCTCTTATCTCGACTAACGTGTCGGGTCGGCGGTCTACCTATGCACGCCTTTGTTGAGCGTGGTAGGAGGGGCAACCGGCACGACACCTGTGTTGAGGTAAGCGAGCGACCCACGCCTTCCTGTCTCGACATGCGTGTCGGACCGGCAAACCACCTAAGCACGCCTTTAGTGGCCGTGGTAGGAGGAAAACCGGTTCGACGCACACGGCGAGGCCAGGCGAGCCTGGTGTTCCCTTTTCTTTGCGCGGCCGGAATGATTTATAAGTACCCCCGGGCGGGGGGAAAGCAACTGCTCTTCTTCTTGTAACAGGTACCGTCAAAGACCCCATGCACGCCTTTGTTGGCCGTGGTGGGAAGAAAAATCACGGCCGAGGTGTCCTCGAAAGAGGGCACCTACCATGCACGCCTTTATTGGTCGTGGTGGGAAGGCCCAGTTTTCTCGTAGTTTTCCCCTAAACGGGGGAGACGCCGGGAGGCTGCCGAAATTTCGGGTGAAATACTACTACACTTGGACCTGTTTTGAACTCAAAAGAACAAAATATTTGGACCAAATGAGAAAGAGCAGTGGACTTTTGAACCTGATTGAACATGTGCAGAGGATCAGAACCAAAATTCAAATGATTTCTAAAAGGCCAAATTCAAATAAAAAAAAGTGAAATCAAATTTGAACCAAATTCAAGTCAATCTGAACATGAAATTGGACATATAAAGACTCCAGAGGACTTTGAACAAAAAGAAAATGAACATCCAAATGAACTTGCAAAGAATTTCAAAGGACCCTGAACAATCAGTTTGAGTTTGAATGGAGTCAGAAATCAAGAGGGGAACAAGGAATCCAGATAAGAATTGCACTTGACCTGGCCAAAGAACTTACATCCATTCTTGAACTCATGCTATACAACATCAAGTGAGAGTTGTGGGTTCGATGAACTCGAGTCTAAATGAGACTTAATCCGGACTCAAACATATGCAAAGAACAAAACTCGTATCATACACGAGAAAATTCAAACTACAAGACCTCGATGCACGAATCTCCTACGACGATTTCTACAAATGCATGTTGATTGAGAAGGCGACGTTAGAGATCAATCGTCAAAGAGCCGCCCCTTGCAAGCAGGTGCAATCATCAAACCACCTGAGATTGATGATAGGTGGGCATGATGTAGGAACAGTGGGTCTTCTACGAACATCTCTAGGAGATCGTAGCAAATACCACGGGTCCTTTCAAATAAGTACGAACCACTTGTGGATAACAACAGTGCGTACATCGTAAGTATGACGAACCACTGTGAACACAAGTACATATATCACCTACGACAACGGTGATCAAAATTTATAAGTACACTGAGTACAACGACAACCCGATGTACGAAAAAGTTTACTACACTAAAGATCTTGAAAGGAGATATTCTCAAAGCAAAGTGACAATCAGTGGACTTCAAAGTCCAAAAGAAAAAAAATCCTTCCCCGGTGAATGAGAAAGGGGGAGTCAATACCAAGTCCAATACTCCAAAGTTCAGAAAGACCCATCCCCGGTGAATGAGAAATGGGGAGGGAGTCAATATCAAGACTAGATGCCACCGGATCTGCAACACTGATACAAGCAGACAGAAGGCGTCTACAACCTACAATGCCACGCCACCGGATCTGCAACATTCGTACAAGCAGACAGAAGGCGTCTATTCCAAGAATACCCCCGCACGTGCACTTTAATTTGTATACACATAGGTACACTAAGGGGGAAAATACAATCCAAACCCGCATGGGCCCCGGCGAGCGTGTTATTGGTACACACGTGACGCCTATGGATGCTACGCGGGTTGACAACTGAATTCAAGTTCGAATCCGATCCTTCTATACGGATCAATAGAAGTTGACAAGATTCGAACTACCTAACAAAATACACGGTTGTAGCGGCCGGTGTATTTGTCTAAATACATTCTTTTTAGGCCTTCAAAGCCTAAAATCAAGAGAATTCACTAAACAAAAGGCACAAAGCCTATAAGAAACCCGATCCTCGATCAATAGCTTGGTCGCGTTGACAGGGTTCAGTCAACAAATGGAAATGACCCCAAAACACCCCGATGATGGCCGTGTTGATTGCTTATTTCAACCGGAGGGGTCCACAAAATATTTCAAAATGCCCTCAAACTTCCACAAAATCCAAATATTTTTCAAGTGACCTGGAGGTCACCCCGATGATGGCCGTGTTGAATGGTGATCTCAACCGGAGGGGTTAATTTCAGACATTCTCAAATGCCTCCCAAAAAGTCCAATCAAAATCCAAAATTCCAAATCCCAAAGCTCCACAAATCCCAAAGCTCAGATATTTAAATCTGAAATCAATCCATCAACAAACTTAAAGCAAATTCCATCCGCCCTCCGCAACAGTTTGCCGAGGCGGACAAATTCAAACAAACTCTAGCTCACAAAGAGCGAAATGCCTAGTCGAAAATATCACTAGGATCCATTCTCAAACAATCTCCTGCCAGTAAGGACGTGGTACGTGTCCTCTAACCGGCGGTCTGCCGCTAAATGGCCACCGCAGGATAAACGGTTACGACGACCCGGGGCCCTCTGAACCGCGTGGTTTCGCCGCCAAATGGCACCACGATATCTCGGTTACGGCCAGAGCCAATACGCTCCTTACTGACATCAAATCCTTGAGATATGAATCAATAGGATATGATCGATAGGGCACAAAGCCCTCTGCCAGCTAAGGTGGATTCAAATTTGTCCCCTTAGACAAACATTCAACCCAGGTCTACAAGGTCCCCTTGGACGAAGCAACCCATGGCTGCCGACAAGGATCCTTCTGTCAGGTTGGGTCGACTACCTCCTCTGACTAAGTAGACCAGGGACCACGATGGCCCGGGACGACGGAACCATGGGATCTTGATCGGGTCTATCATCCATTCCCCCACCATCCGCTTTAAGTGCTAGATGGTGCAATTTCTATTTAAATATCAAACTTTTCAATGCTTTCCAAATTCCCAGATCCAACCCAATTTCCAAATCTCCAAATCCTAATCTTATTGCTGCTACTATATGCCAGATAACACGTATTTCTATACATATCTGATTGATGACTAGCCTTAATCGAAAGTTCTCTCTCGTGATCGAGAGGGGTAATTAACTATAGGGGCTTGCGCCTATAGGAAACCAGAACTCAGATCATAAAGTCCTCACAAAATGAGGGCGAAATCTCTGGGTAGTGTCTTATCTACAAACCCATCTGCCTTCCAAAATTTACCCCGGAACATAGTTCGTTAAAACTCCCTCGCCGCCGAATAAGAATAAAGAAATCGCGCGATGCGGAGGCCGGGGCCGAATTTTCGGAGCCCACAAATCCCTATTAACTAATTTTAATAAACTCTCCTAATTAAACCCAAGGCAAAACTATTACCAACAAATAAATCAATTGAAAGACTTTATAATCAATTTAGAATTCTTTGGGTTGTGTTCATAAATTTCAATAATGCAAAAAAGCACATTATAGCCCATAGTATATAGTAGCACCCACAGGTGATTTTTGTATGACAAGGTGCAATGAAGCAAAAAATGGCCGGCACCATATGTGCATATCTCATAGTGTGCTACTTTATTTTTTTACTTTATTAATTTATTTATATTACACATATGAATTTAAAAAATGTGTTAGATGCTAGCTATAACATAATAAGAATATTTTTGTTGCTAAATTTAGCACAGATGCAAATACATTTGCTCTACCATCCTACGATAATCTTCAAGACAGCTTATAGAATGGCTATTTATTTCTGTTTTATTTTTGGATGAAGAATAAGGTTATACCTTGTTGTAGTGGTTAAGGATGCCTTTACCCTCTCTCTCTCCCCCTCCTTTATCAAAAGAACAGTGAATGATCTTTTTCATATAATTCTTTTCTTATACTATAGCCATATTCCATGCATCATTTTTTTAGTGATCTAAGCATTCATAATTCTCAAAAAACTTCTCTCTAACTAACTGACTTGCCCTTCTCTTAGATAATTTTATTTTGCACTTGTCTTATGGATACAAGTACTTACGAAACACCTCAAAAAATATAAATATAATCAAATATGATAGATAAACTATCAAACATATTTCAAGAATTAGCTAATGATATGCTCAAGTTTTAACTAACTATGATTGCTAAAGGGTATGGCATCATGCATCCACTTCCCGTTTAACTTTATTCATGATTTACTTTTTTTGTTGTTTCACCATCATTTACTATTAAAGATAAAATATTGAATGAATGAACTAAGAGGTTAGATAAAGAATGATTTTTACAAGTTTTAAGCCATGAATCTAAAATATTTGTTATAAAGTTGAATGAACCTATTTCTTACTTTTGCTGCTTCACCCCTCTATTCCAAACTCATTGGGTCTTCACCTAAATTGTAAAATGTCATGAACTCCTATATTATTCTAAATTGTAAAATGTCATGAACTCTTATATGAAAACCTAAGTTCTGCATTTTCAAACGTACAAGTCATCTCAATATAGGCCTATAGGGTTCTGACATGTAAAATGCTAAGAGAAATGCATTGAACTAACAAGTTGTGAAATTAATATCTCTTACAATGGAAGATTAATCAAAGTTAAGCCATGAATTTTCCACCCAAATTTGTGGGACAATAATTGATAAGTTAAGCCATGAATTACCCAATTGAAGCATGCTATATATGATGCGGACATCTGATGGTGGATGTTGATCAAAGGAAGAGATGACGATCGCCGGCTTAGATCCCTTCATTTTATCTTAGTTTATTAATTGCATTTTTATTTAATTATGCATTTTTTCATTTTTACCTTTACTTAAGAGTCTTATCTTATGTAAACTCAAGGGGCAGAGTTGTCTTTTAGTTTCTTTTAAGACCTATATATAGAGGCCCTCGCTCTTGTATTAGATCAATGATGAATTAATAAAAAAATTATTTCTACACTTTGTTCTTGAGAGCGATGGGAATTCTTAGGAGAGTGGAAGTCCCTATGTAAGGGCAATGAAATATCCACCAGCCGCAGGATGTGTCCGGGCTCATGGTTGAAGTCCCTTAGTGAAGGGCAACGCATCACCCGTCAGCCGCAGGAAGTGTCCGGGCTCACGGTTTATTTTCTTTCTTTAATTCCTCACCTCCTCCTCCTTTAACCGCTGACTAAATCTTCCTCTAGCCGCATGCTTTCTACCTCCCATCCTCTTCCCCACCACCGGCCACCCACCGCCTTTCCTTTTCAACCGTCAGCCACCACCCTCCCCTTCTTCCAACCGCCAATCTCCTCCCCATCTCCACCCTAAAACCCCACCAACCGCCACCTTTTCCACCAAGCTGCCACTTCCCTTAACCCTCTCATCCTAGTTTCTTTCTTTCATATTTGGATTTGTTTTAATTTTAGAAAGTTTTTGAATTTAAAATTCAAATCCTTTCCTAAATTAGTTATCTTATTTTAGGAAAGTATTCCAATCAAACCTATGTCAAATTCCAATAGGATTTGATTTAAATAATCATTCCTAATTTAAGATTCCCCACTTAGAAAGCATTAAATCACCTAATTAAGAGACCCATTAATGCTCCCTTAATAAAGTCTCCAATCCCACCAATTACTCCCACCTCTATGACTAAATTAATTTCAACATTTTGAATTTATTTCCCTCCAATTTCAAATTCAAATTTTTGAAATTGAATTTCCCTCCAAAAACTGCCACCCAACCCAAACCCTACCTACTCCTCCTGGCCGTCGGCTTTAGCCCCGCCCTTTTCCCTCCTAAATTTATTCTTTCCTAAATTAGGTCGTTTAATTTTGGTTAGTTTTTGAATTCAAATTCAAACGAATTTGAAATTTCAAATTCTTTCCTAAATTATTTAGTTTAATTTTGGAAAGTCTTCCCTCAATCAAGGAATGATTAAATCTGAATTTATTGGGAATCAATTCAAAATTCATACATTCATCGAACCTAGACGCGTCTTCCTACATTCATCGAACCTAGACACCTCTTCCTATATTCATCGAACCTAGACACTTCTCTCCCCTCCTCCTTTGGCCGGCCCCCATCTCTTTCCCTCCCTCCTAAATTGATTAATTCCCCAATTAGACATCCACCTAGAAAAATTAAATAACCAACCAACCCCCCCCCCCCCCCCCCCCACTCTCTCTCGAGCTCTATATCAATGTATCAGGAGGATTGACTTCACACAAAAAAAGTAATTTACCAAACCCTTGGTCTTTATGAAGCTATTGCAATTACCTTAGACAAGAAATCCAAAATTATACAAACACTTCAGTTATTTGTTTGATAATAATCAAGTATGATATTGCATCAAAAAGCAAGCTTAGGTACAAATCATGATGAGAAGTAAGAAAAACAAATGGCATACACAAGGCCATAAATGACTTACAAACATCAACATCAATGCTATTGCACCAATAGAGATCCAACACAATGTCCATTTGGTCCCAAACTCAAGCTCACTTAATCACTTTCATTGATCAAGGATTGTGAATTTGGCTTGAAGGTCAAAGATTGCTAAAAAATAAGATTACTACTTTCTCAAATCAAACTCAAAGAGCTAACTAATGAGCCAAACATAGCTCAAATTGATCTTGATTTGAGCTACAGCCCAGATGGGATAAAAGTATAAAACAATTTATTCTTGTATGTAAAAGTACATACATATACACATGTTTATGTATTTATTTAGATTTGAATAAATATACAACACATCAGAAAAAGAACTTTCCATGGGCGATTGATAAATAATCGAGAAAGGATTGATTTTTAACGTGAATCAAACTAAATGAAGTTAACAAACTATGTCTGACTCAAATCTAGGTCAAATCGAGCAATTGGCTTCAAGTCACTCGTTTCATGATCAAATCTACTTGTGGTCTGATTGTCAATATCCCTAAATAGACCCCAAGCAATCCAAGATGATTGAAATGTGCCTCCGATGGAAGCAATTTATCAAAAATAAATTATCATAATATCACAAGGAATCGACTCAAACACATATAGTGTCAACCTGATTGATTATGAAGCTAGGCCAAGGACTCATGCATGCCCGTCATCAGGCCTTGGAGTATATAAATGCCTAAAAAAGGTAAGTAGTAGACATATAAATATCTTTAATATTGCACCTTCGTCTTGAAGCATATGCATGGCATTCAAAAAAAAACCAGTGGATGCACTATCCCAAATTTTCTTGATTTTTACTTCTATGTAGATTAATGTACCTAATTTTAAGAGGATTTGACAGGTTTGAACTTTCATTTAATTCATCACAATCAAATTAATGTCATATATTCCTTAAGCTACTATTATGGTTCCATATGGATATATACAAGTAGTAGGAGGGACTATACAATCTCAGAATTCAGGACCTCACTTCAAGATCATATTTTTTGGGAAATGCATGTTGGTGGCATAGAACACATTCATCGAGATAAATCATACATTTACTTAAATATAGGCTTTACTAACCTAGGGGACACGATTGTAGATTTTAGTCTATGTCGTGCATGTCATGGAAAAAATTATTAAACATGTTGGTATATACGCTTCTCTTCTTATCCCTTCAACTATCAAGCTTGATTTATGATAAGAAACACTTGAATATTTTAAGTAAATCCTATCAACCTCGGGAAAACAGCAAGAAATTTCTTCCAACCTCTAATGAAAACCCAAGAAAACTATAATTTTATTGCAAGAAATCAAATAGAACGGAAAGAAAATACCAAAATACAAATGATGTAGAACGAACATGCGAAGGAGCTTCTTTAAGAGAATTAAAAGTGATTGACAATGGAATTACGATTAAGAGCTTATTGAGATAACAAGTAAAATCATTAAAAAGCTCTTAGTTGTTAACTTGCTTAGGCGAATGATTGCAAGTAGATTAACTAGTCCTTGTAGGTAAACAAAAATAAGAGCAATGCAAATAGTTATTAAACAACAATCCACGACTTAATAATGAGACGTTTCACCTTGGGGATTTCACTCGACTACACTAAGCTTGGCGAGAAAAATCTTGCACACTAGAATTGAAATCACCACTAGGAAGAAGATGCCGGAAGCCTTTGCCCACAGGAAAGTAGTCGGCGTTAGGGAGGATGGAGGTTGTCCGATGATAAGCCAACGGCTTGGTGGAAGATGTTCCTCGATCTCAGGATCCGCCATGCATGCTTGGCGTGGGTGAAGGGCGTCGTCTTCTCCTCTTGATTTCCAGTGTTGTGAGCCTCCGAAAATCACCAAGGTAGGGAAAGGGGAGTGGTCGGCCAAGGTGGAGAGAGAGGGGGCGGGTGCAATGAGGGGGTGGAATTAGGTTAGGTGAGGTGGCAAGAGGTTTACTCAAATCTAAAATTAATCTCAGACTTAGTAAATTTGGAGGGAAATATTTGAATATAATTTCAAATATCAGGTGTAATCAAGGGGCTTAATGAACCATTAATGGGGGTCATCAAGAGGGGGGCCGGCGGTCAATAGAGAGAGAGAGGGGTTTGAAAATTTAAAACTGAAATTAGATTTCAGTTTTAAGTGAATTAGGAGGGATAATTATTTAGAGTTAATGCCAAATTCAATAGAAATCAATGCCTTAATGGAGCATTAATGGGCTCCACCCAAGCATGTGGCCGGCGGCATCATGAGAGGAGGAGAGAGAGCATGATGAGGAGAGAGGTTTCCAATTGAGTGTGATGACGTGGTGATTAATTCAAGATTCCAATTTACATTAAATTGAAATGGGAATTTGTCATGAAGAACTTTCCAAATTTGGAATTCCAAATTAGGAAAGATTTTGAAATTCGAAATTCAAATTTTAAATTTGAATATGGCGTTGAGATAGGGTGGAAGGGTGAGGGGAAGTCGCCGGCGAGGTGGTAGGCCGGGGTCGTGGGTGTGGCCGGCGGTGAACCTCCAAGGGGCGGCGGCAAGTAGGATTTGGAATGGGGTTTTCGTATGGTGGTGGTGGAGGGAGAGGGATATGAACACGAGTGAGAAGATAAAAGAATCTAACCACGAATCGAGGACTCTTCCAACGATTGGTGGGCCTTGCGGTTTGCTCCCCTTGAGCTCTCTCTCTCTTTCTTCAAGCTCTCATGCAAGAAGACCAAGAAAAGAAACAAAACTAGATTTTCATTCAAAATATTCATCCCCTTTCCAAGAGGAAGGGGTGGGCTTAAATAGCCAAATACATGAGAAAAGAAAAAGACATAATTGCCCATAGGGTAAACATAAGACAAAGCCCTCAAGTGAGGGTATAAATGGAAAAATACAAATAACAAATAAAATACATGAAAATAAATAGACACGATCGTAGCCGTTGATCTTCGATGTCCTCATCAACAAATGATCCTCTATTCCAGAGGAACAATCTCTCCTAAATCTCTAAACGCCGCTAGAGCTCAAAAAAATCTAAGAGATCTCAAATTTCAGCCAAATTCAAGATGCCCTAACCCTAGAAAAACAAATTACTTAATGCATACAATCCAAAAGGAAATCTCTAAACAATCCCTACATCCAAATTTCCCTCCTAACTCCCTAAAAAATCCTTTCTAAACTACTCTATAGGCTCCTGCGGTTCAAGCGGTATACAGGAGAAGCGGAACTCTTCCGCCTTGATCCTCCTAAGCCGATCTCGTGTGGACCTGCTGGACCAGTCCAATGGATCGGTCTAACAATATTACAATACTACCCTCCCAAAAACCCACCTTGTATGCAAGGTGGAAAGATGACACCCTCCTCCATTCCCTCTTCATCACGCACGGTAAAAACCTAAAGAGTTCGGTCCTTACACCTGTGCCTCAATCAATACATCTCGTCACATCTAAAACAGAGCCCCTTCGCCCTTTTCTCTTGTAATTCCATATTTGTGAGCTTCTTGAAGTTGCCCCCAAGTCTTAATCCCACAGTCTTCTCGTTCAAAGTCTCCTGAAGAGTACCCAGTATCGACTTCTTGGATGCCAGAAAGTTGGTGGTCCTCGTGTTCGGACCTCCTGAGCTGCTTCCTCCCATCTCTCTCTCAAGGTGCCTCTGATCCTCCACCAATTGAACTAGCTCCATATCCTCTCCCAAGTCACAAGGCCTCATAATTCTAATCGCTGCCCAGATCTCTGGTGTCAATCCCTTCATAAAATTTTCCTCTAGCACTGTCTCAGGAAGACGATCCAATCGGCTAGCAAGATACTTGAATCTCTCCCGGTATTCCTTCATTGAACCCTCCTGTGTCAAGGCGAATAACTGCTCGTAGAAGTCTCCTCCCCTGCCAGTTCGAAAATATTCTACCAAACAATCCTTGAATTCTCTCCAACTCCGTATGGGTCATCGCATGTCCCTCCACTAGTACTAAGAAAAAAGCCTTCCCTTCCAAACATAGGACCGCTATCATCAGACTCTCCTTCTCTGTCAACTCATTGACGGTGAAATATCTTTCTAACTTGTAGATCCACCCGTGCACATCCTCCCCCTCAAAGATTGGCATCATCAATTTCCTCACCCTCGGATCACCTTCGTTTCCTCTATTCCCTCCATAATTTCCCATTTCCAAGGGGGTGATTCCCCCCAAGTGTCTCTATCATCCCTTCTACGCTCATACCCAAACCTTTCATCAAACTCCCAGTCTCCTTTCAAATTCAGCACCCCTTGGATCATAATAAATCCCTCTCATTTCAATTCCATCCTTCGGTCATAATTACCCCTTTCATTCTCAAATTCTGCTCCTCTCATCTCAAATTCAATACCCTTTGTTCATGCTTCACCTCCTCACGCTTCTCACCATACCATCTACCCTGCTTCTCCATAGGAACAGGCTCTAGGGAAGGCATTTTCTCTTTTCCTTTTTGAGTCTCCACCTCCTGATTTTCCCTTTGACTTATTGTATTAGAGTTTTCCCCGCTTCATCTGTTGTCGGAGGCTTTTCTCACCTTTAACAATGATGTTTTGGATTGGCCATCGAGCAACTCCTTCAACATCTCACCCAAGCTAGGAAAATTCTCATTCATCTTCTCGTGGATGGATGAAATTTGACTTTTGACATCTGAAAATTTAGTGTGGAGATCGGAAATTTCAGTTTTCAATTGTGTGGTCTCTCTTCAACACCTCAAACTTTCTTCCTACCATAGGAACTTGGATTTAGGCTCCAATAGCAAGAGTCGCAAGTTTGACGTGAATTCTGGCCTCCAATCAGCAAAAGCAACATGATTGGACACGGAACATAGCAAAATTCAACGAAAAAGACTTCTATTTTAGCCTAGAAAATTTGCTCTGATATCAATTTGATATGAAACACTTGAAGATTTCAAGTAAATCCTATCAATCTCAAGAAAACAGCAAGAAATTTTTTCCAATCTCTAATAAAAAACTAGAGAAAATTATAATTTTATTGCAAGAAATCAAATATAACGAAAAGAAAATACCAAGATACAATTGATTCTCTATTTGAGAGGATGATCTATCTCTCCCAAATATCTAGACACCATTAGAGCCCAAAAAAACCTAAGAGATCTCAAATTTCAACTAAATTCAAGATACCATAATCCTAGGGAAACAAATTATTTAATGCATACAATCCAAAAGGAAATCTCTAAACAATCCCTACATTTAAATTTTCCTCCTAACTCCCTCAAAAATCCTTCCTAAACTACTATATTGGCTCTTGCGGTTCGAGCGGTGTACAAGAGAGGTAGAATTGTTCCGCCTAAGCCAGTCCCGAGTGGACCAGCTGGACCGGTATAACAATTTATCAATCAATTGTGTATTAGGGTTGTTTAGAATTATTAGGAGCCGTGATAATAACTTGTTGGTAGAAGATTGCTTTTATAGAAAAATGGCTTCCATGCTCAAAGACCATTGATAATTGATGCATCATATGTAACAACTTTCCTTAAGGGATTAACCAAAATACATGGGCTGCCCAAGGCCCTTTTATTTGAAAACTTCTGATGCGGACATCAGCATGAAAATCTGGCGCATCTATCACAGGAGGCGTCGTAAATCGACGGCTCTGATTTAAGTTGTCATTTATGAATTATTTTCTGCATTTTAGTTTCTATTTTATGTTATTTCTTGTTTTACCCCTAGGTTAATTTATTTGAGTGTTGTAGCCCGAGGGGCAATTTTGTAATTTTTTTTATTATTATTTTCTCATGTTGTGGCCTATATATATGGCCTTTAGCTATTGTAAGAGGATGGTTAATGAATATGAAAATTTTGTGTTTTTTCACACTTGTGTTCTTCTTGAGAGAGGACGAGAGTGAGATTTCTATGAGAGAAATCGAGAGTTTCACCAGCCGCAGGATGGGTCCGGGGTTGTGAGTTGAAGTCCCTTGGAGAAGGGCAACGCATCACCCGTCAGCCTTCAGAAGAGTCCAAGGCTCGCGGTTCTAGCTTTTCTTTTTATCTTGTGTTTCTCTTTATTTTTCCTAGCCGCCACCTTTTTTCTTTTTTTTTTTAATTTCCCTCCTCTCCAACCGTCGGCCAATCCACCACCAACTCCTAGCCGACCACCCCATCTCCTCCTTCCACCGCCACCGGCCCCTTGCTCCTTCCCATTGAACCGCCAGTATTAACAACCCCTCCATCACCCCAACCAAGAACCCCCACCTTCGCTCCAATTATTAATTGCCTTTCCTAAATTGGAGGATTAAGTTAATGAAGGATTTGAATTCAAAATTCAAATTTGAATTCAAATTTATTTATTGCTTAATTCATTCGTAATAATTAGGCATTTAATGGTGTCATTAATTCTGAAATAAAATCTCATAATTTTGAATTCAAAAATCCCGCCGGCCTTCCGTAATCCTTCCCTTGTAATCAATTAGTTTCCAATTAGGGAAGAGCTCTTCATTAATGCAAATTCGAATTCCAAAATTTGAATTCGAATTAGCATTAATCACACCATTAATCTTTCCCACCATTCAAGCCAATTGTCATTAATTCTCAAATCTGAATTTAAATTCTGATTTAAGACATTAATTCCCTCAATCAACTCCAATCACCCGTAACTCTCACCTTTGGCTTAATGTAGGAAATCTTTCCTAACATTAAAGCCTCTCTTTCTCTTTCCTATAGGAATATTTCCCAATTAACGGCAGCTGAATTTAGCATCTCCCATATCTCCTCTATCAAGTTATTCCGGATTGCTTCCTCTCCAGAACCTGTGAAGGAAGTTTTCCTCTCAACTTTTCTCTTCACCATTAAACTAAAGCCGAATTCTCTCAGATTGCTTTATTTAAATTGATGTCCAGCAACAGTTTTAGGAAGTAAAATTCCCACCTCCTCATTCCCGCCAGCCCCCCACCCGTCTCTCTTCCTCTTGGTTACTTCATGGAAATTTCAGCCTGAAGACCTCTCCAGCTAATTTCACTCTGTTTCTTTAGAAATCTGTAATTTTCCTTCAGATTTTCGGAGATAGAATATGGAATTACTTTCAAATTTTGGCTAAGCACTTTGCCTGTTTTGTTTTTTTTTGCCCAATTGCAAGAGTACCCTCCTACCCGTCCTACATCAACTTCCTTCTTATTTCTAGAAATCTTTAAGGAGATTGTTGGATGCTATAATTAAGTTTTCATCAATCTTTCAACATTAAGTTGATAAAAATTTAAATTAGTAAATAAAAAGCTATGAGATCCACTCAGATATTTGTTTGAAAAAACTTTAGGTAACTAGGATATCCACCTTCCCAACACTGAATTTGCATTAAATAGCATTATATGTAAATCTATAAACAAGATGCCATTTTGAGATTGTTTAGGGACTAAAACTAGAAAGCATATAGACTCTCTTTAACATTGCATACATATTCTAATTTTGTTGCACCATTTGTACAACATATACATGATTTATACAATGATTTTAGAAAGCATATCGAATTGCATAATATGAAATATTTTGATATTGGGAATGTTAAGAAAAGTACTCAAAAGTATAATGAAGGTGACTTTTTGTTCTGATTTGGATATACCCTGAATGCTTCACACAAATTAGATATAAAAAATTGCAATCAAGGGCATGCGAATATGCAATCCTATCTAATTAGTAGAAAAATCAACTTTAATGCTTATGTTTTAAATTGCCACAAGTTACGCTTATTAGTTTTATTTCAAACAATAAAATATATTGCCTTATTGAGAAACATTATAACTTTGAGAATTACGTGCTGATTCTTAGATATGAGAGATTTTTTTACTACAAGTCTACAATTATTGCTTCAATAGATCCCATCATTCCATTTTCACCTACCTAAATGGATTCTGATAGTGTCATGTCAAATCAATTTAAACTTGAAAAAAATATTGCTCATAAGTTTATAGTCAAGTGGAAAGGCATGCTGTTAGACCGGTCCAGGCGGGACCGGTCCACTGGACCGGTCCAGCCGGTCCAGGCGGGACCGGTTCACGGGCCAAAGATCGCAAAACAGGCGGAAGCCGCACGCACGCACGCCGCCGATTGTCCCGCACGCCCGAATAGGAAGGTTTTTGAATGGATTTTAGGAGGGAAATTGATTGTAGGGATTGTTTAGGGAATTCCTTTTGATTTGTATGCATTAAATAGTTTTTTTTTCTAGGGTTTGAGTATCTTGAATTTGGCTGAAATTTGAGATCTCGTAGATTTAGGTTTCTTTGGGCTCTAGCTGCGTCTAGAGATTTGGGAGAGATCGATCCTCCTCTCGAATTGAGGATCAATTGTATCTTGCTCTTTTATGCATCGTCTAAGTGGAATACAAGTCTTTTCTTGAGTTTTCTCTCAGATTTCCTTGTCAATTTGCTGTTTTTCTGCTGTAAACAGCAGATTTCTGCTGTATTTCTGCTGTGGACAGCAGTTTTTCCCTTGGATCTACTTGATTTTGGTGAGAAACACTTGGGAACTCAAGTGTTTCCTATCAAATTGGTATCAGAGCATCGATTTGGGACCATCGGCGGCTGAAAACTGAAATTTCAGCGGGTTTTGGCATTCGGAGGAAGATTTCGTAGAAAGAAAAATGGCTGGAAAGAATATCGAAGTCCTAGAAGGCGAATTTGGCCAATTAAAAGCAGATTTGGAGGAAAAATTCCTTGAAATCACCGCCAATAATGAAAGGTTGGAAGGGAGGTTCGCGGCGATGGAAGAGATGATGAAGAAATTACTTGAGATGAAGACGAATACGACGGCGTCGGAAGCAAGAGAGACTGTCGGCGACCAGGGCGTAGGAGGAAATCCAAACCCGCTTCGGGGGAGGAGGAATCCGGCAGTAGAGATCCTTGAGGGAGAGGACGACATGCCTCCTCTAGAGCCTCTTTCGAGGGAAGAGATGAGTATGGGATATGACAGAAAGGAGGGTGATTTTGGTGGGAGGAGAGAGGGATCTCATCGCCGAGGTGCTGAATTCGAAAGAATTCAGCGTCGAGGGGGGATTTTGAAGGAAGAAGGGAGGAACGTCATCGTCGAGGTGCTGAATTTGAAGGTATTCAGCGTCGAGGTGATGAGGTTGAAGGGAGGAGAGGTGAGTATGAAGAGGGGTTAAAGTATATTCGTCGGAGGGACGATCGGGACAATTGGGGAACGCTTCCTCTGAGGGGAATGGGAGGTTATGGAGGATACCGGGGAGATCCCAAGGTGAGGAAATTGAAGATGTCCGTTTTCGAGGGGGAAGACGGCCATGGCTGGATCTACAAGGTGGAGCGTTACTTTGCGGTCAATGGGTTGACAGAGGATGAGAAGCTGACGGCGGCAGGATTGTGTCTGGAAGGAAAGGCTCTGGCATGGTATCAGTGGCGTGACATGAGGGAGCCTATCAGGAACTGGAGGGAATTCAAAAACTGCATAATAGAACGTTTCCAAACCGACCAGGGAGGAGATTTCTATGAGCAGTTCTTTGCTCTGGTGCAGGAGGGATCAGTAGAAGACTACCGTGATCGGTTCGAGCACCTGGCTAGTAGGGTGGAGCGATTATCAGATAGCGTATTGGAGGGGAATTTCATGAAGGGGTTGAAGGCAGAGATCCGAGCGGCAGTTAAAGTTCTGATGCCTAGTGACTTGGAGGAGGCAATGAAGTTGGCACAGCTGGTAGAAAATCAGAATAATCTGGAGAAGGGAGCTAGGAGCAGCAGCTCAGAAGGCTCTTACAAGACTACGACCACTCTTTTAGCACAAAAGGGACCTGCATCAGTCAACAATAATGAGATCACCAGAGAGAAGCCAATAGGAGGAGGGAGTGGGGATAACTTCAAGAAGCTCACTGAGACAGAATTACAGGAGAAGAGGGCAAAAGGGCTTTGTTTCAGATGTGATGAGAGGTATACGCCGGGGCACAGGTGTAAGGACCGAACTCTTCAAGTTCTTACTGTTTGTGATGAAGAAGGAATGGAGGGTGTCGTCTTTCCACCTTGCGGACAAGGTGGATCTTTGGGAGGGGAGTATTGTTAGACCGGTCCACTGGACCGGTCCAGCCGGTCCAGGCGGGACCGGTTCACGGGCCAAAGATCGCAAAACAGGCGGAAGCCGCACGCACGCACGCCGCCGATTGTCCCGCACGCCCGAATAGGAAGGTTTTTGAATGGATTTTAGGAGGGAAATTGATTGTAGGGATTGTTTAGGGAATTCCTTTTGATTTGTATGCATTAAATAGTTGTTTTTTCTAGGGTTGAGTATCTTGAATTTGGCTGAAATTTGAGATCTCGTAGATTTAGGTTTCTTTGGGCTCTAGCTGCGTCTAGAGATTTGGGAGAGATCGATCCTCCTCTCGAATTGAGGATCAATTGTATCTTGCTCTTTTATGCATCGTCTAAGTGGAATACAAGTCTTTTCTTGAGTTTTCTCTCAGATTTCCTTGTCAATTTGCTGTTTTTCTGCTGTAAACAGCAGATTTCTACTGTATTTCTGCTGTGGACAGCAGTTTTTCCTTGGATCTACTTGATTTTGGTGAGAAACACTTGGGAACACAAGTGTTTCCTATCAAATTGGTATCAGAGCATCGATTTGGGACCATCGGCGGCTGAAAACCTGAAATTTCAGCGGGTTTTTGGCATTCGGAGGAAGATTTCGTAGAAAGAAAAATGGCTGGAAAGAATATCGAAGTCCTAGAAGGCGAATTTGGCCAATAAAAGCAGATTTGGAGGAAAAATTCCTTGAAATCACCGCCAATAATGAAAGGTGGAAGGGAGGTTCGCGGCGATGGAAGAGATGATGAAGAAATTACTTGAGATGAAGACGAATACGACGGCGTCGGAAGCAAGAGAGACTGTCGGCGACCAGGGCGTAGGAGGAAATCCAAACCCGCTTCGGGGGAGGAGGAATCCGGCAGTAGAGATCCTTGAGGGAGAGGACGACATGCCTCCTCTAGAGCCTCTTTCGAGGGAAGAGATGAGTATGGGATATGACAGAAAGGAGGGTGATTTTGGTGGGAGGAGAGAGGGATCTCATCGCCGAGGTGCTGAATTCGAAAGAATTCAGCGTCGAGGGGGGATTTTGAAGGAAGAAGGGAGGAACGTCATCGTCGAGGTGCTGAATTTGAAGGTATTCAGCGTCGAGGTGATGAGGTTGAAGGGAGGAGAGGTGAGTATGAAGAGGGGTTAGAGTATATTCGTCGGAGGGACGATCGGGACAATTGGGGAATGCTTCCTCTGAGGGGAATGGGAGGTTATGGAGGATACCGGGGAGATCCCAAGGTGAGGAAATTGAAGATGTCCGTTTTCGAGGGGAAGACGGCCATGGCTGGATCTACAAGGTGGAGCGTTACTTTGCGGTCAATGGGTTGACAGAGGATGAGAAGCTGACGGCGGCAGGATTGTGTCTGGAAGGAAAGGCTCTGGCATGGTATCAGTGGCGTGACATGAGGGAGCCTATCAGGAACTGGAGGGAATTCAAAAACTGCATAATAGAACGTTTCCAAACCGACCAGAGAGGAGATTTCTATGAGCAGTTCTTTGCTCTGGTGCAGGAGGGATCAGTAGAAGACTACCGTGATCGGTTCGAGCACCTGGCTAGTAGGGTGGAGCGATTATCAGATAGCGTATTGGAGGGGAATTTCATGAAGGGGTTGAAGGCAGAGATCCGAGCGGCAGTTAAAGTTCTGATGCCTAGTGACTTGGAGGAGGCAATGAAGTTGGCACAGCTGGTAGAAAATCAGAATAATCTGGAGAAGGGAGCTAGGAGCAGCAGCTCAGAAGGCTCTTACAAGACTACGACCACTCTTTTAGCACAAAAGGGACCTGCATCAGTCAACAATAATGAGATCACCAGAGAGAAGCCAATAGGAGGAGGGAGTGGGGATAACTTCAAGAAGCTCACTGAGACAGAATTACAGGAGAAGAGGGCAAAAGGGCTTTGTTTCAGATGTGATGAGAGGTATACGCCGGGGCACAGGTGTAAGGACCGAACTCTTCAAGTTCTTACTGTTTGTGATGAAGAAGGAATGGAGGGTGTCGTCTTTCCACCTTGCGGACAAGGTGGATCTTTGGGAGGGGAGTATTGTTAGACCGGTCCACTGGACCGGTCCAGCCGGCAGGCGGGACGGTTCACGGGCCAAAAGATCGCAAAACAGGCGGAAGCCGCACGCACGCACGCCGCCGATTGTCCCGCACGCCCGAATAGGAAGGTTTTTGAATGGATTTTAGGAGGGAAATTGATTGTAGGGATTGTTTAGGGAATTCCTTTTGATTTGTATGCATTAAATAGTTATTTTTTCTAGGGTTTGAGTATCTTGAATTTGGCTGAAATTTTAGATCTCGTAGATTTAGGTTTCTTTGGGCTCTAGCTGCGTCTAGAGATTTGGGAGAGATCAATCCTCCTCTCGAATTGAGGATCAATTGTATCTTGCTCTTTTATGCATCGTCTAAGTGGAATACAAGTCTTTTCTTGAGTTTTCTCTCAGATTTCCTTGTCAATTTGCTGTTTTTCTGCTGTAAACAGCAGATTTCTGCTGTATTTCTGCTGTGGACAACAGTTTTTCCCTTGGATCTACTTGATTTTGGTGAGAAACACTTGGGAACTCAAGTGTTTCCTATCACATGCCTACTTCAAATAATACTTGGATGGCCAAAAATGAACTATAAAGCTAGGCTGCTACGTTTTATATGACTACATGAATATACTACACGCAGCACAAACCACTAAGACACTAAACACTCAAAAATCATCCCACAAAAGCCCAATTGATCATAGGATAATTACCGTGAATCAAATCATCCACAACAAAACTAAACTATATGCAATCTTAAGCCTTTGTAGGCTCATTTCTATTTATGGATGAACACTTTGTTTAATTTGATTTATTTTATCAGGTTCATTTTTTTTTTTCTTTTGGATAATATTAGATTTGAATTGATGGTTGGTTAGAATTGGATGGGATTTTATTTGCTTTCAAATAATTAGCCGCATATTAGTAAACTGTCTTTTTTATGAATATGAACTAACAATTCCTGATTGATTTTTTATTGTTGAATGAACACAATATGCTTGTTTATGAGCCTAAATAAGTGCTCTTAGGTACATCGATCCAAATTGCATATTTAGTGTACAAAAGGCAGGCCTCTTTCAAACAATTCAAGGATGACCAAGGAAGAACTATAAAAGTTAGCCCTCCATATTTTGGATATGGATACTAAAATAAGATAGTAGAGTTGATGCAGCACAATCAATTAATCAGGTAAAGTCGACCTATAAAAGCCCAATTGATTACAGTACAGTTACAATGAGTTAAATCAAGGCACAATAGAACTAAAATGAACACATTTCCAAACCTTTTTAGGCTAATTTCTGCTTATGGATAAATTTCTCTTATTTAATTGATTTATTTTATTAGGCACGTTTTCTCTTTTAGATAATATTAAATTTGATTGTTAGAACTCGATAGGATTTGATTTGCTTTCAAATAATTGGCCTTGTCGTTGTAACCCTATTTATATAAACAATAACCTGAGATTTCTAATTGATTTATTGTAGATGAATGAATGAAATCTGCACATTTGTGAACCAAATTTAGTGATATTAAGACCTAGGTTGTATAGGCTAATCAATCCAAATTTCGCAAAGGCCTCCCAAAAAAAATAAAAAAATATTAATGGTGGTGAAACAAATCATTCATCATAGGCATTCACTAAAAAATAACAATAGATAACTTAATGAACTAATTAAATGAAGCATTCACATAGTACATGGCCTAAAAGTTTTCCTAAGCAATTATTGAATAATAAAATATGTCACAAATCCAGATTTGTAGTAGGATAGACAGAAGAAGCTAACCTTTCTAACAATATTTCCATCACCAGCATCCCTTCGCATAGAAGCAGCTGCAAACCTGCATAACACGACCAATGATTGTCTTGGAAAATAAAATTTCGGTGAAGCATATTTTCCATGACTAATTGAGAGAAATTTCACCCAAAATGCAATAGCAAACCAACCCAAATTCAGAAAGAGCTTACCGCCTTCATATGCAAAAATTAAAGTTCTCTATAATGATAAGAAAACCATAATCAGCTAGAGAGTGAAATTAAGCCCCGCGTCAACAAGAATGCTCCGGACAACATGGAATTTCTTATAAGACCATAATGGAAAAAAAAATTAAAAACCGGTTGATGTGATATACTGATATGCTCCATCATATGTAACCAGCCCAAAATATTTGCTAGGAAATAAATCTCAGAGGATATTTACAAACCAACTATTCCTCAACACAAACTATACAGATATCGCTGGATTGCTCTGTAACTTCCTGTAACACCTATGGTGAATTGGTGATTCTCAAAGTGAGAGACTGCAGACAATGATTCTCCACAGAAGCACGTTTCCATTCAGATAGAATGGAAACTAAAACTGAGAATTGTATGGGACAAGATGTTTATCAGTTTAAATCAATAGCCTGTTTCAACCAAGGTTGCAAGGTCAAGATGAACCTGACTCCAATATCTGAAAATAACCCATTATTTTTTTCCATTTTACTATCTGTAAGCTCGTCACACCAAAATCTTCAACAATTGAAATTGATAGTCGTTTCAGCAGTATCATCTTCTTAAAATATCACCATTCTCTTTGGAATAAACCTCCTGTCAAAAGGTTATAATAAAGCAAAGGAAAAATATAAATCCTTTTCAAAGTGCTTGATCCCAATGTGGGCTGCGACGATGAAGCAGCAAGGACAGATCTGCAAGTACAGCTGTTCAAGATCCAAGAGGGCGTCCTCTATAAAGTCAATTTACAGTAAAATTCCAGTCAACTGCATGCGTCCAACTAAATCTCACAAGCAAAATTATAAAATTGGCCTATTCATACAGGAAGATTGTCCAACCAATGCATGACTTCAGTTCTTTCATTTAAAAACTACAATCAAATTATAAGACATTCTGACATGATAGAACAAGTACTCTCAAGAAGTTTTAGAATTTTCTATGTATATGCTAAATCCCGTAAAGTACTACATAACTAATCCCTAAATGATACCCTTAACCTGGCATATAACGACAGGCACAACTACCAACAAATGCTCTTTTTCGGCCTGCCGCAAAATGCATCCTTTTCATGATTTCCTCATTATGATAGAGAAATGTTGCAACCAATATATGCATTCTTGTGTGATGTCAAATCAAAAATCAACAAGCCCTCAACCCAAATCTAGATGTGAAATCCCAGCATGGTTGAAACTGATGAAGAAATATAAAAAATGTCAAACCTGCTCTACTACAACTGTAATAGATATCCAGTAAAATGTTGCAACCAGTATGTGCATTCTTGTGTGATGTCAAATCAAACAACAAGCCCTCAACCCAAATCAAGATGCAAAACCCCAGGATGGTTGAAACTGATGAAGAAATATCAAAAATGTCAAACCTGCTCTACTAGAACTATGATAGATATCCAGTAAAGTGTGTTGTCATCTACCAAAATAAACACTTATACCAGGCTTAAAAGCAGCAGTCATCCAGAAACTTATTGAATCTGAAAAATAAAAGCACTTCCAAAATTTGCACGCAGGGTACAATAAACCTCACATTCCCATCAATCTTCTTCATTCAAATCTTATAAATCTAAGGCTGCATTTACACTCTGAAAATGTGTATTTGCAGTAATTCATCATAGCAACTTGTCACAATAAACTCAATTTTGAGCCTCAAGGTCCTGAATTTCTTCAACAGGAAGCATGATGGATTTTTTTCTAAACCATTGGGCAAACCAAATATCAATTCAGATATCAATGAGAACAAAGCCATTCATACAACAATAAAATATTCAAATAACTGCAATTTCAGCAAACTTTTCAATCGGATGGTCCACATATGATTTGCGCATGCATATTTCAAATGCATGTATCTTTCCATCATTTACATAAAAACCAGGAAATACCTAAACAAAAAACCAAACAAGACAAGATATTAAAGACTAAAAAACAGTACTTCTGCTGTTGAAACAATGACAATGGAATAAATCTAACCTCTGCTTGCTTGGATAGGCCACCCTATTGCGAATAGTTGCACCGACGCCCCTTCTTGCAGCCGCAGTCGTCACTGGGAATTGACTCCTTTTAAAGCTTGTTCTTCTCTGGGAAAGCACGCCCTAGAAGCGAAAGCCCCGTACAGATAAGATACTATATGGAATATCATGTGGACGGAAAAAAGGAAACATTCAGTACAAGCACTATAGTACCTGTCTTATGGATGATCTAGAATTCATAAACCTCTGGACCTTGGAGTTACGTTGTATTCCACGATCATTCATGAATCTCTGGCTTTTATTCTTTACACAGGAGAAAAATAATCTTCTTATAATTTGATGTGCAAACCTCATTTGTGTAAAGCAAGAAAAAAAGAAAAAAGACAAGAACACTTACAGTAGTCCTAGAAGCCTGTTTGCCTTTGAAGGAAGTCTTCTTGGACATTTTGATAATATCATCTGATAAGAAAAAAAAAACGAACACGTTTATAGCTGCAGTTAAAATTTTTATTTAAAAAAAGAAACAATTTACATGACCATCATAAACATACCTAAAGCCATGTCCATTTTTTTCTCGGTTAATGCGATTGTCGCAGTGGAAAGTGCATTGGCTGCCATCTAGAAGATATTCAAAAACCGAGATTAAAAGTTACAGTGGTAAGGAACTAGAGAAATATATGTCAATGGAAAAACTCAAATTTAAAGCAAATGTAATCTTTCAATTAAAAAATTTCACCGCTCGATAAAGAATGTCAAATCCCTTTCAAGAATTCTTCTTGAAAATACCGCAGCGCTTAAACATAAAGTCCATTTATCTCAATTACCGTCACTATAACTTGGTCAAATTTCCAACTTTTGATAAATACTGTTAAATTAGTATACGAAGCACAATGAAAAAACATGGCATCGAATCTAACATTCACGAAGCACTAAACCAACCAAAATACGCCAAGAAAAAGCCATATATTTTATCAAACGTAACGAAAGGCGAGACAAGCTGAACAAAGGATCTTACCGCAACGCAACACGAGAAACTCCTTCCTTTCTCAAGAAAACTAGGGTTTCCTAAAAGTAATTCCAATTATCCGATTCTTCAACCGCGGTCAACCTCAGAAATTAGTGCTTCAAAGAAACAAGCGGGGAAGACAGAGAAACCCTAGGAGGCAAGACTCTTTGGCATCTAGCTAAGCCAACTCGCACCAGATCCCCGCTCAGCAGCTTCGAGTCTCGCTCTGCCCTAAAAGCCTATCTTTGAACTTCCTGCTCCGACGACCCCGTCGGTCGATTATTAGTAGTTGTCAAGTCGGTCGAATGTCGGTTCTGCTAGCGGATCTTCGGATTTGATCAAACCCGAAACCCAAGTCCAATAACATTTATGGCATTGGCCTATTGGGATGTGAATATAAAATGTATTTCTCAAAAATCAAATAAAAAGTTAAAAACATCAAACCCTAAGGTTATTTAATATTAAAAGATTTTCATACATATCACTTAAAATATTAAGATTGATATAATTAACATCTAAATTTTATTATTTATCTCATATAGGACTCTGTCAACAAAGATAACTATTTCATTCGATCTGATAGATCAAGATCTGGATTCTCAGAGATGGAAGAGATGGTCATAAATGGAAGAGATGACCAAAGATGGAAGAGGAGGCAACGTCGACAAATTTGGATTGAGGAGGATGATGTGGTGAAGTCAAGCAAGATGAGAGCCGATTTTTTTTTGCTTTTTTTGCGAGGCGATGTCCTAGATGGAGGTGGCCAATATCGAAGACAAAGTTCTAACCATAGCGCATTAAAGGAGGTAATAGAGATTTGTCAATGATGATCTTAACGATATTTAGGTTTTTATAATGAGGCAGATCTAGGAGTCATGACGAGAGCTATAGGAGACTAGTAGTGTATTTGGTGATGGAGGCGATGAAATTCAGCAGTATGCTCGGTGATGGATTCATCCAGCGGAATGCTAGGTGATGGAAGAAACGGAGACCGTGTGGGTCGTAAAGAGAGAGATGTGCTAGTTTTGATTTTATTTTAATAGTTTGAATATTATTTTATATTTCATGTAGGTAATCTCTTTTAATATTGTTAGTATAAATGCACATGCACTATTTGCATATGAATAAATTAAAAAATAAAAATATAGATATTATAAAATTTAATATTATTTTTATTTAATTACATGAATATATAAATTTATTTATATTACTAGCATAAATTTTTCTTTACTGAGTTATTTATTTTTTGGTCATTTGTAATTTAAACTATATTTAAAGCAAATTTCTACATAATTACATATAAGATGTATTAATGTTAAAGTATAAATTACTTTATTACATATAATAAAGAAATTTATGAAAAACCAATTTTCACAATATTAAATAATTTCATTTGTGGTCTTAAAAAAGATCATTTAAAATGCAAAAGTCAAAATTCTAGGTGGGCGAGTCATTTAATATCTGCATTCAAATTTTCATATTTAATTTATTGTTTCAATAGATGAATAAATGCTACAACAACAACAACATCAAGCCTTTATCCCACTACGTGCGATCGGCTAAATGAATCCTTTTTCTCCATTGTGTCATATTAAAAGTCAAATTCTCGTTTAAATCTAATAAAGAAATGTCATTCATAATATTTTCTAACCAAGTCTTTTTAGGTCTATCCCTACCTTTCTTAACATAAGTCAAATCTAATACCTCTACTCTCCTAACCGGGTCATCGGAAGGCCACCGTTTTATGTGACCAAACCATCTAAGGCGACTCTCTCTAATCTTATATTCTACTAGAGCTACTCCAACCTTTTCACGTATATGCTCATTTCGTATCCTATCTCTAAGGGTAAGGTTGAATATAAAAAAAATTGTTAAGGGTTGATAGAAAATTAAATAAAAAAATTATGGGCAAAAGTTAAAGAAATAATAAGAGGCAACACCATAACACATATTCTTGATATGAAAGCCTATAAGATGGCTAAAAAAGTAATCACTTTGCTCATATTTGATGCTTGATGTCTCGCACAATGGAGAGAAAAATGAAATGGTTGAACAATTTTCTTCTTGATGTTTTCCTTTACTAAATAAATAAAACATAACAGGTCAAATGGGAAAAAAGGGAACCACTTAGGCTTCGTTTGGGACGGCTTTTTTACTGCTTTCTAAAACGGAGTTTTAGTACAAATTTTTTTATTTTTGTTCTAAAACTCCGTTTTAGAAAGCAATAAAAAAGCCGTTCCAAACGAAGCCTTAGTCTTCATTTGGGACGGCTTTCTTTATGTTTTATAAAGCAACTTCTTAGTACAAAAATTAAAATTTTTATACTAAGAAGCTGTTATACAAAGAAGAAAGAAAGTCATCCCAAACAAAATCTTAGTTTCCTTTTTAAGGAAGCTTTGCAAATCATGAAATAATGAGAATTTGCATGTTAAGGAAACCATTGATATGAAAGAATTGATGAGAAGAATGTGACTATGAATGACAAATTCGTAGAAATTGAGAGTACCTACATCATGAATTAATGAGGAAAAAAATTTATTTTAAGTTAAATATATAATTTTAGCAAAGAATGAAAATATTTTGCTAGTAATCACCATTATTGTATCCTAAAATATTCACTGTGATAGAGAGATAAAAAGTTAACGTTCTAGTCTTGTATGAAGATCCAACACACAGACATATAAAAGAGTATGATGCAATATTCATAAAAAAATACCAAAATTTTTAGGTGGAAAGACCTAAAAAGGGAAAAAATCCTGGGATTTAGCCTAATTTGAATGAATCTACAAGTATTGATGCTTGATTACAAATAATACCATTCTTCGGAGGAGGGTACTGACTCAATGTAGCAAATACACATTGTATAGAGCTTGTTAAATGATAGTTATTCTCAAAAGAGTGCTGACATGTCTGTTTGGTCAATAGAACTGTAGTCGATGGGTGACGGTGATTAGAGGGACCGTAGTCGATGGGCGACAATTGTCGAAGAGACCATAGACAACAAGTGACAATAGTCATATGGACCATAATCGACGGGCTACTATGGTCGAAAGGACCATGGTCCGACAACCGTAGGGGTGCAACCCAGTCCAGCCGACTCGCGAGCCGGCTCAGACTCGACTCGGTAACAAGCTCAACGAGTCAAGCTTATCGAGCTCGCGAGTTGAGCTCGAACACGAGTTCGAGCTCAACGGCTAATCGAGCTCGAACATACGTCGGACTCGACTTGTTGGCTCGACGAGCAGCTCGTTGGCGGAGCTCGTGGGCGGGAAATCCAAATCTTGGGAGCTGAAAATCCAAAATAGCGGCACGAGCGGATTTCATGGTGGACGAGCTTGGGACAAAGGCCAGATGTGACTGATCTCGATCTCGACGGCAGAGCTCATCCATTGGTCGTCGGATCTCGGGACGACGACATCCATTGCTCGACGATCTCGGGACGACGTAGCTCAGGAACACGTCGGACGAGCTCCGCCAACGAGCTGATGGCGGACGGGAGCGACAACGGAGCTCAGGAACACGTCGGATGAGCTCCACCAACGAACTGATGGCGGACGGGCGCGACGACGGAGGGCACGACAACGCACGCGTCGACGAAGGGCGGAACCGTGGATGAAGTCGGAACTGAGGTCTCGAGACGATGTGCCGCCCGTCACGGGCGCGACGACGAGCTCGATAGTGAGCTCGACGAGCCGTTCGATTTGACGACGAGTCGAGCTCGAGCCCGGGTTTCTGTTGTCAAGCTCAACTCGAATAGCTCGACTCGACTCGTTTGCACCCCTAGGCAACCGTGGTTGAAAAGATTGTAGTCGTGTGATAATGATTGGAAGGATCATAGTCAGGTGATTGTGGTCGAAAGAATAGTCGAACGACAATGGTTGAAATGAATGTAGTCGACATGCCACAATGGTCGGATGAACCGTAGCCAACAGGTGACAATGGCCAGAGAGACCATAGACGACATATGACAATGGTCGGAAGTAACGTAGACGATGGGCGACGATGGTTAAAAGGTATGTAGTATGGCGATGATGGTCAAAAGGATTCTAGTCTGCCGACGGTGGTCAAAAGAACCGTAGTCGAGCAACGATGGTTGGAAGGATCGTAGTCGGATGACGGTTGTCGGAAGAAAGTCAAGCAGCTGTTGGTGGCTAGGTGGAAATATGATGGCAGTAGGCGGTCGAGCACTACAAGCTTGAGAAAGCAAGAAAGATCATTCATTTTTTTCCTCTTTTCCTACTCCCATTTGTGAAGAATGAGGAGTCTATTTACAGTTTTTTTAGAGTGGCATTGCTAGTAAATAGGGTTTAGAAAAAGATCAAGGGCATGTTGGGAGTATTTCAATGGATGGCTGATATCAACTCTCTTGATCATGAATCATTTATCGAGCATCTGAGTGCTTTAATGATGTCAAAATTCTACAATCTTAGACGCGTTGGATTCATCTTGTCGATCCACTTGATTCGACTAAAAGCACATCACATTTGTAAATTATTTGGTCATATAAATTTATAATTTGAACCTTCTAAATGCGCTTCGAGCCTTTGATTCTGACCCATTTGGGCTTGGATGTCGTAGATTTTGGTGTCGTTGGTTTCGTCTCTTCGAGGCACTTAGTTTGACTATAAGTTTGCTAAAATTAGAGTTCAAATGATCCCAAATTTAATTTTAAAAATTTCTGATTCATATTTGGAATGAGATTCGTGCCCTATCAAGTTAAACAAGTCATTTTGATCTAAAATAAATTGCATTATTCATATAATAAAAGGGTCCAAACATATCAAATTTGAATTCAAACTAAATCTGATTCAGCCTTTCATTTATTTTACTTCATACCCCTTAAAAATCAAATTAGAACCATTTCAAACACAATATATTCCTCTAAAGCCCTCTTTTTACCCTTCAAAAAAGATAAACCACCCACAGCCACACTAATTTCAAATCAAGAAGAGATGGATACTCATAAGAGCCTCCAATTTTTTACCAATGAACATAACAAAATAAATTCCTTTGTATCAAGTTAAGTAGCAATTATAATTACAGCTTAATGTAGAAGTTAACAAACATCACATAAATTATTCATATCAAGGAAGTAACAAACTTAGGATCCATTTGGAACGGTTGCAACTTTCTATAAAAATATTTGTAAAGTTATTATGAAGAAAATAACTTTTTAAAAAGCTATTGTATAAAGTAGTTTCCCAGCACAAAAATTATTGAAAGCAATGAAAAAAGAATAGCCAAATGAAAATTGTAACTACGATTTGAAAAGATAAGAAAATATTTCAAATCAACTTCTTAGCCAACTTGAATAGAATCGGTTTGAACCACCAATCAATTTTGAACTTGATGCATGATTTCGAGCTATTTCGAGTGGGGACTAAGGCTTCATTTGGAATGACTTTCTTACTACTTTATCAAACATACAAAATTTTCTTGAAAACAAGAAAAATATAGTAGTCAAAAATTATCTCAAACGAAACCTAAATCACATCTAAATCGGAAAATTATCACCAATGAGTAACCCATCAAATATATGACATCAAATTATTCAACTGGTTTCCAGAAAAAAAAAAGTATAAATTACTCTTAGTAAATCCTTACAACAACAACAACAACAACAAAAATCAAATTGAATATTTCCACTGGAAATTAACTGTGATACATAAAATTAAAATAAAAAGGCCTTCAAAATTATTGAACATCTGCTCCCTTATTCCACACTGCAAATTGAGCAAGGGAGAATTTAAAGTGGAACGTTCTTAGCTGAACATGTGGGGAAGAGGCCTCACAGCCATGAATGCAGCCACCATCTACATACAAAAAGAAATGTCTTTAACTGCAAAATACAGTAACATGCCCACAACATTAGGAAAAAATTATTTTGTGCGGACCCCGGATGGCATCCGGAAACCAACCATAAAGCGCCACGTCACTTTTTTGCTCGGTACCGTTGTGTACCAGGTGACGTGGCATGTTCTGATTGATCTCTAGACTGTCCGGTGTCCACACATAATAATTTCTCCAACATTAGAGGAATCATCTATGAAGTACTAAGCAATTACCTTTATAAAACAAAAAAGCTAATTCTAAAATGCAAAATACATATTTCTGTCGCATAAATAAGATTTTTTAAATAAATACATGACAAAAAATATAAAAAGAAATAATTATATAGTAGAAGAATATTGATGATGAAATACCTCATCTGTCACTGAAGCACGAGCCTTCTGATGTCTCTCAACTATCTCTGAAAGAACTTCAATAAGACGCTTCTTTACCTCACCGGTCAACAACCGGCCTGCACCATATTCCTACTCAAAACCATAAGAATCAATATATAGGAAAATACGACAAAAGAAAATCATCCTAACTAAGCACAATAGTGAAGAAATTTATTCTCTGAAGGCACCTTCTTTATGTGCTCAAGCTCCTCATCGTCTTCAAGAAAGAAACTAAGGTACTTGACTGGAATGTCCACCTATACAAATTAAGTAGAAAAGAGAGAGAGATCAATTAGTGTAACTTTTCAGAATGGTATTTCAGGTAATTCATATACTATAAACCATGATCATTGGTTCCCTCAAAAAACTGGGTCTCATGTGGTACGCCTCCACTCTACTTAGCCCACTATAACTCTCGCGCAAGCCTCTCCAACTCCCTAGATCTGTAGTGCAAGCAATTCCCTCAGGAACATTTCTTTCCCTTAGCCCACTAAGGCTTCGTTTGGTTATTTTGTGTCTTTCTTAAAAGGTAGTTTTAAAATTGTTGTTTAAGATAACAAAGTTTTCTAACGGAGAAATTAATATCAGAAAACTTTTGAAAACAGTACAAAAATAACGGTATTCAGAACGTGGTTAAAAAAAGTAATTTTATCAAACAAATAATTTTTTTTCTAATTTACGGTTGCTAGACGGAAAAAGCATTAAAAACGGACAAACAAACAAGCCCTTAATCTTCTTCTTGCATGATGCCCGCACACCTCGCTCACACTACCTCTCATTTGATCACTATCTTCTATGTAATTCTCTCCGCCGTTGTTTCTCTACACAAATCCTAACTCCACCCCAAATAATAATAATAATAATGATAATAATAACAACAGCTTTCAATTTCTCACCTTTGTTACTGGCTATAACTCTAACATAACCATATTCTAATTCATAACACTAACTACACAAATGAAAGCAATTATAACCTCACAATGCTTTATTTCTCTCTTTTTCTTGAACATCCACATAGGAAATCATACCTTACCCAACCATGGCATCTGTCAGAGTGAACCATCATAGCCTATCCTACGGCGTGCCAAGCTCCATTGTTGCATAGCCTTCCCTAAGGCATAAAGCGTGTCAAGCTTCATTGTGTCATCTATTAAAGCATGCTTCGCAGCCATCTTTATATGAGAAAACCGACAAAAACTACGGTGAGATGTTCTCCTTTTGCAATCTTCATTTTTTTTCGAATATATCTAGCTCCCTATAGTAATTTCATAAGTTTATCCATTGAACAAGCAACTAGCCTTCACCATTTGATGCTTCTTGCGCAATTGAAATCCACCCAGTTTACAAAAAAGCCAGTGATGAGAATTTAACCCACTTCAAATATGCGCTTAGTTGTCTAGAGAAGTAAGATGAGATGAATTGGAATGGCCAATAGTAACAAACCATTAAAAAGAAGCATTTTCAGTTATTTGTCCCTATGTTCACTCAAAATGTTCGCCACATCACTAATCATACATTCCATGGCTTACTATTTAAATTCATAATACAAAAAATATGATAAAATTGGACGTTTGAAACAAAGAAATATGTGAAATAAAAAAGGGTCTCAAGTTTAAATAACCAAAGTGCAACAAAATTATTATAATTCTTTCAAAGTCCAAACCCAAATACATACAAGGCAAATCAGTTGATCGAGAAGATAGTCCATAGATTAGAATTCAATCTTAATATCTCTCCATTGATTCAAGGTAACTGGAAAGTTATCACTTCAATATGCATGCTAAAATATGCAATATATTTTCAATATCCACAACCAAACCAACTTAGTTAAACAAATTGCCTTGCCTATAAGACGAAGACTCATCCTTATAAATCACTCTAATGTCAAAACAATCGGACCTACATCGGACTCCCCTCAAATCTAAGGTTATAAATTCTGGTCCATGAGGTTTTTTTATCAAGTAGAGTTGTGACACAACTATCAAAATTTAGAATGATAATATAAGTCAAGTCTTCTTAATAGGCTTTTCTCATCCCTAGGTTGTAAGCTCTGCATGGGCCTTCAATGCATATAAAACTCACCTCAATTAATGGGATTGGCAAAAAGTCAACATACCCAATTACCCACTTAATCAATTTGTCCAATCAAACCACCTTACCTATAGGCCTACAGGGCAAAGCCATAAGACCGATTAATAGGCTCTATTTGTCCTCGAGATTGTAAGTCCCGCTTACAACTCTTCCAAAAGATGTAAACCACATCCCCTTTAACCAAGTCGACGAAAAATCAACAAACCCATTAAATCTAAATAAGCCTTCCACAAGGGATATAAAACCCTTACCTAAACTAAACCCAAGCAAGGTCATATGTTGATAATCCTACATACCAAAAGCAAACTCTCTAATCAAATCACGTGTGTATTAGACAAGCCTTCTTCAAGTCAAATTCGAAATCACGAATAATTGATAGCCATGTCATGCCTCCGAGCTCAAGTTGTTCAACGTCTAATAACTCTAAACTTTTTAAGTTGTCATATTTCATGCCTTTGAACTAGTCCATAATAACTGGTATTGAAAGCTCTTTACTAGTAAATAAGCCAATGTAAAAAATAAAAAAATAAAAAAATAAAAAAAAGCCAATGTGAATTTCAAAAGCATGTCTTTTTGCTCAACATACCCAAGAGGATAAACTCATGATTACTAATTAGAATCCCTCGACATCATACGTCAAAGCTCTTCAACATTGACAGAATGGATCCACTGGCACATTGAGATGACAAAACCATGAAATCCTAATTAGTTTTTTCTATATTCCTCCAAACATTCCTTATTACTTAAATTCAAACTAAAATATTAAATCCAAACCTTAAATTGAGCCAAAACAACATTCTTAATCGTCAGTGCTCCCGTTGAGTAAGTTGGGCAAGTAACTATGAGAGATTGTGCCCAAATGAAGTCTCAACCTTAGATCTAAATAAAAACTAACCCAACATCAGGGAAAATCTGGTTAAAAAATAATAATATACCTCAAGAAAAATTATTCTTCGGTTTATCTCATAACATAAAGCAGGCTGGAGAGAGGCATTTAGCAATCAAATAGAAGTAGAACAAATAATATTTATACTAGACGAACTGATGGTCATTTCCAAAGGCAGTTTCTCACTGAACTAAATACTGAGATGCATGATTTAATCAACCAAATCTTCCTTATTTTCCCCATAATATCATATTCCACTTTCAAGCTCTCTCACCCTACTTCATTATTAATTCATAATTTAAATTTACTTATATTGACAATAAAATAAATCCTTACATGCTCAGTATTAAGAAAATCAATCAGTACAAAAGAACATGATGTAATAAGCCCAAAATCCTTGAACTCTTATCAATAACCTATCTAAGACATGTAATCTGAAAGAGGCAAACAAGCTCTTTCAAGAGTTGAAAGAGTAGGAAGTTGTGAGGTAAATTACCATCATCATCCTTATCCTAACTATTTGTAGTTAGCTGTAAGATACAACAACCCAATCACTATTCTCTCCACATCAGTTGTTCATGATGCAATTTATAGAATAAGAAATAGTAGGTGGTAGAAAATTTTTGCATATTAAGAGTCAAAAGTACATGGCACCAAACCTCCAGATTCGCGCCATACTTCCTATGGTTCTCTATAGAATCTTGTCCGCCGGAGAATGCATAACGATTCACCTATACAATATAATTACAACGATGTTAAAAATTTTCATTAGATCAAAATATGACAAAATTTAAAGACATCGTGCTTTAACTTCAATAATTCAACAATGTAGACTATACACAAAAACTTGCCTTCAATATGAATTTATAGAGAAAAGTACTAATTTAACATATTGAATTTCATAAGTAAATGCATCGTGTAAGATAACAATATTCTATAATTCAGGTCGCAGCAAATTTATCAATCATGTAAAATGCATTTCTTAAGTAATTATATTCTCACCAATCATTTCAAGCAATAATTACTCCATGTACGGACAATCAAAGTTTAGATAAATATCCAACCAAGAGGAAGGGTGTGGAAAATGGTAGCAGTAGAGCTAAATAAATATATAATAAACCGACGAGGAATTGAATATTAAGGACCTAAGTTGGGTCCAATCCAAACCTGGCCACAGTTTTCCAACCCAAAAATTTAAGACAATAGCTGACGACCATCTAATGGACTAAAAGAATGAAGGCCATGCTTGATCATTCAGTAAAAATAAGTTTATGAAGAACAGATAAGGATCACAACTTAAAGGTTACAAAGAGGAAAAAAAAACCTTGTTTTTAATGACTTTGGGCGTGTCTGTCACATAAATTGCAGAATTAGGATCACTAGCAGACATCTTTCCTGTCTCCCCCTGCAAGGATTATGAAAATATATAGGGCAACTTATATTACAACTAGCAATGATCAACACGGAAAGTAGAAATCACAAAAAAGGAAACGATCACAACAAATCAAGTAAAAATTAAGGAAACCAACAGTTAGTGAACAGATTATATTTGGATGGCAACGGATTGTTACCCTATCGTTGCATGCGCTAAAATATTTTGGCATCCTTTGAACTGAACATGAATTAAATAATGCCGGAAATCCAAAATTGTATTTTTAAATTTAGTTGCATTCGATCATCTACGCGACATATCAATAACGGCATTTAATTGAAGTGAGATGAAGAACACCCAAAATTGCAAGGTATCAACCATCATTGTGTGTAAATGTTAACGAAGATGACTCCATTTTTGTGACAACCCATTTTAGTTGGTTCCCAAAAAAATGTAAAAATAGCATTAGAGCAGTAAGATCTATGTGCCTCAGAGCAGCAAAAAGAGACATCCATACAGAGCCTAGTGATGTAACTCATTATGACCGTACAAGTTTAGCATTTCATTTGGAGATTAATAAAAGTTGAATGGCTTCATTACCTGAAGGGCTGGAAAAAATGATGACTCGATTAAAGCGGGCTTCTGATATCCTATCCTTGGAGCAACATCTCTAGTCATTCTGAAGTAGGGGTCCTAGAAAGATTGTAAGCAAAAGCATTTTATCAAAAAAGCTAGTCACAAAACAGTAGGATGGCGCTTCATGGCATTAAGTCTAGTATGACTAGTAGGCTGTGAAAGAAATAGGAAAGTAATTACATAACAAAAGATTGCAAAGCATATCTAACATAGAAACAGTAAAAGGATGTCTGTTTATCAAATAAACATTTCATCAAAATCATCAAAATTCAGAAATTAAAATTTGAACATTTAGTCTCTAAAATCAAAATCAGCACCATGAATCTTCATATATCCTATAATACATAGCTATTAACCAAAACATGATAATTTTATGATGTTTTCCTTAACATTAAGCAAAAAATAATAATTAATGGTTTATAATTAGCAGTGCCAAAAAATCTTACTTTTTGACTGATTTTTCAAAATCAAAACCATTGAAAATACTATAAATGCTAAGTTGGGCATTTAGAGAAATTTGATTCAAATTGAGCAACTCACCATACTATATGGATCATCCGTAAATTAAAACTGAGCATGCGTGATTGATGACTAAAATTTTGTAGAATCTAAATGTGGATTTATACTTAGTTCCAAGGGTAGGGATGAAAGACCAATGATGTGGATTTCCATTTTGAAGACTCAAAAATCAATTTTTTTTGGAAAAAAATGATATGAGTAAACTTTTCCAACACATTCATACACTCATATATATTATAAAGAGAGATAAACCACCATCTTTTTGGAAGAGCACATCTTACACCACACCATGATGTAAGATGCATCTTGACCACACACTCGTATATTTGAATGGTTGAGATTTAAGGAAACTAAACATTGTGATGTAAGATGTATCTTGATCACAAATTTGTATATTTGAATGGTTAAGATTTAAAATAACTAAGTTTTTAAATATGATACTAAAATTGAAAAAAGAAGACAAGTTATTTAAATTTCAACCATTCAAATGTTATGATGAGTGGTTTAAGATATGATAAGACAAATGCGTATATATTTATAAATGATTAATAATCTAACATTATAGAGTTAGAATTTTGCTCATTAAAATGATAAAGCCACTTATCTAAATATATGTCTTTTGCCATGCATAATAAATTTTACACGCCTAAGAGTTAAAATAGCTAAAATTCATTAGTATTATAAAAGGTTAACATTTAAGTTTTAATAGCTCTGAATCCTAGTTATTCAAAATCTATAATGTAAGGTGACAGATGTGCAAAATTAAGTGGTTCTATCCTTCTAAATAAATTGTTTATATATATATATATATATATATATATATATATATATATATATATATATATATATATATATATATATTTGTATATAATGTTCCTGATAGACCAATAGCCCCACTCAAGAACAACATCATAACGGAAAAAAAAAAAAAAAACCTTGGAGTTTCACACACATTTACAATTTATATTTAGTTACTTGCACCATAATACTTATAAGTGATTTCAATAATGGCCTAGATTATTTGAACAATTTGTAGGACATGTGTAACTTAATCAATACACAGTTATTTAGGTCAGCATTTGGCATGAACAAAAATCTTATATGTGAGTACTTTGTTCTTCATCAATCTCAAGATACAGTGGTTTGAAAGTTTCCTAGAGAGGTGACCTCGATGTTCAAGACTAAAGCTTGCTTTCCAAACTTTATTTGTTATTTTTTATGTTTTCTCAATTTTAGTCAAATTTTCTTCTTTATCCTCTTTATTAGCTTTTCTTATTTTTATATAGTCATCCTAGATAAAATTGATATAAATGCTATGAATATGAGTCGTTCTATACATCTAATTGCAACTTTAATATTAGTTCCATTAATATTTGTTTAATCATTTCATCATCTTCTCTAATCTCTTAATGTTTTTCACAATATTTTCCTATTTTTCTTCCAACTATCCGATTCAATTGCATATTGTTTCTCCTCTCGTAATCTTCATTCTCACTCTGCACAATAATACATTCCACCAATCTCGTGATTTTCCCCACGGTTTACCCGATTGATAAACCACCATCCTCCTCACACATCCAACAAACCAGTCGATCCTCCCTGCCCCCACTTAAAATTTGAATACCAAACAAATGTAAAACTCATTTTCATATTTTTTCAACAATCCCTTAAGTTTATCCACAGTACAAAACAACCATCACATTAATCTTCCTATATCTCATCAAACTACCTCACCACTTAAAATTGAAATATTAAATCTCATTCCCAATTTTTTACTATTTCATATGTCCTAAGGGACTATCATTAATAGTTCGCAACCCACATCTTGTAAATAGGAAATTATATTGTGTACATATTTACAAAACAAACCTAAAAGGAAAAAATAAAAAGAGGAAAAAATCAAGCAACCATCTTCTCTAGTAAGGCATGCCTCTTCTCCTGAAGATAATTCTTCTGTTCTTTCTTTATATGATAATCAAATCCATCAATCTCATGATCAATTAGTAAACAAACCAGTCCTCACATGTCAAACAACCCAACCAATCCTCAGTGCCCCACTTAAAATTTGAAAACCCATTAAGGCCCTACCACATCTTCAAATATTCTTCAACGATCACTTAAATTTCTCCACAATCCAAAACAGCCACCATATTAAATTTTGAACATCTTACACCTCATTAGACCTCCGCCCAATTAGAATTCAAATATAAATCCCATTATCTATTTTTATCTATTGCTTACATCCTTCTAAGGGATTACCACACATAGTTCCCAACCTTTGCCTCTTACCTCTTGTAAACAGGAAGCATATTTATAAAACAAACAAAACGGGAAAAAATAATAATAAATAAAGTAGAAGGGAAAATAAATCAAGGTACTCAACTAGTAAGGCATATATCTTCTTCTTCCCATAACTCTTCTCATGGCCTTAAGATCTTCTACCTCAATAAATTCTACCTGAAGTCAAGGTTCAACTATGTTTACTGTTCAAAATACTTGAACTTTGAATGTTTGAACTGCAATTCGGTGTGCAATCTAGTGATATGTTCAGTAAATATTCTTTGAAATCTCTATCAAAATAATCTTAATCCAATTGCATTAAAATTTTCAATTTCCATCTTATTGAGCAATATTTTAAGAGAGTTATATTTATTGTCAAATGAGTAATCAGAATTTGAATTAAAATCAACATTGAAATTTACTATTTCTTCATAATTTAAAAGAATTATCATGTTATCTTAAGAAATCTGAATTTTGTATGCAGCTTAGCAACATAAGTCAGTTTATTAGAATATCCATGTGACACAGGCGCTTAGAAGAGGGGCCGGTTAAACCAAACTGGCTCCTAACTCTCTTCCTTTAATTTTCTTTAATGTTTGTTTAATTTTATTATGGCTATTTCTTTAATTATTTATTTCCTTTTTTTTTTATTTGCTCTTCTTGACTTTAAAAGCTTATCAATAGAGGAGTCCTTAACAAGAAAAGGCAGATTTTGCAGAGTTAGAAACATGGCTAGAGAGTTCCCTAGTTTCCTGTATCCTGGAATCCCACCAGGTGGTGGCTGAACCCCCTTTCCTCCCCTTCCAGCAGCCCGTCAGCCCCTTCCAGCCCAGCCCGCCAGCTTCCAGCCTTCCTCCACCTTCTTCCAGCACTTTGTAGCCAGTAACAGCCCTCTTCCAGGCCGCCGACTGCTCCAGCACCTTCTCCTTTACCCTGAAGCTCCTTCTTCCAGCACTTAGAAGCCAACAAGCCCTCTTCCAGGCCTTCGACTGCTCCAGCACCTCCTACTCCTCCTCCAACAGCAGCTCTTTCTTCCAGCCGATCAGTACCCCATTGCAACCGGCCAAGAACGTGCAGAACTCCATCACGAAGGTATGTGATGCAGGACTAATTAGATGCGATGATTATGTAGTCATTAAGGCATTGCACAACTCTTAGATTAGAATAAATTCCGGAAACAATCACTTAGCAATTCTCAACGAAGATTCAAAACAAATAAGGAAATGATTTGCTTAAGCGAATTTACATGCTCTGAATTTTGAAATTCTCAAGATAAATAAGAACATCACACAACGCAAACAGTAGGCTTCAAATTAAATCCCTAATCTAACAATGAGACGTAGGATGCATGGAAGATTACACTCAATCCCTACAAATGACTAAGCTTGGCAAGAGCAATTCGAAGGAGCTTTCGTGATTACAATCTAACCAATTGAGAATTTAGAGTTAGAAGAAATCTAATACAAATGGAGAAGAGAAAGACCTTTGCTCAAGAAGACATGAAGATCTTCCACTTGACGTCCGCAATCTCGATCCTTGTGTAGAGAAAGAAGTTTCTCCAATAAGGGGCTAAGGTTCTTCTTCCAAAGGCTGACTTCAACGCCTGATTTTAAACTCAGATTTTACTCCTGAAATCTGAGAAAATTCTCAGATTTTCTTTTTTTTATGCAAGGGTGGTACTTGGAGAAAGAGGGCTCAAGGTAATTCCATGGCTTGGCCTAAGGAGAGGAGTTGAACAGTTGAAGAGAAGGGAGGGTCGGCCAGGTGAGGCACGTCCAGGAAGCATGAGGGTGAGGGCGGGTTGATCCACGGTGGAGAGGAAATTTGATTTCCTGATTCAATGGTTAAGTTAGGAAATCAAATAATTAGCATAGGTGGAGGGAATTTTCGGCTGAGTGAGGAAGGGGGGAATTTAAAAAAAATTCCAAAGTGGGTTAATAGTCAATTAGGAAATGCTTTCCTCTTTGGCCATAGAGGGAGCCGGCGGGATACTTGGGGTGAGGGAGAATTAATGACAGGATTTTTGATTTCCTGAATTTGGGCTGTAGGCTTTAGGAAATATTTAATCAAATCCTTTTCGAATTAAAAGTTCAAAATAGATATGAGTTAAAACTTTCCTAAAATGGGCAACTTAAATTAGGAAAGATTTTGAAATTCAAACTTGATTGATTTTGAATTTCAGAATTTTCCCAAGTAGTCTTCAACCCAATTAGGAAACTCAAAGAGGAAGGGAAGTGGGTGTGGCCGGCGGCTAGAGAGGATTTCCGGGCAAGGTGGCCGGCGGTTTGTGGGGATGAGGGTGGTGGGTTTCCGGGTAAGGGGAAACCGTGGGTGTTGGGAGGAGAGGTGGTCGGGTGGGGTGGAGAAACCGGCGGCAAGGTGTAGGATGAGGAGGCTCGACGAGGGGAAGGTGAGAATACAAAAATAAAGAAAACCACGAACCCGGCCGTCTCCAAGGTTGGTGGGTGATGCGCCAATCTCCCTCTCCAAGGGTTCTCTCCAAAGTTCTCTCCAAGAACTCTCAAGCGCTCTCAAGCACAAGTGTAGGAAAATTCTTCATAATCATTCATTAGCTTCAAAATAAAACAAAGGGGCTTTAAATAGCCTCATACAAAAGACTCTAACCGACATGACACAAATGCCCTTAGGCTTCCACATGACTAATCCCATACAAAGGGGTACAAAGGGAAATAAAATAAACACTCATAAGCAAATAATAAAATGCAAGAAAATAAAATACATCGACTCAAAAATATAACGACTCGATCGTGGCCGTAGATCGGCGGCCACGTCGCTGGTAAACTCTCCATGATGATCTGATGTCCCCATCATTCTCCCGGGGTGGGAGAAAACTCGACTCCGTCGAGTAGGAATCTCTGAAGCTCTCGTAGATCTCTAGTGCATCTGGGTCAATCTGCTGCAGCTCCTCACGATCTAGCCATGTGTCCTCTGACTCGGGCTTTCCTTTCCACCTGATCAAATATCTTCTTCGTCCTCCTTCTCTTGTGGATATGATCTCATCACTTAAGACTGCCTCCACTTGCTCTGCCATAGGAAATTTGGGAATATTTGGTAGTGGGGGTAGGCTTGGGATCTCACAGGGTGGGTTCACACAAGGCTGTTTTGATAGTGGATTTTGTGGGTTAAAATCAGGACCTTCATATGCCACTAAGTCTTCTATGTTAAAAGAGGGATTTATATTGAAATCTGCAGGCAGATCTACTATATAAGCATTGTCGTTAATTTTCTTAAGGATCTGGAAAGGTCCAGCACTCTTTGCATGTAATTTCTTAACTGTTCCTGGAGGGAACCGTTCCGGACGAATCCGCACCATAACAAAATCACCAACCTCAAAAGTTTTAAATCGACGTTTTAAATCTGCATGTAATTTGTATTCCTGATTAGTCTTTTCAATTTGTTGTGCAATGTCTTTATGAAGTTCATGCAAATGAGATGCAAATGCTGATGCAGACTCAGAAATTCTATACCTAGAACTCATGGGAATCAGGTCTAACGGCTGTCTAGGTTTGAACCCGTATACAATTTCAGAAGGACTTCGACCCGTGGTTCGGTTAATTGAATTATTATAAGCAAACTCAGCAGTAGGAAGAATGGAATCCCAATCTCTAATGTGTTCACCAACCAAGGACCGCAATAAATTACCCAGACTCCTATTGACTACCTCGGTCTGACCATCAGTCTGTGGGTGAAAGGCAGTGGAAAAGTGAAGTTTGGTGCCCATTTTCATCCACAGGGTTTTCCAGAAATAGCTAGTGAATTTCACATCCCTATCCAAGACAATGGTTTTAGGCAAACCATGTAAACGGACGACCTCATTGAAGTACAACTTCGCAATGTGGGAGGCATCGGATGTTTTAGAACATGGAATGAAATGTGCCATTTTTGAAAACCGGTCAACTACCACACAAATAGCGTCGTGCCTACGGAGTGTCTTGGGCAGGCCTAAGATAAAGTCCATGCTAACGTCCTGCCAAGGACAACTAGGAACAGGTAAGGGTGTGTAAAGACCAGTGTTCTGCTTACGTTGCTTGGCCAGTTGGCAGGTGTGACACCGACTGACCAGCCGACCAACATCTCTCTTAAGGCTGGGCCAAAAGAAACGGTACTCCACGGCTTCGATAGTCTTGTCCCGTCCGAAGTGCCCAGCGAGGCCTCCTGCGTGGAGTTCCCAAACCAAAAATTCCCTAAGGGAGGTACTCGGGATGCAAAGCCTCTGGGCTTTAAAAAGATAACCATCCTCCAGTAGGAAATCGTCCACCAAGCGCGTGCTGCCAGTGGACAAGAGAGTGTAGGTTTCCTTGAAGTCGGGGCATTCCAAATAATCCCTCTTTATTTGGTCAAAACCCACGACCTCTGCTCTCATCTCGGTGGTGGTCATCATACGACGACTGAGAGCATCGGCAACTTTATTTTCAACTCCCGCCTTATGTCTAAGGGTGTACGTGTACTCCTGAAGGAACTCAACCCATCGACCGTGGCGTGCATTCAATTTCTTTTGGGAGTTGATATAACGCAGAGCTTCGTGATCCGAGAAAATGACGAATTCTTGCGGGAGCAAGTAATGTCGCCAATAACGAAGTGATTGGATCACAGCGTAGAACTCTTTGTCATAAGTGGAATAACGTTGCCGGATATCGTTCAATTTCTCACTGAAGTAAGCTACTGGGTGACCTTCCTGGGAAAGGACTCCTCCAATTCCGACCCCCGAAGCATCGCAAGTTACTTCGAAGACTTTGGAGAAATCAGGAAGTCGCATCACTGGGGCTTCCACCATTTTCTGCTTAATCTCATCAAAAGCTCTAGTGGCGGCCGAGGTCCAGTGGAAATCACCCTTCTTCAGGCAGTCAGTGATAGGAGAAACAATTGTGCTGAAGTTCCGTATGAATCTCCTATAGAAGGTGGCTAATCCGTGGAAGCTGCGGACTTCCCGGATAGTCTGAGGGATAGGCCACTCTACAATGGCCCTCACCTTCTCGGGGTCAGCGGAAACCCCTTGGGCTGAAACAATGAAGCCCAGGAAGATGACACGATCTACTAGGAAGGTGCATTTCTTAGGATTGGCATATAATTGCTCCTTCCTTAAGACCTCGCAAACTTGCCTTAAGTGGTCCAAGTGCTGACTAATGGAATGACTGTAAATAAGAATGTCGTCAAAGTAGACGACGACAAACTTTCCCATAAACGGACGCAGCACTTGAGTCATAATTCTCATAAAGGTGCTAGGGGCATTACTGAGTCCAAATGGCATGACTAACCACTCATAAAGACCATCCTTAGTTTTGAAGGCAGTTTTCCACTCATCACCGGGTCGGATCCGGATCTGGTGGTACCCACTTTTAAGATCAATTTTGGAGAACAATGTTGCACCCGTCATCATATCGAGCATGTCATCGAGCCTCGGAATGGGGAATCGATATTTGACGGTGATCTTGTTGATAGCACGGCTATCAACACACATTCTCCAAGTTCCGTCCTTCTTTGGTGTAAGAAGGGCCGGCACCGCGCAGGGACTAAGACTCTCCTTAATGAAACCTCGCTGCAGTAATTCGTCAACCTGCTTTTTAAGCTCAGCATGTTCCGTGGGGTTCATGCGATAGTGTGGCAGGTTTGGAAGGGAGGCTCCAGGGACGAAGTCTATAGCATGCTGGATGTCTCTAAGTGGTGGTAACTGATCGGGGAGATCATCGGGAAAGACATCAGCATATTGTCCTAAAATAGGCTGTACCTCCTCAGGAATGGGCTCGTCAGATTCAGTGGAAATCTCACGGCCAACTAAGGCAAACATAGGGGCGCCTTGGGCAAACTCAGTAATCAGAACCTTGGCGGTGACAAGGTTCACGCCCTTTTTAGATTTGGCTGGGTTGGATTTCGTGGCATCCGTAACCCGGGGCTGTGATGGCAAAAGCTTAATCTTTTTGCCAGCATGTTCAAACACGCAGGTGTTTGAACGCCCATAAATGTGGACATCGTTATCGTAGATCCAGGGGCGACCTAGCAAAATTTGTCCAACATTCATAGCCAACACATCGCACCAGACATTCTCCTTATAAGTGGCAAAGGAGATGGGTACGTGGCTTCGTTCCTTCACCTCCAAGGCATTGGAGTTGACCCAAGATACCTTATACGGGTTGGGGTGAGGAACGGCAGACAGACCTAACTGGGAAACCATGCTGGAGGAAACAGCATTAATGCAACTACCACTATCCACTATGACTTTACAGTTCTTATCTTTGATTTTGGTGTAGGTATGGAAAATCGTGGTCCTACGCCAGTCATCAGTGGGTGTCGGGTGTGATAGTGCACATCTCACCACGCAGATGGGAGATGTATTCAGCTTTTGAAGGCAATTGAGGACCGTAGTGTCGTCCTCCTCCTCGAAGTATTCGCCTTCTTCCTCGACTTGATGGATCTGATCAACCTCGGGCTCGAGATCGTCCTCAGTCATCTCCTCAACGATCGAAACCTTATAAGGACTGGAGCACTGAGAAGCGATATGCCCATACCCCTGGCATCGAAAGCACTTGGTCCCGGGACTGGACCGAGGGGCATCCGGGGTGGGAGGTTTACTTCTAAAATCAGATCTAGGTGCAGGTGGACCCGTGGGTGGTCGGGTCGTGCTCCCCGGAGTGGGTCGTGAAACAGGAGGGTGCGAGGTGGAATTACCGGCTGATCTATACGAAGGTCTAGAGTCATGAGATCTACTCGGGTGCTGAGAACGGGACTCTTCTAGATCAAGCACTAGGCTGTAGGCGTTCTCCAGTGTAGTGATGTTCCGGGCAAAAAGTTCATTGCGTAAGTCTTCTCGCAGTCCGGTACGAAACATCGACAAAATTTGCGCGGGGGTGGTTGAGGTCTCCCCTTTGCAACGAATCAGGTAATCATCGAAGGATGCTATGTAATCCTTAACGAGTTTGCTTCCTTGGGTAAGTCGGTTCCACCTGTCAAGGAGTCTAGGGAAGTAAGACGGAGGTAGGTACTTCTGTTTAAGTTCACGTTTCATGGACGCCCAATCAGTAATGGGGTACTCGTTGCGGGACTCCCTAAGACTTTCTAGGTTCGACCAGAATTGGCTAGCCCTTCCAATAAGCTTCATCTCCGCGAACCTAACCTTTCTAGCTTCAGAAATGTTATACCACTTGAAGAAGCTATCCATACCTTTGATCCAATCAAGGAAGAGTTGTGGATCTAAGGTGCCATCGAAAGTGGGAGCTTCTACCTTGATATTCTTCATTAAGTGTATGTCGGGGTCATGGTTGGTATCGTGTATGTAATGAGGATTTCGATAAGGGGCACGTGGGGGCCCATCATCTTGAAAAGTATCATCCCCATACATGGAAGGTGGCCTAGAAGGTGTGTAAAGGGGTGCTTGGTTCCTACCTCGTTCTAGGTTATCGAACCTATCAGTTGTTTGTCGCCGAAGTTCCGCTAGGTCGGACTGGTTTTCCTTAAGTTGTTGACTGATCGCGCCCATTTGACCTACCAACAGGTCTAAGGTCCTGCTAAGTTGCTCCGGGTCCATTCCTAAACACTATGGGAGACTTAGGAGGAGTTCTAGAAAGATGACAGCAGCTAATTACTAAAGAAATACACTTAAGTTGATGAATTAAGGTGCAGGAAACACAAGGACAGCAAGCTATATGTATGGATTAATGTTCCCCATGCAATTAATGAAGTGGATGCGCTATGGACAGCACTTAGGGACCTAAAAGATGAACCTACAGCTCACTAAAGGATGCAGGAAATTCTGGACAGCAAGCATAAAATGTATTTTAACATAAATCTAACAATGTTATGCATGCAGAAAACTTGAACAAAAGTTAGGTAACACCCTAGGAAATATTCTAGAAAGAAAATCCTAGCCTAACCATGCTCTGATACCAGATGATGCAGGACTAATTAGATGCGATGATTATGTAGTCATTAAGGCATTGCACAACTCTTAGATTAGAATAAATTCCGGAAACAATCACTTAGCAATTCTCAACGAAGATTCAAAACAAATAAGGAAATGATTTGCTTAAGCGAATTTACATGCTCTGAATTTTGAAATTCTCAAGATAAATAAGAACATCACACAACGCAAACAGTAGGCTTCAAATTAAATCCCTAATCTAACAATGAGACGTAGGATGCATGGAAGATTACACTCAATCCCTACAAATGACTAAGCTTGGCAAGAGCAATTCGAAGGAGCTTTCGTGATTACAATCTAACCAATTGAGAATTTAGAGTTAGAAGAAATCTAATACAAATGGAGAAGAGAAAGACCTTTGCTCAAGAAGACATGAAGATCTTCCACTTGACGTCCGCAATCTCGATCCTTGTGTAGAGAAAGAAGTTTCTCCAATAAGGGGCTAAGGTTCTTCTTCCAAAGGCTGACTTCAACGCCTGATTTTAAACTCAGATTTTACTCCTGAAATCTGAGAAAATTCTCAGATTTTCTTTTTTTTATGCAAGGGTGGTACTTGGAGAAAGAGGGCTCAAGGTAATTCCATGGCTTGGCCTAAGGAGAGGAGTTGAACAGTTGAAGAGAAGGGAGGGTCGGCCAGGTGAGGCACGTCCAGGAAGCATGAGGGTGAGGGCGGGTTGATCCACGGTGGAGAGGAAATTTGATTTCCTGATTCAATGGTTAAGTTAGGAAATCAAATAATTAGCATAGGTGGAGGGAATTTTCGGCTGAGTGAGGAAGGGGGGAATTTAAAAAAAATTCCAAAGTGGGTTAATAGTCAATTAGGAAATGCTTTCCTCTTTGGCCATAGAGGGAGCCGGCGGGATACTTGGGGTGAGGGAGAATTAATGACAGGATTTTTGATTTCCTGAATTTGGGCTGTAGGCTTTAGGAAATATTTAATCAAATCCTTTTCGAATTAAAAGTTCAAAATAGATATGAGTTAAAACTTTCCTAAAATGGGCAACTTAAATTAGGAAAGATTTTGAAATTCAAACTTGATTGATTTTGAATTTCAGAATTTTCCCAAGTAGTCTTCAACCCAATTAGGAAACTCAAAGAGGAAGGGAAGTGGGTGTGGCCGGCGGCTAGAGAGGATTTCCGGGCAAGGTGGCCGGCGGTTTGTGGGGATGAGGGTGGTGGGTTTCCGGGTAAGGGGAAACCGTGGGTGTTGGGAGGAGAGGTGGTCGGGTGGGGTGGAGAAACCGGCGGCAAGGTGTAGGATGAGGAGGCTCGACGAGGGGAAGGTGAGAATACAAAAATAAAGAAAACCACGAACCCGGCCGTCTCCAAGGTTGGTGGGTGATGCGCCAATCTCCCTCTCCAAGGGTTCTCTCCAAAGTTCTCTCCAAGAACTCTCAAGCGCTCTCAAGCACAAGTGTAGGAAAATTCTTCATAATCATTCATTAGCTTCAAAAATAAAACAAAGGGGCTTTAAATAGCCTCATACAAAAGACTCTAACCGACATGACACAAATGCCCTTAGGCTTCCACATGACTAATCCCATACAAAGGGGTACAAAGGGAAATAAAATAAACACTCATAAGCAAATAATAAAATGCAAGAAAATAAAATACATCGACTCAAAAATATAACGACTCGATCGTGGCCGTAGATCGGCGGCCACGTCGCTGGTAAACTCTCCATGATGATCTGATGTCCCCATCAGTATGGTTGCTTCTGTTCTTCGTCCATACACCAAGAAAACTGCTGCCGGCCACCAAGAACTGCAGTTCTCTTCTCCTTGGTCTAGAAATCTGCAACAAGAACCTTCTCCAAAACATCTTCAGCCTTCAAGAAGACTTGTCTTGACTAAGGAATGGGTGAGGAGGTGAAGAATCTTCTGAGTTGATCTCATGATTCAAACAAGAGACTTGCTCATCAATTTCTACTTTTTGTCTTAATCTTCCCAGTTGCTATCCATCTCTCCGCCTTTGTACCTCTTTACTATGTTCTCTAGTTTGTTCCCTTGGTCAAATAAGGCTACATGTATTACACAAACTGATTAAGGTTGGGTGGGAGGAATGACCGAACGCCAATCTTCTTCTCAGGATGAGCAGTCATTGTTCGTGTTTTATGATGCATCACATTCATAAATAAAAGACAGGAAAATTAATTGCAAACTGAATCAAAATGTAAGTATATCATCTCAGGCAACATAATTAATCCACACCAATAAAGAAAAGAGAGGTTAATCTAAATGAAGAAGTTTCTATCTCAAAAAGTTTTCTTCTGCATCATGCATACTTGCTTAATAGAAGGATTTCATCATCATGCAATACATTACCTGATCAATGGCACAAGGTATCAAGCAACGTAGATTGTCATTGCCAGCAAAAAGATGTGGAAAAGAGCTTGGGAATGATGGAACAGCCTGCATTACAACAAGGTCATGTATGATTCATCATTGCAAGAATTATTTCAAAGAAAAAAAATTCTTAGTGAATATGCCAAGCAGGACCAGGTGTTCATTCCTTTCCCTTTCTATTCTTATTCATTCTAATGTATAGTATGATTTGTGTGACCCAGAGTAAGAAGTAAAACTGAAAAGATCAATCATTCAAAGCTTTGTACTCTCGCAAGGCAAGCTATTGAGAAAATTTATAGCTCGTTAAATGAGGTAATGAGGTGATTAGCATTAGGATAAAACCTGAACAGGCGGAAAGCTGATTTTTCCAATATGATCTTCATGAGTGAAGCCAAAGATTCCCACAACCTGTATTTAAAACAAACTGAGAAATGCAACAAAGTAGAGAAAAGTAATACCAATTCAGCCATAACTGCAACCACGGAACGCGCACAAACTATCAGCATGTGTATGTTTATGGATGCGGTAGCTAAGTTCTATCATAAATCCCACAAAGGGTTCATAGTTTAAAGACATAGACATTCATTCCGTACAATGGTACCTACCGTCTGTAACAATGTTAATGACTAAATTTCCCTCACTTTCCAATTCCCCAAATGGGCATGCTCCTTTTTTAATTATGGTGTAAACTGTAAAGGAGTCTTAGATCGGGTCCTTCCTATATCAATCTTGTCGGTCTTTCCTGGACCGGCTCTTGGGGGCTGATTTGGAGGGGATTATTTAGGAAATGTTTCTTAATTGAATAGGGCAAATTTTGGGGCTGATTTGGAGGGGATTAATTAGGAAATATTTCCTAATTGAAGAGGAAAGATTTGAGGGCTGATTTGAAGGGTATAGAAAATTCTAACGCAAAAGATTTACCATATCGAGTCAGAATTGGTTTAAACACTATTGCAATAGGTAATACAATGCAAACATTATAAGCAAATATCATAGCCGAGATTCAACAATCATCCTACCAGCATCACAAGTAACTCACTAGCACAACAAGGAGATGCGAGCACCATCCACTATCAAGATGTAGGTAAATCAATCGAGATTGATTGCTCAAATGGCTCGAGTGACATAGGCAGACATAACTACTCATACTAATATTGAAATTAAAACTCTATAAGTGGTGCATGTTAATGAAGGGGTGATTGATAAATTTTTGAATATGCATCCTTTTACAATTAATGGGATGATAAAACCAAATAATTCTAATAAATTAAATTACGGCATTAAGAAGACATTCCAAGGTATAGTGTCCTTATGAAAACAATGTGAATATATCAGAATTCCAACTGTGAGAAGTTGCTCATGATTGATGGGAGAGACATTAACATAATAAGTTTTGACCTAATAAAGTGATTCCTTAGGCAGACTTCAGGAAATGATTTTTAGAGTAGTATTCCAATGACAAACCGCAATAAACTGACAAATGATTTAAGGAAGTAACAGCAAGGACCGAAAACTAGTTAAGAGTATGAGGCCTAATTTGCTCAAATCATCAAATTTGTCTCTTGTATTCGTTAACATGAAGATCATAAGATTTATAATTTATTTTATTTGATAGAAGACATCAGAAAGTGACTATCTGCTGTCAAATGTATTATCTTCAGAGAACTGATGGCCCAAGCTGTACATATAAGGAAACAAGGATTAATGTCTATAAAGAGAAAAATTATAGAAAGCTGAAGAACAAAGACACACGAGTGAATAAAGATTCTCCAAAAAATAATCATCAAAACCACCAATTTATAAATATCGAAGAATAATTCTCATTGCCTTCACTGCAAAACTGCAATTTAATTATTAGCAATTACTTGAATTATTACAGTAGTAATCATAAAAATATTTCCCTCCTTTAGACGCAAGAACAGTCCATTTTAATAGCTATACGTGAGAGAAAAATTTTAAAAATCAACAAAAAATTTGTGACAAAAATATAATAGAGGTAAGACACTAAAAAACATCAATAAAGGACAAGAGAAGCAACATTATATTCAGCCTAATTATCAAGAATTAACATTTATGCCTTATCAACAGCACTCCTGTTTTGCAGTACCAACAATAACATCCGGTATCATATCAAAACAATAAATGGTACAGTATTAGCTGCTAAGACCTCAGACTTAGGAGCAACCTAAACAAGCAATTCCGCATCTTGTATTTACAAATGACACAACAAAAGGCTCATGAAGCTCCCAATGTAGTTATAAATAAAATTTATAATTTTTAAGCCAATACCTATGAAGCATCACATTCATTCAAATAAAATAAATTTGCAGCAAGTGCATTATGATAGGAAACACTTGAGTTCCCAAGTGTTTCTCACCAAAACTGAAGTTGATCCGATGGAAACTGCTGTCCACAGCAGAAATACAGCAGAAATCTGCTGTTTACAGCAGAAAAATAGCAAAACGACAAGGAAATCTGAGAGAAAACTCAAAGAAAAGCTTGTATTTCACTAGAAGATGAATAAAATAGCAAGATACAATTGATCCTCAATTCGAGAGGAGGATCGATCTCTCCCAAATCTCTAGACGCCGCTAGAGCCCAAAGAAAACCTAACTCTATGAGATCTCAAACTTCAGCCAAATTCAAGATGATCAAACCCTAGGAAAATCTACTATTTAATGCATACAAAACAAAAGGAAATCCCTAAACAGTCCCTACATTCAAATTCCCCTCTTAATTTCCCCAAAAAAGCTTCCTATTCGGCTCCCGCAAGGCACGCGGTGCGCGCGGCCTCCGCCCAGGCGAACAAATCGCCTGTTTCGCGATATTCGCCCGTGAACCGGTCCCGCCTGGACCGGCTGGACCGGTCCAGTGGACCGGTCTAACAATACTCCCCTCCCGAAAATCCACCTTGTCCTCAAGGTGGAAATATGCTCGTGTTTCCGCGGAGGTGGCCATCCTTGAGGTGACTGAAAATCCTCACTGTATTGCTGAACCAAGGGCTGCATGGAAAAAGAAACATCTCCTTCCTCCTCCATCCTGATAACATCCAGCTTGTGTAGTCCCACCAAATAATCTTCCCCCACCTCTTGTATATCCCTAATCATGGTCTTAAGTGATTTCGTGGCTTTGGATAGCCCTGCATCTCCCCTTATAACCATCTTTCTCCCATCCACCATTAATTCCATTGTGAGTGCTCCCCAATTGTCCTTGGTTTCCCCCAAGGTCTGCAACCATTTCATCCCCAGGATGACATCCGTACTCCCCAATTCCAAGGGAAGGAAGTCTTCCTTTACATGGATTCCTTGAATCTTCAGTACTACTCCTCGACAGACTCCTCTACCCATCTCCACCTTCCCCGTGCCCATCATCACTCCGTAGCCTCCGGTATCCACTAACTCCATCCCCAATGACTCCACTATCTGGTTGGAAATAAAATTATGGGTTGCCCCACTGTCAATCAACACAACCACCTTGCGGTCAGCTATCTCTCCTCTCACTTTCATAGTGTGACTCGGGGTGAATCCCACTACAGAATTGAGGGAGACTTCTGCCACATCCAGGTGCAGCTTCTCCTCCTCATCAGATTTGCTGCCTCCTCCCTCCTCATCTTCCTCATCTTCACAGACAAGAAGAACCTGAAGAGTTCGGTCCTTGCACCTATGCCCCGGCATGTACTTCTCATCGCATCTGAAGCACAACCCCTTTGCTCTCTTGTACTGCATTTCTTTTTCGGTCAGCCTTTTGAAATTTTCCCCACTCCCTCCTTCTACTGGCTTCTCCCGGGTGGTCTCATTACTGTTGCCTGATGCAGACCCCTTAGGTGCTAGAAGAGTGGTCGTCGTCCTGTAAGAGCCTCCAGAGCAGTTTCCTCGAGCCCCTTTTTCTGTTTTCTTTTGATCTTCTACCAACTGCGCCAGCTCCATAGCCTTTCCCAGGTTCCTCGGCTCCAGTACCCTGACTGTTGTTCGGATCTCAGGTTTGAGCCCCTTCATGAAATTTCCCTCTATGGCTGATTCTGAGATGTGATCCAATCGGCTAGCCAGATACTCGAATCTATCCCGGTAATCGGCCACGGTCCCCTCCTGAGTCAGAGCAAAGAACTGTTCATAGAAGTCTCCTCCCCCATCGGCTCGGAAACGTTCTAATAAACAATCCTTGAACTCTCTCCAGCTCCTGATAGGCTCTCTCCTGTCTCGCCACTGATACCAGGCCAACGCCTTTCCTTCCAGACACAATCTTGCCGCCGTCAGCTTCTCATCGTCTGTCAGCCCGTTGACAGCAAAGTAACGCTCCACTTTGTAGATCCAGCCATGGCCATCTTCACCCTCAAAGATGGGCATCTTCAACTTCCTCACCTTCGGATCCCTTCTGTCACCCCGGAACTCTCCATAACCTCCCATTCCTTGAAGATGAGGCGCTCCCCAAGTGTCCCGGTCCTCCCTCCAACGCTGGTATCCGATTTCGTCGTCATAATCCCCCCTTCCTCTTTCAAAATCAGCACCTCGACGCTGATATTCCTCTCTCCTTTCTCCAAAATCTGCACTACCTTCATATTCCCCTCGCCTACCTCCGAAATCAACACCTCGACGCTGAAAATCAGCACCTCGACGCTGAGAATCAGCACCTCGACGCTGAAAATCAGCATCTCGACAGTCATTTCCCATGCTCATCTCCTCTCTAGAGATTGGCTCTAGAGGTGGCATGTTGTCGTCCCTTTCAAGAATCTCCACCTCCGGATTCCTCCTCCCCCGGATTGGGTTTGGATTTCCTCCTACGCCATGGCCGTCAGTAGTCTCTCTCACTTCCGATGTCTCCGGATTGGTCTTCATCTCCAATAGTTTCTTCATCATTTCTTCCATAGCCGCAAACCTCCCTTCCAACCTGTCATTGTTGGCGGAGATTTCCATGAACTTTCCCTCCAGATCTGTCTTCATTTGTTCGAACTCGCCTTCTAATGCTTCCACCTTCTTTCCGGCCATTTTTCTTCTAACGGATCCCAAAAAAATTCTTCTTCCGGAAAAGAAAATTGCTGAAATTTCAGAATTTCAGCCGCTGGTGGTCCCAAATCGACGCTCTGATACCAATTTGATAGGAAACACTTGAGTTCCCAAGTGTTTCTCACCAAAACTGAAGTTGATCGGATGGAAACTGCTGTCCACAGCATAAATACAGCAGAAAAACAGCAAAACGACAAGGAAATCTGAGAGAAAACTCAAAGAAAAGCTTGTATTTCACTAGAAGATGAATAAAATAGCAAGATACAATTGATCCTCAATTCGAGAGGAGGATCGATCTCTCCCAAATCTCTAGGCGCCGCTAGAGCCCAAAGAAAACCTAACTCTATGAGATCTCAAATTTCAGTCAAATTCAAGATGATCAAACCCTAGGAAAATCTACTATTTAATGCATACAAAACAAAAGGAAATCCCTAAACAGTCCCTACATTCAAATTCCCCTCTTAATTTCCCCAAAAAAGCTTCCTATTCGGCTCCCGCAAGGCACGCGGTGCGCGCGGCCTCCGCCCAGGCGAACAAATCGCCTGTTTCGCGATATTCGCCCGTGAACCGGTCCCGCCTGGACCGGTCCAGTGGACCGGTCTAACACATTAGTTTCACAATTAGTCACATAAGTCTATTACAATATCATCTAGTTCACGCTATGTTTACGATTGTGACATTATTGTCATTTACGTGGACATATCTGCTACATTTATTGTATTTCCACTAGACGAGTTTGATGTGATATTGGGTATGGATTAACTCCCTGCTTATCATAATGTTATAGATTATCATAATAAAAAAGTGAAATTGTGTAAATCAGATATGTACCTTTTAACTTCAATGGTATTAAAGGGATAATATATTGTTTAGCATCAATAATTAAAGCTTGCAAAATGATTTTTCATGTGTCAATTAGTTATCTTGTTCATGTAGGGGATAAAAACAAGCATAGTGTTAGTTTAAATAGTGTGTCGCCTTCCAAAACCGGTGTGTGATGGTAAAACTTTGGCTAAACCTCATATATTTACAATTAATATGTATAACATACATATTTTCATATATGTATAGAGAGAGAGAGAGAGAACTTTTTATGCAAAATTAAATTTAAGGTACATAATCTTCAAACACAAAATCAAGGTCATCATCCTCTTCAATATCATTAAAGCTAGTGACATTTAAGATTAAAAGCATTGTTAAGATTGATCATCAATTACATCTAGAATGCTCATGATAAATGATTCTGGTAATTGACAAGAGATTTACTTCATTTCACATGATGGAATCCTGCAAATCACCTAGAACTTAAAAAACTGATTGCTTATCATATTCAAAGAATGTTGCAGAGTACTAGTTTATAAAACATGAAAAGTGAATTACATAGAGGTCTTCTATAATTTGCTTTAAATTTCTCACTCATAATCCATAGATTGTCCAAACATTATGAAAACGATGAAACATCATCCTTAACTAACTTTCTTTGGCATAGAAAATTATTGATTTAAAAACTAATAAAATTGAATGGTGTTAATTGCAGTTAAATACTAAAGCACTCTGGAAAATGACGAAAGTCCATCTCATATAATATATCTTTAAGAGGAATGCATAAATAAATAAACATAGATGATTACTTAAACTGATAATTAAACACAGTAATCACCTTATTGAAAGTTACACATTTTGCAACTCTGACCATGTTTTGGTAAAAGGCACTGCAAAAATAAAAAATAAAAAGTTTCACGTTAACAACCGTTAAATGAACGAAAATCATTTTCATATGTTGCACTACTTTTACATTAAAAAAAAACTAATTTTTAATCATACTATAAGCATCACTAAACTTGATGACAATTCTGAGAGCCTGCATTAAAGCTAAAGCAAGCATATTAGTGGTATTAATTAGCTTAGCTCCATAGGAGATCAATAGAGGATAAAAAATGTTATTGAGTGCAGCAACAAATCTAGTAGCATGTTTGCATGGAAGTGTTTTAGAACATTCAAAGAAAACTTACCCACCAACATAATCAAAATCTGAAAATATGAATGTTCTTGAAATATCAAAGCCACAAGCAATGATATCCTTCGCATTCTCACGAGCAAGTCTTCGAGACTCTTCCACTGACAAATTCTTCCACATGCACTTTTCATCATCAGTTAGTTGAATCACTAGCGGAACCTTGAATGCATCCTGCAAATATCTACATACATTTGCAGTTAATGAACAATTACTACTTAAAATTGCAATATTTAAAGGAATCTGTTTTGTAACAATAATACTGATGAAAAGAATTTTCAGTTAGAAAGTGGCCCAAAACTGTATAAATATAGTAATCAAATATAACTTAATGAAGTATGGCGGTTTGATTCATTTGAAAATTTATAATCTTTCTTCTGATTTGACCACTGAAAATGTTGGGAAGACCTTTTATAGTCTACTAATTTCAGTGAAGATATAGTTGATGCAGCATATAACAGAGAAAACAGAAAAAAGCTAGAATTGCTTTTTATGTTGAATTGGAATGGTAACTTTCAAGGTATCAATTCGGGAGAGCAATAGCTGATGCCCAAATTTTTTGTATGGTTATCTTGGAGTTATACTTTCCTCAAAATTTAATGTATTTACTCTTACAAAGGCAGCAAAACAGTTCATCCTACATATTTTGTAAGCTCGTTTCTAACAAAGTGGCATAATTTGTAACTTACAACAACAACAACATCAAGTCTTTGTCCCACTACGTGGGGTCAGTTATATGAATCCTCTTTCTCCATTGTGTCCTATTAAAATTCAAATTCTTGTTTAAATCTAATAAAGAAAGTTCGTGTCTAATATTTTCTAACCAAGTCTTTTTAGATCTACCTTTACCTTTCTTAACATTAGTCCATAATTTGTAACTTACCTGAAATTAAAAATGCTCTGCAAGAAAACTGATCGCACATGGAAAAAAAATAGTTAAATAAAGACCCTTGGTGATTTTCACCAGCTCTGGGAGTTGAGAATGCTTGTCTTGACGAAAAGTCACAAAAAAAATCAAATTTATTGTCCTAATATTGAGTAAAAGAGAGAATTATTAAAAATCTCTTTAATATTTTAGTTTTTTTGGTACAACATACAATGCACGGGATCTATTCTTGAAGTCCTGCATTGATCTAGAGAATAGTTCATGAAGGGTTGGTCAATCCAACCATCCACCATAAATAAGTTCATAAGGCAAAGCTAACCTCACAATTTGGGCATCATATCTTAAAAAGATCAAAGAGATCTCATTCATTGAACGTACTAGCAGTAATGATTCTCATATCACTACTAAGATTGAAGAGGATGTAGCTAAGAGTTCACATTCACGATTGGATGATCAATCAAACATCATATAAGGAAAATCAAGACTCCCAAAGCTAGCCGTTGGATCAATTTTTAAATCATAACATAAGAATAAATAGGAAAATTTAAAACTTATTTGATTTAGTATATATTTGAATTTAAATTCAAATTAGGATAATTCCTTTTGGAATTTTCATGTAATTTGAACTTATCTAGGATGTTATTATAAAAAGATTTTTTTTTTTCTTTTGGAGTTTATTTAGTTATGGATTAAATCAATTCTTGAAGGCTTTTAATTCTACATAATAAAGGAACCCAAAAAAAATCTCTTGAAACCCTACCTCTCCCTTCTATTGTTTTCCCCATCCCCGAAACTCTTTCTGCCTGTCAAGTGAAAAACCGCAGGACTCCACTTCTATACCTATAGCAAGGAACCGCATGAAATATTTTCCTACTATTGTGGCCAGCCTCTGATATTGAACTCTACTCTGTAATTTATTACAGTAACCATTGAAGCAAATTGTCTTATTTTTGCTGTACAAGAAGACAACTCCACTGCACCGGAGTTCTGCTACAGAAATAAAATCATAAAAATTTGGCTTCAGGAATAAAATAGTGAGAATTATGTTGCCCAGCAAACAATAAATTTGGTAATTGCAGGTCATTTTAGTAAGAAATCAAAGACGATTCTACTATGTGCAGTACATTGTCAAGGAAAAAAAAACACAAAAGCAACAAGTTGTTGCTGTCGAAATGAAGAACTTCAAATCAGGAAAGGACTAATATCATCCACAAACATAAAGAGTCGAAACCATCAAGTTAGTAACAATGCATCAATCCTTAGCACATGATACAAAAATTGAGAGGATGTAAAAAAAATGCAGAACCACTTCTTAGGGAAGTCAAGAAAGAGGTGAGAGCAAAAAGAAGAAGAGAAAGAAAGTCAATCAATAGGTAACAATGTTATTACATCCAATCTAGATGATCAAGTAACTAGATTATCAGAGCAAATAGCCAGTCTAATGAAGTGGATGAGAAAGAAAATAAAAACCACTGCAACTAGTCAGAGAAATGGGGGTCAGAACTAGTAGGAGATCAATCAAATAGTCTAAAGCCAAATGCAACCATTCAAATAATATTGGAATCCAATCTGGTAGGAGATAAATCAAATCATATCCCTCCTCTTCCTTCTCTGTCAAATGCATGATCAGAGAGAATGAAAATGAGTATATGAATACCACTCATGAAGGAATGATGCAACCATTCAAATGATATGAGGATCAAATCTAGTGGGAGTTCAATCAAAATTTTAGAGATATTAAATAGATTGTCAATTTATCCTTCATTCCTTATGCAAGTAAAGCAGCATTTGCTTTTCAATTTGCTGGGGATGAGGAGTAAACACCAAAACAACGTAACAAGCAAGAAAGTAAAAGCAGCGGAAAAAATAACAATAACCTCTGTCTTGACCCTCTACGGTGTTGTATCAAGACCTCCGTAGCGCTCCGCTCTTTGTCGTTCAGAGATGGGGCGCTCGGGAATAGAGCGTTGGGGCGCTCGGAAACGCAACATCGGAATGTTGTACGGAAAAAAAATCATGTGAGACAAAAGAACAATCTGATTGATCAACAAAATCATATTCCACACATAATACAGTTTCCACTCTGTTGAACTTGCAGGATGGTTGTTTATAGAACATTAACATAAGCAAAACAAAGAAGCATTCTATGGAACATTGCACATTTACTAACAAATTTTTGTGTTCCGCAACTAGTGTCTGGAAAATAATTTTCTGGAGTTGCATCACAATAAAATCTATGGATATAATGATGAAACAATTCAAAACAAAACGAAAAAACAAATTATTAACACCGATAAGCAACACAAAATTAATAAAAATATAATCAATAAATAAAACAAATCTGCATTTGCAAATCAAAAGATTACTTAGTGAACATGAAGGGCACCAAATGGCCCAGGTGCAGAGCCTCTGATGAAGGTCCCCTCCCCGTATAAAGATAAAACTTCTCCCCCCTCTCGTAGACATCGAGAATTTCATTCAAATCCCTAAATAACCAAAATCCATATCAAACTAATAGTTCATTGCCAAAAAATGATGAAGTAGGGAAGAAAAATGAGCGACCTGTGGGCGAAGAAGACACCACGACGGAGAAATACGTGAGCAGGGCGCGAAGTGAGGCGCTCGACACGGTTGACAAGGGATTGATCAAGCCGCTGGCATCCAAACTTTTCAATCAGCTTTTCGTAATCTATCTTTCCCCCATCCTTCGCCGATACCTCCCAAGGGTTCACCACCTGATTGTCTTCCTCCGTCGCCATAGCTGTTGACGCTACTCCAAGAGATTTCTGATCATCTGCCATCGGAGCTCGAAATCAAAGTGGTTGAATAGAAGAAAAAGTTATGGGCCACTTGGTAGCAGGATTTGAGCAGAATTTAACTTAAATTCTGTCAAAACGGTAAAAATCGCAACTTTAGGGGCTGTTTGGTATCTGATTTACAGCGGGATTTAAGTCATATTTACGCTAAATCCAGCCAAACAGTTTTTGTGCGCCCGTTAAATCCCGGGATTCAGTAAATCCTGGATTTACGGATTTACAGCTTAAATCCGGGATTTAGTAAATCCGAGGGGTAGCCGGATTTAGTAAATCCGAGCGGGCTTTATCTGAAGAAGCGCGCGAAAGGGAGAAAGTTACCTTCACAGCCAGCGAGCTCCCGTTCTTGCTTCCGATCAAAATGTCGTAACTTCCGATCCGGGTTGAAGTCGTCGCAGGAGCGAAGTCGAACAGCCACGAAGGAGCCGAAGAAGCGACGCCTGCAATCTCTACACCTCCTGCTATAGCAACGGAGCCGAACAGCAACATCGAAAAGAGAAGATGAAAGGCAAACCCTACACGCCTTTAAGTTATTATATTGATTAACTTAATTAATATAATTTAAATTATTAATACTTAAGTAAATTAATTAAATAGTTAATTGTATAATTAGTGCATAAATTAATTATCTAATTTAACTTAATTCTATAATTAGTAATTAAATATTAATATAATTAGATTAATTAATATAACTTAATATATCTATTATTAAATATATAATTAATTGTATAAATAATAATTAATGGGTAATTTGTACTTAACTTATTATTAAATTTATAACACATTATATTTTTTATTTTTAATTATAAATTTATTTTTAAGTTATGATTATCTTCTTCACATTTAAATGCCTAACTGCTATAAATCCTGAAATATGTTACCAAATAGTTTTTTCGGATTTAACAGGATTTACATTTGACATACCAAACAGTTTTCATGATTTAACATATTTCAGATTTACTAAATCCGGATTTACAGAATTTACTAAATCCCACGAAAGTAAAATCCCATTTGTTGCCAAACAGCCTTTGGTATCGGATTTATAGCGGGATTTAAGTCGGATTTACGCTAATTCCAGCCAAATGGTTTTTTGAGGTCCCTTAAATCTGATGTCTGCCCGAGTAAATCCGCCTAAATCCAAATCCCGTCGTTTCAGTGGATTAGGATTTGGCTAAAGAAGAAGCGCGCGAAAGAAAGAAAGATGGCTACTTGGCAACGAGGAAGAGCAAGCTCTCCTAGTCGTGCTTACTTCCAAACCAACAGAGGACGGCAAGGAGGTGTGGTTTCAGATCCGATATGAAGGGAACGTCGTCGAAGGAGCGAAGTCGAACAGCAACGAAGGAGCCCAAGAAGTGATTCGTGCGATCTCTACACTGCAAAGCAACGAAGCCGAACAACAACGATGAAAAAGAGAAGATGAACAGCATACCCTAGACGTCTCTAAGCTATTTTGAATTTACTTAATTAATATAATTTAAAATATTAATAATTAAGTAAATAATTAGTAGCATAATTAATGCATTTAATAACATATCTCATTTATTTTAATTAAATAATTAATAATATAATTAATATTTTAAATAATATAATTAGCTTAATTAATATAATTTAAAATAGAAATTATTAAATAAACAATTAACATCATAATAATAATAAAATAATTAATGAGTGGTAAAATATTGAAGTGATTAATAAGATAATTAATAATATAATTTATAATTAAAATTAACTAAATAATACTTAAATAATTAATCAAATTATTAGTAGAAATATTATTTAAATAGTTAGTTATCAGTTGTGATATGTCATCAAGAATTTATTTTGATTGCGCACGAATCTCTAGGCAAAATCAAGTCGGAAGCTTTAAAAATTAAATTTGGGATCACTCGAACTCCGATTTCAGCAAACTTATAGTCAAACTGAGCGTCTCGGAAATACGAACCCAACGACACCAAATTCAACTCAATCCGAGCCCAAATGAGTCCAAATCAAGGACCTGAAGCACAGTTGGAAAGTTCGTACCACAATTTGAGTTATCAAACGGTCTCTGAACTTGACGAGCTTATGTTCGAATCGAGTGGCTCGACGAGACGAATCCAACGAGCCTAAGATCTCCAAATTCTGAAGTCATTAAGACCTCCTTCAAATGTCTGATAAACGGTCCACGATCGAAGGATTCAATATCGACCATTCTTTATAACCACTCCATATTTGCCCATGATCTTTCATATATTTACAGGCCGTGCCACTCTAGAAAATATATAAATAGACCCCTCATTTCTCTTGAGAGGGGACCGAATGAAGAAGAAGCAAGAGTAAGGGGAAAAGCAAGAAGAGGAGAAGAGAAGAGTAGAAGATAAGAGACTCCTCAACCACCGCCGGAATTCTGCCTGACTTCCACGGGACATCGGAATTCTGCTCAACTCTTACGAGATGCTAGAATTCTTCCTGACTTCCACGGGATGCTAACATTCTCTCCAAGTAACGACGGAGTTCACCCGTGACACCAAAACTCCGCCCAAAGTGATGTCGGAGTTCTCATTGACCACAAACAGACGTCAGACTTCTACCCGACGCCAAACATTCACTCATCGCCAAGTTTCTACCCGATGCTGGTCTTCTGCCAGTTATCGGACTTTCACTGGATGTTTAGCTGAATATGGATTTATTTTCATTGTTGGACTTCTACTTGACACAGTCCTTTCGACCTCCATCGACAGCCGACTACAATCCTCCTGACTTATGTCGCCTGCCGACTACAGTCTTTCTAACCTCCGTCACCCGCCAACTACAGTCTTCCTAACTTACGTCGTCTGCCGACTACAGTCTTTCCGACCTCCGTCGCCCGCCAACTACGGTCCTTCTGACTTACGTCGTACACTGACTATAGTCATTCTGACCTCCGTCGCCATCCAACTAAGGTCCTCCTGACTTACGTCGTATGCAGACTACAGTCTTTCCGGCCTCCGTTGCCAGACAACGATTTTTATGACCTCCGTCGCTAGCCGACTACGATTCTTCCAACCTCTGTCACCAGACTATGGTCCTCCTGACCAAACGAACACGTCAATAGTGACTCTTTATATTCACATCATGTAATGTACTTTATAAAATGTTCATCAAGCTAAGGCCTTCTCAGAGAAGGGCCTCATTTGTAATCATCTGTTATACTAGTGGATTCATTCGAACTGGGCTAGGCCACGTGATTTTTCCCCCTTTTCAGGTGTTTTCCACATAAAAATCTTGGTGTCTCTTACGAATGCTACATACTCTCTTTATCTAATAGTGTGCCGGATTTTCGTACAACGCTAAGACGTTAAACTTTATATTTCTCTACCGCCGCGAATACTCCTGGACGCAACAAGTTGTATAATTATTATTAAATTAGTTATTATATTATTTAGGTGTTAATTATCAAATTATTTATTATATTAATAATTATATAATTATCAAACAATCATTTATATTACATTCAAAACAATATTATATTTATATGCCTATCCCCTGTGAACTCCCTTCACGAACTCTTCGTCCGCTTCACTCGACATAAGTCCCGTCAACACATGCTCTCAATGAGCTCCGGTCACAAACTCAAGCTTCAGCGCTTCTCCTTCACTTATAGGAGTAATTATTGTATTCGGATACCGAACGCATCCAGAGGCTAATAAAAAAGCGTCACATCACTGGGCATTCAGTATCACGCTCGGTATCACTCAGTATGCTCGGTACCGAGTTCGGACATAACAATTTTCCACTTACATGCCGACTACGAAGGAAGGTTTCGGGAATGAGGGCTGGAGACGCAGCGGACAAAATATACATATTTAATTAATTATTCAATTTGACTATATTAATTTACATTATACTAATTAATACAAATTAATTTAAATAAATCGTTATTACTTATAATTTAATATGATATAATATAAACTCTTGTGTCTAATGATTAATTAGGACCTTACTTTGTGATAATTTGATTAAATTAATTTAATTATAAATGATAAGATTTATTAAATAATATTATAAATATTCAATCAAATAAATTATATTTAAATATATTAATTAAAATTAAATAAAATAAAATAAATAATATTATTGATTTTGACAAATTGATATTTTTTATAATTTAATTTATGGATTGAGATGTGCATTTTGAAGGCTTAAATAGTTTATAAGCCAATAAGTTTCTGTTACAAAAAAATTATAAATTGAACGAAAAAAATATTTGTCAAACCAAATTAAGTTACTTAATTAGAGCTTTAGTTTCATTAATTCGGTTGCATTTTGGAAAAGCCAAACATAATTAATTTTAATATTGAATTTAATTATATTTAGCTTAAATTATATGTACTGAGAAGAAAATATAGTAAGCTTTTTTATGGGATGATTGTAATAAACAAAAAAAATTAAAATAAACTTTTTTGAAAAATATAAAGTATGCATGGAGCGCTTCAGAAGCCTCTTTTATTGATTCTCACAATCTTCCAATCTGAACTTATCCTTACATAAGCCCGCGTAATAAACATTATGTCATTCAGTGTTTATAATCATCACACCTAAAACATTGTCCTAACACCATATAGCAAGGTCTGATGGTGAAACTATGTTTTGCTTGGGAGGGCCCCAAGAAAAAATTAAAACTCACATGGGATTATTTAGGAATTTGCCCTCCTTCCTCTTATTTTTTGCCCTAGTCGATCATTTTCACTCGCTTAGGTAAATCACAATGTTTCCTTCGAACATGAGTTTCGTTCGCTCCTCAAACCTAAGCTCGAAGGAAAAGAGGCCCTTCCTTGAGGGGAAGGCCTTGGATTTTTATATGTATGAGATATTAATTTAATACAGCTTCATCGAATTCCCAAGCACCATATTATTTATTAGAGTCCCCGTATGTAATTCACATTCATCCATCAACATAACATCTAAAATACGGCTGTTTTGCGTCTTAGTTTTATGTACATAATTAGAATTTTTACATGAAAATTTATAAAGAGATCAAAATGAAATCAATGGCAGAGTCATAAAAATATTCTTGTGAGGGCACTAATTATGCATACATGACCATAATTCATATTCAATCATGACCATTACATGCTACTTTCAAAAAAATCCAAACAGCTGAAATAAGACAAAAATAGGCTCTTCTTCATTCATAAGTAAAAAAATATATTTCCATCAATATTACAAAAATTTGAATGATTGAATATATATTTAAATGTCAAACAATCTCATATATCAATACCTTACTAAGCTCACTTAACTTAAGCCTCAAACAACTTTATATCTATGTACTTAGTAGTAAAAATCATTCCTTTATTGTTCTTTTAAAGTAAAATAAATAAATAAAAGTTATTAATGCTTACCTTTTCCATTGTTAAATTAAGCGGCTTCACCTAATAGCTTGTAGTTCTTAATATAAATATATATGAGTCTCTAATTACTACACATTGTTTAATTGATCGATCAAAGTATCAAAATAAACAATTAAACTCTTTAGAAAACAGTAACAAAGCTATATCAAATAGAGCATCAAATAAGAACAAAAACTGAGCTTAGCCCGCGCTTGTGGCTCATTTAAAAGACTCGCATATAAAATAAAAAGTTTCAGAATCTGTTCACATGCAAAATCCTATCTTTTCTGCTTAGCTACAGGCATCGATCATAATGGCTTAATTACTATCTCAAAATTCTTACTTACTACTGAAACTAAACTATCCCAAAGCGAAACAGAGCTTATTAGTCTGCCTCTCCACCTTCACCTTTTCCGCCACCTGACGTCGAAACATCCACAGGCGCACAAAGTTCCGTCGCCGGAAACCAGCCAACGATCAGAGCAAAAACCTATCTTTTTTGCTTAGTTACAGGCATCGTTCAAAATGGACTAATTACTAACTCAGAATTCTTGCTACTGAAACAAAACTATCCCAAAGCGAAACAGAGCTTATTAGTCTGCCTCTCCACCTCCCTTTCCGCCACCGGACGTCGAAACATCCACAGGCGCACAAAGTCACCTCGCCGGAAACCGGCCAACGAGCAGAGCAGTCTCCACTCACGACCCTTCAGCACAGTGCTTCCGCTGCCATCCCATTGAGTCAGTTTAAGCTCCATCCTCCACCCATTGCGTATGTAAACGCTCGCATCAACGCCGCCGTGACTCCTCCCCGCCGCCTTCTTGTTGCCTTCTTCGTCCAGACGCCCAACATGCGCGCTGGGCAAAGCCATTCTCTTCCTCTTCGACCCCACGTTCACAAGGCTGGCTTCCTCTTTCTCTCTCTGCGTGAGAGCCGTTATCAGATTAGCCCTCACAGCTTCGCGACGAAGAAGGAAGCGATTCTGGTTCCTGTCTAAGTCCGACTGCTCCAGCGTTTTGCTCATAACGCACCTGAGATCAAAGCCTTGGTGCTTCTGTACCGTCTCTTGAACCCACTCCGGCGGCGGCGCTCCATCGTCGTATTCTTCCATCTTATTTGGAATCCAAAATGCTGCGAGGAACTATAGAGAATGACAAAATATACAACAAGTTGAATCTTATTTAACATATATAGTTTGTTCAATCTGCGCGTATTTGAAATCACAATCAAGCTCTTAAATTATGTAAATACTTCCAATAAAAAATGGACCTTTATTTGTTCAATTGGTCTATATAAAGAATGAAATTATTCTACACAATCAAATCTTTAAATTTATGTAATTTATATATGGAATTCCATCAGATGAATTCGCTGCTCAATACTTTCAAAAAAGAAAGAGAAAAATCTCTAAAATTGGAGAAGTTGCTCAAATCATAATATTGTTGGAAGGAATATTAATTAATTTAGTATTATATAGGGTAATATTTATAATATAAATTTTTATTTTATATGAAATTAATCTGAACTTAGGCCCAATTTAATTTGGTTAAATAAATAAATTTAGTTGCATATTTATAAGAATATTATTTTGACATATTTTACTAATATATAACAAGTTGAATCTTATTTAACATATATAGTGGAGAAAAAATGGACTTTTATTTGTTCAATATGCGCGTATTTGAAATCACAATCAAATATATTAAATTATGTAAATACTTTAAAAAAAATCTCTAAAATCGGAATATTGATTATTTTTTTTTTGGGAAATATGGGCATTATCACCCTTTTCATTAAAATGAACTAGTTGCATGTAAGTAAGAAAACTGTAAAGGAAAAAACCACGCAATAGAAGCAATGACCCAAAAAACAGGGGAAGAGAACAAAACTTCCCAATGCAAAATTACCACCAATAGTAAATAACTAGAAAAGAAAACTACAGGAAGAGGGAGGCAAACAAGACCCGGGCCCAGGAATTGCCGCTCTCTCAATTTGGTTGCAAAAATGATACCAAAATTATGCCCTCCAAAGGAGAAAAAGGCAATCCAGTCATCCTAGCCCATCTTCCAGAAAAATTAAGCCACTGATTCCACAAAATTGAAGAAAAAATAGCCCAGAGTCTCCGTCAAATTCTTAGAAGCTTTAGAAATAGGATCCTTCGAGGGAGAGATGTATAAATTAAATAGCCAAGAGCTAAGGGGACTGTTAGAGTTATAGATTTTAGTAATGAGAGAGCAATTAAAACTAAATTGGAGGGATTGTAAAGACGGTAAGCCAATGCCTCCCAATCTTTAGGCTTACATGTATTCCTCCAATATATTAAATGCAATATTTTAGCATTAGAGTCACCAAAATATAGGAATTTAGCTATATAGCTCAGTTAACTTAAGAGCAGCTTAAGCCGTAAATAACTTTACATCTATAGCTTTCTCAAATTAAGTTTTTAACAGTAAAAACTATTTATTTCTTGCTCTTTTAAAGTAAACTAAATAAAGAAAGGTTATAAATATTTACATTTTCCATTGTTAAATTAAACGGCAACCTAAATTGAAAGAGTCTCTAATTAATAGACATTATTTAATTGATCTATCAAAGCATCGAAATAAATAATTAAAACTCTTTGATTATGTTAATTGTCTTTTGCGGACAGGTCATGTTCGATTGGTAAAAAATTAGTATTTGAGTCATTTGCTAAGTAAGCAAAATGAGCACATACAAATGTTTTGAGCCAAATTTTTAAATGAGCCGAACAAAAAAAGATGGATCGAGCTCAACTCATATAAGCTTGAAATAATTATTTAATATATATACTTGATATATCATCAAAAAATTATCTTGATCAGGCACGAATCTTGAGGCAAAATTGAGTTGAAATCTTCCGAAATTAAATTCGAGATTATATGAACTATGATTTCAGTAAGCTCAGAGTCGAAATGAATGTCTTGAAAAGACGAATCTAACGACACCAAATTCGACTCAATCTGAGCTCAAATGGGTCCAAATCAAGGACTACCTTGATATATTTTCAATGTCAATTTAGAATAATCAATATGATTACTTATTGCTATACAATTTTTTACAATTTATCATAAATATTAAATGATTTAGAGTTTTTTTGGAATGATTTTTTCTTTCCTTTACTTTTTAGATATCAATTATAATTTCAATTCGTTTGGATATTTAGAGCTTGTTTGGAATAATTTTTTCTTTGCTTTCTCAACACATCTCATAATTTTATGTGTTAGAAAGCTATTTTTTACAACGAGAATATAGCTAAGTTATTTTTTTCAACACAATTTAACTCTCTCTCTCTCTCTCTCTCTCTCTCTCTCTCTCTCTCTCTCTCTTTCTCTCTCTCTCTCTCTCTCTCTCTCTCTCTCTCTCTCTCTCTATATATATATATATATATATATATATATATATATATATATATATATATATATATATTTATAGTTTAAGACTTAGGGAATGTTGGGACGACAATTGCATTACTTAATAAAGTTGATTATGAAGTTACCTTGGAGAAAGTAAATTAGATACTCTAGTTGTTAAAAATAGTTTATCGTCGCAAAAGCATTTTTTGCAAAAGCTTTTCTTTTAAAGCTGATTATTTTTTTTATGAATAAATAGTTTACATCAAGAAGACTTTCTTGTTATTAGAATATTATGCCTATTTGCAAAAGCATTTTTTTTTTCAAGTAGTGCTTTAAAGTATATATTTACATGAATTTGGTTTTTACTACATCATAATGTTAAACAAAATCCATATGGATTACCAAATAGTTGACATTTTAATTGTAAGCTTAAGATGGATAATTTGTTATTATGCCCTAATTTATATATGTCTTATTCATTGTAACCTTGGAGGAATATTGTATCTATAACAGAAAAAATTTCAATCAAGCAGTCATCACCATATATCGACATACTAAAAAAAAAATCATGAGTAATGATCCAAATGATTTCATTTGTTATCAAAGATAATTTTGTTTAATAACCTATAATAAAAGATGATAAATAATATATCAGTTATAATTTATTACTGCCCGCATTAATGATTTAATGTAAAGATCATTTTGCTCCCAGGTTCGTCCGGGACGAAATTGGATCGTCCGGGACGGTCGGTACAGGTTGTGCAGGAAAACATGTTTGGCTGAATGGTTCGTCTGGACGAAATTTGGATCGTCTGGACGAAAAATTTCCAGAGCCCTGCCGCCTGGGGACGATAATTAATTTTCGTATGGACGAAATTTTCTTGAGCATGGATCGTCCGGGACGAAGTGCGATCGTCCGGGACGATCAGTCTGGATATATATAGAAATGAGATATTTTGAAGAGAGAGAAAAGCTCATGAGAGAGAAAAACGAAGGAAAAGTGATTTTTGGGCGACGTCGGTCTGTTTTCGTCCGTTGTGACCTTTCGTCCGCTGTACGCAAGGTAAGGCACAATCCGCCTTTCTCAATTTTCAGAACCGTCGTGTTTGGCGGTATTATCTGTCCGGAATTGATTTTTGTTCGTGATTTTCGTCCGTATTTCCTGTCTGGTTCAGTTTTTACCGCGAAATTTTTCGTATGTTGTTGACGTGCCGAGTGTGCACATTTTAATTATTTTCTAAAAATTTTTGTCCGGATAGTTTTGATTTGACTGCGTTTTTCGTCGACTGTATTGTTCTGTGTTGTCTAAAACTGTCTGAGCAATAGAATTAAAGTCTTGCAATGTTGTTATCTATATTATGTGCAAATTTGGTATTCTATGATTTTTCAGGAAAATTGTGTAAATTCCGTATACAGCCGTTGTGCTGCCCGATTTTCGTGTGATTTCTGATTTTGTCCGGATTTCTTCTGAATGGATATGTTATCTGTATATGCTATAAAAAGGGAGTTATAAGTGGTCCGGATCCTAAGAGATTCAGTTAGTGTCTGGAAAATCTGAAATGAGCTCAATTTGAAATCTGAAATCAGTTCTGTTCCGGATCCGATGAAATCTGTTCTGGTGCTATAAGCACATCTGTCTGGTGCCGTGAGCACAAAGGGAGGCATAAGGGGACGAAATCCATAGAGATTCTGTCAGTGTGAGGGAATTTAGCTATTAATTAAATATCTGATATCTGATTTGAAAGGACTTCTGATTTCCGTATCTGTTCTGTAAGCAAGTTTGATTCTAATTTGATACATGTCCGTATGTGTTCTGATTTGATCTGTTTCGTTCTGATCTGCATGATTTTGATATCTGTCTGATTTTGTTCTGGTTTCTATACGGATTTGGTTTGAAGTGTTTGATTTTGGGATTCTGGAAGTTTTGATTGGAGGTTTGTCGCTTTGCTGAGCTGTTGAGCTCACCCTTGCTTTCTGGTGGTTTTCAGGTTCTGGGAAAGGGAAGGAGGTATTGGACTAGAGTTCAGAGTTTGGACCCGTCGTGACATTTAATGCCATCATAATCATTACAAACATTACATATAGTAACATTATTGTAACATTAGACTTATTTATAATGCAATAACACTATCATAAATACACAAAATCATGACAACAAGTAACCATCACCAATAATAGTGCCATTATATATCTAACAGTATAGACATTCAAACAATATATAACAATAAACTTAAAGTGACTTGGAAGAATAATTAGCAATTATATAGTAAAAAAAAAAAGTTCACTATAATCTTAAATGAATATTTCAAACTTATTTCATATATAACTTCTCTTGGCAAATCAATTGATGATGTTCACTTATTTTGAATGCTAATCTCATTAATTAAGGTTTCATTTAGGTCATTTTTTTACTGTTTTCTAAAACAACTTTTCAATATAAAAGTTATTAGTTCAAAAAGTTGTGTACTAAAAAACTGTTTTAAAAAACAACAAGAAAGATGTATCAAATGAAACCTAAGTCATTACCATAACAACCAATACAAAAATTAGCCGCTAAATAAACAACAGAAAGTTGCTTAATTATTATGATGATGCCATATGATTAAAAAACAAGATGACGCAAAGCCAATATAAGGATGGGAAAGTGCCTTAAGATACTTCTAGCTAATGAAGGAGGTGAGGCCGATGAGCAACTTGTCTTTATACAATAACAACAACATCATTATAAGGTAATTAAAGCATATGATCTATAGAAGAAGAAGATAAATAAATAAGAAGACATACACTAATATGCATATAAGTGATTTGTGTTTATAGCTACATCTATAATGTAGTAAGAAAGGAAGTTTCACTGTAATAGTAAATTGTAAAGCATTATCCTATATATATATATATATATATATATATATATATATATATATATATATATATATATATATATTAGAGTTAGCATATCATTAGTGTTCAATCCAACATTATTTGCAAAAAAATGAGGAGACTTTACTTTAGACATCAATCAAGCCCAAAAAGAGAAAGAGACAAAAAAAAAAAAAAAAAAAGAATGAATTGAAGAATTAGTAAGAAGAACTTTGTTAAATTGTAGTTGGCCAACATTTGATCCAAAAGTACACGATTATAAGATACATGTGTACAACTAGTGACTGCTTTATAAGTGAATGATAGATAAAATTAGTATTAAATGAATGGTTGCAATAAGGAATACTAAAAAGCATGTTTATTAAACTATGGATGACTTATTATGTAGCGAATGAATGACTATTAATAACCTTGAATGATTATTTATTTTGAGTTTATATTTACATATGTTTAGTTTATATAATGTTATGATATATTTATTAAGTGAATTTTCAAGTGATTTGATTGCTATACAAATGATTTTTAGATTTTTATTTATATGCCGTATCTGCTAGGAGATACTTTGACATGCGTATAATGCTTCGTACTATGTTAATTTAGAAGTACTAACATGTAAGTGAGATTTTATGGTGGTTTGTAATGAAGAAAAATTGTTGGATCTTTTATAGCTAAGTGCTTTGAATTGTTATATGGGTGAGTATAAACATTCAAGATATGGTCTATTGTAGCTACTTCCTATTCAAAATGAAATTTATAAGAGATTACAATGAATTGCATAGTTGATTTACTTATATCTAAATAAGGTAATGACATAATTTGGATAGTGATTGATAGATTCATAAAGTTCGCTCACATTCAACTAATCAAATAGAATCATGTAGTGGAAAAATTGTTAAGTTTTTAAGAGGATAATATTATTTGACGACATGATATACTAATCATCATCATAGCTAACTCATGATTAAGATGGAAGATTTACTTTTATGCTATGAAAGAAAGTGCAATAAGCATTGAATGTATCAAGAAATTTCATTAAATTTAGGAAACAAATTATTTAATCCATAAGCATCAAAGATAAATGTTTGGGTGTAATACAATCAACATGAGCTTGATGTTAAAAATAATATCTTTCTTAAGATTTTACCTATAAATGGAGTTACAAGATTCAGCAAGAGTGTAAAGCTCCAACCTCAAATTAATGGACCTTTTGAAGTGATTGAAAAAGCTGACAATCTTTTATCAATTTTCCCCTTTATATGTGACTTATAGTAGTGCATAATATTTTTCATTTCTCTTTATTATCGCATTATGTGTATAATGGTTCTCATATATTTCATTTTTTAGTTACTATTAATTCAAGGATATTCGAGTCATTAATATGTACTTGAGCTTGTTCTAGATTGCGGGGTTAAATTGTTTTGTTGTCATTTATTCCCATTATTAGAATACATACTATTAAAAAATTAGTCAAAATGACAGGCATTATGGGAGGCTGAAGATGAGACAATTGTCAAGCACTTATAATTATTCGTGAATAATGTTTTATATCTTAGATCATGTCCAACCGTTCGGCAAATATCCGAATGGAGACCCTTAAACGTCCCAACCGAACGCCATTTATTCCGCCATTTGATCGCAGTTAAATAGTGTCACGCCAATATTGGCGTCGGACTGTTCACTTGCGCCATTTCTTTCTCTCTATCGAACTCGTCTGAGAAAGGCGAGAATGAAACGAGCGATGATTTGCACTACAGGAGAAACGCCGAAGTCCGGCGATTTTTTCCGGCAGTAAGCCTATATTAACCTGCGGTTTTTTTAACTACCGGCGGCTTTACGGCGATTTTTGTGCCGCCGGAAAAAATCGCGTAGGAAACTATTTCCGGCGGTTTATGTAGCCGGCTGTTTTTCGGCGGCTCCGACCGCTGTTTTCAACCGGATTTAATGCCGGCGGTTTTCCGGCTGTGACGCCGCCGGTTAATTGACCGACGGCCTACCGGCGGTCTTTTTACCGACGGTGCTCTGGCGGTTTAGTTAGCCGTCGTATGTTTTAAAACCGTCGGCCTTCGCCGGTAAACCGCCGGTTACTTAACCGGCGAAAGCCGACGGTCTAACCGTCGGTATTTCCGGCAGTCTAAACTGCCGGATGTCCACCGTATAACCGCCGGTGGCCGTCGGTAACCGCCGGTAATAAACCGACGGTGTGATGCCATTACCGGCGGCTGGCTATTGGCCGTCCGGTATCGTAGTTTCTGGCGGCCAAATCGCCGATTAGCCACCGGAAACCTTTAGCACCTGCAAAAAAAAAAATGACAACATCCCCTCTATTTGAGGGAGGTTCACCCTAAAGTCTAAACCTGCAGAAAGAGCAATATATGTTGGGCAACACGCCGCTATATTCATCACAATCATATGTTGGGCAACACGCCGCTATATTCATCACAACCATAAATTATAAATACAATCACAAGCTCATCATAACATTACAATCACAGTTCACAAGTAAGTTCATGATAATGTTACAATCACAAGTTTTGAAGTTCACAAGTTCTAATTAATACAATCATCAAACATAAAATAGATTTAATCATCATCTGTATCCTCACTGTCTGTAGATGGCTGCTCCTGTTGGTCATTCTTCCTCTGTTTTCCAGCTCTGTAGGATTGCAACTCTGCTTGCATTTCATTCTGAACCTTTCTCATTTCTTTAATCTCTCTAGATTGAACCCTTTTCATCTCTTCAATCTCTCTAGTAAGCGCTGCAACCCTCTCGCTTACAGATTCTTCAGCTCCACTTGGATCATGAAATGCAGAGGTGTATGAACTGCCCTCAATAGTAAAAGTCTGTGAACCCATGCCATATACCCTCCCCCTCTATCTTCCACCAACAACTTCTGACCATGTATGATACTCAGAAATATGGGCCGATTCAGAAGATGATCCCTCGCCAGTGGACTGCCGACTTTCTCTAGCTCGTATGAAATCATCCTGTGAGTTACAATTAGTTTTATTAAAATAAATTTTTATTCTAAAACTCCAATAAATTTTACTCACATGAGCCTTCTTAGACTTCTCATCAACCCACTGATAGTCAGCTTGATGTTGATGAGTTCTTGTATGCAACTCCAATGGTGTTGGCTCCCGACCAAAGTGCTCTTTCTAAAAATTTGATGCTTAGTTATACTAACATAAATATATGTAATAAACCAATTCAAAAGACTTATCAGTCGCCGCCTATGTTCTGTATGAGGTACAAATCCATCAGTATGAAGAGAGCTTCCTAAACCGCCGCAGTCAGAGGCTCTGTTCTGTTTATTCTGCTATCTCATTTTTATAAACTCCGGGGTAGCCCAAGCACTACTCAAATCTGCCCAAACGCCCTCTCCAATCCAATTAGGACGCTGCCCGGACTTTCTAATGTCCGTGAACATGTCTCTAAGACGGGTCGCTCCTCTCCTCTCAAAATTTGATCTGATCTTCGTGCTGTACTCAGGCAACCACCTAAATTCTTTCTGTAAAAATTTAGGCAATATCAAAAAGATTAGTACAAATTAAATCATATATTTGAAATCATACAAAAAAAAACATACCTAAAATTCTCCAAACCACATATCTCTAACTGGCTTTGGGATCTTCTTCCATGATAAGTAAGGAGCATCATACTTATTCTTTATTATATCCCGGATCATATGTATAGGTGGTCTTAAAGGATTGAAGCTGCAAGTGACTTTGTTTATCAATAACATGTAATATATCAAAATAAAAACAACTTAATAACTTAAATTGAACTTACTTATCGCCGTCAGGCTCGATGTATTGACGCTTATCTGTTGCTGCTGCATGATCGCTAGCGCCAACCTCTGGTGGTCGTGATGGTCCACCCTGTTCATGCTGCACCGGATAGGGGTAGTAATATGGTAAGGGTAAGGAGGGTGAGGACCAGTAGATGGACCAGCTGCCTGTGATGATGGTGGGGGGTAATATGGATAGAATGGAGAAACATGTGTCTGATCTGGAGAGGGGAAGCGAGAACTCGTCGAGCTGGGAGGGAAGTGGCCAGGGAAGTATGGAGGTACAATAAGAGGTGGATCTAACTGTCCTTGTGTAACGCCCCGAGATCTAACTTGGAAAGAATGTCGATCAATAGCCAAACAATTTACCAGAGTTATCTAAAAACATCATTAAGCAATCTATCAACATCTAAAAATTTAAAACATCAATATATCAGTCGATTCATATCTCAAAACATCATGTACAATACTCAGGAACTACACTATCAATACAAGTAGAAAAGCTATCCTGTCCTGAGTACAAAAGAATCATCTATCTATCAAAAGAACTAAAAACCTGTAGATCTGGATCAAATCCTATCTCCTGCTCCCGAGCCCTGACCTGAAAATATCAACCACATATAATGAGCTTTACAAAGCCCAGCAGGTCACCTAATACCTATAACTGAAATCAAAGCACGGCAATGCTATCAATATGCATGTCAATCTATCAATCCGTATCAGTCAATGGTCAATGAGTCAATGCAGCGGAAATCAATCAGAGTCAATAAAACCAATCAATGCAGCGGCAGGCAATTCGATAAATCAACTAAATCAATCAACGTCGTCAATCAAATCGATAAGGTCAAAACAGTGAAATGAAAGCAATGCGATCTAGTCAATGAAATCAATTGAGAAAAGCGATACGAGACAAGGAATCTATAAAACCGTCAATACAGTGAAGAACAGTAGTAGTAACAGATCAATAAAATCTATAAGCAGCAATACGATGAATTTATAAGCAGTAGTCGATGTCCATGCTATCAATGCAATATCTAGTCATCCATTTCTATATCAATGCTCAATGTCGATGCACAGAAATCAATCAGTGAAATCAATGAAATCGTACGATCTAGTAAATCCAATCAAAGTCGATAAAGCAGGAATCTATAAATCAATGAATCTATAAAGCAATACAGTAAACATGCAATTCAATACTATATACTGAACAAGTACAATCTACTGGTCATGTTGCTGTTGTAGAATCCATATTGCTGTTGTAGTATCGATACCTTGGTTCAATCAATAAGAGTCGTCACTCTTTTCGCCCGTCGGCATATCAATAAACTCCTTATGTCTCCCTTCAATATATCAATAATCAATGTTTAAAGGAAAGCCCGTCGGCCCACCATCCTGTACAGGTATCAATATCAATCTCCACCAATGTTCAACCAGGTTCCACTTGCGATCAGTATCAATAGTCAATTCAATCAATAAGCAATTCAATAGTCAATATTAAAGCAATCATATCAATAATCAATGCATATCAGTTCAATCTATCAATCTCATACAATTCAGGAATCGTACGAAAATCGGGCAGCGTAACGGCAGTCGGTCAAATTTACACGAAAATCCTGCAAAAAGACACAGTTTCCAAATCTTTCCAAATTACAATAGAATATCTATAACGTCAATACAAGACTATCGATCTATAGAATCCAAATCAAATCAGGTCCCGATTATTTTCTATTCGATTAAAATCACGTAGAATCAATTCCGACCGGTAAAATCTTCGTAGAATACAGTCAAATCGTGTACAATAATCATATCTATAACATACTAAAAGTTGTGCGGTGAAAGTTGTGTCAAATCAAAATCAGGTCGAAAAGTCGACTACGAAAACACAAAACAGATCGCAACTCGGTCAAAACACAACATCTTTGAAAACAGAAACAGGGTTCGGAGTCCTTACCACGAGATCTTCACTTTCTCCAACAGCAGCGTCGGACGAAAAGCGATCCGCGGCCTCCAAAACCAAGCTTTTCTCTTTTCTTCCTTTCTCTTTCTCTCTCTACAAAATATCTGATTTTAACTTTTGATTTTCTCTCTCCTCAAAACGAGCTGATTTTCCTTATAACTTACTCATATCGGCCTGGCCGATCGAGCTATCGTCCCGGGACGATCCGACCAAAACCAGATCGTCCTGGACCTCACTCAGGGCTATTGTCTGGCCGATCATTTCTACAGTACGATCGTCCTGGACGATCTCACGATCGGCCTGGACGATCTGTGCAGAAATCCTTCCAGAAAACACACCAGAAATCAGCTGTTCAATGCACTGATCGGCCTGGACGATCCAAACTTCGTCTTGGCCGATTCTGGGAGGAAAATCCAAATCAGAGAGTAACAGTAAGGAAACGAGATATTACACCTTGACCCTGCTCTGGTGAATGCTGCTGGCTCCTGGCAGGTGGTGGCGGTGGTGGTATTGGTAGATCTGGTGGAACTGAAGGCCCCTCACCTACCTCAGCCTGTGTGAGTCTGCTAGCAGTAATCTTCTTCCGGCGGAACTTTGAGGCAAATGATTTACGAGGAGGATCGTCGCCTAAAGCCATTTGCAATATTAAAAAAATAATAATTACTAAACCATTGAAAAGCAGTTAATAAAGCAGTTAATGAAGCAGTTAATGAAGCAGATAATGAATTACGAGAAATAATTAATGAAGCAGTTAATGAATTACAAAAAGCAGTTAATAAAAGACAAGGTGACAAAATACAATATCATTTCTAAGCAGTAAAAATATTACAAAACATTTAAATTCTATAATTCTAAATTACAAAAACTAATCAGAATCATCAAAACTATTTTCATCACTCTGAAGGGTATCTTCACTTTCATCCTCGTTCTCTTCTTCGCCTGAACTAGTTGAACTATTCACATATTCTAACTCCATTTCAATAGTAGAGGTTGTAGTTGTAATCTCCTCAATTTCAACAGGCATACAACTTGACATCTCATCCTCTTGATGTGCAGTTGCTACAATGTATTATTGATCAATTATTCCCCGTACTTTTGTTTTTATGACAGCTAGCCAATCTTGTTTGTCTCTACGACCACTAGGATATTTGCTGAAATAAACTTGAATAGCTTGACTTGCTAACACAAATGGATCAAACTTTTCGTATATTCTACTATGTTTAACATCTACTAAACCGTATGCAGGATGAACCCTTGTGCCTCTATTCTGTACTGGATCATACCATTGACAGTTAAATAAGCATACAAAATTCTCATCTTCGCCTGGGTACTCCAAGTTAAGGATCTCATTCAGAATACCATAATAATCACACTCATCTTCTTCATGAGTGTTCCCTCTAACACATACTTCACAATTTTCAGTTTTTCTTCCTTCACTCCACGATTTGGTATGAAATCTGAATCCATTCACTATATATATTGGCCAAGTTTTAACTTTTCGCATTGGGCCCCATGCTAATGCTTGCAAACCTTTATCGAAACATTTGTTATTAGGGTTTTGTATCTAAAAACATGATAAATTTTAGTATTTTTGATAATAAATAATATTTAAATTTATAAAAAAATGTGCTCACGTATGATCTGAACCAAGTTTGAAATTCATTTGCAACAGCTTTCTCAATATCCCTTGAATCTGTCAAAGGCAAATTGCTTACGAAATACCTGATGATAAATAATACTTTAGTATTTTAAATAAACATTACTAATTAATTATCAAAATTATGTTAGAACTTATTCTAAGATTGGCTCAACTTTTTCACAGTTCAGTAGTACATACAAATTCGCTGTATTTATTTCTAAATCGTTGAGATATCTTTCAACACATTTGCCACTAGGCTTTCCTTGCCTTCTAAATACTGATAGTGTAGCATGTGATTGTTCTTCTACATCGAAGTCCATGTTACGACCAATTTTTGTTCTTGTACTCCTTACATGTGGCTCGAAATAGTAGGAGCAAAAGTGAGTTGTTTCTTGAGACAAATATGCTTCACATATCGATCCTTCTGGTCGTGCTTTATTCTTAACATATTTCTTCAACTTGTTCAGATATCTATTAATCAATTACAATCATCGTAAAATTAATCAAAATATGTTATATCTACTGATTCAAAAATATTGAAGGATTAATAAAAATCTTAACACATTTACCTTTCGAAAAGATACATCCAACGATATTGTACAAGTCCATCAACTCTAGCTTCGTAAGGTAGATGGACTGGAAGATGTTCCATAGAATCAAAAAAATCCGGGGGAAATATCTTCTCTAACTTACATAGGATGATTGGTATGTTATCCTCGTACCTCCGTAAAGCATTTTCACTTAGTTTAGATGAACATAAATCTTTGAAGAAAATGCTAAGCACAATCAACGGATTTGATATGTAATCGGGTAACATACAGACTATGATCGGAAGAAGAACCTCCATAATTATGTGACAATCATGACTTTTGAGTCCAAATAACCTTGCAGATTTCAAGTCAACACATCGGCTTATATTTGATCCATAGCCATCAGGCATCTTTAAACCTTTAAACCACTAACATATCATTCTTTTTTGCTTTAACGTGAAAAAGTAAGGAGCTTTGGGCTTCATTAGTTTACCGTCAGTTGTTGTTACTAACTCCAGATTTTTTCGCCGACAAAACTCTTTAATGTTCATCCTTGCTTTGACATTATCTTTACTCTTACCTTTAACGTCCATAATTGTATTAAAAATATTATCCAGAAAGTTCTTCTCAATGTGCATAACATCCAAGTTATGTCTTATCAAATTAGTTCTCCAATAAGGTAATGTTCAGAAAATACTTTTTTTTATCCAATTATGTTGAACACCATAACCCAGAAATTTAGATTCGGATAGCATTGGATAATCAATAACTGTTGGAATGTCGGAAAGTCTCTGTAGTATATCATCACCACTTAATCTGGGTGGAGAAGGTGATCGCTCAATTTTGTTTTTAACAAATGCTTCCTTATTTCTTCGGAACTGATGATTAGCACTTATAAACATACGATGACAATCAAACCAAGTATTTTTCCCTCCATGTTTTAATGTGAAAGCTTTACTGTTCTCCATGCAGTAAGGACATGCTAATTTCCCTGCTGTGCTCCAACCAGACAATATATCATAAGCTGGAAAATCACCGATAGTCCACAGTAAAGCAGCTCGAAGGAGAAAATTTTATTTTGTTGATATGTCATATGTGAGCACTCCTTCTTCCCATAATAATTTGAGGTCATCAATTAATGGTTGCAAAAAGATATCAATCTTTATTTTCGGATTATGTGGTTCAGGTATAATCAGAGTTAAGAACATGAATGGAGTAGTCATATACATCTCTGGTGGAAGGTTGTATGGTGTTAATATAACTGGCCAAAAGAAATACGGTGTAGCTGTTTGACTATAAGGAGTAAAACCATCAGTACATAATCCCAATCTTATCTTGCGGGGTTCAGCAGCAAATGAAGGATACACTCGATCAAAATGTTTCCACGCTTCAGCATCTGATGGATGAGAAAGAACATCACTTTTTGCTATTTTCTCCTTATGTCATCTCATATGGCCTGCTGAACTCATTGATGCATAGAGCCGCTGAAGTCTTGAAATGATTGATAAATAAAACAAACGGGAATATGACACATCTTTCTTTGGACGACGTTGTTTTCCCGAGTTTTGCTTAAACCGAGGAGCATTGCAGGTGCGACAAACAACTTCTGCTGCATCATCCTTATAGTATAACATACATCCATTGATACAACAATCAATCTTTGTAGCAGCGAGACACAGCTTGGATACTAATTTCTTTGTTCGGTACAAGTCTGAGGGAATTAAATTGCCAGCTGGATTAGTTTCCTTCATAAGACCAATAACATCATTAAAACACTCACGGGGAATATTATACTCAGTTTTAATACTTAGCATCCTCACTGCAATGGATAATTTCGAATGTGTACTGCAACATTTCTAAATTGGCTTTTGAGCTGAATGTAATAACTCAAAGAATTTTTGTGTCTCTGTATTTGATGGCTCTTCCACATTTGACCTTAAATTATGACATGCTATATCAAAAATAAGGTCTTCATAGGGTCTACTCATTTGATCTTCAACAAATATTTCATAAGCTGTAGATGAACCGGCATGAGCATCTCTATGTGGCTCGTACTCGCCATGTGATGTTCAAATCCAATAGTTTGGAAGAAATCCCCTACGATATAAATCAAGCTTCATATCATCGGGCTTGAGGAATGCTAGATTTTTATGCTTCGAGCATGGACATCTAAATATTTTATCAAACTGAAAGGAAGGCAGTTGAGATGCAACTTGAATGAAAGTTTCAACTCCCTCTATAAATTCAACTGTTAATCCTTTTCGACCCGGCAACAATCTGTTATACATCCAATCTCTCTCTTCTTGGATAGTCATTTGGACGTTGAAGCAAACGTCACCCTACATAGTTATGAAAACATTTATTAGAATACATGCATGTGCAAACGTGTTATAATTTAGGCAAAGCTGGGCATTAACCCCAGAAAGTTGCTATATTATATTTCTCCATCTAAAGATTGACATATCAAAAAAACTAATGACTGGGGTATTGATTAATGGCTTGCATGGTCAATTCTTCCAAAAAGTGGAATATGAGGATCTATAAAACTTTTGCTTTCCTTGTGGATTCATTGGCCACAATAGTAGCAATTGCTCCACCAAGTTAGCCACCTTGAAGGTCCCGTCACCCACCAACTCTTTGGCTTCTCTTGTGCCTCCCAAGTCGGCCGGTTATCTATGATGCAACACCAGCACGAGATCAATGGAGGGATCATAATTGATGCAGACCACTCGATTTCCTAACAATCTATAGTCATCCATCCATATAATAATTCATGGAGTTAAATGGCTGATCCCTCCATTGATACTTCGGCGAGTATTAAGTTACCATTTGTGTGCTTATTTCTCCCTCTTCTCTTCACTTTTGATTTTTATCATAACATGTTAACATACCCTTATAACACAAAACTCTAAAAGATCACCCTTGGATTTGACTCCCCTTATTATTCTATAAGCCGACTCCAAGCTCAAAGCAATCCTCCTTATTTCTTCCTTAGAGCTTCTCCAGTCGAACTGCATTCGGGTGTATGGAGTGGCTTTTTGCACCAATTGATCGTCAAAAAATACGTCAATGGCATGCAGGTGAACAGTCCGACACCAATATTTGCATCGGACTGTTCCCCTACGCCAAAAAATCGCTCTATTTTTTAGCTTCGCGGGAAAGGCGCGAAACAAACAATCCTCCCTCTCTTTTCTCTCCCTCAATCTCTCTTTTCCTATCTTCTTCTAACTAAAAGTAACAATCAACAAAATAGATTCCACCTAAACTAAAATAACACTTAATAAAAAAAATTTAGATCTAACACAACGATTAGAACATTACATTAATGCTTACTATCTAAATCATCCAAAATATTTCTAATCCTTGCAAATGTGTAGTAAGAAATAATCAAAGAAAAACCATAAAAAATAACCTTAAAATAGAAATCGGACTGTTTGGGGTCGGACGAGCGGAGGCGATTCCGATTGGGGGCGGCGGTCGGATCTGGGGCGGACAAACGTCGTCGGCGGCGTCGGATTGGGGGCGGCGGACGGAGGAGGAGATTCTTAGCCGGCGGTCGGACGAGCGGAGGCGACCCTAGGAAAGAGCGAGCGACGGGAGAGCGAGCGACCGAGGAAAGAGTTAAAATGAAATGCCAGACGCGGGGCTCGGTGTATTAGGGCTTAAACCGGCGGTTTTCCGGCGGTTTTGACCGCCGGTAAAAAGTCACTTATCAACGGGGGTCTAAACCGCCGGTTATTGTTGACGTCCGGCGGTTTACCGTCGGTTTATGGACCGCCGCCCTTACCGGCGGCTTATATTTGCAAAATCACTGGTGCAGCCGTCGTTAAACTCCGACGGCTAAACCGTCGGTTGTGCCGCCGGTACTACCGGCGGTCCTAAAACCGCCGGTTAGAACCGCCAGTTTAGGGCATTTTTCCTGTAGTATTGGGGGCAAAATGGCACTCCACTGGCGATGAATCACGACACTTTTTGATTTTACTGCATCTTGCAGTGAAAAATGAGAGTTTCGGTTGGAGATGCCCTTAGCAACCAAATGTGTATAAATTTAATAATTTTCTATTTCCACAAGTAAAATAACCTTCAAATTACAAATGCACAATGCATTATTTGTTTAGTATTATTAAAGTAAGATTAATAAATAAGGGAGTTCAAATAGTTTTAATTTAAAATATTATATAACGTCTTACTTAACATAAAAATATTATTTATTTATAAAATCCTTATTTTCATACATTAGTTTATCAAATTCTCATTAACTATAGAAATTCATATCGATTTTGTATTGTAATTCTCTATTTTTTTTAAATTTCTAATTGTTTGAATGTGACTGAAGCAAATACAAATATTAAATATTATTGTTTTTAAATATATTAAATATGATAATAAAATGAGAAGTTAATTCCTGACTAATTAAATGTATAAGATTTTGTTTGGGATAAATTTTTTTATTATTTAATTAGAATTTTTTTTTTGCGATTAAAAAATTTGAAATTACAAAAATGGAATCTAAGCACGAAGAGATGGCAAAATGATAATTTTTTTTTTGATATTGTGTATGCACTCGTTGTCATCTTCAAAAGTGTCTAGAAGAACTTTTATTTGGTCCGGTCACATGACGTAGCTCTACGTTCGGCCGCCAGTAGAATCGCGCCACATGTTCTCACTATTTACCGCGCACTCCGACAACCCGACCTGGAATGGACCTAGGATTGTTCGGTATTTCTCGATTTTGCTAGGTATTGGTCGATTTTGCTCGACAATAACCAATACCGAGCAATACTGAGCAATATCGAGCAAATACCGAGTAATACCGAGTTGTACATAGTTTTCCTAGAAAAACTCGGTACAACTCGGTATTGATATTCACAGAGCGGTATTTCTCGTTATTGCCAAGTAATACCTAGCAAATACCGAGTAATACCTCGCAATACACAAACATAACATTCCCAGGTTTCGGTCCGAGTCAAGTCGTCGGGCCGCGCGGTAAAGAGTAAGAGCACGCGGCGACATGTTATTGGCGGCCGAACTTAGCTCTACGTCCGGTCAGAGGACGTAATAATTGTTCCTAAAAGAGACGCTCTCCTTAGAAAATATCCTAACCCGTATTTGATTCGGCTCTACTTAAGAGGTGCAACTGCTCCAAGGAATGAAGCACGGTTGGCTAATAGCCCACCAATCAAACTAAGCAAAGGTGGGGACAAAATGGTAATTTACGATACGTAACCGCCCATTTGTTTTGGCGCCAAGCCGACGTTCTTCCCGCCAAAACCCTAGCCGAAGTCTTCATTGGGCAGCACGGCGATAGGGCGAAGGCCGTGCCGGAAAGAGAAGTAGAGAGATGGACGGCTTCAGTGGCTTCTTCGTCGACGAGAAGGCTGTTCGAGTGGAGAACATCTTCCTGGAGTTCCTCAAGAAGTATCTGCTATTTTCTTTTTCTTTTCTACTTTTCCATTTTCTTTCCTCAGATCTCAATTTCAACCGCTGCCATTTCTATGAAAGGTTTAAATTTGATCCGAATGCTGTCGATCCCTTCTACGACTCGGAGATTGAGGCTATGAAGTCCAAGGAATCGACCACCATGTATGTGGACTTCTCCCATGTAATGCATTTCAATGACATCCTCCAGAAGGCCATCTCTGAGGAATATCTCAGGTCCCTCTCTTCTCTCTTTAATCTTACTTTTTTACCCGGTAGGAATCTTATTCATCGAAGTTTTGCAGATTTGAGCCCTATTTGAGGAATGCATGCAAGAGATTCGTTATGGAGCACAGATCAGGGGAGAATAGAGCTGCAATAATTTCTGATGACAACCCTAACAGGGACATCAATGTTGCTTTTTATAACATCCCGCTGTTAAAGAGGTTTTATCTTCAGTTCGACGTGTGTAATTGAACTTGAGGTTTCGTCCTTTACTTCTATTGTGACAAATTGCTTTTATCATTGCAGATTGAGAGATTTGACCACTTCAGAGATCGGGAAATTGACTTCTGTGATGGGTGTAGTTACCCGAACCAGTGAAGTCCGGCCCGAGCTCCTTCAAGGATCTTTCAAGTGCATGGAATGTGGAGGTATCATCAAGAATGTAGAGCAGCAGTATAAATACACTGAGGTATCCATTTTTCAAAATTTTTTTTTTTGCCATTTTCTGTTGCTTGTGGAGAGAACTTTCTCATCATTTTTAAAACTGTTTTGAAGCCCATAATTTGCATCAATGCGACTTGTCAAAACCGTACTAAGTGGGCACTGCTTCGTCAAGAAAGTAAGTTTACAGACTGGCAAAGGGTAAGAATGCAGGAGACATCAAAAGAGATACCTGCAGGTTCTCTTCCTCGATCGCTCGATGTCATTCTTCGACATGAGATTGTGGAGCAAGCAAGGGCTGGAGACACGTAAGCTCACTAATTGTATATTATGTAGGAAATTCAAATCGATTGCTAACTGTTTCTATCAAGCCTTACGTCCTGCAATTCAGGGTGGTTTTCACAGGCAGTGTTGTTGCTATACCAGATGTCATGGCATTAACTTCGCCAGGTGAGAGAGCCGAGTGTAGGCGAGAAGCATCCCAGAGGAGAAATGCTTCTGGTGGTAATGAAGGTGTTAGAGGCCTTAGAGCCTTGGGAGTGAGAGATCTTTCCTACCGTCTTGCTTTTATTGCAAATTCAGTGCAGGTTTGTGTTGAAGTTTGTAACATGTTTCTCTGCTCTGCATATTTATGTTTATGAAAGGCTTAACTTTTATTGTATTGTTATCGTTATAGTTGGCTGATGGTAGGGGCACTAGTGATATTAGGGACAGAAGAATGGATGGTGATGATGGTGACAGGCAGGAATTCACGGTATATCGTTTTCATACAACATATTGCTTTGTATAATTCCTTATAAATTATACAACTATCTGTTACCATCTTTGTTATACAGCCTTATTATTGTGTTACCTTTGGTATTTTCTATCTATGAACCATGTCTTACGTTTTAATAAAAGGAGCTGCGGTTTTCTTTTTTTCACTGATTGCAAAAAGAAAAGTTTTCTAGTTGTAGTCTTATCACATGATGTTACACAACACTATAAGCTTTTATTTTACCATTGTTTGATGGGTTTTGGGCCTAGCTTGTGCTAGTCTTTGAGTCGGAATGAATGAAGACATTTTAATCTATAAATTTGTTGTATTTACAAAATTATTTATGGTTATCTCATTAATATATTCACACCTTCGATTTTCCACTTCTTATAAACATACCTTTTGATTATGTTGCACTGTCATTTTTTATAAGGTTGACCACCATCATATAATCTTGCCTAGCCCTGCAAGCCTCACGGGAACGAAACTCTCTCAAATCTCTTATATCACACTAATTTGTTGCCCTTTTTTGCTCTATTTATGAAGGGGTCAAGGGTTAGGTCATCCATGATTTCTCCCTCTCGCACTGGTCGCTCTTATTCATGGGCGGATCCCCATTTAGTTGAGGGGGGGCAAATGCCCCCCCTCAAAAAAATTTTTTTTTTAATTTTAGTGAGATATTTTGAAATATTTTGGATATTTTGGGTATTTTGCCCCCTCTTAAAAAATTTTTTTGCCCTCATTTAATCAATCATAATCATTTTTGCCCATCCCCCACAAAAAATTTTTTTTTGCCCACCCTGAAAAAAGAAGCTGGATCCGCCCCTGCTCTTATTCTCCTTCCCCCCTCTCTTAACGAGTTGAGTCGAGTCAATTGGTGGCATTATCTAGTCGAGCTCGTTTACCTCATACTGAGCTTGATTTCGAGCTCGTTTAATGAGCGCAAGCTCGACTCGTATAAAAATCAAGCTCGAACTTGGCTCGATTGAAAGCTCAAACTCAATTCATTTATGAAGCTCAAATTTTCGTTATCTTAAAAAATTATCTAGAAAATGGTATATTACAATTTTAAAAAATATGTTTTAAAATGTAGTAGCTCGATGTGCTAACGAGTGGATCTTTGATATTTTGAGAGCCTCTAATTTCTCTTGAATGTCAATCCCAAGTTGAGCTCCATCCTCTTGTTCCCCTCCCAAGTCAAGCTCCATGCTCTTAGGGGTGTCAATATTTGACACAACCCGAAAACCCGACTCGAATCCGATCTGAAAATTTCGGGTTAGGGTCAATCCGGATCGGAAACGGGTCTGGTTCGGGTTCAGCAAATTGACCCATTTTTGAACTGTTTTTGACCTGGAAACCTGAGATTGACCTGTTTTGACCCGAAAATTGGAGATTGACCCATTTTGACTCGAAAATTAGCAATTTTTTTTCGGTCATGGGTCATTCGGGTTGTGTCGGGTTGACTCGGACTCGAAGCGGTTCGGGTTCGGGTCCAAAAAATTTATCCGTTTGCAAAAACGAACCGGGTTTGGGTTGACCCAAATAGTGTTGGGTCAATTCCGGGTTCGACCCGAACCCAACCTGTGACTCGAAATTGACACTCTACATGCTCTTGTCCCCCTTTATGTAGAGAGTGAGTCTATTTATAGATTTTTGAGAGTTACATGCCCTATAAATATAGTTAAAACCCAAAATACTCAATCAGACCGCCTGCATTGATACCCTTGTGCATAGACTGTTCTTCAGCATTTGGTGCCTTTATGATATTGGAATCAAGCGATATTGGCCTAGTTGAATTTGTCCCGTCAAGACACTCAATTCAACTATATGCATGTTGTGGTTGATAATTTAGTCATCCAATTAATGTTTTGCAGTTTCTAAAGACAAGTGCTTGATTTGGGTTCGTTCGATTTTGGATTTGACCACTTTTGACGTCGTTTGTTTTTTTCGTTGAAATGTTCAGTTTGATTATAAGCTTGTTAAAATTGGAGTTTGGATATTCTTGACTTAAAATTTACAAGTTTTCAATGCAAATATGAATTGAGATTCGTGCCTGATCAATGTGATTTTTGATGTCGTATCACGGTGTCAAATGTGTATAATGTAGGCTAGAACATATACCAATTCCAAATACACAGATGGAGTTACTCATAGATTCTTCACTCACTAGTGATCCTTATCTACATCACATATACTCATACAATGTAATTGACCTTTCCATCATAAGGTTGCGATATCGACATCTTAATCCAAATGCAGACTAGCATGCATATGCAATGCTTGTATGATCATATGCAAATGTCATCAATGACATGCTGTTAGTGATAGGATCGTAAATATACATAGTTCATTGTATCAATCCTTAACTATTATATAAGGATTATTCTGCAAACCAATCACTACCAAATTATTCTGTTTCTCATATGGAATCCAGTGATTCATGAATCATCAAAACCTAAGTTCTGTTCAAAGTTGCAGCTTTTATCTCAAGAAATCATATGAATAATCATGGTAAGATGATGGATCTTTAACAGAGTAATTCCAATGTTGATCTTCCCATGCTCTTTTGTCTTTCTCTATCTTCCTTCCTCTAAACATCCACCTTAATTTACTTGGAATTCTAGGGCTTCTACAACTATGTCTATTTACAGCTAAAATACTTGAGCATAAACAAGTAACTCTTATAATTATAGAACCAACATGAAAAAATCACTACATAAAATAAATACTTTTCCTTTCAACATAAAAATCAGATATTGACATTTTGCTTTTTTCCAAGTCTGCTTGCATTCTTTACATGAAAAGTGATACCTCTGTCCAAGTATTAAAGCTGTTTGTTTCTAATTTTTGGCCTTTGTAGCGTATATGCTGCTTTTATCTGATGTGTTGTGGTGTTGTTTGCCAGCAAGAAGAAGAAGAGGAAGTTTTGAGGATGCGAAATACCCCTGATTTTTTTAACAAAATAGTTGACAGCATTTGCCCAACAGTTTTTGGTCATCAGGAGATAAAACGGGCCATTCTTCTTATGCTACTGGGTGGCGTGCACAAGGTAACCCATGAGGGGATCAATCTTAGGGGAGACATCAATGTCTGTATCGTTGGAGATCCTAGCTGTGCAAAGTCTCAGTTCCTTAAGTAAGCGTAGTGTTTTCCATTCATATGATATTCACCATATAACCATTCTATTCAACTACGGTGATATTGAAGTACCATTTGTGTCTAACTTTATTTTCTAGATACAGTGTAATATAAACTTAACTGTCAGTTCAATCTATCAGCCTTAACCATTTTCTCTATTAAAATGCTAGTCATAGGCTATTATCTGTGCACGGAAGTTTGTGTTTCATTTCAAAAAGCTATATTTCTTTTTCTTATTGTTTTTTGCTGAATTACCCGTGTATTATTAATTGTTAAAGCCAGTTGAATCATTGTCTTTTCTTGGGAAAATTATTAGGTGCGGATACGGGATGTAGAGATACGTCCGAATATCCACTTAAAATTTGACTCGTGGAGTGCACTTTGGTTGCACTCTACCTGTGCTTTAGTTGCACGTTAGTTACGCTTTTTTACTACGCTTTGACTGCGCTTTACCTACACTTTAGTTGCATTTTAGTTGCACTTTAGTTGCGCTTTGACTGTTTTTTTGTTGCCCTTTTTTACTGCTCTTTGACTGTACTTTACCTGCGCTTTGGTTGCACTTTTATTGCACTTGACTTAAAGTTCCGCGGACACATTAAATATATAAAGTAAAAAATAAATCCAATTGAATATCCACGTGTCCACTCCATGTGTCGACATTTTATTAGAGTCCGGACGTACCTCTATGCCGGTGTCCGCACCTAATAATTCTCCCTTTTCTTGAGAGTGTAAGTGTAATTTTTGGCTTTTATTTTATTTAATGACAACTCATCTGCAGGTACACTGCTGGCCTGGTTCCTCGATCAGTTTATACATCTGGAAAATCTTCATCTGCTGCAGGTTTGACTGCAACTGTTGCCAAGGAGCCAGAAACTGGCGAGTTCTGTATCGAGGTAATGATGCCTAACAAATCTCTTCCTTCAAGACTCAATCATAACATTTTGCAAAAAAACTATTTTATTTGTTTATCCATTTGTTGGATTGAACTTGTCTATCCTTTAATGGTTCCTTAAACCATAACTTGCCAACCATACATGGAGCTTTTTCTTCCTTCGTTGTCTTTGAAATGGCGATGCGGCATCACTTTTGGTCTTTTAGATAGCAGTCTTTTTAAGAAACTACACCAATTTTTTCAATTCAATCTTATTGCTCAGCTCTTTTCTTGAATTGAAAGCTTTTTAAAATGCATGGATCATTCAATAGATATCTCTATCTCAAGTGTTTTTGGATAACATTCTGTTTAAGCAACTTCAACAAAAAATTCAATCAATTCTTATGGTGCAGAACTTACCTTGAATTGAAAATTTTCAAAATGCATCACTTCGTTCAATAGATGTTTATCCCTGGAATTAGCATATCCTCCCTATCCTAATTTTATGCCTGTCTTAGTTTTACCACATATAATTCCATTTGTCGTATGGGCTTTGGCAGGCTGGTGCTCTTATGCTCGCTGATAATGGAGTATGCTGCATTGATGAATTTGATAAAATGGACATCAGGGACCAGGTTGCCATACATGAAGCAATGGAACAACAAACCATAAGCATTACAAAAGCAGGCATACAAGCTACATTAAATGCCAGAACATCCATTCTTGCTGCAGCAAATCCTACTGGTGGACGTTATGATAAGTCGAAGCCGCTAAAGGTCAGCATCTGCAATGTGAACATGGAACTTTATAAATTCAACTGGAAAAACAATGGGAGCTTTCTGAGGAGTTTCTTTTTTACTATAGCCATGCTATGATGTTTAACATGGAATATGATATATATAAAATAAAGAAAATAATGAATCTGTTTATGCTTTCTCCTTTTGAACAGTACAATGTGGCTCTTCCTCCAGCTATTCTTTCAAGGTTTGATCTAGTGTATGTTATGATTGATGAACCAGACGAGAACATTGATTATCATATTGCCCATCATATTGTGAGAGTTCATCAGAAGCATGAAGAAGCGTTATCCCCTTCTTTCACCAGCGCAGAATTGAAACGTTATTTTGCATATGCAAAGTCACTAAAACCTCAGGTTCATTCATTGGCATATTTTTTTGAGTTCCTTCGGTTGAAATAAATAGGTGGTCTATTTCCTAATGCATACATTTTGTTGCAGTTGAGCACTGAAGCTAGAAAAGTGCTGGTCGAATCATATGTAGCTCTTCGCAGAGGTGATGCCACACCTGGGAGTAGGGTTGCTTATAGGATGACTGTGCGGCAGCTCGAGGCCTTGATCAGGTTGTCAGAAGCCATCGCTAGAAGCCACTTGGATACAACGGTTTGTGTTCTTGTATCTCTGCTGTGATTGTGAAATAACTTCTAGATAAGCACCATATGTTTGATAGATCAAACTACTAATATAGTTTACCCGCAGAAATGCCGGTGTTAAGCAAAAAAATCAGGCATCTTAATTCAATTATCATTTTTACAAGGTTTCCTTTACAATTTTCTTTGTTGATGTTGCACTAGGTTCTTCCCCCTCATGTCCTAATGGCAGTGAAGCTGCTTAAGACATCTATTATAAAGTGAGAAGTTTACTTGCCAGCAATGCTTAAGGCATCTCCATTTTTTTCCCTTTTTACTGCTTTTATATTTGCTAAAGTAATCTTTGCAAATCATACCATGCAGTGTTGAATCGAGTGAGATTGATCTATCTGATTTCCAAGATGATGCTGAGGTCAATAGAGACACTGCTCAAGATGCTGCAGAAGTGCCTGCAGATGAGGGTCCAGCATCAGGAAATAGCGGTAAATGTTGAAATCAGAAAGCTCCATATGATGTTTCCAAAGCTAAGCTTATTTGTGCATGACATGTTATAGGTGCTGAGCAAGGGCCAGATAGTCGTCAAAAGAAGAAAATGATAATAACTGAAGAACATTTTCAGAGAGTTACTCAAGCTTTGGTCATGCGCTTAAGACAGCATGAAGAGACAGTGATGCAAGATGGTACCAAGCATTACCATATATATTTAATTTAAGATCGGTAGCACCTTTTTGTATGGTTTGTGGGACTATGATAAATGCAAATTAATTTTAAAGCTAAATTCAATGCATAGTAGCTCATTTGCATGTCCCAATATAACAGAACATGACAAGTAAAAACAAACCTATTTTAGAGGCTTTTACTTGCATATATAACAGGAGAAGTTTAAGTACTCAAGGAGAATAAAAGACGAATTGGACTTTTGATTTTAATTTTGCTGGTTTTTCATATTAGAAGTGTCTTCTTTATAAGCTGTCTTTTGTTTTCCAGCATGAATGGTACTTATTAAAAAACAATGCTGATTTTCTTAGGAAAAAGGCATCTGCATGTCATATTAATTGCTATGTGCGCTTAGAACTGGTCCAGAATGCTACCGGGCCTATAACATGTTTAGTTAATTCTTTTTCATTAAAAAGTATCACAATCATTTTAGTCACTCTTAAGCCTTGCAATTTTCTTCAACAACAGACATGTACTATTAGAGAGTATTAACAAAAAGGGGATCAAAGTTAAGTGTGATGCACAAGTAGTTAAGGCCATTTTATGTTGATTTATAGTATTTTGATTCGGGGTTGACAACTCAATGGATTCCAAGTTATGAATTATTTTGCGTATGTTCCAGACATTTGTTCGTAGGATTTAGGCTTCGTTTGGGATGACTTTCTTATTGCTTCTTAAAATAATTTTTTAATACAATAAATAAAATTTTTATGCTAAAATGCTGCTTTAAGAAGCAGTAAAAAAGCCGTTCCAAACAAATCCTTAGTTGCAATAAATCATACTGGCCTTAGTGCGTGATAGTAAGTCCACTTGTCTTAAATTTAGGCTATGAGTTTCTTACATATGGATTGATGCATTGAATTGATTTGGTTTATCCTTCATTGGTGAAATATGCATATTATAAAAATATCACATAATGAACATTAGTCATACTTTAATGTCATGCTTATGTGTAAGGGCAGATCATTATATTTTTAAACTATTCAATATAAGATTGAATATTTATGTTCCTTAACAATCTTGCTTTCACTTGAGAGATATGTCATCACTTTTCAAATAGATTTTCAAATTATGTGATAGAAGATTAAAGTCCATACTATCATGTGCTTTAATAGCTCATTTAGAAGAGTATGATTATCCTTTTACGAGCCCTTAAATGAATGCGCAATGTTTACATAGCAGCCTCACAAATATTGTTTTCTCTCGCCATTACGGAATTGGCTTGAAAATTAATACCTCTTGCCATTCATAATACTTTCTTAGTTTCTTTATATCCATTATAGAGAAAAAAGGGATCAAGTTTTGGTTGTGTAATAATAGTTCATTATAGATGATGACACCATCAATCTAATGTATTTATAACTGATGCATGAATGTAGAAATGTTCTGAGTTTTGGTGACTGTTGCCTATCAGATTTCTTTGTTTTTAGAAGCTCAACTCATCAAAATACTAATTAGTTACTAAGATTTGGGTCGCTTTAACTGTTCGCAACATTTTTATCTACCTGAAATCCCCAAAGCTTCAAATACAAAAGTTTAAAACTTCTTGATTTACAGGAAGTGGTTTGGCTGGAATGAAGCAGGGAGATCTCATTGTATGGTATGTGGAGCAGCAGAATGTTCAAGGAGCCTACAGCTCTACCGATGAGGTGCGAGAAGAGGTCAAATGCATCAAAGCCATCATTGAGGTATAGTCTTAGGCTTCGTTTGGGACGTCTTTTTTACTGCTTCTTAAAGCAGCTTTCTAGAAAGCTGTTTTAAGAAGCAGGAAGAAAGACGTCCCAAATAAAGCTTTAATCTATATCATTATTGATTATTTCAAGGTAGCAGCTATATATAAAAACTTCAGCAACTCTATAATATTTTTCAAAATTATTGGAATGCAGAGATTGATAAATAGGGAAGGCCATCTGATTGTGATTGATGATGGATCAAGTTCAGCTGCAGCCTCGACGGAGGCTGGTGAAGCAAGAAGACCTTCTAGTGAGAACAGGATTCTAGCTGTGGCTCCTAATTACGTTGTTGATTGAATGAGCTTAATGGTGATATTTTAACAATCAGAAAAGTTTGAGATTATTTTAACTAAGATGCTGAGATTTCTTGTAATTGTTTGATAGAAAAGATATTCATGCAGGAAATAATAGTTTCTTCTTAAATTACAAACTGCCATGAATGCTCTCTTAAGCTATATGAAGCTTGTTTGAGATTATTTTTACGATCAGAATAGTTTGTAGCAATAGCTTAAGATATCGAGGCTGTGACCATAAGATTTGCAGTTAAATTGTGGAGGAAAATTGGTTTCCTCTTTAAATTAGTTGGCCTATCCATAATTGTTAGATAAAATTTTGTTGCTTATATATCTAAGTGTTGAGTTGCCTAATTGACTCAAGTAGTTCAATTTGTCAAGTTAGTATTATTTGAGAGGCCAACAAGTTTATATACTAAGCTTAAATATCAAATATTGGTTCAACAAGTTTAGGGGTTGAACCAATAGAGTGTTATATATGGCTCAGAAAGTTTTAAGATTGAGCTTAATCATCAAATATTGGTTCAACAAGCCTAAGTTTGAACCAATAAAATTTCTTATACTTATAAATCTAAGGGTTGAGCTATCTCAACTAGTTTAAAATTCTGGTTCAACAAGCTTAAAAGTTGAACATGCAAAATTTCTCATTGTCATAAACAACAGGTCTAAAGATCAAGTTTAAATATCAAAAAATAATTCTAAGAAGTTTTTTTTTTAGCTCATAAACCTAATGGTCGAGTTACCTAACTGAATCAAGTAGGTTTATAGGTTAAATTGGTATTATATCAAGCTCAATAAGTTTTAAAAATTGAGATTGGATATCAAATATTAGCTAATAAATCCAAGAGTTGAACAAACAAAATTTCACATTCTTACAAACCTAAGGGTTGAACTATCTTGTTGGTTCAATAAGCTGCATAAATTTGAATTAGCACGTTAAGTATAACACTCAATAAATCTAAAAGATTGAGTTTGAACAGAAATTATTAATTTAATAAGCCTAAAGTACAACCTAGTAATTTTCAATCATAAAATTAGGGGCATGTTGCTGATTCAAAATGCTCTAAGAAATTGTTTCACAATTTGCAAATGCCACGCTCACTAAGTTTTAACAGTAAGCTTTTTTAATGGATTGATTAAGTAACTCAACATACCATTTAAAGGTAATGCATGAAAGGGTGTTATTAACAAACTGGTGCAGTAATGAGGCACCATTCCCTCTACTATTATAATAAGTGGCCTTAAATAGGGATAAATATTGTCTGAGGTTTTCGGTGCTACCGGTTGTATTAAACTTTTGTACAACATATTCTTTTGGATGTTGTACCTAATCATATTCAGATGATCACATTTGACCTTTTCCATAGAGACCTCAACAATTTCAAAAGTGATGTCTGCTCAACCTTCAGGTTAATAAGATTTTCAATTTGGGCCTTATCACCAATATATTCTCTTGATGAATGATTGATGCTGCTTCCCACAACGTATCTAGTCACTTTTTGGAGCAATTGGGGTGTTGGGAGTAGTAGCTTGAGTGCCTTCTATATCAAGTGTTGGATTGATAGACCCTAGAAAATTTCTTTGCTAATTAATTATTTGTTGGCATTCAACTACTACTATTAGGCCAAACTTCCCAAAGAGCTCTTACATTATTCCACCCTCCATCGAGACAATGATGGAGCTAGTTAAACTCTTAGTCTTTCTTCTGTATATGAGATTGCATCTCTCGTTGTAATCTTAGTACAATTCAAAAAGTCTCTTTAACCTCCTTAAACCCTTCTTGTTGTTGAGATGGTTCATTTTAGATACTTGCTACCCTTAGTTATTGTGGAACTGCTCTTCACCTTATGAATTTGAGGCTACGTTCCTATTTTTTGAAGGGGCATAAGCCTTTTGAATGGGTTGATTTAATGTATGATCCACAATGCGTAGGACTTCGACCACCATATGATCAACACCTCCTAAATTATCGATGTCATTATAACGATCTTAATTATTATTAGAATTATTCTCTCCCTCTCAAAAGGTTTATCATATGTCGTGTCGGTTGCCAACACTTCTTTAGGTTGGGGTTGTTGCTTCCAATGAATTATTGGGGAGCAAGAGGATTCTTTATAAGTAGTTACCCCTTCCGTAATTGTTGGAGTTTGTTCACGTGGGGACTTACTAGATAATGATCTTTGCTTATAATTTTAGGGCTATCCTTATGAAAATCTAAAAAAAAAATGATCATTTAAACTCCTTTGAAAACCAAATTTTTTTCGGTATATTTAACTGGTAGATCTCTAATGAATTGACGCAAATGTCACACAATGTTTATCATTTGGCCAAGGGTGTGTTTCAAGAGGCCCTAACCTTTGGCATGGTTGTTTAGTCAATATTTTATCATACCAATGGGCATACGTTTCTTATTAAGTGCTGCTATGATATTGTCTAAGCAACTTTTTTTTTATAATATATGGATGCTGTCTGAAGTGCAGCTAATATCTTATACTATCATGATAATGATGGAACCATTTGAGCTCCTCTCTATTAAGCTATTCTAAAACCTGGGAATAAATTGTGGTTAGGATAGTGGTTTTAGCCATAAAATTTTCAATCTCCTTTGAATATCTCTTTCTTTGACAACCTTTAATATTTTATAGATGCATGAGAAAATTGATTGTTTCTTCTTTTGTGGTCAATTTGGGATTGATTATAATGGTGCCTCCCAAAAGGAGTTCTTTATACTTTCTCTTGGAGTTACTCCTCTTCACCCAACGTAATGGCTCAAAGCTATTGGTTGTTAGATTATTACCCTCTATTTGGGGCAATTGTCTTTGCATTATAGTGAGTATTTTTGGACTTTTAGACTTGGTGCAGACATTAGCCTTTCTTTTGGCCCTTCTTGAAATCTTAGTGCAATATAAGAAGGCTTCAACATCATGCTTCCTATGAGTAAAATTAGCCCTTCTCTTGGTGATCGGGGCCAAAGAAATTCCAATAGATAGTTGAGAATGTAACGACTCTTTTGAGCCACCTCAATAGTAGTTATTTTATGCTTATTAGTAAATTGGCGCTTTGTCTTATTTGGAATGACCACCTTGCATCTACTCCCTTTAGGGATATGAGCCAGTGTTGTTGGCACCATAACCTGTTCACTGAATATTATTTTATAATGATTATATTTATTTGATGAAAAGATATATATACAATCATTAGTTACTAATAAGTAAAGATTTTTCTTATTCATAGGCGGAGGGAGGGGGGGGGGGGGGGCACGTGCCCCCCTAAAAAAAAAATCATTTATATTTCTTCCTCTTCTTACTCCATTAAAAAAAACTTTGTGAAACCAGAGCACAGTTCTAGAAAACCAGGAAGCACAGGCTGCCTTTTTAGCCTCTTCTATAATTTGTTCTTCAATAGCTTTTACTGAAATTAGCAGTCATTTCTTCTTTTTGTTCTGACTTTGTTACAGTTCTTGCTCCCTCTCTCCCTCTCTCTATCTCTCTCTCTTCATTTTTCTTTGTTAAGAGAGACCAACCTGTAACGAGAGAGAGAGCAGTAAGGGAGTAGTTCTACAAGATCCAGTTCTTGAAAATGCAATTGTTGCTCAGTTCGGCAAGAAGTTCTGCAAGGAGCTCCTCTTTCATTTATATATTTTTCTTTTTAGAAAATATTTTTCTATTCACATTTGCTTATGCATAAGAGGTACACCTTACAAACATGTTTTCAAATTATTTTAATTTTTAATAAAAATGTTTTTTAAATATTAGTTATTTCATGAATATAATGAACTTTACTTAAATTTTAGTGATTTTAGATTGAGATTTATTAGATTAGTTTAATGATTATAAAAGAAAATTTAATCATACATACAAAAAATAAATCATAAAAATATATTTCTATTCATATATGCATATGAAATTCCTTTGATAGATATGAAATTAAATAAGAGATTTATAAATTTTAAATTTATATATTTATCTCACCCTCAAACAAAAATCACCCGGTAATGAGACAACACACAACTATTTTAATTTAGGCTCCCCCCTGAATAAAATTTCTGGCTCCGCCACTATTCTTATTAATGTTTTTGTAGGATTCATCAAAGAAAATAATTCAGAAACTTTAAAATAATAATAATATTTTTTTTTTGAAATATTTAAGTCAATTAAAATAAATTTATACATGAATAAAAAAATTATTATGTGCCGACATCGAACGTAGCTTTGTGTTCGAAGGCAAATGAGAGCGCACCATATCACCCGCCATACAACGGGTACATAATTATTGTGCATAGCAAGAAAGTGACGTTACGTGCTTTGATTTGTTTCCGAATGACGTCTGATATCTGCACAAAATAATTAATCCACACATCACGTATGAAAAATTTAAGGCGCGTAATCAAGAAATTAACAAATAATATATTAGCTGTCTAAATAGTAATATAATCCATAAAATAAAGTCACTATCGTATTATTGAACTTAGCCCACTGTACGTTCTCCTAACTGCACTGACCTTTCAACTTCACGTCACTCAATCGTCCCATCAGCATGAAGGACAAATCATGCACATTTAATTTAATCAATTAAATATCTGTTAGTTATTTCAATATATATATATATATATATATATATATATATATATATATATATATATATATATATATATATATATATATTACTTTTCAAAAGTGACAATAAAGATCAAATTTTAGAAAGAAGAAAGGAATTTGTTAAAATTAGTTTAAGGAACACATTTTAAAAAAAATTTAAAAAGGATCAAAATAGCTAAATCAATTACCGTATTTTGTGTATTCAGTTTAAAAAAAAAAAACAATTGGCATGGAGAGAGAGAATGTGAAAGATTGAGAGAGAGATAGATATAGGCAGGCCAGAGAGAAAAATGGGAGAGAGAGAAACATATCATGAAAAAACAAGGGAGAGAAAGAGAGATGGAAGATGTATTATATATATATATATATAATATTATGTAAATATTATTTTTAATATTAGTAATTTAATTTATTAAATAATTATTTATAAATACTTTTTAATTAAAATAAATAAGTATAAAACTATTTTTAATTAATTATTTAGGCCATTTAAAATATAAATGTAATGAACATGAAAATAATATTTCATTACATTTTTATTCTATTTTTATAAAAATTTTAAAGCTTTTGTAATAAATTAAATTAGTAATATTAAAAATTCATTAGAATATATTTTATTAAATTATTTATATTAAAAATAATATTTAATTATATTTTTAATTTTTATCAATGTTGCGTCCTGGAATATTCGCGGCGGTAGAGAAATATATAGTTTAACGTCTTAGCGTTGTACGAAGATCCAGCACACAATCAGATAAGTGAGAGGATGTAGCATTCATAAGTGACACCAGAGTTTTTACGTGGAAAACCCCTGAAAAAGGGGGAAAAACCACGGGGCCTGGCCCAGTTTGAATGAATCCACTAGTATTTGTAGTCGATTACAAATGAGGCCCTTCCTTAGGAGAAGGTCTTGGATTGATGTAGCAAATGTACATCATATAGATTGCATTACATGGTAAGAGTTACATATACAGGTTTGTTTGGCCTGAAGGATCGTAGTCGGCAGGAGACCGTAGTCAGCAGGAGACCGTAGTCGGCCGGAGACCGTAGTCGGCAGGAGACCGTAGTCGGCCGGAGACCGTAGTCGGCCGGAGACCGTAGTCGGCAGGAGACCGTAGTCGGCAGGAGACCTTAGTCGGCCGGAGACCGTAGTCGGCCGGAGACCGTAGTCGGCCGGAGACCGTAGTCGGCAGGAGACCTTAGTCGGCCGGAGACCGTAGTCAGCCAGAGACCGTAGTCGGCAGGAGACCTTAGTCGGCCGGAGACCGTAGTCAGCCAGAGACCGTAGTCGGCCGGAGACCATTGTCTGGTGATGGAGGTAGGACGGACCGTATTAGGCGACAGTGGTCAGAAGGACCGTAGGCGGTAGGAGATAAGGAGTCAGATGTTAGTCCCAGTGTCACTTGGAAGATCGGATGTTGATGGTCTGGCCTTGAGTAGGACGTCGGGTCTTAAGCAGGACGTCAGGTCTTCAGCAGGACGTCGGGTCTTCAGTAGGACGTCGGGACTTAACGTCGGGCCTTGAACAAGATGTCGAATCTTTGGCAGGACGTATGGATTGAGTGTCGGGCCTTGAATTAGACGTCGGGTCTTTGGCAGGACGTAAGGATTGAGTGTCGGGCCTTGAATGAGACGTCGGGTCTTCAGTAGGACGTAGGGGCTGAACATCAGGCCTTAAGATGGTGGTCCGGCGAGGTTCTGTGGTGGTCCGGCGAGGTTCTGCGGTGGTCCGGCGAGGTTCCTGCGGTGGTCCGGCGGTGGTCCGACGAGGTTCCTGCGGTGGTCCGGCGGTGGTCCGGCGAGGTCCTGCGGTGGTCCGGCGGTGGTCCGGCGGCTGCTGAGGAGGAGCTCCTTCCTTCTCTTCTTGCTTGAGTTTTTTCTTATGAGAAATGAAGGCTCTATTTATAGATTTTCTGGAGTGGCATGACCCGTAAATAGGCGTGAGATCAGGGGCGAATAGGGAGTGGTCCAATGGACGGCCGATATTGAATCCTACGATCATGCACCGTTCATTGGACATTTGAAGGCCTTAGTGATATCGGAATTTTGTGATCTTGGGCTCGTTGGATTTGTCTCGTCGAGCCCTTCGATTCGAGTATAAGCTCGTCAAAATCGGAGTCTGTTTGGTAACTCAAATTGCGGTTTGAACCTTCCAACAGCACTTTGGATCCATGATTTGGACCCATTTGGGCTCGGATTGGGTTGATCTTGGTGTCGTTGAGTTCGTATTTCCGAGACGCTCAGTTCGACTATAAGCTTGCTGAAATCGGAGTTGGGGTGCTCTCGGAATTAATTTTTGAAGTTTCCAACTAGCTTTCGCCTCGAGATTCGTGCCCGATCAAGCTAATTTTGTGATGCCGTATCAGTTGCCCCCCTATTTTCGGACGTCGAAGCTCCATGAGTCCGAAAATACTTGTTCCGAAATTTTACACTGACCGAATCGCAAAAAATTGCGTTCCAAAAATTAATGGTTTGCTCGAACTTGATCCTAGAGGCTCCGTTGAGCTCCGAAAGTGCCGAAATTGAGTTCGGAACATCGAAAAACGTATCCGGGGACCCCAAAAACGTCTGAATCGGACCGTCCGGGCCGAAAATCGGGCCCGGACACGCGTAGGCGGCCGAACCGGCCGGCCAGCCGGCCGGCCGCCGCCTGCCGCCGCTCGCCGGCGGCAGCAAGCCTGCCGCGCGCCAACAGGCGCGTCCCGCGCGTGTACCGCGCGGTTAGCCGTGCGGTTAATTTTTTTTTTTTTTTTTTTTATTGTGTGGGACCCACATGGGATTAAAAAATCCGAAAAAATCCCAAAAAAATCCAAAAAATTCCGAAAAAATTCTAAAAAATTCAGAAAAATTCGAATTTTTTAAGAATTCTAGAAAACTCTAGAAACTTCCCCCCTTCACTCACAAAAACTATAAATAGGCCCCTTAGGCCTTTAGAAAAATTGTTCTTCTCCTCTTCTCTTTCTTTTCTTCTTCTCTTCTTCTCTTCTTCTCTTCTCCCTCTGTCCTTTCTATTGAGGCCTTCCCTCGATTTTTCGAGGCCCCTCTCTTGGCAAGGAAGTCCGGAGATTTCCCCTCATTCTCTTCTCCCTATGTCCTTTCTATTGAGGCCTTCCCTCGATTTTTCGAGGCCCCTCTCTTGGCAAGGAAGTCCGGAGATTTCCCCTCCTTCTCTGCTCCCTCTGTCCTTTCCATTGAGGCCTTCCCTCGATTTTTCGAGGCCCCTCTCTTGGCAAGGAAGTCCGGAGATTTCCCTTCTTTTCTTCTCCCTCTGTCCTTTCTATTGAGGCCTTCCTTCGATTTTTCGAGGCCCCTCTCTTGGCAAGGAAGTTCGGAGATTTCCCCTCCTTCTCTTCTCCCTCTGTCCTTTCTATTGAGGCCTTCCCTCGATTTTTCGAGGCCCCTCTCTTGGCAAGGAAGTCCGGAGATTTCCCCTCCTTCTCTGCTCCCTCTGTCCTTTCCATTGAGGCCTTCCCTCGATTTTTCGAGGCCCCTCTCTTGGCAAGGAAGTCCGGAGATTTCCCTTCTTTTCTTCTCCCTCTGTCCTTTCTATTGAGGCCTTCCCTCGATTTTTCGAGGCCCCTCTCTTGGCAAGGAAGTTCGGAGATTTCCCCTCCTTCTCTTCTCCCTCTGTCCTTACCATTGAGGCATTCCCTCGATTTTTCGAGGCCCCTCTCTTGGAAAGGAAGTCCGGAGATTTTCCCTTATCCCTCTTTTCTTCGAGAGATCGTGTGGAGTTCTGATGTTTGGTGGTTGGCAATGGAGGTCGGATAGACCGTTGTAAGGAGAGAGGTTGGAATGACGGGCAAACTTCCAGCATCGGGGAGAAGTATGATGACAGGCATGAATTCAACATCGGGTTGTCATACAGCGTCGGGTAGAAGACCGACGAAAGTCTATTAACTGGTAGAAGTCCGACATCCGGTAAAAGTACGAAGTAGGGTGGAGATGCAGCGTCGGGTAGAAGACCGACAAAGATTCGTAGACGGGCAGAAGTCCGATGACGAGTAGAAGTCCGCTGACGAGTAGAAGTCCGACGACAGGGAGAAGTCTTACGTAATGTAGAAGTTTGGCCTCGGGCAGAAGACCGATGAAAGTTTGTCGACGGGCAGAAGTCCGACGACGAGTAGAAGTCCGCTGACGAGTAGAAGTCCGACGACAGGGAGAAGTCCGACGTAATGTAGAAGTTCGGCCTCGGGCAGAAGACCGATGAAAGTTTGTCGACGGGCAGAAGTCCGACGACGAGTAGAAGTCCGCTGACGAGCAGAAGTTCGACGACAAGGAGAAGTCTGACGTCGGGTAGAAGTATGGCCTCGGGCAGAAGTCCGATGAAAGTTCGTCGACGGGCAGAAGTCGGACGATGAGTAGAAATCCGCTGATGAGCAGAAGTTCGACGACAAGGAGAAGTATTGTCGGGTAGAAGACCGACGAAAGTTCGTCGACGAGCAGAAGTCCGACGACGGGTATTAGTCCGATGAAAGGAAGAATTTCGGCGTCGTGTAATAGTCCGTTGAAAGTCCTGCAAGGCAAAAGTTTAGCGTAAGAGGAAATTCAAAATCGGGAAGAATTTTAACATTATGGAGAAGTCAGATAGAAGTCTATTGACGATATTCTAGCGACGTTAACCAAGGATGTGAGACTTTTCCGATGTTGTAAGTCGGAGCCCTGCTCGACGACGTTAACCTGTGTGGAAGAGGTCGGGAGAATCCACTAAGGATGTGAGACCTTTCCGAGGTTGTATGCCGGAGTCCTGCTCGACGACGTTAACCTGTGTGGAAGAGGTCGGGAGAATCCACTAAGGATGTGAGACCTTTCCGAGGTTGTATGCCGGAGCCCTGCTCGACGACGTTAACCTGTGTGGAAGAGGTCGGGAGAATCCACTAAGGATGTGAGACCTTTCCGAGGTTGTATATCGGAGCCTTTGCTCGACGACGTTAACCTGTGTGGAAGAGGCTGGGAGAATCCACTAAGGATGTGAGACCTTTCCGAGGTTGTATGTCAGAGCCTTTGCTCGACGACGTTAACCTGTGTGGAAGAGGTCGAGAGAATCCACCAAGGATGTAAGACCTATCCGAGGTTGTATGCCGGAGCCCTGCTCGACGACGTTAACCTGTGTGGAAGAGGTCGGGAGAATCCACCAAGGATGTAAAACCTTTCCGAGGTTGTATGTCGGAGCCTTTGCTCGACGACGTTAACCTGTGTGGAAGAGGTCGAGAGAATCCACCAAGGATGTGAGACCTTTCCGAGGTTGTATGTCAGAGCCTTTGCTCGACGACGTTAACCTGTGTGGAAGAGGTCGAATCGAATCCCCCTGGGATTGATTTTGCTTTGATTGGGAGGGGGCGAACGCCGCGTATATCCCGAGTCAAAAGTGAAGAAGGTCTATCTTTAGACCGTTACTGCCTTTTTTGAGATCGATGTTAAGACCTTGCCCAAGGAGTTGAAGTCCAACAAGGGACTGTATAAAGCTTGCAATTGATTTGAAGTATCCTTGCATTTGCTCAGATATTCCTGAAATATCAACTTGATGTTGAAGGTATTGGAGGATCTATTTGACCATGATTTGAGTCAAAGTTGCCCCCCAGTCTGCATCTGCTTTTTATGATATTGATGCTATGTGTGATATTTTTAGATTAGAGCAAAAGTTGCCCCCCAGTCGGGAAGCACGTTCCCACAGACGGCGCCAAACTGTTGCGTCCTGGAATATTCGCGGCGGTAGAGAAATATATAGTTTAACGTCTTAGCGTTGTACGAAGATCCAGCACACAATCAGATAAGTGAGAGGATGTAGCATTCATAAGTGACACCAGAGTTTTTACGTGGAAAACCCCTGAAAAAGGGGGAAAAACCACGGGGCCTGGCCCAGTTTGAATGAATCCACTAGTATTTGTAGTCGATTACAAATGAGGCCCTTCCTTAGGAGAAGGTCTTGGATTGATGTAGCAAATGTACATCATATAGATTGCATTACATGGTAAGAGTTACATATACAGGTTTGTTTGGCCTGAAGGATCGTAGTCGGCAGGAGACCGTAGTCAGCAGGAGACCGTAGTCGGCCGGAGACCGTAGTCGGCAGGAGACCGTAGTCGGCCGGAGACCGTAGTCGGCCGGAGACCGTAGTCGGCAGGAGACCGTAGTCGGCAGGAGACCTTAGTCGGCCGGAGACCGTAGTCGGCCGGAGACCGTAGTCGGCCGGAGACCGTAGTCGGCAGGAGACCTTAGTCGGCCGGAGACCATAGTCAGCCAGAGACCGTAGTCGGCAGGAGACCTTAGTCGGCCGGAGACCGTAGTCAGCCAGAGACCGTAGTCGGCCGGAGACCATTGTCTGGTGATGGAGGTAGGACGGACCGTATTAGGCGACAGTGGTCAGAAGGACCGTAGGCGGTAGGAGATAAGGAGTCAGATGTTAGTCCCAGTGTCACTTGGAAGATCGGATGTTGATGGTCTGGCCTTGAGTAGGACGTCGGGTCTTAAGCAGGACGTCAGGTCTTCAGCAGGACGTCGGGTCTTCAGTAGGACGTCGGGACTTAACGTCGGGCCTTGAACAAGATGTCGAATCTTTGGCAGGACGTATGGATTGAGTGTCAGGCCTTGAATTAGACGTCGGGTCTTTGGCAGGACGTAAGGATTGAGTGTCGGGCCTTGAATGAGACGTCGGGTCTTCGGTAGGACGTAGGGGCTGAACATCAGGCCTTAAGATGGTGGTCCGGCGAGGTTCTGCGGTGGTCCGGCGAGGTTCTGCGGTGGTCCGGCGAGGTTCCTGCGGTGGTCCGGCGGTGGTCCGACGAGGTTCCTGCGGTGGTCCGGCGGTGGTCCGGCGAGGTCCTGCGGTGGTCCGGCGGTGGTCCGGCGGCTGCTGAGGAGGAGCTCCTTCCTTCTCTTCTTGCTTGAGTTTTTTCTTATGAGAAATGAAGGCTCTATTTATAGATTTTCTGGAGTGGCATGACCCGTAAATAGGCGTGAGATCAGGGGCGAATAGGGAGTGGTCCAATGGACGGCCGATATTGAATCCTACGATCATGCACCGTTCATTGGACATTTGAAGGCCTTAGTGATGTTGGAATTTTGTGATCTTGGGCTCGTTGGATTTGTCTCGTCGAGCCCTTCGATTCGAGTATAAGCTCGTCAAAATCGGAGTCTGTTTGGTAACTCAAATTGCGGTTTGAACCTTCCAACAGCACTTTGGATCCATGATTTGGACCCATTTGGGCTCGGATTGGGTTGATCTTGGTGTCGTTGAGTTCGTATTTCCGAGACGCTCAGTTCGACTATAAGCTTGCTGAAATCGGAGTTGGGGTGCTCTCGGAATTAATTTTTGAAGTTTCCAACTAGCTTTCGCCTCGAGATTCGTGCCCGATCAAGCTAATTTTGTGATGCCGTATCAATCAATATTTTATTAGAATGAAAATTTAAAAGATTTTGTAATAAATTAAATTACTTAAGTATTTAAAAAATTAAATAATTAAAAAGTTTCTTTATTTTAATTAAAAAGTTTTTATAAATAATTATTTAATAATTTTTTTTTGGGAACTATTATTTAATAAATTAAATTACTAATATTAAAAAAATATTCACATAATATTATATATAAAAAGTACATCATTCATATCTTTCTCTCTCTTGTCTTTCAATGCCGTTTGGCCCTCTCTCTCCTCTTTTTCTCTCTACCTCATCAAATCTCTCTCTCTCTCTCACTCTCACACATTCTCTCTAGGCCAAATTTTAGATAAAAGCATACTATTTATTAAAATTAGTTTAAGGAGCACATTTAAAAAAAAATTTAAAAAGGAGCAAATGAGTCAAATCATTTGGCGCATTGTGAAAAGTTGGAGAGAGAGAGGAGGAGAGAGAAAAGTTGGAGAGAGGGCACGGTATTGGAAGAATAATATAGAAGAGGGATGTGTAAAGTATTTTATATATATGTAAATAATTAAATATTATATAAATATTATTTTTAATATTAGCAATTTAATTTGTTAAATAATTATTTATAAAAACATTTTTATTAAACTAAACAAGAATAAACAATATATTTTTAATTAACTTTTTCATTATATTTTCAACGTATTTTTATCAAATTTTTATTAGGATGAAATTTTCATCCCTATTACATCTACTTAAGCAATTTAATTTATTACAAAATCTTTTAAATTTTCATTCTAATAAAATATTGTTAAAAATTAAAAAATATAAGGAAATATTATTTTTAATATTAATAATTTAATAAAATATATTTTAATGAATTTTTAATATTACTAATTTATTTTATTCCAAAAGCTTTTAAAATTTTATTCTAATAAAATTTTTATAAAAATAGAATAAAAATGTAATGAAATATTATTTTCATTTTAATTACATTTATATTAAATGGCCTTAAAAATTTAATTAAAAACTATTTTATACTTATTTATTTTAATTAAAAAGTTTTATAAATAATTATTTAAAAAATTAAATTACTAATATTAAAAAAAATATTTACATAATATTATATTAAAAAAAACTATATCATTAATCTCTCTTTCTCTCTCTTATCTTTCAATTACGTGGCCCTCTCTCTCCCTTTTCTCTCTCCACCTCCCTCTCTCTCTCTCTCTCACTCTTTCACATTCTCTCTCTTCCTGTCAATTAGTTTTTTTTTAACTGAATACGCCAAATCATTTGGCTTATTCAGAATACCCTAAATCGTTTAGCGTATTCAGAATACGCCAAATGATTTGGCTATTTTGCTCATTTTTAATTTTTTTTTTTTTAAATACGCTCCTTAAACTAATTTTAGAAAATACCATGCTTCTTTCTAAAATTTGGCCTTCTCTCTATAGATGACAAATTTTTTTAACTGAATACGCTAAAAGATTTGACTATTTTGCTCCTTTTTAATTTTTTTTTAAATGGAGCTCCTTAAACTAATTTTAACAAATGTCGTGCTTCTCTCTAAAATTTATAAAAAATAAAGAGATACAAGGAGAAAAAAAAATTATTGTTTTGTTATGTGCACTTAGGGGTGTCAATTTCGGGTCACGAGTCGGGTTCGGGTCGAACCCAGAATTGATCCGGGTTCAATCGGGTCGACCCTAACCCGACATGAGTACGCAAACGAGTCGAAAACACGGACCTGAACCCGACCCGTCAGGTTGTCGGGTTGACTCGACCCGACACTGGATGCGCAGACGGGCGGACAAGGGGCGCGCGGCAGACTCGCGCGCGCTGAGGACTCAGGCGTGCGGCGGGTGGGTGCGCGGCCGGCGCGGGCAGGGCAGGTGCACGGCGGGCGCAGGTGCGCGGGGGCTGGTGCGCGAATGCGGGCACCAGGGCAGCCTCGGGCATCTCTTTCTAAGTGGGTTTCCGGGTTGACCCGCCAACCCGTCGGGTCAACACGAACTCGACCCATTTTTCAAACGAGTCGAATCCGAGAACTAGAACCCGACCCGTTTTGAAATCGGGTCGAGTTTTTGTGTCGTGTCAAATATTGACACCCCTAGTGCTACTTAATGTTAGATTGTATGTTATGTTCAATAAAATGCTTATGTTATGAAACATCAAGTATATGTTGTGTAAGTCATCTCGTGTCTCGATCTCATGGAAAAACATCACGAACGACCACTAGTATGTTAGTGGCTGGAATAACACGTCGCTGGTTAGGGTTATACCCACCATCAGTGTTGATACGTCCTCAAAAAATTATCTTGATCGAGCACGAATCTCTATGCAAAATCAAGTTGGAAACTTCCAAAATTAAAATTGGGGCCATCCGAACTCTGATTTCAGCAAACTTACAGTCGAACTGAACATCTTGGAAATATAAACCTAACAACACCAAATTCGACTCAATCTGAGCCCAAATGAGTCCAAATCAAGGACCCAAAGCGCTGTTAGAAGGTTCGAACCACAATTTGGGTTACCAAAAGGTTTCTAAATAGGACTTGCTTGTAGTTGAATCGAGCGGCTCGACGAGACGAATCCAACGAGCCCAAGATCGCTGAATTCTGACATCATTAAAACCTTCAAATGTCTAACAAATGGTGCATGATCAAGAGATTCAATATCGGTCATCCATCCAACCACTCCCCATTTACCCTTGATCTTTCACTTATTTACGGGTCATGCCACTACAGAAAATCTATAAATAGACCCCTCATTTCTCTTGAAAAGGGATCGAAGCAAGAAGAGCAAGAAGAGAGAAGATAAGAAAGAGAAGGAAGAAGCTCCTCCTCGACCACCGCCAGAGTTCCGCCGGACCACAGCCGGAGTTTTACCGAACCACCGCCGGTCCACCACATGAGGCTTTCACCTTCGGCGGACCACAGCCGAAGGCCCTCACCTTTGTCAGACCACCACCGGAGACGGTCACCTTCGTTGGACCATCGCCGAAGACCCTCACCTTCGCTGAACCAACGCAGGAGGCCCTCACCTTCACCGGAGGCCCCTCACATCCGCCAGACCACCACTTGAGGCCCTCACCTCCACCGGACCACTACCTGACGCCGTTTCTTCACCAGACCACCACTTGAGGTCTTCACATCTGCCGAACCGCCACTTAAGGCCATATACTCCACCAGGACACTACATGAGGCCCAGACTTCTGCTGGGCCACCACCTGACTCCCAGAATTCTATCAGAGTATCGCTCTACTACAACAATCTTTATAACATCGGTGTCCTACCAATTATGGTCCTTCCGACCTTCATCTCCAAACAACGGTCTTTCTGTCCCCGGTCTCCTGCCGACTACGGTTCTTCTGACCTCCGTCAACTACTATGGTCCTTCCGACCTCCATCAACAGACAACGGTCTTTCTGATCTCGGTCTCCTGCCAACTACGGTCCTTCTGACCTCCGTCGCCTTCTACGGTCCTTCCGACTTACATCACCGGACAACGATCTTTCTGACCTCCGTCTCTTGCCAACTACGGTCATTTCGACCTCCATCGCCGATAATGACCTTTCAACCAAACAAACATGTATTTATTGATTATTGTAACTCCCACCATGTAATGCACTCTATATGACGTACATTTGTAACATCAAGCCAAGGCCTTCTCCCTAAGAAGGGCCTCATTTGTAATTGACTGTAAATACTAGTGGATTCATTCAAACTGGGCCAGGCCCCGTGATTTTCCCCCCTTTTCAGGGGTTTTCCACGTAAAAACTCTGGTGTCTCTTATGAATGCTACACCCTCTCACTTATTTGATTGTGTGCTGGATATTCGTATAATGCTAAGACGTTAAACTATATATTTCTCTACAGCCGCTAATATTCCATGACACAACAGTTTGGCGTCGTCTGTGGGAACGTGGTTCCTGACTGGGGGGCAATTTTTGCTTCAACCTTAAAAGGTCGTTCATGTCAACTTCCTGACTTCAGCTATTGATGCATCAATTTCATGAAAATCAGATCCAGACCGTGGGGCAACCTTGACTACAATTTTAGTCAAGAAGATCCCTCCAAGACTTCTAAAACCAAGACAATATATAAGCAAAATCTCGACAAATACACGGAAGCTTCCGATAAATTTCAAGCCACGTACAGTTCTATACTGGACTTCTACTCCTTGGGCAAGGTCTTACTCTCGACCTCAAAAAGGCAGTAACGGTCTAAAGATAGATCATTCTTCACCTTTGATTTGGGATACATGCGGCGTTCGCCCCCTCCCAATTAAGGCAAAATAGATCCCAGGGGGATTTGATTTGACCTCTTTCGTACAGGTTAACGTCGTAGAGCAAAGGCTCCGACATACAACCTTGAATAGGTCTTACATCCTTAGTGGATTCTCTCGATCTCTTCCACACAGGTTAACTTCATCGAGCAAAGGTTCTGACATACAACTTCGGATAGGTATTACGTCCTTAATGGATTCTCTCGACCTCTTCCACATAGGTTAACATCATCGAGCAAAAGCTTTGACATGCAACCTTGGATAGGTCTTACATCGTTGGTGGATTCTCTCGACCTCTTTCACACAGGTTAACATCATCGAGCAAAGGCTGACATACAACTTCGGATAGGTCGTACATTCTTAGTAGATTCTCTCGATCTCTACCACACAAGTTAACGTCATCGAGTAAATGTTCTGACATACAACCTCGGATAGATCTTATATTATTGGTGGATTCTCTCGACCTTTTCCACACAGGTTAACGTCATCGAGCAAAAGCTCTGACATACAACCTCAGATAGGTCCTACATCCTTGGAGGATTCTCTCAACCTCTTCCACACAGATTAACGTTATTGAGCAAGGCTCTGACATACAACCTTGGATAGGTCTTACCTTTTTGGTGGATTCTCTCGACCTCTTCCATACAGGTTAACGTCATTGAGCAAAAGCTTTGACATATAACCTCCGATAGGTTTTACATCCTTTGTGAATTCTCTCGAACTCTTCCACATATGTAACGCTATCGAGCAAAGGATCTGACATACAACTTCGGATAGATCTTACATCTTTAGTGGATTATCTTGACATCTTTCACACAAGTTAAAGTCATCGAGCAAAGGCTCTGACATACAACCTCGGACAGGTCTTACATTCTTGGTAGATTCTCTCGACCTCTTCCATACATGTTAACGTCATCAAGCAAAAGCTTTGACATACAACCTTGGATAGGTCCTACAACCTTGGTGGATTCTCTCGACCTCTTCCACACAGGTTAATGTCATCGAGCAAGGCTCTGACATACAACCTCAGATATGTCTTATATTTTTGGTGGATTCTCTTGACCTCTTCCACACAGGTTAACTTCATCGAGCAAAAGCTTTTACATGCAACCTCGGTTAGGTCTTACATCCTTGGTGGATTCTCTCGACCTCTTCCACACAGGTTAACATCATCGAGCAAAAGCTCTGACATACAACCTCAGATAGGTCCTACATCCTTGGTGGATTCTCTCGACCTCTTCCACATAGGTTAACGTAATCGAGTAAGGCTCTGACATACAACCTCGGATAGATCTTACATTTTTAGTGGATTCTCTTGACCTCTTCCACACAGGTTAACGTCATCGAGCAAAAGCTTTGACATGCAACCTCGGATAGGTCTTACATCCTTGGTGGATTCTCTTGACCTCTTCCATACAGGTTAACGTCATCGAGCAGGGCTCTGACATACAATCTCGAGTCATACATCATTTATGGATTCTCTCATCCTTTTTAAGGCTACTACAATCAGGGCATCACATGACCAATTTTATGAGGCCATTCAACTCCCATTAATATGGTTCATTTGACCTCTATCGCATGATAATAGTCTTTACAACCTTCGATGACTATGGTCCTTTAAATCTTTGTAGCCTGAATACGATCCTTTCGGCCTTCGTTGCTTGAAAATGATCTTTTGACCAATGTCACCAAACTAAAGTCTTTCCCGGCCTTCGCCGCCTGCAGACTATGGTTCTTCTGACCTCTTCCACACAGGTTAACGTCATTGAGCAAAAGCTTTGACATGTAACATCCGATAGGTCTTACATCCTTGGTGAATTCTCTCGAACTCTTCCACATAGGTTAACGCTATCGAGCAAAGGATCTGACATACAACTTCGGATAGATCTTACATCTTTAGTGGATTATCTTGACCTCTTTCACACAAGTTAAAGTCATCGAGCAAAGGCTCTGACATACAACCTCGGATAGGTCTTACATCCTTGGTGGATTCTCTCGACCTCTTCCATACAGGTTAACGTCATCAAGCAAAAGCTTTGACATACAACCTTGGATAGGTCCTACAACCTTGGTGGATTCTCTCGACCTCTTCCACACAGATTAATGTCATCGAGCAACCTCAGATATGTCTTATATTTTTGGTGGATTCTCTTGACCTCTTCCTCACAGGTTAACTTCATCGAGCAAAAGCTTTTACATGCAACCTCGGTTAGGTCTTACATCCTTGGTGGATTCTCTCAACCTCTTCCACACAGGTTAACGTCATCAAGCAAAAGCTCTGACATACAACCTCAGATAGGTCCTACATCCTTGGTGGATTCTCTCGACCTCTTCCACATAGGTTAACGTAATCGAGTAAGGCTCTGACATACAACCTCGGATAGATCTTACATTTTTGGTGGATTCTCTTGACCTCTTCCACACAGGTTAACGTCATCGAGCAAAAGCTTTGACATGCAACCTCGGATAGGTCTTACATCCTTGGTGGATTCTCTTGACCTCTTCCATACAGGTTAACGTCATCGAGCAGGGCTCTGATATACAATCTCGAGTCATACATCATTTATGGATTCTCTCATCATTTTTAAGGCTACTACAATCAGGGCATCACCTGACCAATTTTATGAGGCCATTTAACTCCCATTAATATGGTTCATTTGACCTCTATCGCATGATAATAGTCTTTACAACCTTCGATGACTACGGTCCTTTAAATCTTCGTAGCCTGAATACGATCCTTTCGGCCTTCGTTGCTTGAAAATGATCTTTTGACCAATGTCACCAAACTAAAGTCTTTCCCGGCCTTCGCCGCCTGCAGACTATGGTTCTTCTGACCTCTATCATTTGACAAAGAACTTTACGACAACGTCAAACTTTGTCACGTCATTGGAACTCCCCTAATAATTTCTCCTCGAAATTATTTCAAAACAAAGAGGGGCCCTAGCCCAGGACCAGGGGAAGGCATATACTGGAAGAAGGTTGAAAGAAAGAATAGTGATCTCCTACAGCTAAACTTCTGTCCGATCTCCAAGTGACCTCGGCCTTCTGTCCGGCCTCCATGTGACGCCGGTCTTGCACCCAACTTCGGAGTGACGTCGGCTTTATGCCCGACCTCAATGTGACGCCGGTTTTGCACCCGACTTCCATGTATCGTCGGCCTTCTACCCGGACTCCAAGTGATGTCGGTCTTCTGCCCGGCCTCCATGTGATGCCGACCATGCACTCGACTTCTGAGTATTGCCGGCTTTTTACCCGGTTTGCAACTGACGTCGTCCTTCTGCCCGGCCTTCATATGATGTCGGTCGTACACCCCACTTCGGAGTGACGTCGGCCTTCTACCCGGCCTCCAAGTGACGTCGATCTTCTGCCCGACCTTCAAGTGATGTCGATATTCTACCCGGCCTCCATTTTACGCTGGTCTTGCATCCGACTTTCGAGTATCGTCGGTCTTTTACCCGGCCTCCAAGTGACGTTGACCTTATGCCAGGCCTCCAAGTGACACCGGTCTTTCGCCCGACTTATAGGTGACATCAACTTTTCTTCCGACATCCGAGTGACGTCGGCCTTCTGCCCGACTTTCAAGTGATATCGGTCTTCCTCCTAACCTCCAACATCACACCTTCCTCCTACTCAAAAAAATCCATAATGGGCGGTTAAATAAACCGCCAATGGCGCTTAAATGAACCGCTTTAGGAGGCGGTTGAGGGAGAACTTTTATTTGGTTCGGTTGACCGGATGCAGAGAAACATCCGGTTGTAGGCAAAATCCCGCCTATACCGAGGCAAAAAACTCGGTACACCTCGGTATAGACGGTATTTTGCCCACGACCGAATATTCCTCTGCATCGGAGGACGTAATAACGGCTCCTGCGCATGCAGCCCCATTTCTTAAAAAAAAAAAATGTGCGGCCCATTCTATTAAAATAAAAAAAAATTATACAATTGCAGCCGGTTTTTGGGGGGGGGGGGGGGGGGGGGCGCATCTTTTAACGCGTTAATTGATAAGAATGCATTTCTGGACACCTTTTCGGTATTTACCATTTAGTTATTAATTCATGCAAAATTGAAACGGATGAGTATTGTTGGTCAAAAGACTTCGGGTTTGTACAGTTTGGTCAAGAGGACTAGAGGAGGCGGCACTTAATGCTATTGAAAGGTTAAATGAGATGTCTCAATGACAAACCAATTTATCTTGGACATTTCTAACGCTGAAATGGAGAATAAATTAAATATTGTAATATTTAACTAAGACAAATTTCAATGCAAGTTTTTTTTTTCTTCAAAGTTTTATAACAACAAACAAATGACCAATAACTGTAAAAATCAAGTCGTCTAACCCATACTCAATTTTTATCAAATTCCCTAAAAGCTACGACGCATATTTTTGGACTTTTAAAGCTTCGACATCTGAAAATAGGCGGCAACTGATACGTCCTTAAAAAATTATCTTGATCGGGCACGAATCTCGATGCAAAATCAAGTTGGAAACTTCCGAAATTAAAATTGGGGCCATCCAAACTCCGATTTCAGCAAACTTACAGTCGAACTGAACATCTTGGAAATATGAACCCAACAACACCAAATTCTACTCAATCCGATCCCAAATGAGTCCAAATCAAGGACCCGAAGCACTGTTAGAAGGTTCAAACCACAATTTGGGTTAACAAACGGTTTCCAAATATGACTTGCTTATAGTCGAATCGAGCGGCTCGACGAGACAAATCCAACGAGCCCAAGATCGCTGAATTCTGACATCATTAAGGCCTTCAAATGTCTGACAAATGGTGCATGAACAAGGGATTCAATATTGGTCGTCCATCCAACCACTCCCCATTTACCCTTGATCTCTCACATATTTACGAGTCATGCCACTCTAAAAAATCTATAAATAGATCACTCATTCCTCTTGAAAAGGGATCGAAGCAAGAAGAGCAAGAAGAGAGAAGAGAAGAAAGAGAAGGAAGAAGCTCCTCCTCGACCATCGCCGGAGTTCCACCGACCACTGTCGGAGTTTTGCTGGACCACAGCCGGTCCACTACTTGAGGCTTTCACCATCGCAGGACCACCGCCGAAGATCTTCGCCCTTGACGGACCACCACCGTAGGCCCTCACCCTTGCCGAAGGCCCTCACCCTCGTCGAACCACCACCGGAGGCCCTCACCTTAACAGGATCACCACCGGAGACCCTCACCTTCGTTGGACCACCGTCGGAGACCCTCACCTTCTCCGGACCTCCGGCGGAGGCTCTCACCTTCGCCGGAGCACCGCCGGAGGCCCCTCACTTCTGCCGGACCACCACTTGAGGCCCCCACCTCCGTCGGACCACTGCCTGACGCTGTTGCTTTGCTAAACCACCACTTGAGGCCCTCACATCCGTCGAACAACCACTTAAGGCTCTGTACTCCTCCATGACACCACATGAGGCCCAGAATTCTGCTAGGCCACCACCTGGCGCCCAGAATTATACCAGAGTACCGCTCTACTACAACGGTCTTTCTAACCTTGATCTCCTACCAATTATGGTCCTTCCGACCTTCATCTCCAGACAACAGTCTTTCTGACCTTGGTCTCCTGCCGAATACGGTTCTTCTGACCTCCGTCAACTACTATGGTCCTTCCGACCTCCATCAACAGACAACGGTCTTTCTGACCCCGGTCTCCTGCCGACTACAGTCCTTCTGACGTCCGTCGCCTTCTATGATCTTTCCGACTTACATCGCCAGACAACGATCTTTCCGACCTCCGTCTTTTGCCGACTACGGTCATTCCGACCTCCATCACCGACAATGGCCCTTTCAACCAAACAAACATGTCTATGTTGATTATTGTAACTCCCACCATGTAATGCGCTCTATATGACGTACATTTGTAACATCAAGCCAAGACCTTCTCCCTAAGAAGGGTCTCATTTGTAATTGACTGTAAATACTAGTGGATTCATTCAAACTGGGCCAGACCCTGTGGTTTTTGCCCCTTTTCAGGGGTTTTCCACGTAAAAACTATGGTATCTCTTATGAATGCTACATTCTCTCACTTATCTGATTGTGTGCTGGATCTTCGTATAATGCTAAGACGTTAAACTATATATTTTTCTACAGCCGTGAATATTCCAGGACGCAACAAGTGTATTGGATGATGTGACGTGTCTGGATTGACCTTAGGACGCGTTCAGACCTTGCACAAAATAATCCCTCCAATCTTCACCTAGAGCGGTCCGATGACATCCTTCCTCCATATAGTCTTCCCCATTGGAGTGGCTCTAATAAAAACTTGGCATGATAGCCTTGAAGTTATTGCACAAACACATTAGAGAAGAGAAGCCATAAGGAGAAGCAGGAAAACTAATGTATCCGATTAACTGAGAAAATATGTATTATGCTTACATATCTCATCTTCATTATATTTATATAACTTGATAAAATTTTCTATTTATTGCAATTATCTAATATCTTAAAATGTTGCATAGTATTGCTAAGGAATAAAAGCTGAAAATGTGAGTGCTGATAAAAAAAATTGATTGTAGGTGACAAAATACTCCTTAGCTTATAATGTGCCAAAGTGTTGCATGAGAGAACAACTTAGGGTCTGTTTGAGTTAGCTTTTTGACTATTTTGAATTTTAGAGATAATAAATTTAATATTATTTGACTGTTATTTTCTTGATGTTTTCGTTTTGTTTTTCAGAAATTTCTATGTTGAAAAAATTGATGTCTACAATCATCCCAAATAAACTCTTATGGTCCTTTTAGGACGACTATAACTTTTTATAAAGGTAGTTGTAAAGTTATGTGGAGAAAGAAGCTTTTTTAAAAGTTGTAGTAGAAAGCAGCTTTCTTGCATACAAATTTATTGAAAACAATTAAAAAAAGCTACCACAAACCAAATATTCGGCTTCATTCGAGACAACTAAACTAATGCAATGAATATTTCACCACCAAATTATAATGAAATAGGTTGGAATATTTGGATCACCAACAGTATTTATGACGGATTGGCTTTCCACCACATGGATATTATGTTCCCCACGTAGCATTTCTTTTGAGAAAAATTGTTAAAAAATTAACAAAATAAACTCTGCGGTCGATTATGCTGCGACATTTCTTACATTTGTTCTTATTTTTATTGAATTTCTTTCTGTTATGTTTGACATGGGGGATGGATTGAAGAAAAAGGAGAAGAGAGCTCAGAGGCTCCCTAGAGATCTACCTGACAATTGTCGAATCATCATAGTTAGTTCAATATCGTCGAACAAGCAATATTCGACCATTGCCATCATATGAATTATCATTTTCTGAAACACTATTGTTTAGTTAGGGGTGTCAAAACTTGACATGATTCGAAACAGGACCCGGATCCGAAACAAAAAAATCCGGGTTTGATTCAAAACGTTTGTGAAATGGGTCGGATCCGGGTTCAGATTTTTGACCGGTTTGAAAAATAGGTCAAGTTCAAGCTGACTCGACAACCATCGGGTCGACCCGTTTAACCTGGATACCACATTTTCCCGGCATCCGCCTCACTCGATTCCGACGTCCGCCGACTCCCTAACCTCAACAACTGTTACCGCGAGCTTGTGGGTCGGGTCGGGTCAACCCGACAACCCATGCAAGTCAGTTCGTGTTAGAAATTCCGACCCATTTAGCTAAACGGGTTGGGTTCGGGTCAATCCGTTTATACTCGAGTCAAATCGGGTTCGACTCGAACCCGATCCACTGATCCGAATTAAAACCCATACGCTAAACTACTATCCTCCTAACATCAACGAGCCAACTACAGTTGCATGCCTTGATGACCATGCATTGTCCGACTATAATTTCTTTACCACCATCATCAGACTATGATATCCCAACCATTTTCATTAGAGCACAATCCTCTAACTGTTGTTGCATAGATACACACCTTCAATCATCATGGCCCGACAATGATCTATTATCACCCAACTTTGACCTCTTAATCTTTGTGATTCCATCACAATCTGCTTACTAATATTGTCTAATTGCACTGACACCCATTAACTATATCGCTCATTCTTATCAATGTTGATGGACATCAATGTCTAATATATATATATATATATATATATATATCTTTTGCATGCAATGAACAGGCTGTAAGGTTACAACGTATATGCCATCATAGCCATGTGAATGGAAAGGCAGATCGATCGGTCATTAATATTGGTCATGGAAAGGAGTGTATTACAGCATGATTCAATCAGTGTATATTTTGGTGCAAGTGTTTGAATTTAAGTAAAAATAAATATGATTCACCGAATATACTTTTAAATTTGAGGCTGAGAGGATTAGTTAAATATAATTTTATTTGGCTACTTTTTTTTATGCTTTATCTATTTTTTTTTTCAGAAAATTTTATGGTAAAAATTTACTTTTTACAATTATAATAATGAAGTTATTTGATTATATAGTTAGTTCAATACCGTCGACCATCGTCATCATACAAACTATCATTTTCTCAATCACCATCACTCAACTACAGTTGTATGATGATCATTGCCTGATTGTAATTTTTTTATCACCGTCGTCAAACTACGATATCTCAACCATTTTCGTTAGAGCACAATCCTTCAACCGCTGTTACCTAGATACACTCCTTCAACTCACTTATAAAACTGCAGCTAAAACCTTTCCAGCGAAAACAAATACAACAAATTTGTAGCGGTTTCTAACTCATTGTAAATAAATTAGTAGATGTTTAAACTGCTGCCGTAGATCCTAAAAAATCCTGCGAAAGCTTGATTTATTAGTAGTGACGACTGTGACCTCTTATCTTTGTGATTCCATCACAATGTGCTTACTAATATTGTCTAACTGCGCTGACGCCCATTAATTCCGTCGCTCATTGTTATCAATGTTGTATATATATATATATATTGCATGCAATGAACAGGTTGCAAGGTGTGTATTGTGGAAAGCCTTGCGCAGGCGGAGAAGGAAGAAAAGGGTGACAGAGTTAGAATAAGGAGCCAAACACCCGTGAGAGAGAAAGGGAAAACTATATTATTGTATTAATGTTTTAGGTACAAGTAAATATATAGACTAAGGTTTCGTTTAGGACGGCTTTTTTATTGCTTTCTAAAGCGGAATTTTAGTACAAAAATAAAAAAAATTTGTATTAAAACTCCGTTTTTGTACTAAAACTCCGTTTTAGAAAGTAATAAAAAAGTCGTCCCAAACGAACCCTAAGATTAGACAAGAAAGTACTGCAAGAAAGTACAGCTACACTACTAGCTACATAGACAGGTACACTAACATGTATACTAGGGCTGCAAACGAACCGAGCCGAGCCGAGTATGTGAGTGTTCATGTTTGTGTTTGTTTAACATTAGCCTGTTCATGTTTGGTTCGTGTTTGATTCGAGCTTTATTATTTGTGTTCATGTTTGGTTCATTTAATTTAAGAGTGTTCATGTTTGGTTCATGTTTGTTTGTTTAGTGCTTAACGAGCTTTAAATAAGCTATGTTCGTGAACATATTTCGCAAACAATCTGTTGAACAAGCAAACCTTAAATTTGTTCATGAACATCCTAAACAAACAATCTAACAAACATTGACTAATATGAAATGTTTCTTGTTATTAATAAAAAATAATTATATTATTATGTTATAATTAAAGTTTATATATTATGTATATTTATCAATTTTATAATAACATATTATTTAAGTTTTTATCGAGTGATTTTAATCGAACCCGAATCAAGCTTTTTATCGAGCTTGTTCATGAACATCAACTGATATTGTTCGCGAACATAAACGAGCTAAACGCATTAGTGTTCAAGCTTGTTTATTTAAGAATCGAGTATTTAAAATATTGTTCAAGTTTGTTTGTTAGTTATTTAAACGATCACGAACGAGCTTTAATCGAACCGAACAACGAGTAGTTCGTCGAACGTTTGGTTCGCTTGCAGCCCTAATGTATACCATCCTAGCCATGAGAATAAAAAGGCAGATCGATCAGTCTTTCATACTGGTCATGGAAAGGAGTGTATTACAACATGATTCAATCAGTTACTTTTTTATGCTTCCTATATGTTTTTTCAGAAATTTCTATGATAAAAATTGATTTCTACAATCATAATAATGAAATCGTTTTCTCTACAATAATTTGATAATCAATTTTATAAATTGATACAACAATCCCAAATATATTCCTGTGATCCTTTTAGAACGGCTACAACTTTTTATAATGACAGTTGTAAAGTTGTGCGGAGAAAGAAGCTTTTTTAAATGTTGTTGTAGAAAGAAGTTTTTTTTTTGGTATAAAAATTTATTGAAAGCAATGAAAAAAACCTATCACTAATCAAATCTTTGGCTTCATTTGAGACAGCTTTCTAAAAAAACTGACCTGACCCGACCCATGAAGGTTTAATCCTTAGACTCGTCTCCGTCTCTGCTTACACATTCCGACGCCGCAGTCGGAGCAGAGGGCCTTCGAGCTTTACGGTAAACGCCGACGAACTTGCGAATGATAGACGCGGACGCACTTCACTAATGTCACTCACGACACTCACGGCTGATGCGGAGACGCGACGGCATTGCACAAGACGACAATTAGCATCACGACAAACATAGAGTCGCGGCCTCGCCGATGCAGTTGGGACACCAGAAGCCACACCATACTTTGGACGCGCGACGGGTGCGGGACTTTGGACTGGAACCAGACTTGAATGCAGATTGGTGGCTGCGGGTCAACCCTGGTTGCCGCGTAGACCCGAACTCGACCCGATTTTAGAAACATGTCGAAAACTCGAACCTGAACCCGACCCGTATAATAAATGGGTTGATCAGAACTCAAAATTTTTTGAGTCAGATTAGGATCAGATTTAAAGTCCGATCAAATTTTGACACCTCTATCCATTATGGTGCAACTGTTTTACTTTTGTTCTTATTTCATTGAATTTCTACTTGTTATGTTTGAAGCTGTGGTCCCACCATGAAACATATAATCACTCTTTTCTACTTTATTTTTTTTGTAATCGTTCAACTGCCCAAAAAAAAAAAAAAATCATTTTAATGATGTTTAAGCCCATTAATTAAGCATAATCACATCACATCTATAAACTTCAAACTAATTTTCAATCAGCTAACATAAAATCAGACTAATGTAATTTTATTTTTGAGTAGATTTGAAATTACACTGATCGGGCGCGGGGCCAAAAGTACTGAATGAAGGAAGAACAAGCTGCAGATTGCGCCACTTGAAGCAAAGTGGAGCGCTGAACTGAGAAGATTAACATAAAGGTAATATATAATATTCAAGCAAACTAGCCCGGCCGGTCATCTGCCCCGCCTCACAGTTTCGTTAGCAAGTAGCGCCAGCTCTGATCCGAGGTCCCGCCTTCCTGAACCGCCGCAGTGGCCGCCGCACCAAGCTTCGCCGCCGTCTCCGCCAACTTTTCATCCGCCATGAACTCCCTCACCTTCACCGCAATCTCCTCCGCAGCCACGACTCTTTCTTCGGCCTCCCACGCCCAGTTCTCCGGCCATATTCCCAGCCCACTTCTCGGCACCGACGCCGCAATGACTCTATGATCTCCCCCTCTTGGCCATGCGAGCATCTTCAACCCGGCCGCGGCCGCCTCCATCACCGAATTCGACCCACTGTGGCTCAAGAATCCGGCTACCGCACGGTGAACAAGAACAACATCCTGCTCTACCCACTGCCTCACCACCAATCCCCTCTCTTCAACTCTCTTCACATATCCTTCTCCCAATAATTCCTCAATCTCCACCGCCTTCTCCTCTCTGTCCACCTTCGCGGTTTTCACCACCCAGAAAAACCGGCACCCGCTCATCTCCAGCCCAGCCCCCAATTCTCTGATTTGCTCAATCGACATCACCGAGCGGCTTCCGAAGTTCACATAAATCACTGACTTCTCCGGCTGTTCATCAAGCCACCTTAGCGCTGGCGAGGGAGAAGATGGTTGTTTTTTTTCGAGAGGTAAAGGGCCTAAAGCAATCACCGGCGGGAATCCCGGAACGACCTCGCCGGCATTGAACGCGGCGAGCAACTCGGGCTCCAAGGCTAAAAATGTATTAACGATGACACCGTTTGCCAGAGTAAGTGCCCGACCGTTCTCTATGAATTGGGTGGTGAAGAGGTGGTTCGGGTCTCGGAGGGGCGGCGGGACGGAGGAATATGGAATCTTGAGAACGCCGCCGGCGATCTTGACGTCAGTACCGATGGGATGGGGAATGAAAGGGAAAACAGAACCGAGAGCGAGCATGGAAGCAAACGAGACGAAAAAGACGAAGCAGGGAATGTTTGCGGCGACAGCCACTGGGAGGAAGGTGGAGGCGATGGTGATGTCTATGATGAGGGATGAGACTGGTGGTGATATGGTAGAGATGAGAGAAGGAAGGAGGTGCGCGGAGCGGCGAATGGCTTCCCATCGGAGTGTGACGGGGTCTGAATACTCGGGGAAGAGAGACGGGTCAAATGGGGCGAGAGGGAAGTCAATGAGAAGGGATGATGGGAGGGAGGAGAGGAGGCTGGATTCGGCGGCAGTTATGGTGGGGCGGACGGTCAGGAGGGAGATGGAGATGCCGCGGTCAGAAAGTGCTTTGGCGAGGCGGACGATCGGATTGAGGTGGCCCATGCCGGAGCTCGGGATTAGGAGGACCTGAGAGACTTTAGTGTTGCCGGAGGACATGGCTGCACAGTTGCTACGACGATAAAAATATGTGTGCAAACGCGAAGGAGTGGCACTTAGGACTCGCCATCTTATCTTCCATTTATAACGCCAGGAGCTTTGAAGTCATTTATTTTCAGAACATTCTCATGCAGAAAACTTTTTTTTTTTTTGACATTTTTTATACTAGTTGAATTGCATGCGCACCACGTGCACGAGATAGATATTTTTAAAATAATAATAATATATTAAAAAATAAATATATTAATTATAGTCTTTATGAAATAATAAATTTGTTCTATAAATTTTTCATTTCTAGTAATTCATTTATATATTGCATGCAATGAACAGGCTGTAAGGTTACAACGTGTATATATACCATCCTAGCCATGTGAATGGAAAGGCAGATCGATCAGTCATTAATATTGGTCATGGAAAGATTTAATCACTGTGTAATTTGGTGTAAGTGTATGAATTTCATTAAAAATAAATATGATTCATCGAATATACTTTTAAATTTTAGGCTGAAGTCCGAAAATATTTTTTAGGGGCTTTTACCTACATAACACTTAAAACTATTCTATTTACATATCTAACACCTAAACATTAATATTTACTTATCTACCACCTAATTAAAAACTCTTACTCTCATCTATACCACCACTCCGTTACATCCCGTCATATCCTGTCACTCTCAGCTATCGCGGACGACATTCACCGAGCCGAGCATAGTGGAACTGACCGTGGTGGAGGACTGGAGGGCATGATAAGCCTGCGCCAACGCTTCCGGTAGTGAGTTTCTTTGAGTTATTCCGATTTACTGATGGGTTGGACTACATGCTGATGGTTATTAGCACCACCAGAGCCATCATTCATGGCTACTCCTTGCGAACATACCAGCAACATCAGAAATCCATGATATCGATTTGCTTTTTGTTGTTCTAGAGCTCATGTCTTCTAGCTCAACAAACATGAGTGCTCATGAATCCACAAATGTTCCAGGAATGATGGCTAACGGTGACCACCTTGGCATTGCAGCTCATGCGTTTATGAAACTGAGAACTTCTCGCTTGATTCAATCTCGGATGATGTTGCTGAGCAAGTTGATGATTGATAAATTAGGTTCCACCACATGCCCCTATACAATCTCCAGCATGAACTCCCAGGCAACAGCCATGGCCACCTCCCTTAGCTCTGCAAAGGAAGAAATGAACAGTAAAAATTCTACTCCGAGAGACTAACCATCATAGTTCATCTCGTGAAGGCGGCGGAAGCTTACTGCATGCCTGGAACTTTGGTGAGATGTGGAAGAGGAATGGGGAGAAGGGATCAAAGATGGCTCAATGAGGAATCCCTTCCTTCTCTTCGTTGTGCAATAGCATAATGCCGTGGGACCTACAGCCGAGAGAGTAGAAGCGAGATTTTTTGACGGAGGTTATAACAGAGTGGTAGAATAGATGAAAAGATGAAATTTAGGTGTTATATTAGTAAATATAAAAATTTGGGTGTTAAATATGTATTTACAATAGTTTGAAGTGTTATGTATGTAAAAATCCCTATATTAATGGAGGGATAATTGTCCTTTTCATTAGCTATGTTTATTATAATTTATTTTCATATAAATATTAAAGTTATTATTTCTAAATATTTTTTTTTAAAAAATTATTGTAGAAATTAAGCTCCTATTTGTAACTAGAATGATTAAGAATTCGTTTTGGATGACTTTCTTAGTGCTTCTTAAAATAATTTTTTAATACAAAAATTTTAAGAAGCACTAAGAAAGCCGTCCCAAATGAGGCCTAGGGGAAGACTTTAATACCATCGCTAGCCCGTCTGAGCGATTAGGGGACTCCCTCTCTATTTATCAATTTATGGAGGATTTTAATAACATGATCATGAATACCAATCTTATTGATATTGACTTTTATGATGATAAATTTACTTGGCGTCATGGGCATTTATGGCAAAGATTAGATCGTGTTTTATTTATTGATTTTTGGTTGCATTCTTTTGATTATACTAATGTGGAACACCTGAGCAGGACCCTCTCGGATCACTCTCATCTTCTCATTAAAATTAAGCCTAGATTGAGAGATTTGCCTTCTCAATTTAGGTTTCAGAACATGTGGTTACTTCATGAGACTTTTATGAACGTGTTTAAGGATAATTGGATCGCCCCTTTACATCCGGACAATAATATTTCTTGTATGTGTAGACTGTGGTATAAACTGAAAATACTTAAGTTTGTTTTGAACTGGTGGAATCATAATGTTTTTAAGAATCTTTTTTCTAATATTTTAATTACGGAGAATAAAGTTAATTCCCATGAATCTCAATGCCAAGTATTCCCTTCTAAGGCTCACTTTTGTCTTTTGAGGGAGGCTAAAGATGAGCTTAACAAATTACAAGCTCAAGAGAAAATGTTTTGGAAGTAGAAAGTGGCTCTTAAACATCTTGTTGAAGGGGACAACAATACTAAGTGTTTCCATGCTTTAGTTAAAAGGAAGCACGATATTAATTGTGTTAATAAAATTCAGCATGTTGATGGTTCTTTTACTAAAGATGACACTGAAATTGCTAACTTAGCTGTTCAACATTTTCAGAATCATCTTAATAAAAATTTCAATACTTTAACTATTCATAATCCTAATATGATTTTGTCTCTTATTTCTCATGAGAATAATATTTTCTTGTCTAAACCCCCTTTGTTGGAAGAGGTTAAGGATACTGTTTTTGGTATGAATTCAGAGTCGGTGTTAGAAGAGGTTCAGATGGGTTCACTTCGAAGTTTTTTAAAAAAACTTGGAATATCATTGATAATGATTTATTTTCTACTATTCTTAATTTTTTTATGGTAATGTCATACCTAAATTTTTTTACTGCTACTTATATTGTGCTTATTCCCAAAAATAATTCTGTCTCTACTTAGAATGATTTTAGACCTATTAGTTTTTGCATCTTTTTTTACAAGTTGTTATCTAAAATTTTGATGAATATTGTTTATCTACTTTCTTGCCTAATCTGATTTCTCCTTTCCAAATGGGTTTTGTTAAAGGTCAAGCCATTGCGGATAACATTCTTTTGGCTCAGGAGTTCTGTCATGATTTGGATGCTAAAGTGATAGGTGGAAATATGATTTTGAAACTTGATATTGCTAAGGCGTATGATAATATATCTTGGTCTTTTCTTTATGATATTATGATGTTATTTGGTTTTGACACTAAGTTTATTAATCTCATTAAGTTTTCTATTGAAAATCCTTATTTCTCTGTCATTGTCAATGGTAAATCGATCTAATGATTTCTTTAAGGCTTCTCATGGCCTGAGACAGAGTGATCCTATTTCTTCGGCCCTTTTTAATATTGCGACTAATTACCTTTCTAGAGGTCTGGTTGATCTCTTTGAAAAGTATCCCATTTTTATTTTAAAACTTTGGGTGATTTTCATATATCTCATTTATGCTTTGCGGATGATTTTATTATTTTTAGTAATGCATCCTTAAATAGGATTAGTAAGTTGTTGAAGTTTTTTAAATATTTTGAATTGGAGAGTGGCTTGGCCCTTAATCGTAACAAATGTGGCTTTATTTATGCTAAGAAAGTTCCTTCGGATCGTATTATGACCATTAAAAACTTAAGTGGTTTCAGTCATATTGGTTTACCCTTAAAGTACCTTGGTGTACCTCTTTCTAAGGGTAGAAAAAAATTGTTTCTTTTTGATGATTTAATCTCGGTTGTGCATAACATTCTAATTTTTTTAGTTTTGGTCGTAGATTAACCCTTATTAAAAGTGTTCTTTGCTCTATCACTTGTTTATAGTTTTCAAACTTTACTTCCTACTAGGGGTGTAAGTGAGCCGAGCCGGCTCGAGCTCGACTCATTTATGAGCTCGCGAGCCGAGTTAATCGAGCTCACGAGTCAAGCTTGAGCTCAAACTCGAGCTCGTTTGGTAAACGAGCTCGAGTTCGAGCTTCAGCCCGGCTCGGCTCGTGAGCTCGCGAGCCGGCTCGAATAATTTTTTTTATATAAAATTAAATAATTATTATTTTTATTAATTTTAAATCTAAAAAAAATAATCGGCTGTAGTTTTGCAGAGTTTTTACCTTGCAGGTGATTGTGTTGTTGGAAGGAGCAGGAGTTTTGTGGATATGGATAGTACTTTTTGTACCTTTATGGTTTGTGGGTGCTCGCTCTTGTGCACCATATAATGTACATAGGATTATGTGTACTTTTTCTTAGTAGAGAACTCGAGCTCGTAGGGTTTTTTGCTTTTAATTTTGTAGCTCTTCGGAGCAGTAGAGAGCTTGGGTTCCTTTAAGGACCTTGTAATATTTGATTTATATTAACGCGTAGGCCCTTCGTGGGTATCTCCTAAAAAAAAGTTGTTTTTCGCACAACAAATTCATATCAATTTTATAAAAAACAACAACTATCCCAAACAGTTTTTAAACTAAAAAATATCCAACTCTATATTGAATAATTACACGGGTTGAGCTATCTCGTGTCAAAATAAATCAGGTTTGAAGCCTGAATTGGAATAAATCAATACAGCTGGTTCAATGATAATTTGATACATATTCAATGAATGTATTCTGAATAAAATGTTAGAAAAACTGAAGATAAAATGTTGTATGGACCATTTATATTTATCACTATTAGAGAAGCCTAAAGATATACATGGAGTACATTTCCAATGAGAGGGAAGTTCAGAGGATGCATGTAAGCTTTAACTTAGTAGGATTCACTTGGTTAAGTTGGGGATTATAGTTCTGAAGTTATAAAAGGCAACTGATATTATCTTAAAGTTTTATTTGAGATAGATTTTTTTATTACTTTCAGAATTGGGTAGGTTTGAAATCATTAATTATATTATTTTCTTGATGTTTTCTTTATGCTTTTTAGAAATTTCTATGATGAAAAATTGCTTTGAACAATCATAGATAATAAAGTTATTTTCTCTACAACAATTTTATAATAAATTATATAAAATATTGCAACCATCCCAAATAGACCTTATGATCTATTTAGGATGGCTACAGTTTTTTATAAATGTAGTTGTAAAGTTGTGTGGAGAAAATTTTTTTTTTGAAAGATGTTGTAGAAAACAGCATTCTTGCATACAAAATTAACCCTAAACAATGAAAAAAAAAAGAAGCTATCCCAAACCAAGTCTTCGACTTCATTCGAAAAAACTTTCTTACTACTTTTTGAAATGATTATTTATATAACAAAATTTTGAAAGCAGCATAAAATAAGTATAGCAAAAAATTATCCCAAATAAAATCGTAATATGCAACCAATTAACCACAACATTTAGGACTAGGAAGAATCTCATTACTTGTTATTAATTTACTTCAAATTTAACTTTTTTTTTTTAATTAAGAAGATGGCTAAAGCAATGCAATGAATATTTCACAACGAAATTATAATGAAAAGGTTGGAATATTTTGATCAGCTCACGTGATATCTGTTCCCCGCGAATCATTTCTTTTGAGAAAAAAATGTTTAAAAATAACAAAATAAACTAATGATATATGTTCCCCATTAAGCACCCTCACATCGCATCTATAAACTTCAAACAAATTTTCAATCAGCTAACATAAAATCGGACTAATGTAATTTTATTTTTGAGTAGATTTGAAATTACACAGATCGGGCGCAGGGCCAAAAGTACTGAATGAAGGAAGAACAAGCTGCAGATTGCGCCACTTCAAGCAAAGTGGAGCGCTGAACTGAGAAGATTAACATAAAGGTAATATATAATATTCAAGCAAACTAGCCCGGCCGGTCATCTGCCCCGCCTCACAGTTTCGTTATCAAGTAGCGCCAGCTCTGATCCGAGGTCCCGCCTTCCTGAACCGCCGCAGTGGCCGCCGCACCAAGCTTCGCCGCCGTCTCCGCCAACTTTTCATCCGCCATGAACTCCCTCACCTTCACCGCAATCTCCTCCGCAGCCACGACTCTTTCTTCGGCCTCCCACGCCCAGTTCTCCGGCCATATTCCCAGCCCACTTCTCGGCACCGACGCCGCAATGACTCTATGATCTCCCCCTCTTGGCCATGCGAGCATCTTCAACCCGGCCGCGGCCGCCTCCATCACCGAATTCGACCCACTGTGGCTCAAGAATCCGGCTACCGCACGGTGAACAAGAACAACATCCTGCTCTACCCACTGCCTCACCACCAATCCCCTCTCTTTAACTCTCTTCACATATCCTTCTCCCAATAATTCCTCAATCTCCACCGCCTTCTCCTCTCTGTCCACCTTCGCGGTTTTCACCACCCAGAAAAACCGGCACCCGCTCATCTCCAGCCCAGCCCCCAATTCTCTGATTTGCTCAATCGACATCACCGAGCGGCTTCCGAAGTTCACATAAATCACTGACTTCTCCGGCTGTTCATCAAGCCACCTTAGCGCTGGCGAGGGAGAAGATGGTTGTTTTTTTTCGAGAGGTAAAGGGCCTAAAGCAATCACCGGCGGGAATCCCGGAACGACCTCGCCGGCATTGAACGAGGCGAGCAACTCGGGCTCCAAGGCTAAAAATGTATTAACGATGACACCGTTTGCCAGAGTAAGTGCCCGACCGTTCTCTATGAATTGGGTGGTGAAGAGGTGGTTCGGGTCTCGGAGGGGCGGCGGGACGGAGGAATATGGAATCTTGAGAACGCCGCCGGCGATCTTGACTTCAGTACCGATGGGATGGGGAATGAAAGGGAAAACAGAACAGAGAGCGAGCATGGAAGCAAACGAGACGAAAAAGACGAAGCAGGGAATGTTTGCGGCGACAGCAACTGGGAGGAAGGTGGAGGCGATGGTGATGTCTATGATAAGGGATGAGACTGGTGGTGATATGGTAGAGATGAGAGAAGGAAGGAGGTGCGCGGAGCGGCGAATGGCTTCCCATCGGAGTGTGACGGGGTCTGAATACTCGGGGAAGAGAGACGGGTCAAATGGGGCGAGAGGGAAGTCAATGAGAAGTGATGATGGGAGAGAGGAGAGGAGGCTGGATTCGGCGGCGGTTATGGTGGGGCGGACGGTCAGGAGGGAGATGGTGATTCCGCGGTCGGAAAGTGCGTTGGCGAGGCGGACGAACGGATTGAGGTGGCCCATGCCGGAGCTCGGGATGAGGAGGACCTGAGAGAGTTTAGTGTCGCCGGAGGACATGGCTGCACAGTTGCTACGACGGTAAAACTCTGTGTGCAAATGCGAAAGTAGTGGCACTTAGGACTCGCCATTTATCTTTAATTCATAACGCCTGGAGCTAAGAGTAATTTATTTCAGGACATAGAAAATTACTTTTTTTTTGTGTGACATTTTTTATATAATTAAATAATTAAATAATATTATTAAACTATTTGATATAATTAAATAATTAAATTTTTATAATATTTTTATTAATTATTTTATTTAAGGTTTATCTTATAAAGGAGCAGTTTAATCCTTAAATTAACAAAAGAATTATATTTAATACAAAATTTAAAAAGCGAGAGAGAGAGAGTAAGGAGAGATTAAAATTAAGAATATACATAATTAAATTTTAATGTTTAATAAAAATTAAAAATTCATGAAAATATACATAATAAAAATTAAAATTAAGGATTTTTGATTTTTTTTAATGGGGTATCTATACTTTAAAGGGAGCTCTTAGCGGCGTAAATAATCTCTCATTCGAACCTAATGAGGCACGCCCACACTTACTTTGCCCCACTAAAGAGGCGATATCGTATTAGAGGAGATTCGAACCCAGGATGAGAGTTCCCAACCGTGATTGCCCACTAACCACGATAAGACTATGTGGGTATTTGTTTTTTAGTCATCAATACAATTTTATTTTGCAATTATTTTATATTGCTTTTTTATTATTTTTTAGAAATTCTTTTTATTTTTTTAGTGCTAGAAAATCTTTTTTAACAAACAGTATAATTATGTTATCTTTCTCAAAATAATTTTACAATCAATTTTATAAAATATTATATTTGTATCAAAGAGACTTTTACTTATTTGCTAGATAGCAACATCTAACTGTTTGACAAGCTGTTCTAAGGGCCAAAAGGGCCCCTTTTTTGTTAAAATTTTCACTTTTTTACTTATATATATTTTAAAGAGATTTAGGTTTTTTTTTTAGGATGAATTTTTTATTACTTTTTAAAATAGTTTTCGAGTATACAAATATTTTAAGAAGCGCTAAAAAAGTCGTCTCAAACAAAGCCTTAGTGATTAGTTTGATAAGGTTGAAGCTTTTTATAAAGTTGATTGAAATATTATTTTGGAGATAACTATTAGTTATTATGTTTGTTGCGGGCTAGAATATATGTGGTAATAGAGCTTTAATTCTATGTCTTAGCAATGGATGGATATCCAGCTCACACAGAGAACATAATATTTTTTATGTGGAAAATCCTAGAAAAGGGAAAAACCACGGGGCATAGCACAGTTGAAAAGATTTCAAGAGAATTTGAGTTGAGTACAGCGGGCTGACTCGTCCTTGAGGGTGTTCAGATTATAAATGTTGAATCTGGCGTCACTTGGAAGTTAGGGCGTCAATTAGTAGTCCGATAGTGACTTGACGGAATTTTGGTGTCATGCCCTCAAGTGGTGGTTTGGGGGAGTTCAGGCCCTCAAGTGGTGGTCCGGCGGAGTTCAAACCCTAAGGTGGTGGTCCGGGAGAGTAGTGACGTCATACAGTGGTCCGATGGAGCTCAGGCCCTCAGGTGGTGGTCCGGCAGAGCTCTGGCACTCAGGTGGTGGTCCGGCGAAGTAGCGACGTCAGGCGGTGGTCCAATGGAACTCAGACGGTGGTCGAGGAGAAGTTTCTTCATTCTCTTCCCTCTCTTCTTACTTCTCTTCTATTCTTATTTGAGTCCCTTTGCAAGAGAAATGAGGGGTCTATTTATAGATTTATTGAGTGGCATGGCCCATAAATAGGTGAGAGATTAAGGATAAATGGGGAGTGGTTGGATGGACGGCCGATGTTGAATCCCTTGATCATGAACCATTTGAATGTCTTAGTGATGTCAGAATTCAGTGATCTTGAGCTCGTTGGATTCGTCTCGTCGAGCGGCTGATTTGATTATAAGCATGTTATGTTTGAAAACCGTTTGTTAATCCAAATTGTTGTTCAAACCTTCCAACAATGCTTCTAATTAAACCTCGATTTGGACTCGTTTGGGCTCAGATTGGGTTGGATTTGGCGTCGTCGGGTATGTATTCTCGAGACGCTCAGTTCAACTATAAGTTTGTGGAAATCAGAGTTTGGATGGTACCGATTTTAATTTCAGAAGTTTCCTACTTGATTTTGCATCGAGATTCGTTCCCGATCAAGATAAATTTTTGATGATGTATCAATGTTGATACAAAGAAAAAGAAATATTATAAAACAAATTCTATAATGTTATGTAACTAAATTTGCCTTGACACACATTTAAATTACATTTGTTACTGCTTTTTTAATACATGGCAGGACCATTATGTTCCGTCCAAATCGATACTGATTTAGAGTAATAATTTTTGTTTATTTGCATTTAATTAGAATGAGGGCCAACTTGCAACTGTCTTACCTACTCTATCATTAAAAGAGACCGAAAATTCAGCGCTTTTATGACAGACTCATTAGTATTTGATTGAAACCCACAGTCCTATAGTGGTTGGTGGACGGGCACCCCTCATTTAAGATTTGAATCTTCTCTATTATGGTCTTGCCACTTATTGGGGCAAAATACTCAGATGCCGATGGTTGGCCTCGCTAGGTTCCTCCGAGAAATTAGTTACGCCGCCAAACCCTCCCTTTGGAGTAGCAGCGGATAGATACTCCCGTTCTCCAAAAAAATATAAAAGCATTTGATTGATACATTTATACATTTTTATAAAAGTGATTGCAAATTTATTATAAGGAAATTAATCCTTTTTTAAGCTGTTGTAGAAAATATTCAAAGCAACGATCAAATAGAAATTCAGGTTGCGATCTAAAATTCAAAGGGTAATAAAAAAGCTATTGTCCCACTACGCAGAGGGTGGAGCCAAGATTTTTTATGTGGGAACACAAATCGTTAATGTAAAAATAAATCCTCAACCTTTTTCATTCGGGCTTGGGACCGGCATTGATGTTTTTTTTAAACGTTAGTTTAATTATAAAAAGAATAAATATATGATAAAACAAAAAAAAACTTACATATTATTTATAACTTATCCCGTCGAGTTTTTATTTTTTTTAAAACCATTGTGAAATCAATTCATTGTCAATGTTATTAAATATATCCTTCTTCTTTTTTTTTGGAGGGGCGGGGGACAGGTTAGGAGATTTAAGCGCTAGTGAGAGGGGACGAATTGCTTCCATCGACTGTTTGGCCCCAGTCCTGATCTCAATATATCATTCTTACCATTTTTAAAACAACTTTATAGTATAAAAATTAAAATTTATGCAGTACAAAAAATATTTTAAGAAACATTAAGAAAGTCATCCCAAATGAAGCCTTAGTCGACAAATAGAGGGTTAGACAAATTGAAAATTTTCATTTTTCATAGAAAAAATTAAAATTTGCTCAAGTGAAAAAAAAAAATACAAGCTATATGAAAATTTTTCATTTTAAATTTTAAAATTATTTAAGCTCAAATAAAATATAACTATAATTTTTTTATTTAATTTATTTTCACAAGTTAAAATAGAATCCTAAAAATAAAATTAACATTTTTTTTTATAAAAAAGAATGATACAAAAAATTTGTTGGTTAAACGGTTTTTGGCTTTTTTACTTACAATGGACTTTTTTTTTTTTTTGCACTACGGACGGAGAAGAGAGAGAGAAAGAGAGGATTGATAGATAACTCAAAGGAATGGTTTTTAGTTTTTTTTTTTTTGCATGGACTGCTTCTATATAAAATATTTACCGAAATAAATCTTCGGCCAGTGGGGGCACTTGCCCCCAGTGCCCCCACCCTGTCTCCGTCGTTGCCACTACGTGGGGTCGGCTACATGAATCATTTTTCTCCATTGTGTCATGCTAAAAGTTAAATTCTCATTTAAATCTAATAGAAAAAGATCAATTCTAATATTTCTAACCAAGTCATTTTAGGTCTATCTCTACATTTCTTAACATAAGTTAAATCTAATATCTCGACTTTCTTAATCGGGTCATCGAAAGGCCTCCGTTTAAAGTGACCAAATCATCTAAGGCGATTCTCTCTAATCTTAGCTTCCAATGGAGCTACTCTGACCTTTTCACGTATATGCTCATTTCATATTCTATCTCTAAGGGTAAAGCCATTCATCCACCTAAGCATCATTATCTCTCCAACACTTAACTTAGTATTATGCATCTCTTTTAATGGCCAACATTCGGCACCATAAAGCATTGCAGGTCTAACCACCATCTTATAAAATTTTTCCCTTAAGTTTGAGGGGGACTTTTCTATCACACAACAAGCCCGATGCATTCCTCCACTTCAACCATCCAACTTGAATTATGCTAATAATATCTCCATCTATTCACCATCACTTTGAACAATAGATCCAAGATATCTAAAACGTATACTCTTATTAATGACTTAATCGCTCAAAGTCATAATCCCCTCACTAGATCTATTGCTACTGAAATAACACTCTAATTAGAAGATACAAAAATGAAAAAAAAAAAATCATTGGGCCTGACACAATGGAAAAATTCATTATGTATTAGAAGATATAATAATCTAAATGTTGGGGAAGAAATGTTAAGGACTATAGATATAATAATAATATTTTTTAAAGGTAAATTTAAAATATTTCATCATGTTGTAATGTTATAATGCAACATCAAAAAAATATGTTTATTATTATGAGTACAGTTTTAAAAGTCAAGTCAGACAAATTAGTCTGATAGATTCAACTTTCAATCTAATATTTAAGCCGCGTTTGGTATGACTTTTTTATGTAGCTTTTTAGTATAAAATATGAATTTATTGTATTAAAAAATTATTTTAAGAAGCAGCAAAAAAACGTCCCAAATAAAGCTTAGATCAATTTGATGCATTAAAAACTGACATTCATGCATAACTAGCCATAATTGATTGGAAATAAAATCTAAACAAGAAATTGTTCTGACTTCTAATGAACCATAAGGTTTGAAAATTGATCCATTTATGACCTTTTGATTTTGATTTTATGACTATTGTTGCGGGCTAGAATATACGTTGCGATAGAATTATAATTTTATGTCTTAGTGTTACACGAATATCCAGCTCACACACATAGAACACAAGATTTTTTATATGGAAAACCCTAGAAAGGGGAAAAACCATGGGGCCTGACATAGTTGAAAATGATTCAACTAAAACTTAAGTAGGTTACAGTGGGCTGACTCGCTTTTGAGGGCGATCAAATTACAAATATCAACCGTATGATTGAAATCTAGCGACCAAAGAGGATGAAGGTCTAATGCCACTTGGTGGACTGATAGAAGTTCGGTGCTACTTAAATGTTCAGACGTTAGTTGGTAGCTTAGAACTTCAACGTCGGGTCGTGGGCCGGTGATTGTTCGGCAGAACATGATAGTCCAGTGGAACTTAGGACATCAAGTGATGATTCGGTAGAACTTCGGGTGTCAAGTGGAGATAAGGTAGAATTCCAGGCACAGGTGGTGGTCCGGCGGAAGTTCGGGCCTTATGTGGTGGTCTGATAGAACTATGAGCGTCAGGTTGTGGTCCGACAGAGCTCAAGGCCTCAGGTGGTGGTCCAGTGAAACTCTGGACTTCAGGTGGTGGTCTGGTGGAGCTCATGGCCTCAGGTGGTGGTCTGATGAGATTCTCGACGTCAGGTGGTGGTCCGGTGGGGCTCAGAGCCTTAGGTGGTGGTCTGGCGGGGTGGTCAAGGAGGAGCAAGGAGGCAAGAGCGGTCTCCTATCTCTCTCTTGAATCGTTTGTCTTGGGGTCCCTTTTTAAGAGAAATGGGGGCTCTATTTATAGATTTCTTGGATTGGCATGTCCCAAAAATAGGTGGAAGATCAAGGACAAATGGGGGAGTGGTTGGATGGACGACAGATGTTGAATCCCTTGATCATGGACCATTTGATGGACATTTGAATGTCTTAGCGATGTCATAATTTGGTGATCTTGGGCTCGTTGGATTTGTCTCGTCGAGTCGCTCGATTCGACTATAAGCGCATTATGTTTGGAAACCGTTTGGTAATCCAAATTGTGGTTCAAACCTCCTGATAGCTCTTTTAACCCTTGATTTGGACTCATTGGGCTCGGATTGAGTTGGATTTGGTGTCGTTGGATTCGTATTCTCGAGACGTTCAGTTCAACTGTAAGTTTGCCGAAATCAGAGTTCGAATGGTCCCAATTCTTTATTTTGGAAATTTCCAACTTGATTTTGCATCATGATTCGTGCCCGATCAAGATAATTTTTGATGATGTATCAACTATAATAAAAAGTTAAGCTCTACTTTTATTTATATTTTTTGAATATTTTATAAATAATGAAAATACTATATCTAAAAATATGATTTAAAGTTATATTTTAAATATTATTATAAATATTTATTAAATCAACCACCAATTCAACTGTGAACTTTTGAATGTTTAGTCAATTCACCAAAACCCTATCTCCTAATTGTGAGGAACCACCGCAAGAGCTTTAAAAGAACTCCATGTGAGTGGAATTATTATATTTTTCTTTAATATTGTTGGTGTCAGTCACTCAGTCCCTTATAAATATCGTTGAAACACTACAACCTTTTTTCAATTTAGTTTGGTGATAGAAATATTCAACTTCTATAGTGAATTATTGCATTGGTTTAATAGTTTCAGATTCTGAGATGATTTTTTTACTGCTTCTTAAAATAAATTTTTAATATAAAAATCAAACAACTTCTGAGGCCTCGTTTTGAACGATTTTTTAATATAAATTTTTTTACTAATTTTTTAAGAAACAATAAAAAAGCTGCCCCAAATAAAATCTCAATTCAAAACAAATAATATAGTCATTTTTAAAAATCAAATAACTTCTAATAACAAAAATGTTTAGGAATCATAGAGAAAGCAACAAGAAAATAATAGCTAAATATAATTATGATTGTAGCCCGAAAAAAAAAATAAACTTTAGTAAAAGAATATAATTAACAACTATAAGTTAACTACTATGAGATATCACTAGTAAACAACAATGGTAGAATGCTTAAGGGTGTAATTCTTCAAGGTGAACAAGAAAGATATTCTATATTCTATAAACTGAAAGTTAACAAACTTGATTTTTAATTTAATGAAACTAATATCTAACAAGCTAACATTTTAAATTTAAATTGATCAATGTGGGTTATGGGCTTAAAGTTAGGGTTGCAAATAAACTGAGACGAGCTGAATAGGTGTTTGCTCATGTCTAAGCTCGTTTATTATCAGCTTATTCAATCTTGATTTGAGATTTTTTTGTTAGTTTAAAACGATTGATGTTCATGTTTAGTTTGCGTTTTTTTAACAAATGAGTTTTATCAATATATTAATGAGCTTTACTTTCTAGATGTTCATTGAGTTAATAAACAAACGCTATCGAAACTACTAACAAACAATTATTTAGAGTTTGTTAGAGAATATATGTAGTCAGTGTTTTTGACCTTATGAAAGAACTCGTTCATGAATATATCTACAGTGTATTTTTCGAGCTATTAAGCTAGCTTGTTCACTAGCATACAATCTCAAAAAAAGGTCGTTCTTATAAAAAAGTTTGGTCTTTAACATTTAGATCAAACAATCCAACAAATATGAACAAATACCTATTATTCATGAACAAATTCATTTTATTGAGAGTAAAAATGATTTTTTTACAAATAATTATGAACAAGGTATAATCGAGTCAAGTCAGAATGCAGGTCAGGAAAGAAGACGAGCCTGATTGAACCCGTTTAAGCTAAGTTGAGTGCTACAGTAAGAAAATTGAACATAAACGAAACACGATCATAAAATCTTGATAACAATTTTCGAGCGATTGAATCATTTGTCATCGATGTCCCAGTTCTCTCGCATTACAATTTCTTTAACAAATTGCGGCAGCTCTGATCCGAGCTCCCACCTTCCTGAACCGCCGCCGTGGCCTCCGCTCGGACCTGCGCCGCCGTCTCGGCCACCCTCTCATCTCCCATCACCTCCCTCACCTTCACCGCAATCTCCTCCGCCGCCACGACTCTTTCTTCAGCTTCCCACGCCCACTTCTCCGGCCATATTCCCAGTCCGCTTCTAGCCACCACCGCCGCATTCACTCTTTGATCTCCTATTCTCGGCCATGCGAGGATCCTCACCCCCGCCGCCGCCGCCTCCGTCACTGAATTCCAACCACAGTGGCTCATGAATCCGGCTACCGCGCGGTGAGCAAGAACCACCTCCTGCTCCACCCACTCCTTCACCACCAATCCTCTCTCTTCCACTCTCTTCGCATACTCTTTTCCCAATAATTCCTCAATCTCCACTACCTCTTCTCTATCCACCTTCGCGCTTTTCACCACCCAGAAAAACCGACACCCGCTAATCTCCAGCCCGGCACCCAATGCTCTGATTTGTTCCTTCGACATCGCCGTACGACTTCCGAAGCTCGCGTACATCACCGACTTCTCCGGCTGTTCATCGAGCCACCGTAGTGCTGGCGAGGGCAAAGATGGTTGCTTTTTTACCGGAGGAAATGGGCCTATAGCAATCACCGGCGGGAGTCTGGGAAGAACCGCGCCGGAGTTGAGCGCAACGAGTACTTCAGGCTCCAATGCGGAAAATGTATTCACGAGGATACCGTTTGCTTGAGCAAGCGCCCGACCGTTCTCCACGAATTGGGTGGCGAAGAGGTGGTTCGGGTCACGGAGAGGCGGCGGGAGAGAGGAATTTGGAATCTTGAGGATGCCGCCGGCGATGTTAACGTCGGCACCGGTGGGTGTGGAGAGGAAGGCGAAAACAGAGCAAAGAGCGAGCATGGAAGCAGAGGAGGTGAAAAGGACGAAGCAGGGGATTTTCGCGGCGGCAGCAACTGGTAGAAAGGAGGAGGCGATGGAGATATCTATGATGAGGGAGGAGACAGGTGGTGAGCAGGTGGAGATGAAAGAAGGTAGTAGGTCGGCTGAGCGGCGAAGAGCTTCCATTTGGAGGAAGAAGGGGTCCGAGGATGGGGGAAAGAGAGAGGGATCGAGAGGTTTGATGGGGAAGTCGAGAAGGAGGGAGGATGCGAGGGAGGATAGGAGGACAGATTCGGCGGCGGATATGGTGGGGCGGACAGCGAGGAGAGAGACTGAGATGCGGCGGTCGGAAAGCGCGCTGGCAAGGCGAACGAAGGGAACGAGATGGCCCATGCCGGAGCTCGGGAGGAGAAGGACGCGAGGCAGGTTAGTGTCGACGGAGGACATGGCTGCAGATTTGCTCGAAAGATGCTTCGCAAATACAGTGGAACTGTCGACAGGACTTGGCATGAGCCATCTCCATTTAATGAGAGGAGCTAATAATTTAACTTATTAAATATTAATTTTTATGTTTTTTAATCCAATTAAGTAAAACTCCCACATATATCACACATGTCATGCTATAATATAAGACCTTAACTCTCTTTACCTTGCAATATTCTATTATAAGTAATAGCAAAGAAATGCACAATAAAATCACCGAGAGATGCAACCCTTAATGAAAAATGAGAAAGAAAACATCAGGCCGTCTCAAAGCTCCTTAGTCAGAAGTGCCACAACGCTTCATGACTCTCTATCTTCTGCCTAATTCATAGAACCACGATGGCGAGGTTTGGAGCACCGTGATGTTTCTCTCTTTATCTATCTCCAATCATACAATACAACGCCTTAGAACTCGAGTATACAACATCATAAGACTGTATGGTTATAGCAAACCCAAACAAGGAGAAGACCCCCTACAACCCTCCGGTGAGCTCAACCGATAAAATTGAAGTCCAAGACAACAATAAAACCCAATTGATCGACACAATCAGATTCCACACAAAACTAACAATATTATAAATTTTTATATTTAAAATAAAAATTTCTATTACCTTCATTTTAACATAAATTTTACAATTTTTAGAATTACCAATAATAAAAATTTTGTCAGAGTATACCGAGCAAATGTTTATAAAATTGATCAAATTCACTATATTTTATCAACATTTTCAACAACCAACTACCTGCATTTATTCTGGCCATACTCCATCAAAAGAAGCCTTTTGTAAGGTAAATAAAGCTTGATAAATTTTTAGTACATTTGAAGTAAAGATTGGCCTGGTAGACTCAATATGTTGACAAAGGGCTAGAAAATTACATGGTCTAAGGAGTCGGGTTAGTATCTCTATAAGTAGCCTTTTATTAGATATCTCGTGTAATATCACAATCTGCTCCAGGATCGTCCAGGCCGATTTTGGATCGTCCTGGGACGATCAGTAGAAAATCAGTTCCAGATTTTGCCCAGTTTTGCTCCAGGTGATTTTCTGTATGTATCGTCCAGGCCGATCGGGGACATCGGCCAGGCCGATTGACACTGTTCATAAGGATCGGCCGTGCAATCGCCCTGGAGTATCGGCCAGGACTATGTGGTTTGGTCTGATCGTCCAGGACGATCTGGACGATCGGCCAGGCCGATCTGAAGAGGATTTAAGGGGAATCAGACGATTTGAAGAGAGAGAAAAATTAAAATAAAATATCTGATTTTCAGCTCTGAGGAGAGAGAAAAAGAGAAATTTGGAAAAGTTGATTTCGGGAAGACGCGGAGCCGTTTTCGATCGAAGTGACTGTTGAGGAAATTGCTGTGCTCGAGGTAAGGCACATTCCGTCTTTCTCAATTTTCAGTTCCGTCGCGGTTGGCGGTATTTTCTGTCCGGATTTTGTTTTCGTTACGGTTTTTCGTCCGTATCTTTTGATTGGTTCAGTTTTCACCGCGTAAGTTTCTGTATGTTGTTGACGTGCCGAGTGTGCACATTTTGGTTAATTTCTGAAGATTTTTGTCCGGGTATTTTTGATTCGGCGATGTTTTTCGTAGACTACAATTTTCTGTGAAATTGGAAATTATCTGTGCAGTAGAATAAATGTTCTGGAATATGATTATCTATATTCTGTGCGAATTCGGTAAATTTTCCTTGCAGGAATTTTTGTGTAAATTCTGTATACTGCCGTTGTGCTGCCCGATTTTTGGGTAAATTCTGAATTGTCCGGATTTCTTCTGAATTGAAATGCTATGTGTATAAGCTATAAAAAAAGGGAGTTATAAGAGGCCTGAATCCTATGAGATTCAGTTAGTGAAACGGGAAATCTAAAATGAGATCAAATCTGATATCTGTTCTGTTCCGGATCCGATGAATTCTGTTCTGGTGCTATAAGCACATCTGTTTTGGTGCCGTGAGCACAAAGGGAGACATAAGGGGCCTGGATCCTATGAGATTCAGTCAGTGTCTGGGAAGGGAGGCATAAGGGGCCGGAATCCGTAGAGATTCCGTCAGTGTCAGGGCATTTAGCTATATGTATCTGATCTGTTTTCTGTATCTGTTCTGTTCTGTATGAAATTGTGATTATGATATGATATGATCCGTACGATTCTGATTTCTGATTCTGACTCTGTTGATTTGTTCTGTTCTGATATGATCCGTACGATTCTGATTTCTGATTCTGACTCTGTTGATTTGTTCTGTTCTGATATGATCTGTACGACTCTGATTCTGATTTGATATCTGTCCGTATAAGTTCTGATTTCCGATTCTGTTCCGATTTCTGATCTGATTTCTGTCTGATGAGTTTGGTTTTGGTTTCTGAGAATTTAGATTGGTGGTTTGTTGCTTTGCTGAGCTGTTGAGCTCACCCTTGCTTTCTGGTGGTTTTCAGGTTCTGGGAAGGGCAAGGAAGTCCAGGACTAGATTTCAGAGTCTGATCAGTTTAGGTACTTTTGTACTTTCGATTTTTGTACGGTCATGGCTTTCCTGTTCTGTCTTTCTTTCTGTTGAAAGCCATGTACTGTTCTGTAGATGATTATTTTGAGGAAATGAAAAGATAGATGTTTTGTTCCGCTGCATTTGATGTTTTTAGTAGCTCTGTTGTTTTATTGTGTGTTTGTTGAGTTAAGTATTTGGAAGATCAGTTCAGTAACCTAATCCAAAGCCAGATCCTGGATAAGAATGAATAGGTCTCTCGTCGCGATCCGGCTCGGGCGGGATCCGTCCCCGTCGGGTCGGGTCGTGACAAGCTTTTGTGGTATCAGAGCACTGGTTTTGGAAACTGGTTGGATTGTAAAACAGAGCTCTAGGAAGTGATCAGTGAGTCTGTCTGGGAGGTAGTTTTGGGTCGTTTGGCTTTTTATTGTGTTGTTTTTGTGTTGTTTTTGTGATAGTTTTCCGGATTTTCTGGATTTTTCTGTATGGATCAGCCAGACCCAGACATGACAGACGGTCAGAGTGACGATCAGGCAGCACCAGTGGGGAGTACAGCCCCAGTGGTCGGTGCTGACACGCTGTCTCAGTTTGCTTCACTTGTTGCTCAGATGATGAGCGAGACTCAGAGCAGAGCTTCTACTGTTAGATCTGAGGACATTGATCGACACCTGCAGTTATTTTTGAGGTTGAAGCCTCCGAGGTTTGAGGGCGCTGTTGAGCCCAGAGCAGCCGAGGAGTGGCTGAGGCGATTAGAAAAGACTTTTGACGGGATGCAGTGTCCTGCAGACAGGAAGGTTCCGTTAGCTGTTTTTCTGTTGGACGGAGAGGCTGAGCACTGGTGGGATGGCCAGCAGGCAGCCAGATTTCAGGGTAGACTGAACTCTTTGATCACTTGGGAAGAGTTCACTGAAGTGTTCCGAGACTGGTTTGTCCCCCCTTCTGCACGGCAGCAGATGCAGGAGAGTTTTCTAAAGCTGGTTCAGGGGAGCAAGACGGTGATGCAGTACGAGGTCGAGTTTACTGCATTAGCCAGGTACGCTCCGCAGCTGGTCAGCACTTCTGCTGAGAGGTGCTACAGATTTCTGAGAGGATTACGAGACACTTTGAGGCAGCCTTTGATACCGTTCCGGATCACTGATTTCGCTGAGCTTGTGGAGCGAGCTCGTCTGATTGAGAATGACATGACGGCTACTCAGCAGCGGTGGACTGTGAGTAGGAAGAGATTTGGAGGTGAGACTTCTAGCAGTGGTTCCTCTGGAAAGAGAAGATTTGTTTCTGGTTCTGGATCTGGAGATTCCAGGAGAAGCGGAGGATCGTCTGGTACTGCTACCAGTACGACTAGTTCTGGATCTGTCAGTACGGCACCTGTGTGCCAGAGTTGTGGACGGCGACACCATGGCCAGTGCTACAGGATAGCTGGTCTTTGTTTCAGATGCGGTCAGCCGGGACATAGGATTGCAGAATGTCCACAGATGGGATCTGAGCAGCGATCTGAGGGCTTCGTCAGACCTGTTGGTTCGGCAGCAGGAAGACCGAGGACTGTTCCTCCACGCCCTGAGGGATTTGCTGGTAGAGGTGGTGGTTCTAGTTCTGCACCACGGAGACCACCTACTGTTCAGAGGGAGCAGAGTAGTTCTGTTGCTTCAGCTCCTGTTTCAGTTCAGCCACGAGTTTACAGCTTGAGTCAGCAGGAGGCTCGTGATGCTCCGGATGTTGTGACAGGTACGGTTTACATTTCTGATCAGCCCTGTCGTGTTTTGTTTGACTCTGGAGCGAGTCATTCTTTTCTGTCCGAGCACTGTTTTGAGATTTTACATTTGGATTCGATGGTTTTACCGGTTTCTTTGTCTGTGATTTTACCGGCTGGGAATCCATTGATTGCTCGACAGTTTTGTTTGTGTGAGATCGAGATTTCTGGCAAGAAGTGGAAATCGAGTTTGATTCGATTGCCAATTTCTTCGTATGATGTGATTCTGGGAATGGATTGGCTGAGTCAGTATGAGGCTCAGATTGACTGTCTGAAGAAGCAAGTGAGTTTGCTTGTGGCTGGAGAGAGAGTTGTATTTCAGGGATTACGAGGTGTTCTCTCCAGTCTGATTTCTGCATTGGAGGTGAGCAGAATGTGGAAGAAAGGATGCCCAGTATTTTTGGCTTCGGTGCGGGATTTGAACCTGGAGGTTGGTTATGTTTCTGAGATCCCAGTGGTACGGGAGTTTGCCGATGTTTTTCCTGAGGAGTTGGTTGGTTTACCTCCGGATAGAGATGTGGAGTTCTCTATCGATGTTTTTCCGGGTACCGCTCCGATATCGAAAGCTCCGTACAGGATGGCACCGAAAGAACTTTCTGAGTTGAAAGTTCAGCTTCAGGAGTTGGTTGACAGAGGTTTTGTACGTCCTAGTGTTTCTCCCTGGGGAGCACCTGTTCTGTTTGTGAAGAAGAAGGACGGTACACTCCGTATGTGTATTGATTACAGAGATTTGAACAAGGCCACGATCAAGAACAAGTATCCTTTGCCTCGGATAGATGACTTGTTTGATCAACTTTCCGGATCTTCGGTATTTTTGAAGATTGATTTGAGATCCGGATATTATCAGGTGAAGGTAAAGGAATCTGATGTGGTGAAGACAGCTTTCAGTACTCGGTACGGGCACTACGAGTTTTTGGTTATGCCTTTTGGGGTAACCAATGCGCCTGCGATTTTCATGGATTTGATGAACCGAGTATTCAGGGAGTTTTTGGATCAGTTTGTGATCGTCTTCATCGACGATATTCTAGTATATTCTGCATCTGAGGATGATCATGCCAGACATTTGAGGATTGTGTTGGAGACTTTGAGGAGGCATCAGCTGTATGTCAAGTTCTCCAAGTGTGAATTCTGGCTGAAGAGTATTTCTTTTCTGGGGCATGTGATTAGCGGAGAAGGTATTTCTGTGGATCCCCAGAAGATTCAGGCGGTTGCTGTTTGGCCAAGGCCGACTACGGTATTTGAGGTACGTAGTTTCTTGGGCATGGCCGGATATTATAGGAAGTTTATGAAAGGATTTTCACAGATTTCGACTCCTCTGACGAGACTGACTCAGAAGTCGGTTCCTTTTGTTTGGACACCGGAGTGTGAAGCTAGTTTTCAGAGATTGAAGGATTGTCTGACTTCAGCTCCAGTGTTGGCACTTCCGTCAGGTACGGATGGTTTTCAGGTGTTCAGTGATGCTTCACTGAAAGGACTGGGATGTGTCCTGATGCAGCATGGTCAGGTAATTGCTTATGCTTCGAGACAGTTAAAACCACATGAGAAGAATTACCCGACACATGATCTGGAGTTAGCTGCAGTTGTTTTTGCCTTGAAAATTTGGCGTCATTATCTGTATGGCGTCAGATGTGAGATCTTTACTGATCATAAGAGCCTGAAGTACATTTTTACTCAGAAGGATCTGAATTTGAGGCAGAGGCGGTGGCTCGAGTTGATCAAGGACTATGACCTGACTATTCTGTATCAGCCTGGAAAGGCGAATGTGGTAGCAGATGCTTTGAGCAGGAAGTCTTCAGGATTATCAGGTATTCAGCTTACCTGTGATGACTTTCTGATTCGTGATTTGGAGAGATTGCAGTTGGAGGTGATTTCCTCCAGTGATTTGGAGTTGGCTCAGTTGAGTATTCGGTCATCTTTGGAGACACGGATTCAAGAAGCCCAGAAGTCAGATTCTGATTATTCGAAGTTGATAGCTCAGATTGGATATGGTAAGACTCCTGAACTTCGAATTTCTGATTCTGGTGCTATTTTCTGTAAGAACATGTTGTGGGTACCTGTGTTTGGAGATCTGAGGCGGGAGATTCTGTATGAATCTCATCATTCTGGCTACACTGTTCATCCAGGCAGTGGTAAGATGTACGCTGATATGAAGCTTTTATTCTGGTGGCCTGGGATGAAGAAGGATGTGGCGGAGTTTGTGTCGAGATGCGAAGCCTGTCAGTTGGTGAAGGCAGAGCATCAGCGACCAGGTGGACTGTTGCAGTCGTTGCCTATCCCTGAGTGGAAATGGGAGGAGGTAACGATGTACTTTGCGATGGGTTTTCCTCGATCACGACAAGGACATGATGCCATTTGGGTAGTTGTAGATCGATTGACGAAGTCAGCCCATTTTCTTCCGATCAGACAGACGGATTCAGTTGAACGCTTGGCACAGATTTATGTGAAGGAGATAGTCAGATTGCACGGTGTGCCTCGCGTGATTGTTTCTGATCGAGACGGACGTTTTACTTCCAGACTTTGGAAAGGCATTCAGCAAGGCTTGGGTACGAAATTGCATTTCAGTACAGCCTTTCATCCTCAGACCGATGGACAGTCTGAGAGGACTATTCAGGTATTGGAAGACCTGTTGAGGCTTTGTGTTCTGGACTTTAGCGGAAGCTGGGAAGATCATATTCCGCTGATTGAGTTTGCTTATAACAACAGTTTTCAGTCCAGTATCGGTATGGCACCGTACGAGGCTCTGTATGGCAGGAAGTGTCGTACTCCTTTGACTCTGACGGAGGTCGGAGATAGACAGGCTTTGGGTGCCACTTTTGCTGATGAAACTGCTCAGAAGATCAGTTTGATAAGAGAAAGATTGAAAGCCGCTCAAGACCGTCAGCAGAAGTATTACAATCAGAAGCATAGATTTGTTGAGTTTCAGGTCGGTGACTTTGTGTATGTCAAAGTCAGCCCGATGAAGGGTGTGAGCAGATTTGGCCAGGTGAGCAAGCTTAGTCCAAGGTATGTTGGACCGTTTGAGATTTTGGAAAGAATTGGAAAAGCTGCTTATCGCCTAATGCTTTCTGATTCTATGCCTGATGTGCATAATGTGTTTCACGTATCCACTCTGAGGAAGTGGGTTTCAGACTCTGGGAAGAAAGTATCAGCTGATGAGGTTGAGATTCAGGAGAATCTGGCGTACAAGGAAGAACCAGAGTTGATTTTGGCGTACGACGTCCGAAAGTTAAGAAATAAAGAGATTCCGATGGTTAAAGTCCAGTGGAAGCACCGGACTGCACGGGAAGCAACGTGGGAAAAGGAGTCTGATATGAGACGGTCGTACCCGTACTTGTTTTGACTGAGTTTGGATTGGATAATGTCGAGGACGACATTTTTCTGAGTTGGGGAGATTGTAATATCACAATCTGCTCCAGGATCGTCCAGGCCGATTTTGGATCGTCCTGGGACGATCAGTAGAAAATCAGTTCCAGATTTTGCCCAGTTTTGCTCCAGGTGATTTTCTGTATGTATCGTCCAGGCCGATCGGGGACATCGGCCAGGCCGATTGACACTGTTCATAAGGATCGGCCGTGCAATCGCCCTGGAGTATCGGCCAGGACTATGTGGTTTGGTCTGATCGTCCAGGACGATCTGGACGATCGGCCAGGCCGATCTGAAGAGGATTTAAGGGGAATCAGACGATTTGAAGAGAGAGAAAAATTAAAATAAAATATCTGATTTTCAGCTCTGAGGAGAGAGAAAAAGAGAAATTTGGAAAAGTTGATTTCGGGAAGACGCGGAGCCGTTTTCGATCGAAGTGACTGTTGAGGAAATTGCTGTGCTCGAGGTAAGGCACATTCCGTCTTTCTCAATTTTCAGTTCCGTCGCGGTTGGCGGTATTTTCTGTCAGGATTTCGTTTTCGTTACGGTTTTTCGTTCGTATCTTTTGATTGGTTCAGTTTTCACCGCGTAAGTTTCTGTATGTTGTTGACGTGCCGAGTGTGCACATTTTGGTTAATTTCTGAAGATTTTTGTCCAGGTATTTTTGATTCGGCGATGTTTTTCGTAGACTACAATTTTCTGTGAAATTGGAAATTATCTGTGCAGTAGAATAAATGTTCTGGAATATGATTATCTATATTCTGTGCGAATTCGGTAAATTTTCCTTGCAGGAATTTTTGTGTAAATTCTGTATACTGCCGTTGTGCTGCCCGATTTTTGGGTAAATTCTGTATTGTCCGGATTTCTTCTGAATTGAAATGCTATGTGTATAAGCTATAAAAAAAGGGAGTTATAAGAGGTATGAATCCTATGAGATTCAGTTAGTGAAACGGGAAATCTGAAATGAGATCAAATCTGATATCTGTTCTGTTCCGGATCCGATGAATTCTATTATGGTGCTATAAGCACATCTGTTTTGGTGCCGTGAGCACAAAGGGAGACATAAGGGGCCTGGATCCTATGAGATTCAGTCAGTGTCTGGGAAGGGAGGCATAAGGGGCCGGAATCCGTAGAGATTCCGTCAGTGTCAGGGCATTTAGCTATATGTATCTGATCTGTTTTCTGTATCTGTTCTGTTCTGTACGAAATTGTGATTATGATATGATATGATCCGTACGATTCTAATTTCTGATTCTGACTCTGTTGATTTGTTCTGTTCTGATATGATCTGTACGATTCTGATTTCTGATTCTGACTCTGTTGATTTGTTCTGTTCTGATATGATCTGTACGACTCTGATTCTGATTTGATATCTGTCCGTATAAGTTCTGATTTCCGATTCTGTTCCGATTTCTGATCTGATTTCTGTCTGATGAGTTTGGTTTTGGTTTCTGAGAATTTAGATTGGTGGTTTGTTGCTTTGCTGAGCTGTTGAGCTCACCCTTGCTTTCTGGTGGTTTTCAGGTTCTGGGAAGGGCAAGGAAGTCCAGGACTAGATTTCAGAGTCTGATCAGTTTAGGTACTTTTGTACTTTCGATTTTTGTTCGGTCATGGCTTTCCTGTTCTATCTTTCTTTCTGTTGAAAGCCATGTACTGTTCTGTAGATGATTATTTTGAGGAAATGAAAAGATAGATGTTTTGTTCCGCTGCATTTGATGTTTTTAGTAGCTCTGTTGTTTTATTGTGTGTTTGTTGAGTTAAGTATTTGGAAGATCAGTTCAGTAACCTAATCCAAAGCCAGATCCTGGATAAGAATGAATATGTCTCTCGTCGCGATCCGGCTCGGGCGGGATCCGTCCCCGTCGGGTCGGGTCGTGACATCTCGAGGTATCACTTCAATGTGAGGTTCAAAGTTCATCATCGTTTGATGTCTATTTTGCAAACCGATTTCATCTTTAGCATTTTAGACATGTTTAGTTAATTTATGAATACTTTTGTATAATATTTGGATCCACAAATTTGAATATATAAAATAATTTTAGGTTAAAAGTTGAACAACTAGCATAATGATTAATACGTCCTTTGAATATTTTTTTATAAAATATCTATAAACACTTTGACAATTCCCATTTCTTTTACCATCTTGTTTAAAGAGGAGGAAAAGAAAAAAAAAACAATGTTTTACAAGATTTGCGATAATTCGATCATTTGTTGAAAATGTGCATTTTTGTTTTAGTAGGAATTTCAGATGTCTATCATTATAAAAAATTGCGCAATTATGAAATTTGCTCAATTATATTTTAAATGTTGCACTGTGATGAAAAATGTGTTTATATAATTGAATTAGGTGATAATAAATGATTTTGATATAAAACATATATGACTAGAATCTTTTAAGATTCTATGTGTGACTTAAAAACTGGTGCTTACAAGGCATACTTGTGGCTATAACTTATGTTCTAATACATACGTATATGTTCTAGTGCTATAAGCATAAAAGAGAGTCATAAAAGGTCAGACTTTTTTGAGATTCTATTTGGATTGGGGAAAAGAGAAAACTGATATTAATTATTCTGTGATATGAATTTCAATTTTTTTATCTTCTTAGTATTCTTATTATTAAAATCTTTGGATAACTGTATGCTCTTAATTTATTCAATGTAGTGATTATTATAATACATTTAACTGCTTTTAAATATTTTGTTGAAATGAAAGAAATATTATAGATGAATTTACTTACAATACTCTGGATATTTTTAGTAGCTCTGTAATCTACTTAATGCTTCAAAATTTAAATTGGAAGAATAAATCTAAAATATAACTAAATTAAATCTTGAGATTTTTCTGTCACAGCTCAATACGATAGGAATCTTGTTGTACTGGGTTGTGACATAGACTGTCCTATCTATGGACTACATTATGTAGTGAGCCTTGTGCTAACCCAATATTAACTCAATTTAAATTATCATTTTAATAGCAAGGTAAAGGGGTGTCAACTTTAGTGAGCTTCAGATTCGTAGGGAAGATGATTTGTTATATGTAATTTGTTTTGTATCCAACAAACATATTTGACACAATAATGAAATCATGGGGCTTTTGACCCACAAGTGTTACTACATCTATCGTGGTGTGTACTTTATCTCATGCTCCTTGCTTATCTAATCTATAATATTACATCTTGAGGATAGTGGTAAATGTTTGCGAATACTAACTATTATCTACTATTCATACTAAAGCTCTATTATTTACTCTTATACATATAAGTTCATAAATTATTATGAATATAATAATTAATGCTATTTGTTTTATCATAATATGCTATTCAATTTATATGAAATATGTTTATATTATTCATATTATATAAGTTCCATTGTTCGAATCCACGGAAGGCAAATAGACCTTCCTTTAAATTTATGTTTCTAGAAAATGACCTACTTTGTATTATTACATGATAATATCATGCACAATTGCACACTTGTATGTATATTTCTTCTATACAAAGAACATGACAAGACATAAAAATTAGTCTACCAAAGATTATGCTACATGGCATGTAAAAGTTATATCCCTCTCCATGTGTCATGTCCTACATACACAAATTGTATGGAATTTAATTGTCTACTAATCGGGTTATATTGTTGTATCGAATTTAACTCAGTTTGTCGTGTTTGTTGTGGGGTGCAGGGGGTCTCCCCTTGCTTGGTTTTGGGTGTATAATGCCTTGTTGTTGTGTATCCGAGCACCCTAATGACGCGTTGTGTACTCGAGCGCCTTAGACATTATTTACCCGAGCATCTCGGCACTCCAAACTAGCATTGTAGAGCTACAACTAGCACTACAGAGCTACAAGGGCAATTGGGTAATTTTTCTTTCTCATTTTCTTAAGAGTGGGTTTCCTTGATGATGCTATTATATCGCTTTGTTGTTCTAATGTAAAAATGGTGTAAAAGAGAATGGAAGCAAGGAGAGAGTGAGAGAAGAGAGATCTATAATAATTATCCCATATTTTCATAATGAATTTCTTGATGTAGTGTGACTTGATGATTTTTTCTAGTTTCAAGTTTTTACACGTTAAATCATAGTGTTCTTTTATTTCCACTACTTTTACCTTTTTGTTTATTTTGATGTGGCGTTTTACTTCTCACCCCCAACAGTGGGAAGTAAATTCAGGGGTGTACATGAACCTTGCAATTAAATCTCTTCAAAATACTAAACCATGGAGAAGCTTCATATCAAATGCTCAACAACTTCTACATGAACACAACCAGCTTTAACCAAAATTTAAAAAATTATCAACATATTCTAAAGATCTTAAGCAACAAAATGAAGGTTATGTTAAATTTATACATAGAAAAAGATCAAGCAGTATGTTTTAAATATCTCAACAAGAAAATGAAATAAGCATCTACATTCGTCACAGCGAATTATTTTGGTCAAATTCACGTAATAATACCACAGTAATATCATCTAGGAATTCTCTGCTGAAAAAGATGAACTCAATTTGTCCAGAAATAAAAGAGGGGAAATCTTACATTATCATCAGAATCAAGTCAAAAGAAATTATAAAACTGGTGAGGGATCTCTTGCAAATCATCCCAGCCAGAAAGATCAACATTACATTATCATCAGAAAACCATCTGTATGATAGTAAAAAAATTGCATTCAGAATGCCTGGACAGCTCGCTCACTCAGTAAAACCAAAGCACTTCATGCACAATTTAGATACACTCAAAAACATCTGAAAGACTAGCTGCGTTTACTAGGCAATCAAAGATCTAATCCTCCAACTTTCAGCTTAGCTACTCGGATCATTAAAGAACTCAGACGGGATTAATGGCGGACAGTACTTCTTGGCCACGAACTTGTACTGTAGTAGTATCAGATGGCGTGAAATTACTTAACTACTTGTAATGAAAAGGAGAAAATTGGAACAACAAAGAAAGCTACTATGTACCTTGTGTTGGCTGTACTTCTCCCTTATGGCAGGCAAATTATTGCTAGAACTATTGCAACAAAGACGATGCAGGGACTTCACACAGTCGCACAGTTGAGAAGGTTTGTACTGCGTGTAATGTACAAGTGTTGCATTCTGCAGCGTGATTGAAGCATTTGAGTTCATAATAAAATAGTTTTGACCAACTAAGGAAATTTTCATGAAAATACAGAATCAATTAAGTACCCAAGGCTTCTTTGTTGGTTGGATTATAAACTTTGAGAGGAAGACAGAGGCAGCAGCAATCTGAGACGGGGAATAGCAAAGCATGTTGTATTCTGGGAGTGATAGCTCGGCAACATAACTAGCAAGGAATTCTAGGTGAAGGGAAGGTGCCTGAGGGAACAAATTATGAGAAAATCAATATCTGATTGTGGGAAATGCTGAGTTGGTACAGGAAAACGAGCATTATTACCTCATCAGAGCATTGAGCAACCCGAACAAATCTCCTGTCAAGATCAAGCATGATAGAGATCATAAGCACACTGCCTGCCATCAGGGGAAATTATTAGTGCGGATACCGGACGTAGAGATGCGTCTGGATTACTGGACACACTGTGTACGCTCTGCTTACACTCTGCGTAGGCTCTGCTTACACTCTGCGTATTTGTAAATACACAGTAAATAAGCAGCAAATCCTCACAACTAAATATTTGCTGTTTATGTACTGCAAATATAAGCAGTATATACACAGTAAATACATAGAGCGTAGGTAGAGCTTAAGCATAGAGTTTGCAGTAATCCGGAAGATCCTCTACTTCCGATATCCGCACCAAATAATTTCCCTGCTATCAGTGCTATGGCTTCAACAGCACCGGGAGCTAGATGATAGGTTTAGCTTACCTCAAAAAACACTTGGCCGTAGGGGTTGTCATTTCAAACTTCAGGTGCTTCAGAACAGCAGCTTCCATTTGCAAGACCTAAACAAACAATATTTATTAGGAGAAAATCATAGTGAGAGGGAAATGCAGAAGCTTAAGTGAGGTTTTGACAACATACTTCATCTTTGAAATATGTATTGTCTGTTATGTAACAGAATTCTTCAACTTGTGGGGCACAAATCTCTTCATATTTTCTGAAAATTATGCATAAAAATGCATAAGAAAAATAATAATGGAAGACTGTATGTGAAATCAAAAGACAAGACTACATACGCTGCAATAAACATGCAAGCAACTCCCAATAACTGCAAGCGTTGGCGATTAATCTCATTTCCAGAAAGATACCGATCAATATAGTTTATTGTAAGATACAATGTATCAGGTGCAAGTCGATATTCTTCTGCAACCTGAATTTCCAATACCAACAAAAAAAAAGAGAGCATTAACACTAAAAGGAACAACAATCAAAGAGATACAAATTAGGCAATACCTCTACTAGCCAGTCTATTAAAATAGCTCGCATGCTTGCGTTAATGTCCTTTTGAACTCTATCCATGAAATCAGTGGAAGCTCTTCTCTTACTCTGTAGAAGAAGCACCTCAATTAATGGACTAGCAGTAGTCAAATAAAGCATAAATATACAATAATCATCTGAGGTACAAATCATCAAAAGTTACAATGATAACAAATAAAAGTGTCAGATTCTAAGTATTTTATTCCAGTAAGCAAATTAAGTCATGTCCTACCGATACGGTAGTATCCTATTTTCCCTAAACATCAAGCATTTTCTATCATAACTTTAACTTTCCTTCCAACAATATTCAGCATCTTGAATTCTCAATTAAAGAATGTAGAATTGAAACAAATGAGCACTGTTAGCTCCATGCATTCGGATAACTTAGGCTTCATTTGGGACGGCTTTTTTACTGCTTCTTAAAGAAATTTTTCAGTATAAAAATTTTAATTTTTAAACTAGAAAGTTGTTTTACGAAATAACAAAAAATTCATCCCAAACGAAGCCCCTTAATGAGCTCTTCATCTCACCAACTTGGGCAAAATACCAATCAGCTTTACCACAAAGAATGAAGTGCAACCTCAAAGGTACTAGCAGCAAACTCTTTACTCAGGATATCCTTATTACCAAACCTACCCGGGTCCACACAACCCAAACCTGCTCAAACACACCTGTGGGCACACCTCGGTGATCTAACTTTCTTTGTGTGTGCATATAGTGAGTTGGTGGAATAACTTTGGCTATTGATGAGTACTGGAACTTGTTAAATAAAAAATCAGCAATTAAACAAATTCTGAACAGGAAAAGAATTTCAAAATCTACAAGATGGCCAGGTGGTTACTAACAAATTGCCCCAAATGATATATTAAAATGCAGAAATCAATCAACCTTAAAAGCAAAAAACCTACCTCAGCTAAGCGTAAATGCTCATAAACATCACAAGCAAGTGATGCACACAACTGGGGATCTTCCGGATTGTCATCAACATTTGCAATATTGACAGCCGCATCTACTGCAACGGTAATATCACTCTTCCAAGCATTTCCTGGTAAATATTTTAAGAACACTTTACTAGATGTTGATAGAGAAAATCATTTATGATAGGGTCTTTTCCCATATGTTAAGCTGAAGACAAGGCATTGTACTGGCAAACAAACTATCATAGAAGCTGATGAAAAAACATACCATTTGAATCAACGTGATCTGAAATGTGGAGGTTATACGTGGCTTGTCTTTCCAATGACGCCACAATTGAGGAATCACCATGGTCAATATATTCAAAATCAGGACTCTTCAGAGAATCAGAAGTTGACATGGTCTCATCCATAGATTCGGAATCATCTGAGAGAATTGGGGATTTAACATTGCAGCAGGGAACAAGAAGCGGGCCAAGAGGTCCAGTTAGTCCAACTCGAGTTGAAGGTGTAGTAGTTATCCTTGATACATTAGCAGCTGGTTTAGCAACAGATGTAAACTTTGCAGATTCACGTTGAAAGTTTTGTTTTGAACTGCTAACAACAACAGATCCCTTTCGCACTTTTGATGCTGAACTGGTAGTAGTGACCTTCTGAATAGGCAAATAAATCTACTTTATTAATGTAGAAGAGAAAATAGATAAAAAAATAACAATATAGTGCTGCTAAATTCATCTGAAGTTTGCGGAAGCAATTTCTTATCTAGTGTACTGCCAAAAATTAACGAGATACTTTCAAACAAAAGGTGTAGCGAGCCTGAATATGAGATTCTTTAAACAAGGACAAAAGCAGATTTTGATTATCATTTTCTAGCTGACAAGTGAAAAATGCTTCTTTCTCGTGGGGTATTTATGTTCCCCGGACAGCAAAGACGTTCCTTTTAGGTTTCAGTTTTCACAAAACTAATAAACTACAATACAGAGTGATTGACAGCTTGATGAGGAGCGGTACCATTAGATTCCATGTTTTCCTGTAGAAGTATAATAAAAGGTTATAGACAAAATGTACATTCATGGAATTTGAGAAGATACTCAAGAGAACTTATAATCTTCTTCTTACAATTCAGGGCATCTCCAACAAAAAAAAAATCATTTTTCACTCCAAAATATAGTAATACACAATATGCGCCAACCGAACTCCATTTTCTAACACAAAAAAGAGAATATTCATAGTATATTCTTTCTTATACTTAAAATTTTAAAAGTAATAACCAATTTTTCGAATTAAAAAAAAAAAAAACATATAGCAGGTGACACCAACTGTTCACCTGCAAGAAAATAGCGGAAGATTTGGCATTCGGATGGAGCGACCAAATGATGCCATACTCATGTTTGGCTTTCGACAGGAGATGCCCTTAGGGACCTCCGAAATAGGTCAAAGTAACACCACTCACAAGCATAAAACTGATTCAAGCTAAAACCAGGAAACATAATCAGGAAAATCTACTTCAAACTTAAAAATCATGAAAAGTAGAAAGGCTCATTAAAATATATAGTTTAGTCCACATTGGATAATTGAAAATTATCTTGATGTTAAAATACGAAGAATTAGCTCACTTTTAGATTTAACATTGTGGCTTAAAAAAAAGTTTTTCACTTTAAATTTACCTTTCCCAACTTTGGATTCTATTTAGTCCTCACTACCTAATAAGTGGTACATAAGCAAATGTTTCAATTGAGATAAAGTAGCCATGTGGCTTATGGCACCTAGGTTCTTGGTATTATTTCTACCATGGTTAAGCAAGACTCATAAGCAAGCGGCCTGCAAGGCATCTCCACAGGTCTCTTGATGATGAACTTTTGTTTGATGGGGAGTGATGGCCGATAGAGAGAGCTATTGTATGAGGGGAAGAATGTTGAGGCATGTGAGAGTATTTGATATAGTCACATAATGAATAATTTAAAAATGCGTTGATATTAAAATGCCAAATGGTCCCACCTTTGATTCTTACTCCATAAAAATTTACGAATATTAAACCATTCAGGAATAGAAATGATCATGTAGGTAAGATATTACATGAAATACCAAGAAAAACGATGGCATACAAGTTCACAAAACTGAATAAAACAACTCAAAATATTTGCAAACCAAAAAAAGACCGTTAATGCATTGATATGTCTATTTGAACCAACATTTTCGAAAAAGAAAGTAACAGCTGGTGTATGTTCATCTTTTTTCAGAAATATTGCCGTCAAAATCACATCTTAAAACAAATAAATATAATGATGTTGACCCACAACTGTCTTAAAGAGATCTTTTAAATTGGGATCTGATGTACGTGCTTCACTAAATTCTGAATCCAAATCATTTCAAAGTTATATTAGTATAATTCCTATTCAATCAAGATCTCAAGAATTCTCGCTACAAAGAACAGAGGTCGGACACTTTCAGAAAAATAACGGTGGATTACTGAAAGATTTTAGAAGCTGAAAAGATAAAAATATTACCTGTAGCAGAAAGTTCAAGAGATTCTTGAATACCGTTTTCTATTTTATTTCATAAAAAGAGATGTCATTGAAATCAAAACACAGGCACAGATAACGTCTAACATAAAAAGCTCTGTTTCTGTCACGCATTTCAGCTATCAATCACCCGCAGAAATACATAACTATATAACTCCAAAACAAGATACAACCATAAAACCTCTGAACACATTTCTTCCAAAGCAAAAAATGAAGAGCATGAACGCCATCGTCAAAGCAAAAACAGTTTACTTTATCTAAAAAAGATTCAAAGTAGCAAAAAGTTCATTAAGCTGATTCGAACTTCACCCACATTGAAAACGTTTGTTGATGGCAGCCGAGAACCACTCCTCACAGCATTGCCCTGATTAGTCAAATTACCTAGCGCCACCCTTTTCTTGGCCTGCTCAGGCGCAGAAATAGAGACCTTAGCCACATTCTCCACCGCAGGCCGCTTCGCAAGAGACGAAGACGACGCCGACGACGAAATCGATGAGCGTCGATTCACTCCCGACATATCCAAATCACGAAAATCAAAACCTTGCCGAAGTCCTCAATCTCTCTCGCTCCCCTCTCGGCCGTTCTAGCTACCAAGAACAAGCAAGAATACCAAGGAGGAGCGGGCTGAGCAAAACCCTAACCAAAACCTTACTAGATCTCCGGAGAGAAGAGACCGAGAGTTCAAATGGGATCACAGAAAGAACGGATTCCGCAGCCCCCTTTACTTCCTCACTATCCCTTCCTCACTCACTCTTCTCGCTCTCGATCTCTCCAACAAGAAGACCGAAGAGGAAGGAGAAGAAAGAAACAAGAAAGATCTATATAAAAACATTGAGCGGAGAGGGAACGAAGAGATTTGAATTGCTAGACGATCATGGCCGTCCATCAGTGGGTGATGCCACATCAGCACTGCGGAGCGGAGCGGAGTGGCACGTGCGCTTCATTTTTTGTCCGCATGCGAACTTTGAATTGAAACGCAGGGATGAGCGACGGGGTGGAATTTTTGGGCGGTGAGCGTACCGCTAGCTCTTTTAAATTTCGAACTCGAATGCGGGCCCGGAAGGCTTTACCGTTGAGGTCAGTGTAGTTTAAAACTTTGAAACTTTGAATGGAATAAAGAAAGATTAGGCCTAGTGAAGGAACGGCTATTGTAATTAATATAGAGCTAAATATTCTCTCTCTCTCTCTCTCTCTCTCTCTCTCTCTCTCTCTCTCTCTCTCTCTATCTCTCTCTCTTTCTCTCTCTAAGATGAAAATTTTTCATCTTATATTCATAATCTTTGTATTTAAATGAAAAGAATAATGTTAGAATATTGTTATACTAAATATTTCATATTAAGCTTTGATGGTGTAAGATTAATCAACAATTTTTTTTAATAAATATAAGTTTTTTTTTTTAATTATGATTATGTGATTAGAGGGAGAGGAGACACATTGTTGATTGTTGTGACACTCTCGGCAAGCAAATGTTATAGTCTAGCCACACTGAATTTAAGGAACATGAAAATATGTTTTGTATTTACAAAAAAAATCATATCTAAGTATTATAAATGGAATATATTAGAATAAGCAATAAAATAGAATTAAAAATTCTATTTCATTACTATAAATCAAATGAGGCACTACAGGAAATTCGCCGAAAAATTTTACAAATTGCCGAAAAATATATCAATACAGTCGGAAATTACCATTGGTAATTTGTGATTTTCATGTAGTGAGAGCACATCAACAAGTAGAAATAACAATAAATGGATATAATTCTAAAATGATCAAAGCAAGATTATAAGGCTCTTTTTTTTTTCATATCCATAAATACAGCAGGGATATTGGTAAAGCTGATAAGCAAGATTAATATTAGTAAAGCTAGTAAGCTCGGTTAAAAATTCATAATGACCATATTGGAAATGAAAAACAATTTTAAACATATCTTCCTTTGTGATCTTCAAATGATGGTACCTAGAATAAATGTTACTATTGAAAAATATAGAAGAGCCTTGTAATTGGTCAAACATATCATCTAGAATAAATATTCATATTTTCATAGTTCTTTATAGTCGAGGCACAAACTAATGGCTACTTTTTTTTTCTTAAGTACAAAATTGGTGCTCCCATAGTGAAATATTGGGTTTAAATTTGGTTAAGAATTTCTTATAATTACACCTTTAGCTCTTTAAGTTTAATGCTTTCCATATGATATGGTGCCTTGTAAATTGGAGTGATATTAAAAATTAAATTATGATAAACTTGATCTTATGATTAGTTGATAAGCTAAGCAACTTATAAGAAAATACTCATTAAATTCTTGAATTATTGAAATGTTGTCTAAATCGACATTAAGCTCGTTGGTATCCACTATGTGATCATGATAACAAACATACCAATGAAAGATTATCTTATGGGTTTGATTATCGATGCAAAAGAAGATAATGCTCCTCTAATATCATTAAAACTAAGAGCTATCACACTAAGTATATAGAAGTTTATTCTTCTATTCTGACAATATATTATGGCATGACAAGGAGATATTCAATTCCTATCTAATATTAAATAAAACTTGGCTACTAAAAATATAATGAGTGTTGCATATTATTGATAATGATATCACAATTATGAATACACTAAGTAACTATCATAGATAAATATATGATATAATAATCGATAAATGTGCTTGGAATTATGATACTAATGCATTTGATATATATTTACCAGCTATGAATGAATGTGATGTCTAAAAGCTAAATAATATCCATGTCAGTTACTTAAAAAAAAAAATAGAGGCTAGAATGTTGGATACTATATCATTTGTTGTTATTGCTAATATGCGATTGAAAGTTATTACTATTAATACTATTAAGTAAGACATAACTGGTATGACTGAGATGTTATAAATTATTATAATTATTATAGAGATTGAATATAATATGTTCTTTTCTATCCATTATCATTTTGCTTGTAGTGTTGATCTCCATACAATTTTTTGTTGTATTACTTGAACTTGGCAATAGCTAAGTTGGTTATGGTATTGGCTGAGTTGCTTGCTAAGTACTTATGAAACTTGAGCAAGCTGAGCAATCATATCAATCATCATTATGATGAGTGCAATCATGAAGGAGTTGAGGTAGCAACACCTTCATGCCTAGTAGGGGAGGATCCTCTAGAAATGGGCATAGCTTTCTTGATAGTTATTGGGTTATTAATTCTATAGGTGATAGCAACACTTTTCCTTGTCATCTTCTTGAATAAAATATTATAATAAATCAAGATAATATATAATATAATATTAATTATCATAAATATATAAACTAAGATGATCTATCTTACTATCAAATTTTAAGAAAATAAGGTATATTGAATATAAAACAAATGACTTTGATACTACTCTGTCTCACCTTGGGACTCTGATACCCTACAATACGGGATGTAAGGAAGGGGTATGAACACTTATTTTGCACTTGTAAATAGAGAGTTCAGATACAAATAATATAAATGAAAGAGAAATTAAGATTCTATTTTATTACTATAAATTAAAATAAGAATACTTCAATGAAGGTGAAACAATAGTAAATGAAAAGAAAACATCAAGAAATAACTACACAAATAAATCTACCTATACTTAGTAGGAAATACAAATAGCCTACTAAAGCTTAAAATACTATATGAGATCTGTTGCAAATCTATTTTTCATGTCTTATGTTTTGATGATTGACAAACACTGCTTTTCTTGGATAGCTTGTTGCTTCTAACTTTTCAGGAATCGACGATCGGACAATCAAAAAGGAGCCAAGTTCAGGAATGCGTAGGGTTAGGGTTGAGTCAGTCTGTACTTTTATTTTTATCTTTTGAGTCCACTTGTAATAGCCAAAAAGACTGATACTTTGTAACCCTTCACACACACACTTGAGAGAATTAGAAATTCTGTTTTTACTCATATCGGCCAGGCCGATATATTTGATCGGCCTGGACGATCAGCTTAAAACAGAAAGTCTAATTAAGGATTCTTGATTAAGGCAGCCAACGTTAACCGATCGGCCTGGACGATACGTGTATCGGCCAGGACGATAAGCTCAAAACAGAAAGAAGTAGCCGCCATAGACAAGTATGGTATAGCATATCTTTAAATTATCGGCCAGGACGATACTCGGATCGGCCTGGACGATATTAACAGATTATGCCATAATTGTTCAGGAAATCAAGGAAGTAATTAAGGATGATTGATACGATCATATCGTCCTGGACGATCGCAAGATCGGCCAGGACGATCTAGTCAAAACCTTAAGTTACTTCAGGACGATCAGTATCGGCCAGGCCATATTCAGGGCTATTGTCAGGACGATTTTCCTCTGATTTGAACTAATCGGCCAGGACGATCTTAAGATCGGCCTGGACGAGCAAGCTATTTTTCAATCGTCCTGTTTTCCATTCAGGGCTATGCTCTGGCCGATCTTCATTAATTTGTACTGATCGGCCAGGCCGATGTCCATATCGGCCTGGACGATAAAGTCGGCAACTTGCAATTAATGAGCTCTTGTGAAGCTCTTCTATTTAAAGAGCTCTTGTTCAACGTTTTTAAAGACCTTTGGCTGCTGCCTTGACCTGAGAAGACCTTGAGGAGAGAAAGAGAGAGAGAAGAGAGAGAGAGGATCTTGTGAGGGGGAGCTTGTGAGGGGTTTCACAAGGGTTGCTTCAAGGATCTCTCTGCGTCGTCTTCGTCTAGAGTTTCTCGTCCGTGGAAGGGTCGGTAGAGGTAAGGAGTTGTGCCGTTGGTTCTGGTTCTCTGCCGGCTTCAGGAGGAAGCAAAAGGAGATAGGTTCTCTGCCTTGCCGGGGTGGCAAAAAGAAGGTTCTTGTGAGGGTTTCTCCACCTAGCCGAGGGGGGCTAAAGGAGAGTCACTTTTTGTGTAGTGCAATACTTGGAGGGTGCCTCCAAGGAGTGGACGTAGGTCGAGTCGACCGAACCACTATAAATCTCTGTGTTTCTTTTCTTGCTTCCGCACGTTTAATTCCGCATTATTTTCGTGGTGTGATTTGGTTTTATGTTACTTTATTTCTTTGTTTAAAAACGAAGTTTTTAAAATACCAATTCACCCCCCCTCTTGGTTAGTTTGGGACTAAGTTCATAGGGCTTAACATCCCATCGAACTTTCAAGTGGTATCAGAGCTTGTTTCGAAAATTAAAGTTTAAAAACTTTTTGAATTTGATCCATGTCTAACTTTGGGAATCGCAACACTACGGAAGGGTATTCTATTACCCGACCTCCTCTGTTCGATAACCTACCTTTTGATTTCTGGAAAACTCGCATGTCAACTTTTTTACAATCTACTGATTATCGCATGTGGATGCTTATTCAAGAAGGTTATTCTCCACCTTCTCGTGAAATTAATGGTTTTAAAACGGAAGTTGCTTTTACCGAATGGACTTTTGATGAACGAGATTTAGCTCAACTAAATGCTAAATGTTTGAACTGCTTTTTCTGTGCTTTAAAATCTGAGGATTACATGCGTGTTTCAACTTGCAAAACTGGAAAAGAAATTTGGGATAAATTGTGCATTACTTATGAAGGCACTAATGAAGTTAAACAATCCCGTTTAAATATTCTCTTGCATGACTACGAACTTTTTCGTATGAAACCTCATGAATCAATTTCTGACATGTACACTAGGTTTACTCAGATTGCTACCTCATTGCATGCACTAGGAAAAGAACTTTCAAACTATGAAAAAGTTAACAAGATTTTGAGATGCTTGCCTTCGTCCTATGATGCAAAAATTACTGCAATTACTGAATCTAAAGATTTAAACACCTATTCTATTGATAACTTGCTTGGCTCACTCATTGCTTACGAGCAAGGGGTGAATCAAAGAAATCTTGATGTAGGTGAAAAGAAAAAGGAGAAAACCATTGCATTGAAGGCACACAAATCGGATTCTGAATCTTCCGGGTCTGAAAGCGATGGAGTTGCCTTCATCACAAGGCAATTCAAAAGCTTTCTAAGGAAGAAACAAAAGCATCATCAAAGTTGGAGAAAAGGTAAGGATCATAAACATACTAAAGGATCTTCTGATGTTGTTTGTTTTGAATGCAGGAAACCTGGACATGTAAGAGCCGATTGTCCTACACTTCAAGATCATTCAAGCAAAGAAAAGGAAAAAGGTGAGGAAAAAGCTAAGTCTAGGAAGGACAAGAAGAAAATCCAAAGAGGCTTCTGGGCAGAATCTGGTACTGATTCCTCTGAGACTGAACCAGAGGAAGAAACAACAAACTTGTGTTTCATGGGAGAAAACCAAAGTGATGAGGAAGAGGTATGTAGACCAACCTATGATGAATTATTTGAAATTTGTGAAAAAATCCATGCATCATATAGGAAATTAAAGAAAACTCATGCTAGCCTAAAATTAGAACATTCAAATCTACAAAAAGAGCATGAAGTTTTTCTCAAAGATCATGCAACGATTGATTCAAATCACATGGCTCTCCTTGATGAATTTGATGAATTAAACAAGAAGCATTTGGAATTAGTTGATAAAAGCAATGCATTAAAAGCTTCACACACCTCACTTAATGATGATCTTAAGAAATCTAAAGAGATTGAGAAAAATTTGAGGATTGAGAATGATACATTGAAAAGAACTAACTTGAGAATTCAAAATGATTTGGATACATGTAAGAAAGCTAGGATGACACCAACTCTTAATCAAAGGCCAAAACCTAGGAAGAGGCATCTCTACTCAAATCATTTAAGAAAACCTTTTCCTGGAATTCAATGTTTTTCATGTGGCATGCTAGGACACATCTCACACACTTGCACAGTTCACCGCAGTACACATTGGGTGTGGAGACCTAAGATGCATGATTCAATACATACCACATCTGCATTGCACTCTATATTTCCTAAGAAGGAGCCCAAATCTGTTTGGGTTCCTAAAACTGACTGTTGTTGAGTCTTGCAGGAGTGCTCTCACCAAAGACCTCGTGGGAGCATAGGATAACTGAACATAAGGAGGCTTGCAGCTCAATTGCTAAAATCCGTTGTTTTATCACTTGCTTGAAATCGTTAGTTTTTGTGTGTGACTTTTATTTTTAGTTTTTGTGTTGACTTTGTTGTTGTCTTTAGTTTGCTTATTGTTTGTTTTTGTTTTTATTTTTGGTCCTTATTTTTGGCTTCCGTATGATAAAAACTTTTCAAGCTTTTAAAAATTGGAGTTTTTTTTGGGAGATAGGGTTTAGTTTTTTTTTAAATTAGCTAAAGAGAGTAAACTATTGATGTTTTCCCTTCTTCTGACCTTGTTTAGTGGCATGATTTTTCTTTTATAAAACAAAAAGTCTAAACTCAGTTTAACCAATGGTTTTTTAAGATATCGTTCTAATCTTGCTACATTAAATCATCTTATGCATAATAGTCAAAATTCTTTGATATCATTCAAGCTTTTGAAATCTTACCATTGCAGTCATCACGTGATTTTGATTTTGTGTTGTGAATTGTTCTTCCCTATGTTAGAGAGAGAGCCCCTATTCTCTAATATTTGGAGGATATACTTACAACTAAGTATTTTTCTTTAAGGGTATATTAAAGAGTTATTAGCTTGCAAAAGACAAAAAGGAAAGAGGCCAATGAAGCCAAATTGAAAAGAAAAATACACAAAAGTGTATCAAAAAATCAAAAGATGCTCAAAGAGCCAATAAAAGTAAAAAGAGGCATAAAATTAGCCCACTAATTGCAAGCTATGATCTCTTTGGTAAAACTCTTAAAACTTAGAAAAACTCATTGATTATGTGATACATTCAAAGATTTGATTTCAAATTCCATGATTGAGAAAAACTATTTTGGTTTATTATTTATAAGATACTTTAGTTGTTAACAAGTCTTGATTGATCTCTTAAAACCTCTTGTGTTATTCCAAGTTAGGACTCTGTTGTTTTTAAGAGATTTTTTGTACCCTGAAGAATGTCCGATCTAGGGTTAATAGAATCAGTTTTTCAATCTTCTTCTAATTTGGATTTTGTTAAACCTCTTGATCTCCTAGAAACTTCAAAAAATTTAAATTCAAGAAAAGAATTCTCATTGCCTTCATAAAACAAAAAAAATAGAAAAATTAAAATCCAAAAATATTCGGTGTTTGTTTTATTTTTATTTTTTGTGTGTCTTTGACTGTCTTTTCTTTTGTTTTATTTTTGAGGGTCTTGATCATCACCATTCCTTTCTTAATTTCAATTTCAAGTCACATCGGCCTGGCCGATATTTTTATCGTCCTGGCCGATAGGACAAATTCTTTCCAAAATCCATCTGCTGACCTTTTTCTGTGCTTACTGAAATTCATCGTCCTGGCCGATACATCATCGTCCTGGACGATTTGATCAAACTCTTGGTGATAGTCCTGGCCGATAGTTTATTTGTCTGGCCGATGCATTCTATGTGCATCGTCCTGGCCGATACACTGGACCGTCCCGGACGATCCACGTGTCAGTACGTTTTGAACTTTAAATTCGGCCCCGGACGATCCATTATTGGACCATCGGCCGGGCCGATCCACTGTTCGTCCTGGACGATACACGTGGCAAGCATTTAAAACGTTTTAACTTCGGCCGGTACGATCAATTATTGTGCATCGTCCTGGACGATACACCTCATCGGCCCGGACGATCTGCTTTTTCAACGGTCGTCCGGACTGACTCCTCGGGCCGATAGCCTGTGTCTAATCGGCCTGGCCGATATCTGATCGGCCCGGACGATTGGACCGCCTTTTTGACCAATCGGCCTGTACGTAATAATTGACACATATCGGCCTGGACGATTTCGCGATCGGCCAGGACGATATGGACGATTCTTTAAATATAGGCCGATCCAGCCATGTTTTCTCACAACTCATCCTTTCTCCTTTGATTTTCTGCTTAAAGTTCTCTCATATGGCTGGTGGGAAGCGCGTCCGGCAGACCTCTGGAAGTTCCTCGAGGGCAAGGGTTGACCCTCGGTTCCGTGAAGCAGAAGATGAAGCTGCTTATCATCGCTATAAGGAATGTGGAATTACTGTTTCAAGAATTATCAATCCGACCCACATTTCCTACCCGGTAATGGATCTCTTTGCCCACACTTCTCTTTGCTTCATCCTATCCCTTATTTTTCCTTTCAATTCTGAGTTCCTGTTAGAATTCTTTGCAAACCTCCGCATAAACTCTACCTTCACAGCCCTGTCCTCCTATGTGAATCGACGCCCTGTCGAAATCACATATCAGGACTGTGTTGAACTTTTACAGCTATCCACCACCGGAGATAAGCTGCACCTTATTGCCCCTGACCCTGATTTTGACTGGTCCACGGCAAACCACTTTCTTCGCCAGACCAATGCCCGTTACCATGTTGGAGAGACTAGCTCTCTAGTCAGAGATGCTAGGACAATCCAACATGTCCTTCGCACCTCTGTCATTCCAAAAGCCGGCGACCGTGTCCACATTACCCCTTTACTTTCCCTCACTACCTTCTACATCATGGCACATAGGGAATTTAACACTGCAGATCTATTTTTTCGTTACATTGATCACCTCACAACAATTCGCGACCCAGGCCACAGAAGAAAGCCAAATCTAGCCTTAGGACATATCATAGCCTATGTTCTTGAGACCAAATACCAAATTCAATATCCCAATCCACCAGATTTCCCAACTCTCTTCTACTCGAACAATTCCTTCAGCACCCTTCACAGCACTCGTCTTCACCCGGACGAACCACGGGAGGCTAGAGAGGAGGAGGCTCCCGCTCCAGCTCCCTTTCCTGACCCTGTCCCTCTCCACCAACATTCACCGGTAGAACAGCTGATTGCAAGATTTGATCGTTGGGAGACCAGATTTGATGCATATGTTGCTGCCCAAGAGCAGCAACACTCTGAGGACATCGCCCGCTACGAGCATCACCGTGCTGAGGACCTAGCTCGTTTTGACAGTTTTCTCACTCACCAACAGCAGCAGCATGACCAGGACATCGCCTGGTTCAATGCTCAGTTTACTACCCTTGCCAGCTACTTTCAGCAGCCACCTCCACCTCCTCCATCTGATGATCAGGATCCCTCGTTCTTTTAGTTTGTGCTTTATTGTTTCTTGTCTTTTTGTAGTAGTCTCTCGTGATGTTTGTTGTTCTTTTTTACTGTTTTCGGACTCTCTTTTTGTGATGACAAAAAGGGGGAGTAGGATAGGATGTGTGGTTTGTAACCTTTTTTTTAATGAATCTTTAATTTTCCTACTTGTGTTTTGTCATCATCAAAAAGGGGGAGATTGTTGCAAATCTATTTTTCATGTCTTATGTTTTGATGATTGACAAACACTGCTTTTCTTGGATAGCTTGTTGCTTCTAACTTTTCAGGAATCGACGATCGGACAATCAAAAAGGAGCCAAGTTCAGGAATGCGTAGGGTTAGGGTTGAGTCAGTCTGTACTTTTATTTTTATCTTTTGAGTCCACTTGTAATAGCCAAAAAGACTGATACTTTGTAACCCTTCACACACACACTTGAGAGAATTAGAAATTCTGTTTTTACTCATATCGGCCAGGCCGATATATTTGATCGGCCTGGACGATCAGCTTAAAACAGAAAGTCTAATTAAGGATTCTTGATTAAGGCAGCCAACGTTAACCGATCGGCCTGGACGATACGTGTATCGGCCAGGACGATAAGCTCAAAACAGAAAGAAGTAGCCGCCATAGACAAGTATGGTATAGCATATCTTTAAATTATCGGCCAGGACGATACTCGGATCGGCCTGGACGATATTAACAGATTATGCCATAATTGTTCAGGAAATCAAGGAAGTAATTAAGGATGATTGATACGATCATATCGTCCTGGACGATCGCAAGATCGGCCAGGACGATCTAGTCAAAACCTTAAGTTACTTCAGGACGATCAGTATCGGCCAGGCCATATTCAGGGCTATTGTCAGGACGATTTTCCTCTGATTTGAACTAATCGGCCAGGACGATCTTAAGATCGGCCTGGACGAGCAAGCTATTTTTCAATCGTCCTGTTTTCCATTCAGGGCTATGCTCTGGCCGATCTTCATTAATTTGTACTGATCGGCCAGGCCGATGTCCATATCGGCCTGGACGATAAAGTCGGCAACTTGCAATTAATGAGCTCTTGTGAAGCTCTTCTATTTAAAGAGCTCTTGTTCAACGTTTTTAAAGACCTTTGGCTGCTGCCTTGACCTGAGAAGACCTTGAGGAGAGAAAGAGAGAGAGAAGAGAGAGAGAGGATCTTGTGAGGGGGAGCTTGTGAGGGGTTTCACAAGGGTTGCTTCAAGGATCTCTCTGCGTCGTCTTCGTCTAGAGTTTCTCGTCCGTGGAAGGGTCGGTAGAGGTAAGGAGTTGTGCCGTTGGTTCTGGTTCTCTGCCGGCTTCAGGAGGAAGCAAAAGGAGATAGGTTCTCTGCCTTGCCGGGGTGGCAAAAAGGAGGTTCTTGTGAGGGTTTCTCCACCTAGCCGAGGGGGGCTAAAGGAGAGTCACTTTTTGTGTAGTGCAATACTTGGAGGGTGCCTCCAAGGAGTGGACGTAGGTCGAGTCGACCGAACCACTATAAATCTCTGTGTTTCTTTTCTTGCTTCCGCACGTTTAATTCCGCATTATTTTCGTGGTGTGATTTGGTTTTATGTTACTTTATTTCTTTGTTTAAAAACGAAGTTTTTAAAATACCAATTCACCCCCCCTCTTGGTTAGTTTGGGACTAAGTTCATAGGGCTTAACATCCCATCGAACTTTCAAGATCATATTGCTGGTAAATATGCCCCTATGATGGGCGAATTATTGCATCCGTCACCTGACATCCGGACAACCAATTCGGATGCATCACGTCACTCAAATACATTGGAATCTGGTGTATTTTGCTGATGTGGCGCGTCTGGATTGGTGTCCGGAAGAAATCCGGACACCTGACGCAATAATTTGCCCCTATGATGATAGTCAACCAGGCACTCCTATAAAACTTGCCATGGTAAAATCGTTCAATAAGTGATTTTGATAAATCAAATATATCAAGCAGCTCCTACCTATAAAAATATATATAAAAAAAATGAATAAGACATACAACATGAACATTTGATAAGATAAGAGTGATAATATAGCAATAATAATCAGTATCATCAATATGCAAATTAAATATGTCACGATTCTTAAGATAAAATTCAATATGATGATATTATAAATGTAAATGTTAAACTGTCATTAATTTTAAATGTATCCAAATATAACTATATCATGTATCATTATACTTTTTGATATATCATCAAAAAATTATCTTGATCGGACACAAATCTCGAGGCAAAATCAAGTTGGAAACTTCCAAAATTAAAATTGGGACCATCCAAACTGTGATTTCAGCAAACTTATAGTCGAATTGAACGTCTCAAAAATACGAACCCAACGACACCAAATTTGACTCAATCTGAGCCCAAATGAGTTCAAATAAAAAACCTGAAAGCATTTGGAAAGCCCAAACCATTAATTGGATAGTCAAACGATTTCTAAACATGACATGCTTACATTTGAATCAGGCGGCTCGATGAAACCAATCCAACGAGCTCAAGATTGTCAAATTATGATATCATTAAGACATTCAAATGCCTATAAACTGTCAACAATCAAGTGAATCAATATCAGCCGTCCATTCAAATTACTCCAAACTTATCATTGATCACTCTCATATTTACTGGTCATGCCACTCTCATAAAATTATAAATAGACCCCTAATTTTTCTTGAAAGGGGATTCAAGCAAGGAATAGAAGGAAGAGAGAGAGAGAGAGAGAAACTAGAGTTCTTTTGCCACCAGACTCCTCGACCATCGCCAAACTTTCACCTAGCTATTGATTGACGTCGGACTTCCATCCGGCCACTGACTAATGTCAAACTTCCGTTTGGTCTCTGACTGACGTCAGACTTTCGCCTGGTCACCAATTGACGCCGGACTTTCACCCGGTCACCGACAAACGCAAAACTTTCGCCCGACCACAAACTAATGTCAAACTTCTGCTTGGCCAACAACTAACGACTGACTTCTGCCTGGGCACTGACGGACGCAGGACTTCCTCCCGAGCAACAATTAATGTCGGACTTTTCCTCGACCACTGAATAACACCAGAATTCTGCCCGGCCACCAACTAATGCACGATTTCCACCTGATCATGAAACATCGTCGGACTTTCGTCCACCCTAAACCTTAAAGACTTTCGTCATGCCACCAACTAACGCTGGACTTCTGTCCGGCCACCGACTGACGCCAGACTTTTCCTCGGCCACCGACTGACCCTGGATTTCCGCCCGACCACCAAACGTTGTTGGATTTCCGTCCGATCTCTATTCACAATAGATTTCAACCCAACGGTTGACTTGTAATCTAATCATCTTTAATTTCAAAGACGAATCAGTCACTTGTAATATATTCAATTACTAAGAAAATTATTTCAACTGGGCGTGACCCCGTAATTTTTCCCTTTTTCAATATTTTTCACGTAAAAAAAATCTTATGTTTATGAATTCTCTGTTTATGTATTGGATATCTGTATAACATTGGGAAAAAAAAATTCTAACTCTATCGCCGCATATATTCTAGCCTATAACAATTCTCAAAATTTAATTTTATCAGTTTATAAATATATGATTAAATGAATTAAAATTTTATGAAAATGTTGGATGATTCGTAAGAAAATTATTAAAATTTGGCTCTAATATTTGAAATTTATTTTTAGGATTTGTCTTTAATAACAACTTCCATGCAATGCGATTCTGTGGGTATAAATTGAGAAAAAAAAAAGGCTGTTGTGTAAGGCTTACCCACTTCCTTACACAGAGCGAAATTTTGTCGGGGTTGAAAGTGCGATTTTCAATGCATTTTTTTTTAATATTTTTATATTTTTTATTTATATTTTTTATTTTTTTTTATTTTTATTTTTTATTTTTTATTTAAGAATTCTATTAATTATCACATAAAAACACAAAAATTATGTGCGAGTGAAATATTAATGGACAAAAAATCATTTCTATATTTACTTTTCTCATATTTGGACAAAAAATAAATTAAAATAGATCAAATCTATATTCAATACACTTAAATAGAGATTTAAGTGAGCTAATTTATAATTAAGCTTAATTCAACTCATAATTGATAGTCTGCTTAGGATAATTTTCTTATTATTTTAAAATTCCATTTCATTATTATTTTAAAATAGTTTTTTTTTTCAGAAAATAATATATTTATACTATTTATAATAACTTCAAAAAAATCATTTTTCTCAAAATACTTCTGATTAAAATTATAAATTAAAATAAAATTTATATAAAGTTAAACCACATAGGATTAAGCTCAAGCTGGGGTTAGCTTATAATGACGCAAAAAAAGAAGGATTATGTTCTGATTGGGTTCGATCAACCCGTAAATCATAGTTGAACCTATGTAATGAGTGGGTGCATCCTTTGATTTATTTTTTAATGGGAAATTTACATACATACCACTTTATTTCATGTTATTTATATATCTAACATTCAAAACATTAATATTACATGCATATCACTCATATACAACTTTAATATCAAATATATCACTCCTATAATTCATTTATATCATTCATATCATCTTATAAACTTTAATATTTCATTATATGCACCCAAATTCATTCTATGGGTGATAGGCGTGTAATATTAATGTTTTGAGTGTTAGATATGTAAATAACGTAAAATAAAGTGGTATGTATGTAAATCTCCCTTTTTTCATTAAAAATTCATACCTAATAATATTTTTTGTTATTTCTTCAATTCAAATATCTTTCAATGTTTGACACTAATCCAACACGACTATAATGCTTATCGTGTCTAAGTCAATTTAAATTTTAATTTAATCAAGTCGAATTCGGGTTGAGAGAAATTTTTATAAAGTTTTTAAAGCCAACAAGGTGAATATTCAAATCCAAATTAACAATTACATCTCTAATCACCCAAATCTTACAAAAACATTTGAAATTTTAGGGTTCCTTTGTGTCTTTATCCTTCCACATAAAATTGTTGAGATGGATTATTCTTATTAGGAAAAAAAAAAAAGTTTTATTAGAATATATTGATGATATGAATTATATCAAGATAGAATTAAAAATTATAAGATTTATTTTGAGATTAGTGTTTAACCGAAGAATTTGTAATGTAATTTCATTAAATCCAATAAATTTTAAGCCCGTCATGATACAATACTTATCGAATATTATTGAAAAAATTATGTCAAGACATCTTGATGCAAAATGCATCATGATTGGCTTTGAAATCTTTAGATTTGTATGTATAACAGTCGAATCTCTTAACCATCGAGATAATATATTATCTTTTTTGAGCTAATGACCTCACGACTTTCTCCCCTTGATGCAACTTTGTAGGAGATCACTCATCCTACAAGCGCTCGTGTACAAGAAACACTTAACTTAAAGTATAAAGATTATTGCTTCATATAATTTAATGAATTGCACAAATCTCGAAGACAAATTCAAGGATTTTGAAATTTATCTTAATTCATTTTGTATTATAATTTTTTTCATTATTATTATTATTATTATTAATTGAGGCAACTTGTGTGCATGAGAAAAAGGCTAGATTAGGGGTGTCAACATTTGACATGACCCGAAAACCCGACTCGAATTCGATCCAAAAATTTTGGGTTCGGGTCAACCCGAAACGGGTCAGGTTCAGGTTAACCCTTTGACTCAAAATTGACCAGAAAATCCGATTTGGACACGGCAACCCGAGATTGACCCATTTTTTACGCGAAAAAAAGGAGATAGTCCCGTTTTTTACCCGAAAAAGAGGAGATAGACCCATTTTTTACCCGAAAACTAGCAATTTTTTATTAGAAACGGGTCTTTGGGGTCGTGTCGGGTTTACCCAGACCCGAAGCGGGTTGGGTTCGGGTCAGGAAAACTGACCCGTTTACAAAAACAGGTCAGGTTCGGGTTGACCTGAATAGTGCCGGGTCAATTTCAGGTTCGACCCGAACCCAACCCGTGACCCGAAATTGACACCCCTATGCTAGATCTCTAAACACTAATTTCACTCAACCCTATCAACATTAATAGTTGGTTCTGATTACATCATCCAACTAGAAATTCTTTTTGGTGACTTCCTTATTAGTCTTTCAATAAGGTATTTAAATTTTATGTAATTATAAGTTATGATCATGATCATTATGATTAAAAAAAATACTTGTTTCTCTCTCATTTTATGATTAATCTCCTTAGAGCCTAAGAGCCATATTTTATTTAGTTGCCTTTTATGATAGATATTTTTTCGATCTGATTTGCTTAAGAACTTATGAAATTTATGTTAAAATTACTTTCTCCTCACTAAGATTTAAGTGTGCTATTGATTAAAATTTAGTTTGAGATAATTTTCTTGCTGTTTTTAAAACAATTTTTTAATACAAATATTTTAATTTTTATATTAAAAAACTGTTTTAAGAAACAATAAAAAAAGCCGTCACAAGCGAAACCTAACAATAAAAACAAAAGTGGCAAGAAATAACATTAATATTTGGTTTTGATTACATCAAAGGTTCTCTCTAATGAGATCTCATTTCAAGTTCCTCTTCTCCTTCACACTACAACACTCATCAATGCCTTCATCTAACAAAGGAACTTTTATTTGGTCCGATAAAAGGACATAGAGCTACATTCTGCTAGCACTAAATCACGCCACGTAGCAAGCACAAAATCACATATTTGTCAATTTTGCTTGGCAATAACGAGAAATACCATCATGTGAAGACAAATACTGAACAATACCGAGCAACACCGAGTAATACCGAGTTTTTTTCTAGAAAAACTCGGTATTACTCGGTATTGCTCGGTATTACTCGGTATTGGTCTTCACAGAGCGGTATTTCTCGTTATTGCCAAACAATATCTAACAATACCGAGCAAATACCAGGTAACTCAGTGGTGACCGTACGTAGAACTACGTCCGGTCACTGGAACCTAATAATTGTTCCTAACAAAGGGATGAACAAAACTCGCTGCTCTTTAACACATCGTTGGCCCCATTGATTCCAATATAAGATATGAAAACAAATTTCTCATTAAAGGCAGATTTTTTATGTATATATTTCAATTTGCTGAGTTCTTGGTAGCTAATAAAGTTAGCATTAATAAACAAATCGAAAATACGGCACTAAGATTTCGTTTGGGACGACTTTCTTTCTGCTTATTAAAGCAGCTTTTTAGTACAAATATTTTAATATTTTTATTAAGAAACTGCTTTAAGAAGCAGAAAGAACGCCATCCCAAACTAAGGTTTCGTTTGGGGCAGCTTTTTTATTACTTCTTAAAGCAAATTTTTAGTACAAAAATTAAAATTTTTGTACTAAAAAGCTGCTTTAAAAAGCAGTGAGAAAGCCGTCCCAAACGAAGCCTAAGTCTAAGTTATATAAATAAAACTAATTAGTGCCTGGCTTACAAAGTACTTATTTATATTACAATGGTAATCTTCACAAACAATGAATCTAATAAATTTCATCAACAGCTTTTCTTTTCTTTTTTTTTTTCCTACAAGCAAATGAATCGTTGAAATTACTATTATGTGGATGCCACACAAAAGACTTGAAAATGCAAGAAACAACGACATTCCTACCGGACAGAAAGCTATTACTAGAAAACCATCATTTCTTACAAAATATAGCTTACTGAGAGAATATGATTTCCACTGATTAAGGCTTTGTTTGGGACATCTTTCTTACTATTTCTGAAAGTAACTTTTTAATATAAAAATTAAAATTATTGTGTTAGAAAGCTGCTTTAAGAAGCTGTAAGAAAGCCGTCCCAAACGAAACCTAAAAGTTACAAAGGACAAAAAGAAAGAAAATTATCACTGAAGAAAGAAGATTATGATTTTGACAAACTAAAGAATTACCAAAGCTATAAAAATTTCTACCTCAAGTTTTGTACATTACTACAATTTACATAGTAAAGAATCAGTAAATTTGTCACACAAGAACTATAATTGTGGGAACCAGACATCATTCATTAGGCTTGAGCCTAAGTTCCAGAAATTGATTAGACTTGGAGAAGAAAAAAGGGTAGTCAGGGTTTCATGATGAGTAGCATTAGAAAAAAAAAACTTTGGATAAATGGAAAAAATGCAAATCAAAATGAAGCCCAAAAATATGAGAAAGCTCTCAAAATTAGTTTCAATGATAAGAAGTGACAAGCAATATGAAAAAAACTTGAGGTAGGGTGCAGAGATTATGCATGAATGTTCAATTTGGCATTAAGCTATACCAAGAATGAGAAGTATCTGAGTTGAATAAATATGGTTAAGTAACTTAAGATGAGAAAAAAAAGGACTTCCAATAGAGTAAAAAAAATTACCAGAAAGATTTGGCAATCTCTGAAAGGACAAATTAACGTGAAAAAAGGACTTCAAGAAGAGTAGAAAACATTACCAGGTGGATTTGACGATCGAACAAAAAGTTGCTTTAAGAAGAGGATTGAGGTGACGATGGCAGCAGCTTCAGAAAGAAGAATGGCGCCACGGAAAATAAAAATACTCCGATGGCACACATATCACTAAACCTTTGTGTTTCGAGCATTGGTAGGGGAGTTTTCCTTCAGTTAGCAGCCTCTTTGAATTTTGAACCTTTACTGCAGATTTTCACTTACCATGATCGACCGGAAAGCAAGCCGCAGGCATGACACCACCAACCTAAGGAAATGAGAACAACAATTATTTTATTTGAGGTTGAAGGAAGCAAAAGGCTATTTCCATAAATTAAAACATAATAATAATGAGAAAAAAAATAAAGGATAATTTGAATTAGAAGAAGTGTGATCGTTTTATCGATCGAAATATTCAAGAAACTTACATGATTTCAATCATTCTGCCTGCTATCTTCATCCTGATCTGAATGTAATTTGCTAGGTATAATAGAAAGAGGCGACCACTGATTAGGGACAACCAAAAAGTATGCAGACATGGCTTTCCTGAAACGCTTTTTGTATTGCTTAGGTGAAATCACTGTCGGAGAAACGTTCTTCGGTCCACCCAAAATGCCTGCGGCTTTGACCCATGTCTCAAGATGCTTATCCCATGTATATTGCCTCATAAAATCAATAATTCCTATAACTAATTCATGTTTCATTTCATCCACACCAACTAGCAAAGAATAGTCCATCACATCTATTGACTGCATTGGAATAGAAATAACAGGTATTTAACAAATGACAAATCAAGGTGAAAGATACTCGTTCAAGTTCCATTGGTACTTTGCCCACCCGTGTTTCAAAAAAAAAGACAAAAGTAGACAAACCGCAGGATCTTGCCAGAGGTATTTTATCTTTCAAACATGACAAATAGGTTTTAAAACCTTTAGTGAATGTAGTCAAGGTTTCAATACACAATAAATAATAGCCCAAAAGTTACAACTAAATGATAGCTTAAATAACATAAATATTAAATGCATTCTCATTTCCCTTACAGTTGTTTTATTTCAGGGTAAATTACTCATAAGATATTAGGTTTGGGTGTAGTAACAATTGCTCTGTTCGGGCTTTTATTTTACACGATTAGGCCCTTTAAGGACAAAAAAATTTACGATCATTTTATTATGGTCCATTAAAGGCCTAAATGAAAACCTATGGGATGGAACCGAGCTAGACTTAAACCAGGGAGATATTCATGCAGTATACCCTTATTTTTGCAATATCACAAAAATATTTAAGAAAATCTAACCCCATTGAAGTGGACAAGCATGACTAGTAACCCCATGTTCAAAATAATAATAATAATAATAAGGGAAAGAAAAGAATGATGAAAAAAAAGGATTAGGGAAGTGTAAAACCAGAGAGACCTTAATGCAGAATATTTTTAGTGTCAAAAAAATATATTTTTTTAAAATCTAACCCCATTAATGAAGTAGACAAACATGACAAGAAACAGCATGTTCCCAAAAATAATAATAATAAGGGAAAGGAAAGAATGATGAAAAAAAAGGATTATAGAAGTATATAACTTGGGTCTATTGTTCAAAGTGATGGTGAAATAGATGGGGATATTATCAGCAGAATTCAAGTTGGATGGTTGAACTGGAGAAATGCATTGGACTTGTTGTGTGATACAAAAGTACCCCTCAAACTTAAGGGAAAATTTTATAAGATGGTAGTGAGACCTACAATGCTTCATGGTGCTGAATGTTGGCCATTAAAAGAGAAGCATAATATTAAGTTAAGTGTGGAAGAGATGAGGATGCTCAGGTGGATGAGTGGCTTTACCCTTAGAGATAGGATACGAAAAGAGCATATACGTGAAAAGGTTGGAGTAGCTCCAGTAGAAGATAAGATTAGAGAGAGTCGCCTTAGATGGTTTGGTCACATAAAACGTCGGCCTTCCAATGACCCGGTTAGGAGAGTAGAGGTATTAGATTTGACTTATGTTAAGAAAGGTAGAGGCAAACCTAAAAAGACCTGGTTAGAAAATATTAGGAATGACCTTTCTTTATTAGATTTAAACGAGAATTCGACCTTTAATACGACACAATGGAGAAAAAGGATTCATGTAGCCGACCCCACGTAGTGGGATTAAGGCTTGATGTTGTTGTTGTTGTTGTATAGAAGTATTAATGAGGACATCAGAGATCAACGGCTATGATTTTTTTTAGTTATTTATTTATATGTTTTTGTAATAGTTTATTTTATATTGTTGTTTTTCCCTTTATACCCTTATGGGTGGTCATGTAGTGTTGTAGCCCGAAGGGCATTTTAGTCTTTGTTATTTTTCTTTTCATGAGGCCTATTTATAGGTTAGCTTTCTTGTATTGAGGGATGATGATTATTGAATGAAAATTTGGCTCTTGTGTTCTCTTTGTGAGTTCCTTCTTGAAGATCTCTTAGTGAGTTCTTTTCTCCTAGATCTCTGTGTGAGTTCTATGGAAAGCCCAATGTGAGGGCAAAAACAATACCCGTCAATCTTGGTGGATTCCAAGGTTCGCGGTTTTCTTATCTTTCTTTTTCTTTTATTTTTCTTTTTGCATCGAATTCCCTCCACTTTCATTCCGCCACCAAAATACCCCTTGATCCCCACCAAATTCCCCCTCCACAATTCAATCCGCCGGCCAGCAGCCACCAGCCAGCCCAACCCACCGGCCAGCAGCCGCCGGCCAGCCCACCAACCCGCCGGCTCTCTTCCCCCTTCCTGCCGCTGCCTCTTGCCCCTCCTTTGAATTTCAAAATTTGAGATTCAAATGGTTATGAGCCATTAATTGTTTCCTAAATTGATTCCCTAAATCATGCCTTCAATTTAATTGGATTTTAAATTTCAAATTTGAAATTCGAATTCAATCTAATTGAATGTCTTTAATTTAGGAATCTCTTCCCAAATAAAACTGAAATTTAATTTCAGATTTTATTAAAATCCTAAAATTAAGACTAGTGGTCCCCACCTACTTAAAACCTCCAAGCCTTCTCTCTTCCCATGTGGCCGGCCACCTCACCCTCATTGTTTCTCTCTCTAATTGCCACCTCACCACCACTTAAATACCTCTTAAATGCCTCCTAAATACCTTTCCTCTCAAACGAAACCTCAGCTTTTATTCCCGATTTCAAACTCTGAGAATTAGAATTAGGAAATACTTACCAATTTTCTCCCAGCTTCCCGCCTCCTCTATTGAATTTCCTCCACATCTGTCCACGGGACAGTGCACATCTTGGGAAAGGATTGGAATGCCAACCTGCTGTTGGCTGAAACATTCAAAGCCTCTTGGGTTACTTCTCTCCCCACGCTGCCTTCCTCTTTTCCTAAAATTCCTGCTAGTTGTTCCCTCAATCCAGCAAGAGCATCTTGCTGTCCTGCATCCCTGAGGATCACAGGTTGCCGTCCAAAGTTTTCCAGCATCATAAAGAAGCTGCCCAAGGCTTTTCTGAGCAATATAGGTTGCTGTCCAGAACAGATTTCTGCATTCCGGACAGATTCTACATGTTGTCTTGAAGTTTTCTACAAGACAAACTGTTGTTCCTGCTGTCAAAGCTGCTATCCAGAGATTCCTGCAGCAGTTTGCTGCTGTCCCAGCCACTCCGGGAGCAACCATTAAAGGCCCGACGGCTGGAAATCGTTCTCCCATGTAGAAAACTCGCTGCCCAAGAAGTTGTTCGTGGATTGTGGCCGTCCAAGTCATCCAAGAAGCTGTCAAACAACCCCTACTTCTGATCCAACCAACAAAACATCACCGGAACGTCGTATTATTTCATTCCTTGGGTGAAACTCTTTCCCTAACGCTCTTATCTTCCTAGTTTACTTTTCGTTTATGGTTATTAATGGATTCATGAAGATCATGTCAATTATTCGCTGCTAGAACCTAGTAATATGAAGAGTTGTGTGAGGGATCTTTCATAGCCTAATCTTATTGTTAGTTTTGGAATTTCTCGTTGAAACCACTCATGTATGCAAAGTAAGATTTAGTTGACTATTTAATGATCTCAACCTCTCGCATGTGTTTAGACCAAAGCTATTTTATCACCTTATCATTTTTATTTTGTCGTTTATCATCAAGAGAAAGCTTATAATTATTGTGCTCTAAAATTTAAGCGTGCAAACTTCCTTAATTTAATCATCCATGCTAATACGTTTCACATCATATTTGGTATCAGAGCATGGCTAGCATGCTTTACCTTTGCTAGATGCATCCTAGGAATCCACTTTAAATTATCCTTTGTAGTTTGCATGCATATCATTGCTTATCTCATAGATTTTCTTTTTTTACTTTGCTGTCCAGAAAAAAAAAAAAACTTTTTTGCATGTTGTTTTCATATTAAGCAAGCTTAATTCATCACCTAAGTGTAGTCTTAGTCTTTCCAACTCACCTAAGTGTTTAGGCCACTTGTTACACTTGAAACACTAGCTGTCTAGAACTTTTCCTGCAATATTTAGGGACATTTAGGTGACCCTAAACCTTTAACAAGTTGCTGTCCAACCTTCTAAACCTGTCCCCAACACTTAGCCAACATGTTTCATTGTGTTAGGTTGCTGTCCTTAGCATTCCAGCAGCATATGGAGGTATTAGGAGCATCCTACCTTAGCGTCTATGTGCTTTCCTCCACCCCAAAACCCATCCTAAACACCTAGGCTTCTTCACCAACTGTTGTGGTTTGCTGTCCAAACTTTTCTGCACCTTGTAGTGAGTCTAAGTGAGCCTAACTTAGAGTCTAAATGACATCCCTTACACCCAATCATCTTTGAGTTTCACTCGACACTTTTCAATGGACCCGATAAGACTCCAAAAGAGTTTAGAAGACATCGTTAACCTAGTGGGAAATATGACTAGAATGATGACGGAGAAACCCGTTGACTATCCACACTCGAATTATGTGTCCCACTCTGCTTTTCAACCTAGACCCGAGTTTAAGCCACAACGACCTCACTTTGAGCCACCTTACCGTCTACCCACCTTTAATGGTTCCTCGGACCCTTACTACCTTAGGGAATGGGTTAGACAACTAGAGGATTATTTCGAATCATGTCATATCCCTGAGTCCCACCAGGTTAGCATCGCTAAGTCTCACCTTAAAGGTCGAGCTCTTCAATTTTGGGCAAGATTGGAAGATCATAAAGAGTCTCGCGGTGAGGGTAAGATCATAAAGAGTCTCGCGGTGAGTACCCTACGTGGAAAGACATGAGGCGAGAACTTAATTTAAAATACCGACCCTCTACCAGTGACCACCATCTAGAGCCCCACCCTACCTCGTCTATTGGAACTAACTGTGGACATTACTGGGGTCGAGACCACCCATCCTTTAGTAACATCAGGGTTACTGTCCCACCCTGTAGATCTCCACTTAAAATTGATGATCGACCCTTTAGTAGGCCTTCTGTTGGATCGAGCCCTTATGACTCCACACTTGGACTAACATCTAGCCATCCCAGTCAACCTTTAGCCTCCCCAGTCAACCTTTAGCCTCCCCAGTCCTTGACCCTGCAAGTTTAATTTTAAATTGCAGTAAAAAGAAGAAATCAACTGAACCTGAGACTGAATACATCCATTTTGTGGATACTATCGATAACGAGGACTTCTTTGAGGATGAAACAGAAGTGATTGAATCAGACTCCCAGAATAACTTAAACCCTGAGCTAGGAAAGTTCGAACCTTTAAACGTCGACACCTTAACCCACCCCGATCCTATCCTCCTCGAGGATGAGTCTTTGGACAAAGTATGCCTGGATGATAGTCGGACTTCGAACACATTAATTTTGGAAGATCTTGATTTAGTTGTGACAACTACTGAGATGACTTTAGGTAATCTTGATGGTAATAATTTCGAGTTGGAAGTGAATCAATTGAAACTTTCACCTGAATTGAATGAACCGGAACCCATTGATCTTAAGCTTATGACCCTACCTCATCATATTGAGAATATTAGTATGAATTTGGAAGATAGTGATTTGACCCTGAGTGGTTTTGAACCTAATTGGGGAATTGGGCATCCTCGTATTCGATTGGAGTCTATTTTAGGAGTTGCCCCTTTAGAGTTGCACTTGAAGGAGTGTGATTTTATTGATTGGACTTATCTCACTACTCCTCATACTGACTTTAATATTAGAGAGAATTTTAGCCCTTACTTTCATGTCACCACTCTAACTGTTGTGCCCACTTCTGTTATGGATAT